>CAMGYJ010000007.1:28768276-29440671 GCA_946122785.1 Linum tenue
GTTGTTTTCAGGTTAAGAGAGGTCACCCGGATATGGTTCCCCCTAGACTGCAGTTAAGTCGGATTGTAATTACCAAGTTCAATTTCTATGATAGTTTATACTGCGGAAGGTTCTCAAACAGTCTGAAGTCTCAACTAAAGGTCTTCAGACCCTCTCAATCTGAGTCTCTAGAGGGCGACTAACCTCCACCAGAGTAAACAGATTGAGGCCCTAACGAACCAACCTCCACTACCGAATGGAATTCGGTACAGAACAGCAAATTGGCTCCTCGACTAAAGTCACCAATTCGCTACCTTCAATTAAGGATACTCTATTAACCTATGCAGATATTCTCATTCTAGGTTAAAGCAAAAACAATAGGAATTTGATCAGGATTCATGCCATTCAATCATTCAAACCTCAATCGAATAATCAACTCATAGAAACAGTACTTGGGTCATACAATCAATCCTAACATACAGATCTAAGGTTTCCCACACCCAGATGAATGGGAGAACTACCATGGAGAAAGAAGCAAAAGCAGAATCAGATGCGGAGGAAACCATACTGTGAAGGATGGAATTCAGCTTCTGGACGTTGATCGGCACTTCTCCAAGCTCAAGCCAAGCTCCAATGGTGATGAAGATCAAGCTAGGGCATTGGAAACTTGTTCGTCGCTTTCTCTCTCTAGGAAACGCTCTGTCTCTCTAAAACTCGAATCCCCTCTGTTTTGGCTGAAATCTGCTTAAAAGGGCATCACTGGGCAAAGCACGGTCGAGGGCACGGCCGTGCTTTGCCTCAGCCCGCCCGTGCTTTGCTTAGGGTTAATTACACGGCCAACAGTTGGGAGGAACACGGCCGTGCTTTTGGGAGGACACGGCCGTGCTTTGGGAGGACACGGCCGTGCTTTCAGCCCGTGTTTTCAGATTGAATTTGCCAACTCAATTAGCTCTCGGCAGTAAAAGCACGGCCACAGAACACTGCCGTGTCTGTAGGCCCCTTGCCCGTGTTTTGGCTCCAGCTCGACGAAATGACTTCCGAATGCCCCGAAACTCGTGCTTAGCCTTTCCTCTGAGCCTGGACCTGAAATATGACAAAATAGCACAACCCGGCGTAAAATAGGCCAAGAATACACGACTATGCCCCTCAAACGGATAAGAACTAGGGGCGCAAATATGTGCAATTACATCATTATCAAGGGGTTTGGGTGGAAAGGCTAGGCTGCAGAGAGATGGAGCTTAAGACAAAGAGAGACGTTTGCTTCTTTTATTTCTTTTGCTTTGCTCTGCTTTCCACCAACGTACAAACCAGCCTATTTATAAGCTTTTTCCCAAACAAATATCAACAACACAAACCGACCTAAACATATGGTTCATCTTTTTCTTTTGTTTATTGCAACTAACATATTAAATTCACAACTAACACATTATGGACATTTCTCCATCTCCTCATTTAGATCCTTCTAGCTAGACATTTCTGATTTTTATTAATTAAACACGGTCCAACCAGTTGGAATACGGTATCCTGGAAAAATTATCATTATTAGAATTTAGAAGTTGATGTTGTAACAATGAAACACAGAGAGAAATTAAATATCGGACTTAACCAATTGCCTTTCACTCCAACATCTTTGATGGCATAACTGAATATTCCAGTGCCTATATTGTTTTTTTTTTTATCAAAGATAGCTTGTATTACCAAGAATAAAAGATCACAAACGATTACAACCCATGTGGAGCCAAGCGCAAAATCAAACCCCCCAATAAGAGCAGGAAACAAAGAAAGGGCCTTCCTAGCCACCCTATGGGCTACCTATTGTTATCTCTGCCTACAAATCGGAGACACTCGCCAGCTAAACTAAACCAAAACTCCTGCACCTCCTGCAACACCGCACCCCCCTGACAGTCCCACGGGCATTTGGATAAAAACCTTCTCTATGACGACCTTCGCATCCCCTTGGTAGCAAACCCCCGTCAGACCTCTCGATCGACACCACCAAATCGCTTCGCGAAGGGCCAACAGCTCCACCCAGCATTGGGTCAGTCATCCCTTCAAACCTTCTCCCAGCAGCCCCAAGTACCACCCCGTCCAGTCCCTGAAGAACAACCCCCACCGCTGAGTGCGATCCCCCACACACCGCTCCATCAAAGGAACATACCCAAGACACACCCAGCGGCAATGGATCCAAAGCCAGCGGCACTATCTGGCGCCTATCCTGCTCCCGCACCACCACCGGACCCCTCAAATCTCGCCATTCCGCAACCTGGGCCACCCACTGGCTCCGCAACACCTCCCTAGTGTATTGAAACCATCAAACACAACCCAATTCCGGGACTTCCAAACCCTCCATAAAACCGATATAAAACTCATCAGCACCCCCTCATCCGCAACCCTCTCCACCAACCTACGCACAAAGAGGCCAACATTCTCCTAGGGCAGCCCATCCCTTACCCTTCCAGGCCCGCAACAGCCCACAAATCTTTCGCCACTGGGAAATCAAAGAACATATGCTCCATCGACTCACTCTCACTCCAACACACTGGACACCTCTCCAGAACCGGGATATCACGAGCCAAAAAAGCCTCCGTGGTGGGCAAAATCCTACTCATCACTTGCCAAAGGAAAAACTTGAATTTCGGCGGGATACTAAGGGCCCATAGCTTTTTCCACAACACCCGGTCCATCCAGGATACCTCACACTTAGCACGCCACCTCCGCGAATCCATCCGTACCGCCAAATGATAGCCAGACTTCACCGTGTACTTGCCAGATCGGTCCTCATGCCACACCAGTTTGTCACGAATTGGCACTCTCGCAAAGCAATTGCTTTGATTTTACTAGCCACCTCAGGGGAAAAACAATTCGCCAAACACTCCTCACACCACGTCCCTGGCTCTTCACCTAGTAACCCCGCCACCGTCGCACCCTCCCAGAGGTTAGCCGACTCTTTCACCACAGGAGGGTTGGGGTGACACCCTGGAACCCAATTATCAGTCGCAATCCTAACATCCTCCCCGCCACCAACCTGCCAGCGCAGCCACGCTTTCAGCAACTGGACACCATATAACACACTCTGCCATCCCCAAGATGGCCTGGACCGAGCTGTGGCTACCAACAAGCTGCCATTGGGGAAATATTTTCCTTTATAAATTCGCGCCAGCAACGAGTCAGGGTTCTGCAAATACGCCAACCGACCTTCGCAAGCAGAGCTTGGTTGAATTGCTCAAACCGTCGAAACCCCTGTCCCCCCTCCTGCTTACTCCGGCAGAGCTTCCTCCACGACATCCAGTGAATCCTATCCATCGAATCCCCCCACCAAAACCTGGCCATATACTTATCAAGCCGACGGCACAACGTAACCGGGAGCTTGAAAAAGCCATTACATACACCGGCAAGGCCGCCGCCACTGATTTTAACAAGGTCTCCTTTGCAGCCCGAGATAGGTGCTTTGCTTCCACCCTTGCAGCCTTTGCAACAATCTCTCCTCCAGAAACCGGAAGGTATCAGATTTCGATCGAGCAATTAAGGTGGGAAGTCCCAGATACTTATCCTGGACCCCCACTGCACCAACCCCCAAACGGGACGCCATAGCCGTACAATCCTCCTCAAGGATATTCCGGCTAAAGCAAACCGCTGACTTGCTCAAGTTAACCCGCTGGCCACTTAACTCCTCATATTCCCCAACACCTGAAGCAGGTCCTCACACTGTTGCATCGACGCTTTCACAAACATATAGGAGTCATCCGCAAACAATAAATGAGACACAGTCGGCGCACGCGGGCTAACACGAAGCCCAGTTAACCTCCCTTCCATCTCCGCCTTCTTAATCAACGCCGTCAAGCCCTCCGTACATAGTGCAAACAGCAAGGGAGACAAAGGATCACCCTGCCGAAGCCCACGAGATGGCCGGAAGTACCCCGCCGGCATCCCATTCATCATTACAGAGAAAGACGACGATGAAACACACTCCTGGATCCACCGAATCCACTGCTCCCCAAAACCAAGCTTTTTCAAGAGCGAGAGCAAAAACGGCCACTCAACCCTATCATAGGCCTTTTCCATATCAACCTTTAAGGCCATGTAACCAGTTTTCCTTTCGTCTTGATCTTCAAATAGTGCATGATCTCATTCCCAATCAGTACATTATCAACAATTTGCCTCTCCTTGATAAAAGCATTTTGCTCAGGGGAGACAACAGCTGGTAATACCACTGCCAGTCTATTAGCTAAAATCTTAGCAATTATCTTATAGACAACTTGGCACAGGCTGATCGGCCTCAATTGGCCTATATTTGTTAGCCTTAATGTTTCGTTGAAATTCTAGTTTTATATATATTCCAGTCTGTATGCTTTAGTTAATACAGTGGCGTTCGGTAAGTTTCTGTTTTATATATATTCCAGTTATCTACTACTTAGGCCAATGGTCTAAATTATTTACGGATCTTAAGGCTAAAAATGACATATTAGCTCCATTGGCAAAACAATTCTAAAGAATATCACTAGCAAGGACACTACAAAATAACTACGGGATTAGGGGTAAACAAAACAAATCGAAAACCAACCCACCCATCGAACGCAAACTGACCCACCACGATATCCGTGAATATCTAATTTTAAGGGTGAATGCAGTTTTAAATTTTTTAAAAACTTTAGCCTTATGCTTGGGTTTGTGTTTGGATGGTTACAACCAGGCATTATCCAAACAGACCAGTGATACTATATTGTATATTTAATATAAATTCCTCGGCCATAAATTTCTAACTTTAATTATTATTCACGTCGTGTTGAAATAGCTATTATTGATTTGGAGGTAGAGATGGAAAAGGAGCAGGAAGGAGTGACTATCAAGACAGAGGTAGAGGAAGAAGAGGCTGGAATAAGAAGACTTTTCAACAAAAACATGTGGAAATTGGTTTGCGCAACAAGATGAGCATGAATTTCTCGGCGATTGCTTAACTATTTTTATTTGAAAGAGACTATACTATTGGTATGAATGTAGACTCCATTATTGATGAATTTGCTATATTAATATATTGTCTTGTAAAATTGACATTATAAAAAAATTGACGGTTATTTTTCTTTTACGGTGTCTAATTTTTTAATAAAATCCGGCCAGTACTTTTACTATGTTATAGATCCACCATTAGCTGATGTGGCGACTTCTGATTGGGTTATGCACGCTCCCGATAAAAATAGCTATTTTTATGTTGTATTTTTTACTTGGGTTGAGATTCCAAGAAGCTTCCATATGTCACCGGTTACATATTCTGTGGTGCTGTGTCGGCACTGGTGCCGTTATATTTCTCTGATCGGTTAAAGTGATTGGGTTAGTGATTTACTGGGTATGTCTGATTCAACTATTTAATTAATAAAACATAAAGATATAAAATGTTAAAGAACAAAAGCACTTATCCCTTTCCCTTTCACTCCTTTGTCCTTCCACTAAAGCAGTGTCGAACACATTCGTTCCCTGGAATCCACCATCATCATTGTTGTTGCCGTCGATCGAACATCATCACCAATGTCCCGAAGTCTTCGTCAAAATCACCACCCTTGTCAACACCGTAGCCTCCCTCTGGTAATTGCATCCATAGTTTCTGTCATGGCCGACAATCACTATCATCCTTGCCGCTCATCGGCCATAACCACCTAGATCCTATATCCCTGGCAGTCATTTTCACCACCGTCAGCAATCCAATTGCCGCCGCCCAGTCATCCCATAATCGACCACCATCGTCTTTGTTTCCGCTCCCAAATCGCGACACCCTCGAAATCGCCATCATCATCAAGGCTCCTCCCCTCTCTAATTCGTGCTCCTCTATCAAACTAGCTGAGGTAGGGTTGAAGCGGAAGGAACGATGGCACGAAAATGGGAAACGCGTAAGAGAGCTATGACTTCTCTCTATTTGATTTATATATACAAAACAGAACTGTGTCTTCACGATACAAATCCAAATAACAGCAATGGTAAAACAACACGTGCACTCCGCTACTTGTCGTCGCAATAGTCTACTCAATGGTAAATTCCGAGACTCCACAACGACGTCGCTTTGCCTCTTCTTTTAGGTTGTGTTCTCCGGCGAGAAAACTTGCGTTGAATTGATATTGATTGCACATTGACTTCTTTGGACAACGATTAACTTAACACAGTTCACACCTCTTCAAACACAGTTCGAACGAGGGTGATCGATGTTTACACGACTCTCGAGATAGATCTACATTAAGTTACTCCTACTCCTATGGAGGTTCTGAGAGAGCTCCAAATCTACGACTACTGATAAAGTTGCAGAGGAAAGATAAAATTGATAAAACTTGACTAGTGGTGTCAGGTGGTGATTTTCGCGAACCCCTCCTCTGTCAACTCCTCCTCCTATTTATAGGCCTTGTGATGATAACCGTAGTAGAAACCGTCTTAGAGTAACTTCCAAAAGGAACTGCTCTCCTTCTTTCTCGGACGTGGCTGACGTGTCATTGCACGTGGGATACTCGCAGTTTCTCCGTTAACCGCCTGCTCTTCATCCTGGAACTTTCGTCTTGTTACTTGCCTCTTCCCACATGACTTGCCTTCTTACTTCCAACTTGTTAGCTCGGATCTTGGGCATGGTCTCACGATGTGGCCTAGATCTCATGACCACGTCGAGCTCTAAATTTGATGTCAACGTGGTCTAGATCTCATGACCACTTCGGGCTCTAGATTTGAAGCCAACGTGGTCTAGATCTCATGACCACGTCGGGTTCTTCAACTCGCGACGAGACTAGCTCCTTCTTGGAGACTTGGTAGTTTGGGGCTTAAAATTATTATCATGAGGCCCAATTCAAATAACATTAATTGTCATTAATAATCTGGCCTTATAAAAATAATAAATGTCTTGTAAATAATCAATGTGGTACAAGATTATTTTTTTAGGTGTAAACAAATGCCCCCAACTACTTAGTGCATAAGAATTATGGACTAAGTAGTTGAACACCACCATGCTAGAAGTAGCGAGCTAGTAATGAAACGATCATGTCAAATTCACTTAGCCAAAATTTTGCTTTTGTCAACCCACGTCGCTTCGTTTTTTTATTCTTTCAACTATTAACTTGTTACTTAATGCTAGTTGCCTCATCCCCAAAAGGAATCTCTTCTTCTATCTTCCGATTTTAGTATGGTTTTAGACTCCTATTTTCAACTGGCATCAAAGGCAAAGCCCGAAAAGAAATGGCCGGTATGTCTATCTCGGCCACGAAGTCGATTAAATTTTTTTTTTCCACGTCATCTTATTCTTTTCATGGTCTAGCCCGGCCATGTGGTTTGAAGTAGTTGATGGTTATATACTTAACCATTTCTTGGCTTTCGATGATCAAGCCAACACGCCCGGGTGGAACTCATCATCAAAATTTAGCCAATGCCTTAGCCGAACTTTGGTTTTTTATGTCAAGTCACATGGCAAGAGAGAACGTGACATCAAAACTTGTTCAGTGTCTTAGCCAATTTTTGGATATCATCTCAACCCATGATGGCAAGAGGAACGTGGCAAGCGGCTTGCTCATGCCTTAGCCAAATTTTGGCTTTCGATGTCACCCACGATGGCACGAAGGAACTTGGCAAGAGGCTTGCTCCATGCCTTAGCCAAATTTTGGCTTTCGATGACTCAAATGAACATGATCCGTCTCCGACTACACCTCTTTATGACTTCTTCAAACATGATCCGTCTCTTTTCATTGTTCATCATTTTTTTTCGTCCATATCTATCTAACCATCTCGGTGTCAACTCGCGAGGTCTTCTTCTCCTCAAGCCGACTCTATGGGTGGTGATTAACTTAGAATATTCGGAGAGAATTTTTTTTTTAATTTTATAGATCGTGACTACTTGGAACAAGGCAACCTAGCACGACACGTCCTGATGACTCGGCATGCCATGTCACGAAAATAGCTTAGTAAAATTAAGCTTGTTGGCACCCGCATCCCATAGTGAAGGGACGTAGGACTTAAGATACTTGTCATTAATAAGTCGATCGTGTAATACCCCATCGATGTCTTTCAATACATAAGCTCCGTTAGGACGAATGACTTGGGCAATGAAAGGGTCACGCCAATTTGGAGACCACATGCCACATTTGGGGTCTTTGTCCCCGATGGGCAAATGTAGCTTCCACACTAGCTCCCCTTCTTCGAACGACTTGTGCTTCACCCCCTTGTTGTAAGCTCGTGAAACTTTGTCCTTTTGAACTCTAATGTTATCGAGAGCTTTTAGTTGCACCTCATCAAGATCACACAACTCTAGCATTATAGACTCATAATACTCTGAGGGAGTGAGCTCATGTTGACGCATGTATCTCAACGACTTGACAGTCATCTCGAATGGCAAGAAAGCTTCATGTCCGTATGTCAAAGCAAAGGGAGTCACCTTCGTGCTACTACGAGGGGACATGCGATAAACCCACAAAGCTTCGGATAAGTGCTCATGCCACTTCCTCGGATGGTCTTCTATCATTTTAGACATGATTCCCTTCACCACTTTGTTGGATGCTTCAGCTTGACCATTAGCCTGGGCATAATACGGGTGGAATGTATGATTTTGATTCCATGCTCCTTTGCAAATTCCATTACCTCCCCTCCCGTAAACACGGTACCTTGATCAGCTGTTATGGTGGCAGGCAATCCAAAACGATGGATTATGTTCTCTTTGTGAACTTGATCACTTCACCTTGATTTCCACTGTCATCGGCTTGGCCTCCACCCACTTCGTGAAGTAGTCGGTTACTAAAATAATAAAGGTGTGTTTATCAGAAGAAGCCGGGTAGATCTTCCCAATCAAGTCCATGGCCCAACCAAAGAATGGATGTGGCTTGATGATAGACTTCAAATCAATTGTTGGAGCTCTTTGAACTGGACCGTGTTGTTTACAAGCCTCACACCCCTTGGAGAAAGCAGCACAATCCTCTCCAATGGATGGCCAGTAATAGCCATATCTATGAAGTATCTATCTCATGAAGGGTCCAGCTTAGTGAGCACCACATATGCCTTCATGAACTTCCCCCATAGCTTTGAGGGTTTCCTTGCCCCCAAACACTTCAACAACAAACCATCTGGTCTCTTTTTGAACAAGACTTCATCTAATAGCACGTAGTTCCTTGATTTGAACTTGATAGCTCTGTCGACATCCCCATTTAGATTTTTCAAGTAAGTCACCAAAGGAGTACGCCAATCCTCGGGTTCTTCTCCATCTATTTGGAACACTTCTAATCCTTGCTTCAAACGCTCTCTCAATGGGTTAAGTGTTCGTACGAAAATCTGTTCTCCTCCCTCATGGTAGAACTCCCTAAAGGCCGAAGCCAATTGTGCTAAGTAGTTGGCCTTGCCATTGTCTTGTCGATGCACAAACTTGATGAATACGTTGTCAAAGTTAGTTAACAGGACTTGGACATACTCAAGGTATGTCTCTAAAACACAATTGATACAACGAAAATCACCAAGTACTTGATGGACCACGAGTTGTGAGTCCCCTTTGATGTCAACGCTCTTAACTTCTAAGTCTACAAGCATCTCCATCCCAACCACTAACGCCTCGTACTCGGCCTAGTTGTTAGTACATGGGAAATCGAGAGTAAAAGCAAAAGACATGGCATGCCCAGAAGGGGAAGTGAGCACCACGCCAGCCCCTGCTCCTGAACGTGTCTTCGAACCATCGAAGTATAAAGTCCAAGGGGCTTCACTCACCATCCCTATCTCTACTAACTCGGGTGGCACGTCCACACATGGGTGGTCGGCTAGGAAATCAGCTAAGGCTTGGCCTTTAATGGCTTTTTGTGGTACGTACTGTAAATTGAACTCAGATAGAGCAAGTGTCCACTTACCAATCCTCCCGTGGATAATTGGTCGGGACAACATGTATTTAATCAAATCGGTCTTACATATGAGTTGTACTTGAACAGGCATCAAGTAGTACCGTAGCTTCTTACATGAAAATATAAAGCTAAACATAACTTTTCTATGGCAGAATACTTTTGCTCGGCCGTGTTTAACAATCTACCTAGATAATACACAGCCTGCTCATGACCTGAAACATTATCTTGAGCCAACAGACACGCAGTAGATGTGTTAGTGGCTGAAAGGTACAACTTCAGAGGCCGATGAGGAATGGGAGAGTTGAGTACTGGCGGACTCGCCAAGTACCTCTTGATGTCATCAAAAGCTTGTTGATGCTCTTGACGCCATACAAAGTCCTCCTCCTTCTTCAACTTCAGCAACGGGGACAACACTTGAGTCCGGCCCGCACAATTCGAGATGAAACGTCGAATGTAGTTAACTTGGCCGAGAAAACCCTGTAGCTCCTTCTTGTCACGTGGTGGCATGGCCTCTATGATGGCCTTCGTCTTGCTTTTGTCAACCTCAATGCCACGTTGGCTCACAAGGAACCCTAAACAGTCACATGCGGATACACCAAATGCACACTTAAGTGGATTTAGTTTCAACTTATGGCTTCTCATACGTAAGAAGGCCATGCGTTAATGAGAGAGGTGTTGTATTGCTACCTTGGACTTGACAACGATGTCATCAACATCCACCTCCACCAACTCCCCAATCAAGTCATGAAAAATAGTATTCATAGCTCGTTGGTAAGTGGCGCCCGCATTTCTCAACCCAAAAGGCATGACCACCCATTCGTAGCATCCAATTGCTCCTGGACACCGAAACGCGGTCCTGTGGATGTCTTCCTTGGCCAAGTAATTTGATTATAGCCTGAGTAACCATCCATGAAAGAAAAAGTTTCATGCCTAGTCACTGCATCGAGTAACATGTCAGCAACTGGGATGGGGTATTCATCCTTAGGAGTGGCTAGATTCAAATTCCTAAAGTCTACACATACTCTTATCTTGCCATTCTTCCTTCTAACTGGCACTATATTGGACAACCACTTCACATACCTAGCCGTTCATATGAACCCGGCTTTTAACGGCTGTTTGTAAGGCTTGAATCCAGGACTAATTGGCAATCTATGCTCTACCAATTTTCTATCTAGACCAGGCATCTCATGATAATCCCACGCAAAACAATCTTTAAATTCTTTCAATAAGTTTATTAACTCATACCTCTCTTGCTCAGAGAGCATGGCACTGATGAAAGTTGGGCGCGGGTCTTCTTCAGTGCCAAGATTGATTTCTTCTAGGATATCACGAGAAGTCATGTGATCCTCTTATTCTTCAGCTATACTTGGTCGCTCGCCTTCTTGGGCAAATCTTCTTCAGGAACACAGTGGGCCACCAACACAGGCTCCTCCCAAGCTAGCCTCTGTTCGAACTGATAAATGGCTAACTTCACCATCTAGGCCGTGACTTCGGCCTCCCTCGCCACCTTGTCTTGTGGTGGTTTACTCATCATCCTCTTTTACTTCGGCCTTAGGTTGACCATCAAGAGATATCAAGCCTTGCTCAACACCTTGGCACTTGAGAATACCATAGTACAAGACCCACCATCCATACTTCTAACTTGCAACGGCCCAAAGTCTCCATCATATAGTGGGGCTTCGGCCACGTTGGCTCCCACGACAAAAGGCTTGGTGTCTGCTTGCACTACTTCAACCACACCTTCCTCATTCCAGAGCATCAAACATTGATGAAGTGAAGAAGGGACACACTTGTTGGTATGGATCCAGTCTCTTCCCAACAAAGCGTTGTAACTATCACCCCATCGACAAAGAAAGTAGAAATCCTTTCTTGACTACCCACTCCCACCATAATTGGCAAAATCCCTCTTGCCGAAGTTGAGCCGCCATTAAAACTTGTCACGAAGATCTCCGTAGGAACCAAGTCACATGTGCTCTTCCCAAGTTTCCTTAACATACGAGTTGGCATCACGTTGACAGCTGCTCCGTTGTCGACCAGGATTCTTGACATGGGCACTCCATCAAGACTAGCCTTGATGTAAAGGGGTCTCAAATGCCTTAGCATACTTGGCTCGGGCTCTTTGAACACCACCAAGTGGCTTGACTCGTCACTTGTAGTTTCTATCATAACTTGTTTTCCTTTCGAGGTGGCTACATGCATTACGGCCTCTTCTTCCGATGTGCCTTCATCGTTTGCCAATGAACTTTCTTGCTCGTCATCAAAATCCCATCCCCATGTAGGGTTGTTGATGGCTAATGATGACGTGGCTTAAGGACCCTGGTACAATACGTAGAATGGGTACCGACCATCATCTTCTCCAAGCAAAACCACGTTCCTATGGCCTGCTTCGTGGAGCTCCCTCAAAATTTGTTGAGAACTCTTGCCTTGCCTTGCCGTCTCGACCACCAGATCTATCCTGCTTCCCAAACGAGCCATCCTCACACTCCATGGCTCACCACTAGCTTTGAGACGTGTGAATGCTCAGTCAACTCAGCAACTGCTCCATCTTCGTCATTTGCTTCTTCCACGTCTTCACTCTCTATATCTCTTTCACGATTTTTTTCGTCGAATTGGAAGACCATGGGCAGTATGTAGTTGGTAACAACTACTGGTGGCAAGCTTCCAAATTAGATGGTCGTAGTAGGACCATGACCTTCCTCCTCATCATCTTTGTCACCTGTGTTGAACTTGGAGTTGGGAAGATCGTCTTCCAGCATGTCGTCTTCAGCATACTCGTCTTCATATTCACCTTCTTCTTCTTAGAACTTGTCCTCAACCCCTTCTCGAACTTTGACATCACTCTGAACTTGAACCTGCTTGCCTTTGTCAATCACGCTCACTTTGAACCCCGTGGTCGTGGATTTGTCCAGTTTGAGATTGGTTGAAGACTACCTTCTCGTCTCCATTGTGTCACACCCAATATGTTGCCACGAGCCGTAGGGAATTGGCTTTGACGTGCTTGAGCATTCTTGCGAAGGAACCTTCTTCTTTGGGTCCTTGTCATCTCAGCCACTACTACTGGTTGCTGACGACGAGCATCATACGTATTCCATCCGCCATGTGGCATATATGGCATCTTGAATGTTCTGCTCTTTTGGAAAGGAGCATGGGCCACCCATTGCCCTGGTTTCCCCCAAGCTGGCTATCTCACTCCTTCCACTTGTCTCTCATATGTCGGATACCTCGGCCTTGGCTTGTTGGGAAGACCAATTCTTTGATGAATCGATGGCCTCGGCTTATCTTCGCCGATCTTGAGACTCTTCTTGCATCGAGCACACAACTTGTCAACTTCATCAGTCATCATTGCGGCCGGGCTGACCTGCTTAGTACCCGACGAGCTACCTTGCTCGAGAACCACGTTGGGGCTTCTTTGAGGCGGCGTTGTATCCAACAACAGCTTGAAGCGTGGCAACTCGACTTTAGAGAAATCTGGGTTGACCATGTTGACGCCAAGTACCTTGGGGAACGGATCAGTGTCCACCAACATGGCATCCTTCTTTGCTTCAGGGAATTTGATACGTCCCTTTTCAATGGCATCTTGCAAGACGTTATGGAACACCACACAAGCATCAGTGGCATGTGACATGCTATTATGCCACTTACTATGCTTCTTTCCTTTTAACTTCTCCGGTGAGGGGATGACATGCCACCCTGTCAACTTGACTTGACCATCCTTATAGAGTTGGTCAAAAATCAAGTCTGCCTTCGATACATCAAAGGAGTACTTCCTTGTTTGAATGCGAGCACGATTGGGTTTCCCCTTGCAGCCCATCTTCAACTTTAGCCAAGGAGGCACACACGTATGGCTTCCCTGGAATTATCTCAGCCAAGTCCACCTCAACCTCATTAGCCTCGTGGCCAACATGAAATAGGGTCCTCTTGAGGCACTCCTACGATTCTCTTCTTCATGTAGAAGAGACTCATACCTCACGGCACAAGACATGAGTTGAAACAAGTAAGAGAATTCCCTATCTTGGAAGTTTTTTCGTAGTTCAAAACTCAAACCCCCTTGTGACAGCTTGACAAATTCCCTCTCCGTCAAATTGACAAAGCAACAATTACGAGCATTCTTGAAGTTAGTCAAGAAATGCTCCACCGTTTCTCTTGGCGGTTGGCGCATACGTGCCAAATCAGCCATGGACACCTCGGGCTCAGATCTATAAAACTGAGCGTGGAAGACTTGCTCCATTTGCTGCCAAGTATGGACGGAGTTAGACGGCAAGTTGACGTACCAAGCAAAAGCGGGCCCTGTCAACGAGCTGCCGAATAATCTTAACTTTATGAAATATCCTACATCCCCACATTGGACCGTAAAGCATCCCACATGCTCGACCGTAGACTGATCTCCAGTCCCTGTGAATGTGGCAAACTCGGGGACTCTGAATCCCCTTGGGAAGGGATATAGCCTGTCTACCCATTCTGGGTACGGCTTACGGTATACAGGCGGCATGGCAGGTCTTACTCCCATGCCAAACTACTCCGTAAGGAGTTGAGCCACTTGATCCCTCAGGGTGTTGGTTTCATGCCCCCCTTGGGGTCCATGCCATGCCCATTGAAATGGGGTGGTGATAACGATATAATTACATGATTTTATACCCCTATTTCTTATCCATTTGCGGAGCATGGTTGTGTGTTTTGGCCTATTTTACGCCGGGTTGTGCTACTTTGTCCTATTTCAGGTCCCAGGCGTCAAAGGGAAGGCCAAGCACGAGTTTCGGATCGTTTGGAAGGCGTTTGGACAAGCCAGGGCCAAAACACGGGCAGGAGGCCTCAGAACACGGCCGTGTTCTTGCCCGTACTTTTATGGCCGAGACTTTGCAAGTGTGGCTTGAACCACCTAAAAAACACGGGCAGGCCTGAGGAAAACACGGCCGTGTTTTAGCCTGAACACGACCATGTTTTCAAGCTGCCCGTGGCCGTGCTTTTAAGGCTGAGGCAAAACACGGGCGGGCTGAGGCAAAACACGGCCGTGCCCTCGACCGTGTTTTGGCCAATGATGCCCTTTTAGGCAGATTTCAGCCAAATTGAGAGGGGATTCGAGTTTTGAGAGAGATAGAGCGATTCCTAGAGAGAGAAAGCGACGAACAAGAGTCTCCAAGTGCCCTAGATCGATCTTCAACACCATTGGAGCTTGGTTTGAGCTTGGAGAAGTGCCGATTCAACGTCCAGGAGCAGAAATCCATCTTCACAGTATGATTTCCGCATCTGATTCTGCTTTTGCTTCTTTCTCCATGGAGTAGTTCTCCCATTCATCTGGGTGTGGGAAACCCTAGTTCTGTATGTTGAGATTGATTGTATGAACCCAAGTACTGTTTCTATGAATTGATTATATTCGATTGAGGTTTGAATGATTGAATGACTTGAATCCTGATCAAATTCCTGTTGTTTCTGCTTTAACCTAGAATGAGAATATCTGACTAGGCTGATAGAGCATCCTTGATTGAAGGTAGGGAGTTGGTGACTTTAGTCGAGGAACCAACTCACTATTCTGTACCGGTTTTACTCCGGTAGTGGAGGTTTTGTTCTTAGGGCCTCAATCTGTTTACTCCGGTGTAGGTTAGTCGCCAGCTAGAGACTCAGATTGAGAGGGTCTGGAGACCTTTAGTCGAGACCTCAGACTGTTTAAGAACCTTCCGCAGTATAATTATCATAGAAATTGAACTTGGTAATTACAATCCAGCTTAACTGCAGACTAGGGGGAACCATATCCGGGTGACCTCTCTTAACCTGAAAACAACCGTTTGAGTTACTTTGCTTGCTTGTTAGTTTAGAACTTCACTAAAGTTTCCTCGCTAGATAATACGAATTCACTGAGTAGTCATCATATCTAGGACCCGGGTTGACATTAAAACCCGACCCGCTATACTACGCTTGAGGAAGTGGTTATACTTGGCCATTTTCTAGGGTGACAGTAACAGCGAGTCAAGTTTTTGGCGCCGTTGCCGGGGACTTTCTAGATTATTAGGAAAGGCAGAAGTTTGTTACTTTAGCGTTTTTCTTTTGTTTTCCACCCTTGCTTTTCACTTGGGTGTTTTTGTTTTTGTTGGTGCAGATCTGAATCATGGATCCTCATGGCTTCTCCAATCATTGGGGGTATCCACCACCGTCCGAGTGGTATTACCCCGAGACCGTCTGGAGCAATCAAGGAGGAGAAGACTATGGATCCGGGTTCCAGTACCAACCCCCTTTCTATGGAGAACAATCTGACCCCTGGACATATCAAGAACAATCTCATTACCAAGAAGACTTTCTCCCGCAACCAGAAGGGCCATCGGCGCTGGAGTTACCCATGGCGGCCTTCACGGGCCATTCTGAAGAGCCATGCTACACTCCACAGCTAGATCCAAACTATGAACTAAGGCTTCTCCTGGAGCAGTTTGTTCGGGACTCCGAGAGACGCAATCGCAAGATGGACCTCCTTTTCTCATCCTTTGCTCCTCCTAATTCTTCATCCCTCCGTGAATCGGAGGAGAACGTTTCGCACTCATCAAAGCAACCAAGCGGGTTGAGCAAGTTTGTGCACAACTTGCTCAAGATCACCTGTCTGCTACCATACTAGAAGAGGACGAGGAAGAAGAAGGCTACAAGGACATTGTGGAGCAAACAGAAGTTATCATGGAGAGCTCCCGTGAAGATCATGATCAAGAATGTCCTATCGTAGCCGACCACCCCTTTCCACATCCCACACTGAGCTTTGAAGAGGTGGGCATGAGTGAGGAGATGCAAGAAGATCTCATGAAAGAAATTGCTTGGCAACTTGCTCTCCAATCCGTGCTACAAGAAGAAGAGCAAGAAAGGGTGCAGAAAGAAGTTGTGGAGGATGACAACAGTGAAGCAGAAGGAGTTCTTGATCATTTCCCAGGGGTGATACCATATGAACAAGGAAGGGAGGTTGACGAAGAAATTGGCGTCCAGGCTGAGGACGAAGTTGAGGTGGAAGAGGCCTGCACCGGCCATGAGTTGCATGTGATATCTCCACCAAACTTTGAGGAACTACTTAGCAAGGACCCATTTGCAGTGTCTCTTTGCCAGACCAAGGCCACTTCGACATCGGTCCCTCTTGGTGGACGCGGTGGTGGCCAATCGATGCTGTCTTATCTGGTTTGGGGCAATGAGACGAGAGAAGAGAAGAAGAGGTCTCGATGGTGGAGACTTCATCTGCATCAAGTGCACGAGCCTTCATCACCTGCCACATCACCTGCTTGTGACTTGAGACTCCACCTCATAGATGAGAACCTCAACTTCAAGGAGGTTCTAGCATGGACCGCAACTTAGGAGCCATCGTCCGGCTCACGACGTGAAAGAAGCGCTTGTTGGGAGGCAACCCAACCAGTCGGTTTGCATTTCTTTCTCTATTTCTCCTCGGTTGAGTCAGTTTTGTTATTTGGTTTTAGAGTCAATAGCTCAACCTTTGTGAGATTTTGTGTGGTGTTTGTGTTCTGATTACTCTCTCTTCCTGGAATGCACCGCCTGCCCCGTCCATCATCATTCACCTTGATCTGGTAACTTCGTTCTACCCTCCTTATCTTTCCTCCATTGAGGACAATGTCGTGCTTAAGTGTGGGGGGGTGTTCGATTATGTATGCGAGTGAATGTTTGGCTGTTTGTGTGCTTGAAGCCTAGTCCACTATCCAAATTTTTAAATTTGAGGGCTCCAAGTACGTGTTTCCTTGCAAATTGCCTACTCAGTATGCTTTGAATTAACAGACTCTATAGTAATGTGCAACCTAGGGAGGTAGTGTAGCACTATGGAGGATGTTGAAGTATAAGATTTTTCCTATCTAGCTCTTTGATGTGCCAGTTGATTTTGTGAATTAGTGGAGCTAGGACCGTTGAATTCATGTGGTAATGGTGACTCTATGAGGATTGTGTTTTGGACTCGTGTATCGAACAGGGTGCTCATATGGAAAATGGGAAGCAGTTGGTCCTCCATGTCGAAATCATTGAAATCTTAAACATGGGGTAAGCCCAACGTGTGTGGCACCGTTCATTGCACGAAATCGGGTTTTGGAAGGGATTTTAGTGATCCTTAGTGGGTACTCCTACAAGGTGAAGCTAAGCTGTCTCTAGTACAAGTAAAACTTCCACCTGTTGAGCGGTTTGCCTACTCGAGGATGTGTTTTTAAGGGCACGGATAGAGCTTCCGACCCCCCTTAATTTCATTGACCCTCCACACGAGTTGAGGAAAAGGAGTTAAAAGAAGTACTCTGGCGAGCGCCAGATGTACAGAAATTGCTCTTGCTCGACTAATAAGGGTCGACCGTGCAAAAGACTGCAGTTGGAACCCCACCAAATGAAAAAAAATGTAAATGAAAGTGAGAAAAAGGGGGTTCCAACGGTGAAATGAAGTGAAAGAGCACCCCGGTACAACGAGTCCTTGGTTGTGAATGGTGTGAGTCCCTTTATCCATGAACTGACTGTCTCACTTCTACTTTTTCTCATGATCCTGGCTTGAGTCTAGTACTCGCATTGAGAGAGATAGGGAACGTCTTAGAAGACCAGTTGACCGCGTAAGCTGCTATATGATCTAGGAAATCCTCTACCGACGATCGGGGTTGTATGTTGCTATAGAGCTCTGGAGAGCTGCATTGGTTTGAGTAGGTTTGCTTGGGGACAAGCAAACAGTTAAGTGTGGGGGGATTTGATGACTCGGCATTTGCACATGTTTTCCCCTTTGTTTCTTGATTGTTTGAGCTTGAATTATCGCGTCTTTGGCCTATTTTATGCTAGGTTGTGTTCCTTTGTCACATTTCAGGTCCTAGCACATAAAGTGAAGCATAGGCGCAAGTTTCAAGTCAATCAGAGATCAATTGACGATTTGGGAGAAGACACTCGGGCATGACCTGAAGAAGAATGGATTTCTACCTCACTTCATGGACAGAGAATCATGCAAGCTTGTTATGAAACGAAAGAGGACGAGACTACGAGCGTCTGGGATCAAACGGCGACTGATTCGGAGTCCGGACAAGGGAGAAACGAAGCATTAAACAGAGGCTGAGCAAGCCACACGGGCAGAGCAGAAAATCCGCACGGCCGTGCAAGGTGAGCTGCACGGCCGTGCGGCCTGCCCGTGCGGGTCGGGAATTGTTGTTTAAAACCCGATTTTCAGCGAAAGGAAAGGAGGAGAGCTGGGTTTTGGATCCTAAACACCCAAGGGACGAACCCTAGAGAGAGAGAGCGACTTGGGAACATTCTTGGAGCTATTTTGGAGGATTTCTTCGCCATTGGAGCTCGGGAATCAAGCTTGGAGATGGAGATTGAAGATCTAGATCAGATTTCTGCAGTCTCTCTCTTCTCTATGGAGTAACTTCCCTTCACTTAGGTTTTGAGGAACCCTAGCTATGTTTGTTTGATTGGATGATTGTATGAGTACTCTGACTTGATAATCTTGAGTTCATATTCAATCTATGCATGTTTTCACGATTCAATTCTGCTTTAGTCGAGATTATTGATTCTGCTTTGATCCTATGAGAGCGAATACCTGATTAGGTCAATAGAGCACCATAGATTGATAGTAGTGGATCGATTGCTTTAGTCGAGGGTTGATTCACTGCTTTGTATCGATTGAGAACCTCATTCGATAGAGGGAGTCTAGTTCAGAACGCCTTGATCGATTGTTCTAGAGAAGGATACGTCCCTCTAGGCAATTGACTCAAGAGGGCCTTGTTCCTTTAGTCGAGACTCAAGGTCTAGTTAAGGATTCTCCGCATTGTGAATGAAAGTGAAACAAGTTAGAGATCATCAATCGTTAACCTGGCTAGTGGCTAGGGGGAATCATATCTACCCTTTGTTTTATTTTCATTTCTTTTTGTCGGTTTTTGCGTCATAGAGTCTGTCTGGAGTCTGTCTGGAATGTATTTCGTGCCTCTGGCGGTGCCTTTTAATGTGTAATTGAGTCAATTTTCGAGCCGGGGCACGAATGAGTTTGGGTGGTTTGAAATTGGAATTTGGAAAATCGGCACTCTGGGCTCGGCATAAAAAACACGGGCAGCAGGGGGTCAAAACACGGCCGTGTTTTGCCCCTTGCCCGCCCGTGTTTTGAAACTCTGCCCATTGTGCTCGCGGCCTAAAAAACACGGGCAGCAGGGGGTTCAGAACACGGCCGTGTTCTGCCCCCAGCCCGCCCGTGTTTTTAAGGAGGGGGAGCCCGGCCTCGGCCATAAAAACACGGGCGGGCCATGGTCAAAACACGGCCGTGTTTTGGCTGCCCGTGTTTTAACCCCCCCCCCTATAAAAACGAATTTTTCCCCCTCCCCCCTCATTTCCCCCATTTTTGCAGAACCCTAGCCGCCCTCCCCTATCTCCCCTCGCCGGAAATCGCCCCTCCCTCCTCCTCTTTGGTTTTTCGGCCATTTCTTGCTCCCCCGACCTCCAAATCAAAAACCGCGACCTCCCCCACGCTCCTGGCGTCGAGGAGCACATTCTCCAGAGGTTTGGGTGAGTTTGGCCGAGGTTGGGTTGCCGGCGGTGAGTTCTCCGGCGAGCCTCCGGTAAGTTTTCCGGCGACTTTGGGGGCTTCTTGCTATTTTCTTCACCTTTCTCCGGGTATCTTCTTGCGTCTCCAGGTGTGTTCATCCTTCCTTGTCTCGTATTTATGGAGAATCGATACCTAGAGTAGGTGAAGAACTTGGATTGTGCTTGAATGTGCGATTGATTTGGTAGGCCGATGGTTTTCTTTGCATGCTCTGTTCTATCTTGGGATTTCAGTCCCTCGGCCTACCATTTGCCTGTGGGATTATTTCCGAGTTGTGGTGATTTTGGATGTGGTTGGTTGCTTGGTGATTATGTGGATTGGCTTTGTTGATTATTTCCCGGGGGCCTAGTCCACTGTCCGAATCGCTTGATTTGAGGGCCCCCGGTGAATTTGAATGTGTCTTTTTTGTGTGATGGGGATGTTTGCTTTTCTCCGGGAGTCTAGTCCACTGTCCATATCTTCCGATATGAGGGCTCCCGGTGTGATCTTGACTAACATTGACCCCGTTTGTCATGTTCCATTTTGTCCGTTCTTGTGCTCTGCAGTCTGCAGGATCATGGAACACTACCTAGAGCAGTTGAGCATCACCCAGCGCCATGCACTGCGGACTATCCGCACCCGCACCATTCCCGAGCACCTGCACCTCGATTTTGCGGTGTTCGATGACCTTCACGCCAGGCCGCAGATGGAGGCCGCTGTGCGGGCATATGGTTGGCGGCGCCTGCTCTGTCTTGCTGAGTCCACTTATCAGGAACTCGTCTGGGAGTTCTATGCCTCCTTCCGCCACAACCAGAGGGGGAATGCCGACCACAGTAACGCCGTTCAATTCACACTTGGCGGGGTCGAGCACTCCATCAGCTACTGGGAGTTCGCCAATGCACTCCGGGTGAATTCCCCCCACGCCAGCGACGGGGTCCTGCGCTTGGACATCACCGATCCCACCGATTTTCCTTGCCAGGCATACTTCCGGCGGATCTGTCATCCCGACTACGTGGATGTGGAGTACGTCGCCAGCCAGACGAGAGGCGCTCTCCTCCGACCTGAGTGGCGCATCCTCAACCACTTGTTGTGCAGCTCCTACACCCCCAGCAAGGGCTCGGCCAACCGGGTCACCCTCCGGACCCTGTGGTTCATGGAGGCGATGGGTCGCTCTGAGGACACCATCCAGCTGGGCTCGGTGGTCGCCCGGACGTTCGCGAAAGCTGCTGCCAACCAAAGTCGCGCCCTTGTCTGTGGCCCAGTCATCACGGCCCTCGCCCGCTATTATGGGGTCGACATCACTGGGATGACCCTGGTCCACGGCCCCACTCCACTCAGCGAGGCCACCCTCCGGGCTCAGCACCTGGTGGCCCGCCAGGGGCGTGTTCACTGGATTGCGGGGTTTCCCCAGCCACCTGCGCCCGCCGCGGGAGACCAGCCAGAGTCCAGCGCTGCTGGATCCCGCCGGGTTCCTCGCCGCGCTACTCCTCATGCTCAGGCTCCCACGAGCCCCGTTGCTGCCCCCCGCTCTCCTGCCCCCAGGTCTCCTCCACCCGTGGTGGTGCCCATCTCCGATCAGTTGGCGGCTATCGCTCAGCAGAACGAGCGCATCCTGGCCGGCCAGGAACTCATCCACACACGCCTGGATCGCGAGCGGGACCGCGGCCGTCGTCTGATGTCCGGCCAGCACTACATCATGTCCTACCTGGGAATGGGCCCGAGCGCAGTTCACTACCCTTTTGTCCAGTCCCCGGGGTATGAGGACCAGTACCCACCACCTGCCGGCGATGGTGGCGATGACTTCTAGTGGCGAGAGTACCGGGCTCTGACCGTGATTCCATTTCCAGACTGAGACTCCATGTTTATGTTGTTTCCTTTGGATTTGTTTTTTTTTTATTTTGGATTGTAGACTCGGAACTTCGGTTCTATCACCCAGTGTGTCTCTTGTGTGACTTTAGCTTTGTGCCTTGGACTGGGTCCCCTTCCCGTCCTCAGCTATTGTCTGGTCTGCCTCTCGATCTCCGTTCCTGATTTCACGGTAACATCGTTCCCCTTCCCTCTGCTCCATTGAGGACATTGTCGCATTTAAGTGTGGGGGGGTTCTTTGTATTAATTGGAACGGGTGTATGGGTGCTTGGAGCCTAGTCCACTGTCCAAATCTTGAGATTTGAGGGCTCCAAGCAGGACTGTTTGCTTGATATTTGATCGTATTGGCATTGTGGATGTGATTAGAGAATTGAATGGCTTTTGACTCGATGCATGACAACTTGAGTGTGACTAAGATAGCCTATTACGATGACTGAGATGTGTAGTAGAGTTGTGTAGGGGTTTAGTTTTCGACTGTTTGCTTACCAACTGCGACTTGTATTTGATCACTTGCTTTTGACAGTCATTTATGCATCTAGTTCAGGGAATCAGAATGTGAGATAGAGCATATAGGTAGCCATGTGAGATTTGAGCCTGCTCGTTTCTTTCTTGTGCGATAGATCCCTCTTCCATGAAATGTAGCATTCACGTTGTCACTAGCTAAGATGATGGAGGCATAGGATTAGCCCACGACCAAATTGACTGTCCTGATGTGTCATATCCCCTAGTCAGCCCCTTTGAGCCGTGTGTTATCCTTTCTTTCGGTCTGAAATGAAAAATCACCCTTTGCATCTTTTAGAAGGTTCCACAGAGTGGTTTTTGCATGCTTTCTGCTGTTCTGCTAAATGTAATGTGAGGGTTGGAGGTAGTGTTTAAAAGTTGGGCGTGTGTTTAAAAAAATGTGCAGAGGTGGTGGTTCTCTTAAGGAATGAATAAAGAAAAAATAAAGAAAAACAAAGAAAAAAAGATGAAAGCAAAAGAGAGCCACCACCAAAGTTCTGAATAGTGCCCATTAAGTAGTGTTTCCTAGCAGTCTGGCTTGGGAATGCTAACATTCTTATAATCTCCTCCGCTCCTGTGCCCTGAAGAGTTTGATTGATGCAGAATAGCAGAACGAAAGTTACTGGTTTGCTTGATTGTGGTTTTGTTGGGTTTGGAATTGTGGAACCTTGTGCTATAACTGCCACCACCTAAAAGGCCTTTTCCCCATGTCCAAGACCCTAGCCAGTCATTTGAACCTGTGTCTAAGACCTCCGGATTAGTTAGTGGTGACACCCCCTTATGTGAACTCTAGCATTTAGAGGCTGCATTCATGGTGAAGAGACGTTAGGGATTGAGAGAAGAAGCATGCGCATTTTTTGCATCAATTTGTCCTGACCCCACTGGTCGAGAGTGAGCGATTCATTTTCTCATTTTTTTTCTATACTCTTTACCCCGGTGAGGACCTAGATTGCTCAGTCTTAATTTTGATATCTTGAGCTTTGTGCATGAAGTGGCTGTTTTGAACAAGTGATTGAGTCAAGTCTATGTTGGTTGGTGAACAGGAAAGAACTCTTCCTTTGCTCAACTTTATTGCATTCGAATGTCATCTGCGGTGGTTGTCTAGGTTGTCGTTCGAGTTGCCATGTGTTGATGATCGAAAGCCAGTTTGATCCACGTGTTTAATGCCGATATGATTTGCCCTTAAGCCTGCTTGATTGAAATGTCTCAAGCTTACCTGGTGTCTGACTTGGTTTGCTTAGGGACAAGCAAACGGTTAAGTGTGGGGGAGTTTGATAACGATGTAATTACATGATTTTATACCCCTATTTCTTATCCATTTGCGGAGCATGGTTGTGTGTTTTGGCCTATTTTACGCCGGGTTGTGCTACTTTGTCCTATTTCAGGTCCCAGGCGTCAAGGGGAAGGCCAAGCACGAGTTTCGGATCGTTTGGAAGTCGTTTGGACGAGCCAGGGCCAAAACACGGGCAGGAGGCCTCAGAACACGGCCGTGTTCCTGACCGTGCTTTTATGGCCGAGACTTTCCAAGGGTGGCTTGAACCACCTAAAAAACACGGGCAGGCCTGAGGAAAACACGGCCGTGTTTTAGGCTGAGCACGCCCGTGTTTTCATGCTGCCCGTGGCCGTGCTTTTAAGCCAGATGCAAAACACGGGCGGGCTGAGGCAAAGCACGGCCGTGCCCTCGACCGTGCTTTGGCCAATGATGCCCTTTTAGGCTGATTTCAGCCAAATTGAGAGGGGATTCGAGTTTTAGAGAGACAGAGCGATTCCTAGAGAGAGAAAGCGACGAACAAGAGTCTCCAAGCGCCCTAGATCGATCTTCAACACCATTGGAGCTTGGTTTGAGCTTGGAGAAGTGCCGATTCAACGTCCAGGAGCATAAATCCATCTTCACAGTATGATTTCCGCATCTGATTCTGCTTTTGCTTCTCTCTCCATGGAGTAGTTCTCCCATTCATCTGGGTGTGGGAAACCCTAGTTCTGTATGTTGGGATTGATTGTATGAACCCAAATACTGTTTCTATGAATTGATTATATTCGATTGAGGTTTGAATGATTGAATGGCATGAATCCTTATCAAATTCCTGTTGTTTCTGCTTTAACCTAGAATGAGAATATCTGACTAGGTTGATAGAGCATCCTTGATTGAAGGTAGGGAGTTGGTGACTTTAGTCGAGGAACCAACTCACTATTCTGTACCGGTTTTACTCCGGTAGTGGAGGTTTTGTTCATAGGGCCTCAATCTGTTTACTCCGGTGTAGGTTAGTCGCCAGCTAGAGACTCAGATTGAGAGGGTCTGAAGACCTTTAGTCGAGACTTCAGACTGATTAAGAACCTTCCGCAGTATAACTTTCATAGAAATTGAACTTGGTAATTACAATCCGGCTTAACTGCAGACTAGGGGGAACCATATCCGGGTGACCTCTCTTAACCTGAATACAACCGTTTAGTTGCTTTGCTTGCTTGTTAGTTTAGAACTTCACTAAAGTTTCATTGCTAGATAATACGAATTCACTGAGTAGTCATCACATCTAGGACCCGGGTTGACATTAAAACCCAAACCCGCTATACTACGCTTTAGGAAGTGGTTACACTTGGCCAATTTCTAGAGTGACAGTAGGAGTGAGTCAGATGGCTCGGTCTTGATTCTGATGTCTTGAGTTTTATGCATGAAGTGACTGTCTTGGGTAAGTGGTTGAGTCGAGTCTATGTTGGTTGGTGAACAGAAGAGAGACTCTTCCTTTGCTCGATTTTGCTGCACTCAAATGTCATCTGTGGTGGTTGTCTAGGGTGCTGTTGAGGTTGTTTATGTGTTAATGATAAAAAACTAGTATGATTCACGTGTTTGGTGCCGATATGATATGTTCCCAAGGGTTGCATGATTAATATGTTTGAGCTTACCTTGTATCTGACTTGGTTTGCTTGGGGACAAGCAAACGGTTAAGTGTGGGGAAATTTGATAATGATGTATTTGCACATGTTTGCACCCTTAGTTCTTATCCGCTTGCGGCTCGTAGTCGTGTATTTTTGGCCTATTTTACGCTGGGTTGTGCTACTTTGTCACATTTCATGTCCCAGACGTTGAAGGGAAGGCTAGGCACAAGTTTCGGGGCTTTTGGAGGTCATTCGGTCGAGCTGAGGTCAAAACACGGGCAGGAGGCCTGAAGAGCACGATCGTGTACACAAATGAGCACGCTAGTGCTTTTTAGTGCGAGAGTTGAATCGATGAAGAAGCAAAACACGGGCTGCACTAAAGAAAAACACAGTCGTGTCTTATACTGTACTTTTTATGTCGAGAGTGTGTTTATGGAGGCTGCTGAGTAGTCCAGAACACGGGCACCATTGGAGTAAAACACAGCCTTGTCTACTATTGGGCACGACCGTGTTTTAGGCTGACGCGGGCGTGTTTTCAACACGTGGCGAGAACACGGATATGCGAAAGTTAAACACGGCCGTGTCCTCGACCGTGTTTTGCCCAAAATCGGGCTTTTGAGGTAGATTATGCCAAAGGAGAGGGAATTGAGTTTTTGAGTAAAAAACTGAGCTTTAGAGAGAGAAAGTGCGAAGAACAAACCCTAGAGAGCTATTTGTAGTGGATTTCTCACCATTGAAGCCGAGATTGCATCCCCAGGAGTGAAGATCGACATCCCGGAGCAGATTATCCCCATCTTTATGAGTATGACTGCTCTGATTTCTGTTTTCCTCTCTCTCTCTCTCTCTGGAGTATAACCCTCTCTCACTGGGGTATGAAGAACCCTAGTTCCATGTGTTAGGAATCTTGGTTGTAATGACTTTGGATTGATATATTGATAGATTTAATCGATTGATGCATGATTCATTGAGTCAATTGAAGCCTGATAATCTTTTCTTGATTTCTGCTGCAACCTGAGATAGATAGAATCTGATTAGGTTGTTAGAGCTTCATCAATCGGTAGTAGTAGATTGGTTATATGAGAGTTAATTGATTTACTACTTTGTACTGGAATCCAATCCCAGTAGTGGAGTTCTGTGTTTATTGCCTTAGCAGTCTATCAAGTGAAGGCTAGTCGCCTGCCGGTTAGTCTGTCTGAGAGGGCTTGGTCAGCTTAAGAGATTCCAAGTTACTGTCGGATCTTCCGCAGTCTAATCCAAGGTAAATCAACCAAAGGTAATTACAACTTTGACCTAATTAAGGAGCCAGGGGGACTCATTCCCGAGTGAGTCTTCCCTTGCTAAAGAACTTCGAACCATTTCTTGCTTTCTTACTGCTTTTGATTAAATCACAATCACTCGACTTAGTTTGCTAGATAATTGATAATCATGGAGTAGGCAGTAGATCTGGACCCTGGTTTGACAAATAGAGCTTGCCACTAGTCTGCATTTCCGGACTGCGATTACACTTGGTCGCAGTTTGGTGTTGTGTTTTAGCGTGTCAAGCTTGCTCTAGGTAGACTTGACACATGTCACTCACAACTTCTACTCACGATGGTCCTTGGCCATGGAATTAATCTTCTAACTCAGATTCACAGTGGCCTATCATAATGAATATGATTCATCCTTAACAGGCCATCTCTTCTGGACGTCCTTGATTTATCCTTAACTAGCTGCCTCCTCTTAATGGCATCCTACCATGTTGTACCGACTCAGAGTGAGGCATTTTGGAGAAAGCGCCTTACTGTGCTCCTCTTGCTTGAGAATGCTTTCCTTATCATATTTTTTGTGCATTTTCTTGAGCTCGATTTACTTACCCTCGTTTCAACTCCTTGGCTAGGGATTTTCATGTCCTTCCGCCCTTCACACACTTCCTAAGGTCACTAATGTCTCTATCCTCATTATGGCCTTGAAATGACTTCCTTTGACTTAGCCACTAAACTCCTTGAACCTAGACCAAACTTTCTCTTACTTTCCCGCTCTTCCTTGGTATGTTGCGCAAGTCCTGCTTATCGTATACATTGAAATTCCTCCCCGAAGGTTCTACTTGCTTTCTCTCATATTTATTAGAATTTCCCTCGAACGCCCTACATTCTTTTCCATCCTCGATTGACTTGATGACTTTTCTTGGGCAGGTTTCAAGGTTCTGACACTTAACCTACCTTGGTCCGACGATGCTCCTTGTGTCCTTTGAATTTTTGACCTCCCATGACTACTGTAACTCGTATGGTCTCTCGAATCCTTCCTCGTACTTCGACTTAGTTGGTGCCACCATTAGCTTCACATACTTAAACCTGGCTACCCTCTCAATGGTGTCCATTAACATGAATTTTGACTATTTTGGCACGTATCACCACCGGGTGGCTTATCTGAACTTGGGAAATGTGGAATTCGTAAATCGTCACCATCCGACTCCATGCCTATCTCGCTACCGCGTAACGTATTTCCATACGGTAGGAATCCTCGCATACCTTATCCTTTAGCTTGCACTTATTAGCTACATAGTGCGCTTACTCCTTCCTCATTCTTTACATCATTAATCTTGATGGTTGACTCCTTCCTTTCAAGGACTTGTCGTCGATCTAGTTTCCCATATCCACGATTCCTCTTCTTAGGGACGTACTGCATCCCAAAAGGATTCCCTAGTCTATGTAAGTACATGAATGTGCCTCCTCCAAGCCTTGACTCATTGATCCCTTGAAATCTTTTTATGCTCCCTAAGACCTACTGAATTTCTCCTTGCTTTGCTTATGTGCCCCTAGTATTGCTAAAAGTCTCCACTACTCCTTGGGTCGTAGCCCTACTCTCGATTCTCGCGAACTCAACAAACCTTCCTTGCATCTTTTCCTCTAGATTATGGTCGCCATTTACCGTAACTCCTTGGCATCTTTCTGAACGTTATCCTGATAAGCTCGCATCCCCGTAGGATATGAGCTGCCTTGAACCTCCTTTTCTCACTCATGAAAGGGTTTTCACTATACGATCCTCTTAGAAATCTGCTCTTTCTCCTTCCCGAAACGTAAAATAGTAACGCGGGCCTAATTGGGTTATTTTCCTAATCATGATTAGAGTACTATACTAGAGATTCTAAAAATGCTCAAAAGAACCTTTTGACTGGTTTGGCCAAATATTTACCCTGAAACTCCTTTTTCCTTTCTTTTAAAAACAGAAGCCTTGGAAATCTCAGATCGTCACTTCTGTATTCTTTGGAGACCAAGGAATAGAGGGATGCCGGCTCTGATACCAAAATGAAACAACCTACTCCTTTTGAAACCAAAACCAGAACTCAAAAACCAAAAATCGGTTACTCTGTAGCAGTGGCGTAGCGAGGAATTATGCTAAGGTGGGTCGAATAGTCATAGGTCGATTTGAACGGCGCGCAGTAAGAGGCGGTTTATAGCCTGACTCAGATGCTGAGAAACACCATCACGTCACATGTAGCATTTGACTAGAAGCAAGATGCGATTTTCTTAACGTTAAACAAATAGTAATTACAATTAGTGAACGGCGAACAGCAAGCACACAAACCTAGCAACGAGAAGCTGGCGACTGATGAAGTTATCATATTGAGATTGTTGCTTGTGGGTATTCAGAATTGTGGTTTTAAAGTAGAGTAGAAAAGAATAGGTTAGTGATAATTTGGAGAGGATAGAGTATTAGACTCGAAGAATTCACATTTTAATCAATAATACAAAGGGTTTTGGTTTTAACTTCTGATACTATTCAATAAAACCCAATTCCACCGCCGATTATTATTCAATACCACCAATCTATGCAGGCTGCCACTAAAACCCAATTTCTTTATAGCCAAACTAAAACTAGCTCAATACATGGAAGACTATAAAAACCACAACTCTTAATTAGCTTTTTAAACGTTGAATTGCAATTTGCAACTGCTAATTCCTCAATCCACTATACCAGGCCGCAACTAGCATCCAAGTTCTCTTTAACCAAACTAAAATCAACTCAAAATAGGGAAGGTGACCAAAGCTAAGCGAGTGGCGAAAGGATTAGGGACTAGGACTAGGTCTCGAACATGAAAAGTTGAGTTTTGATTATCAAATCTCAAAATGAAACAAATAATATAAAAGTTCATTTATAACCTACTCCTAGCTATTAGCGTACTGGTTGAAGTGTTTAATGATGTAAGGAAGGTCACGAGTTCTCAATCCCCTTCCTATGCATCTTATACCTATATATTTTTTTGTGGGGTTGACAATCCAAGGGGGTGCAGCCGACCTCCCTTGGTTGGCTGTGGCTCCGCCACTGCTCTGGAGCCACCAAAATCACATTTAAAAGTCAACTGACAATATTCAAGAATCTCACACGAAAAGCCCTAACACCTGGACAAATCAAAATTAGAAATACTTTGAACAACTTAAACTATGAATCTCTAATACCTACTCGACCATGAGACAAAATAATAAACTATTCTAACAATAACTCCTCACGAGCTCCCTGAGACCTTGTCCATGCTGGTACGGTTGCTCTCCTCATCCTGCCTCTTCTAAAAAACCACATCCGTTAACCTTGCCTCAACCTGGTGAGTGAGAAGGGGACAGTCTTGTTGTTACTTCTTGAAGTCTTTGCCTAAGCAAATCCTTACTAACACATTATTAGGATTTCCTTTCTTACATGAAAGTCGTTCTCGCTTTCATCCTTAATACTTTAGTCCTTAACAACTTATATAAGTTCTTCTATCTTAAATTATATACTTATTACTAGGGTCCACCACATTACGTATCGTCGTCCATCATCATGTCCGGCCAACTATTGCGTTACGTATCGCCGTCCAACAACGATCCGATCAACTACCGCATCCAGTAGTGATCCTACCGCCCAGGGGTTCATCTTACCACTAACCATATAATACAAAACATACATTCATACATACACAAGCACAACATGTGCCTCCATCTTCGTTAGGCGGTGAGATGCATCACACACATAATCGCGCATAATTCAAAAATTAACTAGCTTTACTTAAAGTAATTGCATAAACTAAAAGACCTACGACTGAGATATTACCCCATTTACACTCACTTCGAGAAGACGATTCTCCGACCCTTAGCATGAAGAACTCCTTTCCCAACGTACTACCTCGATACCCTATAAACTACACCATCCCTTAGATATAATCCTTTTTCCTATAAAATTTTGCTTCCCAATAATTTTTAGACTATGTCAAACCTTCTGAAGGTTACTATTCACAATTTTTCCTATTTGGGCAAAAATACTAATCCCTAGGAAAATTATCTAATTTACCGAAAACACCTTGCACGATTTTATTTAATTAAAATGCATGCCTAATCAATTATTAAAAATATTAATTAGCCTTTAACAATCCCCAAATTAATTCCCTGGCCTCTAGTGACCTTTTTCTAACTTTAAAAGTTATTAAACTAAATTTACCGAGCCTACAAGGGTGCCTTTTTTTATAAAAGATAATCAATTATATTGAACAAAGAGATAGCACATTACATCCTGGAATTTAACTAGGCAAAAAAATCAAAGAAACGATATGCAGTCGGGTACAATGAAAGGGCCTTTCGAGCCACAAAATGGGCTACCCTATTTCTACTCCGACCTACAAATCTTACACAAAAATCCTGGTGATCAGACAACAGTCGAACAACTTCCTCCAGAACGCCCCCCATTGTACTATCGCGAGTATCCGCTAGGTTAATTTTGTCAATAACAACCTTGGCATCCCCTTCAAACGTGACTTCCGCAAAGCCACACTCCAGACACGAAAGGATCGCGACCCGAAGAACCAGGAGCCTACAAGGGTGCCGAATAAATAAAATTTGCTATAAATGCTATTATGGAATTTCTGATGTTTTAGTGACCACCTACTGTTTGCCACGAAAACTCTGAAAATCCGTCACTAAATCTCCAGATTTGAAACTACAAGAAAACTCATACGAAACTCAATCTAATTCGAAGGGAATCACGTTTCCTTACCTCACAAGAGTGGCTAAACCCCGATGGATCGACTTGAGCGAGGTCTCCTTTAATCAGTTTGACCAACTCCTCAAAAAGATCCTTAATCACCCCTATCTTCCTAAGACTTTTAGATGATCAGAGAGTCGAGAAGAATCAGCGATATTGGAGCTAATCAACGATATCACGATTTGCCGGCAAACGGGGGATGAACCACCGGTTTCTTCCTCCCCTTTCCTTCCTCCTTGTTCCTCTCCAACCTTTCCTTCGTATTGTGCTAGTTCAGAGTGTTTGAGTGGTTTTTGGGAGATGCAAAAATATAAATGGATAGAGAGCAGACAATCGATATCTTTTATATCAGGTTGAACACGGACACGACCGTGTTCCCTCGCCCCCCCCCCCCTCCCTGTGTTCTGTCCAACCGCCGCACCTCGTTCCGATCGTCCGTCGACGTTTCATGATACACCCAGTGACACGGCCTAGCAACACGGGCGTGTCCAGGCCGTGTTATGCTTCGTTTTCGATACTCTCTGAAACTATTTGTCACTTACTCCCGCTCTTAAGGTGAGCATTTAATTGAACACGGTCTGGCAACAAGGGCGTGTTCCCTGACCATGTTCAAGCCTCTGCTGTTTCATTTCCAATTTCGTCAAAAGGACACACCTAATCGAACACAGTCTAGCAACACGGCCATGATGCGGCCTGTGTTCTAGCTCGTTCCCCCTTCTTCATCACTTTATTATATCCAATAGTCTTTCAAGTTCCCGGTCCAACCTTAATCAAACCTAAACCCGAACTCGGGGTGTTACATAAACTGTGAGCCACCACGAGTAAAGGGATCCTATATATCCATATATGTTATGAACCATCGCGTCATCTTTCGAGAGAGTGATCGTTGGTGATAGTAAAAAATGTTAAAATATAAAATAAATAAATGGATGTGGAGAGCATGACACAAAGTTGCATTGCATGTCTCTTTAACCAATAATAGCATGAAAAATAATGGTCCATCTTGGGGTTTCTTGTATAAAACATTATCTAGGGAAGTTCCCACCATAGATTGGGATTTCTATCCCATTTTCGCTCTCTTAAAATTTATTATTGAGCTATCCATATTGGGCCGAGATGAGCCTCCCGTCATGGGCCACAACGAGGCTTCTCGTCCGTAGGCACAAGTAGTCACTCACATGTCGTATTCCTCTCCTTGTTGGATACATAAACTTAATCCTACTGTAACCCTAGGTGATAGTATTAATAGGGTTATATATAATTGTGCTTGTACTGCCAAGAGGCAACCAGATTAATCATCAATAAGAGTTCAATCGAAGAGACTTCTCTCTCCTGTGGATTAGTCGCAATAATCAGTTGGGGATACCATGTAAATAGTGTGTCTTTCCATTGTTCGTATTTCATTTATTATGGTCTCAGAGCATCCAGTCCCATAATCATCTGTCAACATGAGCGACAACAAAGAAAGTAACAAGCCAGTCACCGATGATAGAGGGAAGGGTTCTCTCTCTTTTTCATCGTCCTCCGATCATGTCTTCCCGGAGCCACATTCGCCTTACTTCCTTCATTCGTTCGGTGTCAACAGGCAGGTTCAAGTCAGCAGTCCTCTCACCTCGTTGAACTACAGCGAATGGGTCGTTGACGTCACTGATGTCCTAATTATTAAGAATTAATTTGGGTTTATTGATGGCACCATATCAAAGCCAACACAAGAGCCAGAAAAGGAAACATGGATTCGATGTGATGCCGTCGTGAAGGGCTAGCGGTGACTCTCCATGAATAAGGAGGTGAGAAGCAGCGTTCGATATGCCAAGATGGCAAGGAAGGTCTGGGTCGACCTCAAGGAGCATTTTGGCCAAGGAGGTATCACCCGTGGATACGAGATTTGCCGCCTTGTCAGTGCTCTTTGGCAAAAAGGCTCATTGTCTCATCCTTCTACACTCAAATTTGAACTTATTGGGAAGAAGCACAGTCACTCTCGCTTGCTGAAGCTTGCACTGCGCTCGTTGTGAATGTGGGCTAGAAGCTCGTATTCGGGCAAAAGAATATTTCTCACGTCTGTTCGATTTCTTAATGGGTCTTGACGACAGTTTTGGGACTGTTCATAGCCAAATCCTCTCCATGAAGCCTTCGCTCAATCTTGCTGAAGCGTTCAACATAGTTTCCGCGGATGAACAGCAACGTCTCCTTGCGTCGTCTCACTTTAGAGGGCACTGCCTTTGTAGCTCGCACAAATGACTAGTGTCCTTATACTCTAGATGGCCACCCTAAGTGTGTGCATTGTGTGAAACAAGGTCACTTCAAGGTGACCAATTATGACTAATCGGGTGGCCACCTCGCGGCGGCAATGACAAGTTAGAAAAGGGCGAAGCATGGACCCCTCGTGGTGGCAAGGACAAGTCAGAACGAGGTGAAAGAAGGAGACGAGGTCCCCGAGAACATCCCCCAAGATATGCGCAAGCTGATAGTAACGTCATTCCCGTTCCAGGCTTTACTACTGCACAACTCAAAAGTCTCAAGAAATTCTTTGATCAGTCTCCAAGCATGGATGATCCATCCGCGCATATGACAGTTATGTTTCAAGAAAATTCTAAGTGGTTGATTGACTCAGGTTGCAATGAACATATCACCAAAGATGAACGGTTATTGAGTGATATTCTGGTCGACGAGAATAACAATCCTATGAAAATTCTGAATGGTTAGAATGTGTCAGCCAAGAATGTTGGTTCGGTTAAGTTAAGATCGGGAGTACAACTCCACCGTGTTCTCCATGTTCCAAGTTTTCAGTGCAATCTTTTGTCTGTCAGCAAGCTAACCAAGGACAATACTGTTGCTTTGATCTTTCTACGAACTTTTGCATTCATTAGGACTTACACTCCATGAACGTGATTGGGAAGGGGATTCTCTGTGATGGTCTTTACTACTTGAAGTGGTTCGATAGCAAGGAGTAGTTTTTCTTTGCGGGTAGTGGACGTCGGTCAGTCTTGGAAGAAGTTTAGCACTCCTGCCAAGGTCATCCCTCTCCTACTAAGCTTTCTCAATTGCGCCCCTTGCTCGAGTTTTTGGATTCCAAGTCACGTGGCCCTTGTCACTCTTGTCTTCGCGCAAAGCAGAGTTAGTTACCTTTTCAGCTTAGTTAACTTAAAACTTCTGGTTGGTTCTAATTCATTCATATTGACATTTGGGGAGGTTATCAAACTAATTCTCTCTGTGGGGTGCATTACTTTTTAACAATTTTTGATGATTTTCAGTCGTGGTGCTTGGGTTTATCTTTTGTGTTGATGTGACTTGAATCGGACTATCAGCCGCTACGACTGGTAATCGGGGGTCTCGCTGAATGTCAGCGAGTGGGGTCCAGGGGCAACCCCACGGTGTATGGGCTCAATGTTATTTGGGTTCAGGTTCTGGGCCTGGTCTGTAACCGTTTTCCTTTGACAGATTGGATTAGGTTTAGACCCACATGGAGAAGTACTATAAATACTTCTCATACTCCTCTGTAATCTGTAATCTCCTCGATATAGTGAAACTGGCTCTCTCTCGCCCGTGGACTAGCTAACACACATCGTGTTAGTGAACCACGCAAATCGTGTGTCTGTGTTTTTTCGATTCTCGCTTTCGTATTCTTGCTTTGTCGATTCCGGCGATTTCCCGATCCGTAGCAGCGCGTTTATAACATTTTGAAATTCAAGTCAGAGGTTGCATGTTATCTTATCATGTTCTGCAAGATGGTTTCCACTCAGTTTTCCAAGAAAATTGGTCGCATACAGGCATATAACGAGTTGGAGTTTCAGAACTATTCTCTACGTGATTATTATGAGCAGTCTGGCATTATTCTTCAAACCAGCTACACTGATACGCCTCAAGAAAATGGGGTAGTGAAAAAAAAAAGATTGGCATAATCGGGAGACCGCTAGAGTTCTTTGCCTTCATGCAGGTTTACTGATTTGTTTTGGGGCGAGTGTATCTTAACTATAGTTTATGTGATAAACCAGTTACCCACGGAAGCCATGGTAAAACCTCCCACGAGCTTCTCGTCGACAAACTAGCCTCGTACTCTCAACTACGAGTTGTTGGGTGTCTTGTTTACAACAAGGAAAATCATGGTGGCCTGCATAAGTTGGCCGATCGTGGATATGCCGGGTTTTTCTTGGGCTATGCAGCATCTCAAAAGGGTTCGATATTTATGATTTACTCTCTCACAAAGTTCATGTCTCACATGATGTCGTATTGTATGAGGATTATCTTCAATTTCGTGCCCAAGATCCTCGAGAATTTCATTGGGTATCCCCATCTCTTGTTGTGGACGTCCTGGATTATGTGATTATGTCGCCCAGCTCCTCGCCACTACATGATGAAGCTTCTTCTTCTCCTATGCATGGCTCGTCAGGTACTGATTCACCCACTCAACCCGATGCAACTTCTCCACCGTAAACTCATGTTACTTCTCCTCTCTAGCCTTTGTCAGGATCGTCTTCGCCCATGCATGGCCAAGGTCTTGGAGCTGGTTCTCACGACTTACCAGGTGAAAAGTCATCACCCTCAGAACAACAGTCGCCTCAAGTATTTGTTCCTCCCCTTCATCTGAGTAGTACACGTGAACATCGGCCGCCGAAGAAACTTGAGATCTATGACACCAACTTGAATTTTGGCACTCATGTCCAGTACCCTCTCTCTCACTATGTATCTTATGCTCGCCTCAGTTCAGTCATTGACCCTTCAATGCCAATATCTCCTAAGAAGTTGAATCTCGAAGCTTTTCAGAAGCCTTTCGACATAGAGCATTGGCGCCTTGCCATGATCAAGGAGATCGTGGCCTTTGTTGCTAATGGGACGTGGAGCTTGGTTAATCCTCCAACTGGTGTTCATATCATCGACTACAAATGGATATTCAAGATTAAGTATCGTCCTGATGGTACTGTTGAGCGCTATAAAGCGCGTTTAGTGGCAAAGGGTTTCACTCTGATTGAGGTAGCTTGAAAAACTTTCTTGATCTTGAGGTTGCTCGTTCCCCACGGGGCATTGTACTTAGCCAGCGCAAGTAGGGGCGGAGCTACACAGTGGGTTAGGGAGAAATTTAAAAATCACGTATGAGTCCACCGAGAATTCGAAAATTACATATTAACTGAAGTTTTAAAGTAATAAGAAAAAGGCGTGCTAAAATGGGACAAAACAAATCAAATGGTCCAGCGAAGAAAATCACTTTTCATTTTCTTTAAATCAGTGGTTCGATCCACTAAATGTTTTTTTTAACAAAATTTTCCTTAATAGGTTAAGTTCCCAATTTTCTTTAACAACTTAATTTAAAAAAATATTTCATAATAGCATAACTTTATATTTTCTCTGCTTTTAACAACAATTTCGTTTTAACAATTTATTCCCCGTTTTTCTTAACAACTTAACTTAATATATTTTAGTATGTTTTGACGATACTTTTATTATGAGTTTATAATTTAATTTTCAAATTGACAAGTTAAGTTTTCTCACTTACAAAAGTATATTTTTCATGATAATTTTTACACATTATTATTTGTTTTGTTCACAATAATACTCTAAACAAATTTCCGGCCCCTCCCGAAGCCAAAATCCTGGCTGCGCCCCTTAGCGCAAGTACATTCTCGACTTCTGAATGATGCAGGTGTGCTTAGTGCGCATCTTAGTTCCTTTCCCATTGAACAAAATCATCAGCTCACCAAGCCTGCTTCCAGTCCTCTTGCTGATAGGTCTTCTTATCGACGCCTTGTGGGGCGTCTTCTCTACCTCACTGTTTCGTTTCCTGATATCACGTATGGCATGAAATATTTTGAGTCGGTTCGTTCAAGCTCACATGGATGCAGTTACTCAGATTCTTCGTTACTTGAAGATCTCTCCTGGACTGGGACTCTACTTTCCTGCGTCCAACTCACTTGATCTCGTGGACTATTGTGATGCCAACTAGGGAGGCCGTCATACCACCCGAAGCTCCACCACCGAATTCTTTATCTCTCTCGGTTCGGCCCTAGTTTCATGGCGCACAAAGCAGCAAAAGGTCATGGCTCAATCGTCCTCCGAAGCCGAATATCGCGCCATGACAACCACTGTCAGTGAGCTTGTCTAGCTTCGCTAGTTGTTGAGTGAATTGGGTTCCGACCCTCTTCACTGTGATAATCAAGCTGCTCTTCATATCGCTGCTAACCCTGTCTTCCATGAGCACACTAAGCATGTCGATATGGATTGTTATTTTTTCTGGGAACGGGTTGTTTCTCGTGATATCCATCCTCGCAAGGGCAAATCTCATCTTTAGGTTGCAGATTTGTTCACAAAGGGTCTTGGTGCGAACCACTTCCGGTTCCTCTCGTCCAAGCTGAACGTTCGAGATCTTCATGGTTCAACTTGCGGGGGCGTATTGGGCCGAGATGAGCCGCCCGTCATGGGCCATAGCAAGGATTCTCGTCCACACGCACAAGTAGCCACTTACATGCCGTATTCCTCTCGTTGCTGGATACGGAAACTTAATCCTACTGTAACCCTAGGTCAATGCAGTTAATAGCGCGATTCTATGTAAAAACGTTTTGATGACCTAGAAACTTAAAATCGTAAGCTTTTAAGTTTTAAAGCGTAGATTTTGACTACATTTATAAGGAAAAAGTGTGATTCTACCTAGAAACGCTTTGATGACTTAAAAGTGTATAAACGTAAGTTTTTAAGTTTTAAAGCGCGATTTTGACTGCATTGCCCTAGGTGATAGTAGTAATAGAGTTATATATAATTGTGCTTGTACTGCCGAGAGGCAACTAGATTAATCATCAATAAGAGTTCAACCAAAGAGACTTCTCTCTCCCGTGGATTAGTCCCAACAATTAGCTGGGGATACCGCGTAAATCAAGAGTCTTTCCATTGTTCGTGTTCGATTTATTAATCCATAAGAATTATCTAAGTTGAAAAATATTTATTTGTTGTAGTATATTTGTCGGGTTGGTCAGAAGGGTTGTTTGGCCCTAAACAATGACTGGGGTGTTTGTTTCCATGAGGTGATTACTTATAAATGAATAAGTATGCATAGTACCTTTTTATAAACCTCCAATGCATGAGTAATTTTGAGTTCGAGCACAATGAGATCTCACTCTATCCCGATAATGAAAACCCTTATTATTTTACGAGCTAACGTGATTGAAAGAGAGTTAATTAAAATAGACAGAAGTATAAGGAAAAATTGTTTCTCTCAACCTTCTTAAGTTGTTCTCTCAAATCTATACATGCGGATACGCCCCGGACATACTATATGGAAATTTTACACCAGTAATGATTTAACAACAATGATAAAATTAAAAAACTCGGCAGTTAAAAATAAGGGGTAAAATACTAAAATTTTGGAATGTTGACCTTCATGTGTCTCTTCTAAGTCAGTATTAGGGGTGGGCATGCGGTTCGGTAAAACCAAATCAAATTGAGCACAAATTGACTGAAACCGAATTTTACTTATTAGGTTCGGAATTCGGACTGAAATATACCATATTTTGGGAGCCAACTTCTTTTGAACCGAACCAAACAACCAAATTTCGAACTGAATTTCCGAATTTTCAACGTAGATGTGATCTGCCCAGAGCCCACTCCTAGGTCCAAGTTCCCAACCCAACCCAATTTTACAACCCTCAACCCATTCTCTGATAGATCAATGCCCACCCAACCCAACTCCAACCTTCCATTTACCCACCCTAATCGAAACAGACCCAATTCCTTCCCAATTTCCAATCTTGACATCTTTTTCTCTTCACCGCTGCTGCCCGCTTGTAACCCTAGGCCTATCATACCACCAAGCTGCTACCGAAATCGAAAAGGGAAGAAAATCAGTCATCGCCCGTTAGTTCGAGCTCCCGTCCACAGACCAAAACACCGGCCATCGGGACTCGTCGTTCCCAGATGAGTGACGACGGCGGTCTGACTTGCAGGCTGCGTCAGGCCACCTTCTTTTCTGGGATTTTTCCAGAAATAGCACCTTTTTAAAAAAATTACAAAACTAGCACCCATTCGAAAAAATTGACAGAAATAGCACCCTTTTTTTATGGAACGCACCTTAGAGGTGCGTTTTATACATAAACCGCACCTCTCTGGTGCGGTTTATAATCCTGGACCAAAACCGCATCTTGGCCAAGTGGTTTCAGGTCTGAACTACAGAAACCGCTTGGCCGAGGTGCGGTTTTGGCCTGACCTATCAAAACTGCACCATGAAGGTGCAGTTTGTGTCTCCCAAACAAAACCGCACCCCCAAGGTGCGGTTTTGGTCAATTAATTTCCGACAAGCCATGCAGAATAACAGACGTGGGTCTGCATGGGCCTGCAAGTGATTTTGCCTATAAAAGACTTCCCAGAAAACCATTTCCCTTCACACCTCTCCTTCTCCGTTTTCAATTTTCTGTTGTAGCTCTACATTTCTTTTTATTGTTATTTTGTATTACTTTTTATTGTTATTTTTTATTTTTTATTTTTATGATATTAACTAAACTACGGTTTTTTCGCAGATGGCATTCCCACCGTTCACGCTTAGCTTACGGTGGAATGGTTACACGGAAGAGACCGGAAAGGGGGTCACCTACGTCGGTGGCAATTTTCAGAAGATAAAAGTCGCTACCAGACTGCTGCTTGAAGACCTCCATCAAATGTGCACTAACGTTACTTGCATGGATGGCACGAGAAGAGTTGATCGTATGGTGTACCGTTATCCAAACAGAGAAAGTGGGTCATTGTGGCATGAGGAATATCTCATAACCACTCAGGATGAGGTAGATGCCATACTCGAATTCTTGAGGTCCAACAAACTTTCTATAGCCGAGATGTTCGTTTACACCGAGCCAGTCGTAGGCGTTTGAGGTCATTCTGGACACGGTCAGACATCTGGTATCCATGGTGGAGGTGAATTATATGGCGATCATCCCTGCCAATTAAATGAAACCCAAATTGAAACAACACTCAATTAAATAAACTAAGATAAGGGAAATAGTTCCAAGTACATAAAGTCATAGCTAAAACGAAAAATACATCTCAAGGAAGTCCACGAGCTTCACCGGAGGCCACGATTTTCTTGTTCCTTGTACGTTTGCCGACGAGAGTAACAACAGGTGGTTGCAGTGGCAAGTTTCGAATGGCTGAGGTAGTGTGGCGCTCGTCGGTGCTGTGTCGGCGGGGAAGCGGCGCTTCCGGGGTCGTGCGGGGGACATCCACGCTCATACGGTGAGGAGTAAGAGGCCACTGCTGATGAGGGCGAGTCACTGGGTTGAATTCGTGGTGCGCCATCGTGGACGAGCCATCATGCCAAGTACCCGATGATGTTTGGCGAGGAGATGGGGGGTAAACCGGGCGGAAATCGTGGAATGTTTGGCGGGGAGATGGGGGGTAGACCGGACGGGAATCATAGTATGTTTACCGGGGATCCATGTATGAGATCGGGGTGGGATCATATGGAGATTGATGGAAACTCAGAGGGGATTGATGGTAGGTCGAGCGGGGATCGTAGTATGAGCTTGGGTGGGGATCGTTGTGGTAGGATGGGCGGAACTCTTGGGATGAAGTCGGCCGGGTATCTTGGGCGGAAGTCGGGCGGGGAGCTTGGGCGGAACTCGGTCTGGCACCATGTGTCACAACCAATAGGGGCGGCACTTTCCACACATGCAATGGCGTTACGTCGGGCACGTTGGGCCTTTCCCGAACCCTCTTGCTCTTGTTTCTCTCGTATGGTGGTGGGCGATCGGGGACATCAACTTGTACCGGAGGTGGCAGGGGTGCGGGCATGGGCGGATATCTACGATGATCCCGACCCTGAGCTCTAATACAGCCAAGCAGACTGTTTGCCATCCTCCTGATGAAGCTCACATCTTCATTGCCCAACTCAATTCTCCCGGTGGTCATATCTTTGATACGCTCGATCCCGTCAGCCTAAATCACAAAAAAGAAAAGGTTAGAAAAAGACTTAGGAACCAAGTAATAAATTTAATTGTTTAGACGGAATATACTTACTAATGCACCATCTGCCGCACCCTGCGGAGTCATGTAACGAACCGATGTTTGCCGATATCGATCCAAGTATGGGTCATGATACCCCATTCGACCCACTTGAGTTGGAGTGACAGTATCATGGGATTGTCGGTTCTCCCAAATCGTGATGAATTTCGCCAACTTCGTGGGCCAATCGCGAGTACCTTGCCGACCATCTCGCCCATGAAAGGCCCTTTGACTATCGGGGACCTCCAACGGAATGCACTGCTCCCGACCAAACTGACGGAGGCATCGATCCGGCAAGTGCCACTCCACGGTCCCAAAACAAATTAGAGGGACCCTTGTGCACCATTGCCCGATATGACCGGGGAATTGATGGAGATGCCAATGAACGATGTTCTCCGGGTATGGATCGAAGACGATCTACAAGAAAGAAATGTGTAACTTAAGTTAGTCAAGATTGGAAAAATACATGTAGTCCCATGGAAAAAAGATATAAATGGATCGAAGTATAGAAGTTACCTCTCCTTCCCAAAGTCGCTCAAACCTCCTCCGATACTCGTCCAACTTGTGTTGGGCAAGGTTGTCGCACATTGTGTGTCCGAGCCACCTTATTAATAAGACAATAATGAAACTACAATAAGCTAAAACACAAGGGAAATGTGTTATGAAAAAACATGATTAGGTATGAGAAGTTTACCTTGTACCATAAGCTTCACCTCTTAGGGGATGATCGATTGGCCAATCTCTGTCGGGACGTTGGACCGGTGCAAGCCATGGCAAATGCTCCCAAGCCCAAAATTGGACGATGAACATTGCGCCGCCGACCTCCCTCACTGCTTTGAGAGACGCATTGCACAAGTTGTGGTAGATCATAGCTAGGCAATCGGATGCCCAGCTATACTCCCCCATCTCCTCCCAACTACCGAGGATGATCCTAAGCCATCCACAACTATGGAGATTGCTTGATTTTTTGGAGAAGAACACTCCTCCGATCATGCCTATGAGATAAACACGAGCATATCTCTCCTTCTCATCCTCCGGACTTTCCTCGGTTAGGGGATGACTCTCGTAATGGTCTCTAAAATACTTCGTCAACCAAGTAATTGAGACTTGGTGTTTCCTCATTGGTGGCTTGCGATCGGTCGCATCAACGCACCCCTTCACCGGTACTTTCACTCCCAAAACACCGTGGATGAAATGAACCCAACCGGGCATACCGTCACGATCCCCGGGGGGATGATCACTCACGCACACCGCTTTGCCGTCGATGGGCAGATGGGTTAGGATGGCGACATCCTTTAGCGTGATGGTGGCCTCTCCTTCTCTAAAGTTGAAACAATGGGTCTCCTTTCTCCATCTCTCGGCTAATGCGGTGATGAGTTGGCGATCAACTTTGATGCCGTTAAAAATGCCTAATCGACTCTAACTGTGCCCTTTTGAGAAAGGGCAAGATAGCTGGGTGGAATGGGAGCACATTGGTCGTACCCCTGTAGCGGATTATTGTTTGTGCCTCCTAGCGAAAATTTACACGTTAATTATTATATATTAGTAAGGGTTTTTTTTCTTATAACTATAATTAATTAAATTAAATTATTTAACTTCAAGCAGAATTTTATTATCATAAAAAGACATTTCATATAATTAACATAATAACATTCTAAATCAATAATAATTTAAAGAGATACATACATATTATCATAAAACAAACATCCTAAATTAATTAACATAATAACATTCTAAATGAATAATAATTTAAAAAGATACATACATATTATCGTTAAACAAACATACTAAATTAATTAACATAAATAACATTGTTAATGAATAATAATTTAAAGAGAAACATACATATTCAAATGTTTGAAATTAATAAAATTCTTTTTTACACATAAAAATACATCGTATTGGTTGTTTGGTAAATAATTTAATCGTATTAGTTGTTTTAAATAATTTAATCCAATACAGAGCAACACTCGTTAGACTCTTAGAAGAAGTATACATGTTCTTAGAAACACAGTCTTTTTGACAGAAAAAGGGGGGATCCGAGGATCTCTTAATACCCGTTTTTCCCAGGTAATGGGAGGATATGATAATCGCTTAAAACCCCATTTCCTTAGACGTGCATCTCTTTATAAAGAGTCGAAGTAAGTGGCGCTATGTATTCGATAAAATTATTGAAAACAACCAACACGATTAAAAAATCAACATAAATTTATTTTATATTCCACTAAATACATTAACAAAATAAAAGAAGGACAAATGGTTAAGAATTGTATGTACCGGGTGATCGTTCCAAACATCCCTTGGCCGATGGTTGGGTTGGTCGTACAAGTCGGTTGGATCCAACGGTCCTTGCTCGAGATAATACCGTTGGTTGTATATATCCACGTCCTCCCCAACCTACGAGAAAATAACAACGAGGTTAGTACATAGATTAATTAAAAAGCTTATAACAACAACAAAAATTAAACCAGAATAATGAGTACGTACCGCTTGAAATTCATCGACATAGACTCCCTCTCCTTGCCACCAATCGGCCATTTTTTCGGGAAATTCGGACAGAAGTCCGGCTCGGGTCGGCGGGTTTTGAGGAAAAAACCTAAGAAATGTTTTCTGATGGAAGATCGGACTTAGCCGCAACCAACAGACCACTATTTCCTACGCTTTTGGGAGGGGAGGGTTTAGAGAGATAAATTCTAGAGAGAGAAGGAAGAATGGGTTGTGGTGTGAAGAAATGAGAGGGGAAGGGGGGTGGGGTATTTATACCCAACAGACCGCACCCTCCAGGGGCGATCGAGTAATGTTGCCCAAAGAGAAACCGCGCCTTGCCGAGGCGGTTTGTGCTTCCCCAGGCTTGACCGCACCTCGGCGCTGCAGTCCACGATCCGTTGCGCGGATCGCTCCGCTGGCGCGCAGTCAGCCCTCCGATCGTTCCTCCATCCAACGGTCTTCAAGACCGTTCCGCAGAATCTGAAGACCGCACCTTCCTAGTGCGTTTCTTGTGCTAACGTGGCTTGGAACGCACCCCTAAGGTGCAATTTATAAGTAAAACGCACATGTGGGGTGCAAATTACTTATAAAACGCACCTTAGGGGTGCGTTCCATTAAAATTGGTGCTATTTCTGTCAATTTTTTAGGATGAGTGCTAGTTTTGTAATTTTTTTTAAACGTGCTATTATTGGAAAAATCCCTTCTTTTCTCTCCCACCGCACTCGTTGTTGCCTCCCACCCACTGACTCTCTCGCCGACCGCTACCACTCGCCACCACATCCCACCGTCTAGTAGCCGCATCCGCAGCTCCGCACCGCCCAGTAGTGAGCAGCCTGCGCCTCCGGTGCTCTATCCTAGATGGCGGCAGCCATAGCAAGACAAGAGGATTCCAACTTCAAAGTCCAACAAAAGCCTACCTCCACCAGTCGACATGACCACCAATCGGAAAGCTAGCAGACAGAGAAATACCAGTCGTAAATGAATGGTTCTAAACGGGTGAATTTCTCGTATTTGTATTGGATATTTGGAAGGTGGACTTGATTTATTTGTGCTAGAATATTTGGAATGGGGACTTTGAGATGAATTGTAGGGGCATTATTTATTTACATCATCAACTAAAATAGCAGCAGAAAAACGTCAAGCAGTAGGTGACAAATTTCCAGCAGCAGGTAGCATAAAACCCTTAAAATGATGTAGAAGCTCCTTTTTCTGTTATGACCAAAAAATCGAATCGAAATACAATTCGATTCGAATTCTGTTGACACAATACAGACTTCGCAACACCGATACTTTTCTGTTCGGTTCGGTTTGAACCGAACCGATGGAACGCCCACTCCTAGTTAGTATCATGTTGCCAAGTCAATATTACTAACAAAATTGCTAAATTGAAGTTAACATTTAGCTAATTTTTACTATTTTCATAAATTTGAATATTATAAAAACACCTGAAAAAAATTTGGATAAAAAATAAACATTAAAAAAACGAAGAAAAAGAAAGAAATATTTTAGCTCAGCGTTGTGAACAAACAAATAGTTGAACATGTTACCTGGATGGGCTTGTTAAGCCTTTTGGGGCAGACTTGGCTATCGCCCATCCACATTTAATGGCGAACCCCTTGCTGCGGCTTAGGATAGGGTGAGTAACCCTTTGTTACTCACCCGTGAGTAACCACATAGGGACCGTCGATCTTGGCGGGACGGATCTTGTGGCTGTGATTGATGCGGTGTTTTTTGTCCACGGTCAGGGGCATTTTTGTCCGATATTTTATATTTGAATTAAATGACTTTCCCTCTTTGTCCGTTGCAAATCTTTCTGTGCGCGAGTTGGATTCGGATTTTGGAGAGAGAAAGGGGAGCAGCAGCTGAGAAATAAGGACGGCGATTCTCCATTGTTGATCGACGGCGATAGAAACTGCGAGCAGCAGCTTCGAATCGAGCTTTCTGATTCTCCATAATTGATCGACGTGTGCGCGAGTTGGATTCGGTTTTTGTAGAGAGAAATTGCGAGCAGCGGCTGCGAAACAGGGGACGGCGAATCTTTTCTGATTCTCCATAATTGATCGACGACGAGGTTAGATATTAGTTTTTTTTTATTCTTTCTGTTTAGCTAATCGAGTTTTCTATTGATCTCTGGTTTCGTTGGAGGTTTTTCATTGCTGCTAGTCGAGCTTGTTTATGTTTAGCTAATCGAGCTTGTTCATGTGTTATGTTCTTTGTGTTTTGGTGTTTTGGCAGTATTCTGGTGAGATGAGTAACGTAAATTGTGGCGATGTTGTTCCAATTGATAGATCTGGTTCTTCAACCAGCGTTGTAGGATCTGGTTCTTCATCTAGTGCTGTTGGAACTGCTTCTTCATCTATTGATCTTGGATTTGATCATTCAGCTAACTCTGGTGAATCAGGAGGTAAGATATGCAAATTTTTTTTGTTTATTGAAGTTTGTATAGTGTCGTAATTTGATTTTACTATGCCTTATCATGTGGTAATTGATTTTATAGTACATTACCATGTGGTAAAATGTGGTAATTAGGAAGTTAAATGTGATGTTTCTGTGTGATAATTGATTTTACCATGCCATACCATATGGTATAGTGTGGTAATTTGATTTTACCATGCCTTATCATGTGGTAATTGATTTTACAGTACATTAGCATGTGGTAAAATGTGGTAATTAGGAAGTTAAACTTGAGGATTCTGTGTGATAGTTGATTTTACCATGCCATAGCATATGGTATAGTGTGGTAATTTGATTTTACCATGCCATACCATGTGGTATAGTGTGGTAGTTTGATTTTACCATGCCATACCATATGGTATAGGGTGGTAATTTGATTTTACCATGCCTTATCATGTGGTAATTGATTTTACAGTACATTACCATGTGGTAAAATGTGGTAATTAGGAAGTTAAATGTGAGGGTTCTGTGTGATAATTGATTTTACCATGCCATACCATGTGGTATAGTGTTGTAGTTTGATTTTACCATGCCATATAGTGTGGTAATTTGATTTTACCATGCCATACTATGGTGGTAACTCTTGTATCATGGGTGTAATTATTGGTATACATTGATATTTCATACTGTTGTGGTGTGGAATCCATTTAATATGTTGTTTCATAATGTTTGTAGGTTTCAATGGTATAGATCCTACTGTTCGTGATTCTTGGAAGGACTTAGAGTTCAATACACCAGATGATGCATATAATTTTTATGTTGATTATGGGAATCATGAAGGTTTTGGTGTGAGGATTTATAACCAATCAGCGTGTCCGAAGCTCAATGGTGGTTCTTCAGCTGTATATTATATCAAGTATTGTTGCAATAAGGAAGGTTGGAAAAGAGGTAGCGAGAATAACCCTGATAATGCAGGTGTTGTTGATACGACGGTTCGTGTTCGTAATGTTCCAGAACTCAGGGGTGGATGTAATGGTGCTTATATACGACTGAGGTGGTTTAAAGAGTTTAAATGCTACAAGATCTATCGTTGGTATAATGTGCACAACCATGACATGATTCCTGAGTCTCTGTGTCACTATGTGAGATCCAGCAGACGAATGGCTCCTGTGTATAAGATGCTGGCAGAGGTGAATGATGCTGCTGGTATTGGTGTGACTTCTTCGTATAATGCAATTAGTAGGGCTGGTGGTGGTCGGAAGTTTGTTGGGTTCACAAAGAATGATTTGAAGAACCATCTGCGAACGGTTAGGACGTCATCAATGGAAAATGGTGATGCGACTGCATTGCTTGAATACTTTAGACGTCAAGCACAGCTGGATCCTGGGTTCTTTCATGAGGTGGAGGTTGATGTTGAAGAGAACATTGCTAGTATTTTTTGGGCAGATGGGAAGATGAGGATGGATTATCATTATTTTGGTGATTCAATTAGTTTTGATACTACTTACCGGACTAACAAAGAGTATCGGCCACTAGGTATGTTTTCTAGTTTGTTGTTTATTATTGTGTTTGTTAGTTTGTATGAGTATTATTATTATCATTCTGTATCATGTTTTTTTTTTTGTTCTTAAATGTATTTTACCATATGGTATGTGTTGGTAACAAGGTTATTTGAGGTGGTTTTTGTTCTTAAAAGTATTTTACCATATGGTATGTGTTGGTAACAAGGTTATTTGAGGTGGTTTTTGTGCTTAAAAGTCTTTTACCATATGGTATGTGTTGGTAACAATGTTATTTGAGGTGGTTTTTGTTCTTAAAAGTATTTTACCATATGGTATGTGTTGGTAACAAGGTTATTTGAGGTGGTTTTTGTGCTTAAAAGTCTTTTACCATATGGTATGTGTTGGTAACAAGGTTATTTGTGGTGTTTTTTGCGTTGTTAGAAGTGTGTACTATATGGTAGTCTGGTGTGGATTGTTTTTTTTGGTTCTTAGAAGTCTTTACCACATGGTATGAGTCTTTACCATATGGTATGGGTTGGTATTATTGTTATTCGTACCTTTTACCACATGGTATGTGTTGGTAGAATTGTTTTTACTCACATTTTGTTATGTTTATGTAGCTTTGTTTGTTGGTTTCAACAATCATCACCAACTGACTGTCTTTGCGGCTGCTCTTCTCTATGATGAAACAACAGCAACATTTGAATGGCTTTTCGATCAGTTTTTGAAATGCATGGGAGGTGTGAGACCGTTATCAATGTTTACTGACCAGGCTGCTGCAATTGCTGCTGGTATAAGGTCTGTTTTCCCAGATTGTTTTCATGGGTTGTGTACATGGCATATTGCTCAGAATGCAGTTGTTAATCTGGGAAGTTTGTGTGACTCTGACTTCCTTCGTGAGCTTAGTTATTTGATGTATAATGCTGATGATGAGGATGATTTTGAGTATAATTGGAAGAAGATGATTGAGAAGTGTTTTCCTGGGAAGGGACCTTTGGGACACAGTTGGTTACAGGGCATTTACAAAGTCAGGACGAAGTGGTCTTCAGCCTGGGTGAATTGTCATTTTGGTGCGGGAATGAAGAGTACCCAGCTAAGTGAGTGCTGCAATAGTAATATTCGACATTACTTGCAGTCAGAGTTTAGCGTTAGTAGGTTCTTTGTGCACTTTGAGAGGATGCTTGATAATAAGAGGGATGCTGAAGAACAAGAAGAGTACTATGCCTTATCTAGGTTGGCTGATTCTCGGTTTTCTACTAGCCCTATTGTGAAGCAAGTTGATAATGTGTATACGCCGAAGATATTCAAGTTTTTCCTTGATCAGTACAAGGAATCTCTTGCGTATAATATTTTTTCCAATACGGAGATAGAACCAGAAGGACATGTAGGACTGTTTGATGTCTTCATATTGGAGGATGACCTTACAAGGTTGGATAGTAGGGTGTTGAAGGTTGATTTTGAAAACGGTGAAATCAAGTGTTCTTGCCGTAAGTGGGAGTCAAGTGGTATGATCTGTAAGCATCAAATTAAGGGATATGATATGTTGTGGTCTACAACGTGCAATCTGAAGTTCCAGCACATTCCTAGCAGTTTGATTTTGAAGCGGTGGACAAGGGCAGCGAAAACTGGAGGGAACTTTTCTTTTGAAGTTCCGTCTACTGATAGTCCATCGAAATACCGTTCTCGTCTTTTCAATCTGTCAGCTGTTTCTGCATCAATGATCAGCAGGGTTGCATTGGATGATGATTTGTATAAATCAGCCATGGCATTCATGACTGATTTGATCAAAAAGTGTGAAGCCCTATCGATTACTGAACCTACTGGAACAAGCACGTCTTCTAACGGTGACAGTAAGTTTTTTTTAATTGTTTAGAGTTTGTTTTTGTTTTTGTTATCTGTCATTGATTGTAGTTTGTTTTTGTTATCTTGGTATAGATGATGTACCGGTCCAAAAAGTGAAGGGTTTAAGCCTATAAAAGATTCATTCAAGCCTTCGAAACGACCAATTCCAGCTGCGGAGGCTGCAAGGGCTGTAAGCAAGAAGAAGGAGAAAAACTAGCAGGCTTGAGGAGGAGAATTTGAAGGCTGTTGAAGAAAGTTTAAGGCTGAAGCTGTAATAGTTTTCTTAGAGGATTATCTGAATGAATGGTTGATGCTGGTTGAGTTGTTGAAGCTATTTTGTTCTTTTGGATGGGTTTTTGGTTTTGTTGGATTAATTTTACAATGTTATACCATGTGGTATAATGTGGTAATTTGATTTTATCATGTCAAACCAGGTGGTAAAATGTGCTAGTTTGGAAGTTGAATGTGAAGGTTCTGTTTTATAATTGATTTTACCATATGGTATAGTGTGGTAATTTGATTTTACCATGTGGTAATGTGTGGTAATTGATTTTACCATGTGGTAAAATATGATATTTTGGATGTGGCATGTGTGGTAATTGATTTTACAGTACATTACCATGTGGTAAAATGTGGTAATTAGGAAGTTAAATGTGAGGGTTCTGTGTGATAATTGATTTTACCATGCCATACCATATGGTATAGTGTGGTAATTTGATTTTACCTTGCCATAGCATATGGTATAGTGTTGTAATTTATTTTTACCATGCCATACCATGTGGTAAAATATGGTTTTTTGGAAGTGGTATGTGTGGTAATTGATTTTACAGTGCATTACCATGTGGTAAAATGTGGTAACAAACTAAAACATAGCAGGACTTATGGTTTTTTTGCTATTTTACAACATGAAAACATAGTTTACCACACATTACCATATGGTAACGAAGCAAAACACAGCAGGACTTATGGTTTTTTGTTATTTTACAACATGCAATCATAATTTACCACACATTACCATATGGTAAAATGTGGTAATTTGGGAATTAAGAACACATGTTAAGTATTTGCTAACATAATAAAAAACAGAATATTTCTTTTAGTCATAATACAAACCATAATAAGTTGTTTCATACCATCCTACTAATTAAAATGAAGTGGCTACTGAACATTGTGAGTTTGTTCTCAAAAGCTTACTCATACCCTTCTACTACTTAACACAAATGATAATAGAATTTTCATTTCCTTCCTTTCAACTCTTTCTTCTTGTTCTTCATGTTGCAGTACTTTGTTGCTTCTTTCATGATCCTTTCCCGTTCAAGATTTTCTTCATCAAGAATGATGTCCAACATCAGGCACTCCCTTTCTTCATTTATGAGATCAATCCTCTTCCAATCTTTGGTCAGGGCACTGTTGTACTTACCTTCCCAGTGTCTCATCCACCTGATGACGTACATCCCACATGAAATTTGATCTGGTTGTGTAACCTTCTCGAGCTTGAACCAGCTAAACCTCTCCCACCTTACTGTCTTGTCTGCAAACTGTGTCTTCATGTAGTTGATTGCGTACTGGACAACCCTCTCTGCCATTGATTTGTATGTTTTCTCAAAATCTTTGTGACGGAGACTGTCGAGCACTTCAAATCTCTCTGCTTTGATGTTGACACAAATCATGATGTAGTGCTTGTTATTATAGTAAGGGAAGAACCACTGCAAAATAATTTTACCACAGTATACCATATGGTAAGCAGGTGTCATTTAAGTGATGAACAGTAAGTTAAGTTAAGAACAATTGCAAACTAATTTTACCACTATATACCATATGGTAACCACTGCAAAAATTGTGGTGAGATACTTACAAGGTTACATTCTGTGAAGTTGAGGTTTTTGGCCCATTCTTTGTTGGTGATGTCCAAGTCCACTTTGTTGTAGTAATCGTCTGGAGATAGTACAGGATTGCCACTATCAATGTCCAGTTGGCAGTCACCCTGAAAGTTGTGGTTGTTATTATGTGTTTTATATATGTGTTGTCTAAGAACTTTTGACAGAATATGGGTGGGTTTACTTACTGCCAAAGATGTATCGAAGAACCACCTTGTGAATTTTCCTTTTTTTGCTTCATTCCTGTTCATTACATCTCCATACCAGCCGATGACATCAGATGTGATTTCACAGCCAATGTCAATTGACTGTACTGACTCCCTTTTCAGCATGAATGTTCCATCCTTCCTTTTAAACATTATCTCATCACTGTATACAAGCACATCACAACAGGACGGATGGTTTACTTTAATTTATCACATCAAACAATAGGTTACCACAACAAAACCATAGCTTACCACATCTTATCATATGGTAATAAGTAAAGCACACCAGCTTAGCACATCTTACCATATGGTAATAAGTAAAACACACCAGCTTACCACATTTTACCATATGGTAATAAGTAAAACACACCAGCTTACCACATCTTACCATATGGTAATAAGTAAAACACACCAGCTTACCACATTTTACCATATGGTAATAAGTAAAATAGAACAGGAGTTATGGTTTAATCCATTCTTTAACAACAAACCTTAGCTTACCACATCATACCATATGGTATTAAACTAAAACAAAACAGGACTTGTGCATTACTACATTTTGTAACATTAAACCATAGATTTATCTAACTTTACCATATCTTACCATATTTTACCATATGGTAACAAACTAGATCACTACAATAACATCATATAACAGTAAAAGTTTTAAGATGATGACTTACCTCTTGGCAAATTTCTTGTTTTTGCATCTTATGTACTCCAGGATGTTGCTGAACATATCATCAGGTGTGTTTGTGTTGGTGTTGACCATTCAACTGGTGATTTTTGTGACTGTGGAGCAACTGGGTCGGCAGCTGGAGAATTCAGGTCCTCTAGGTAAGCATCTATGCATTCACGGACTTCCTTGAGCTTCTCTTGGCTGTTTGTGTACAGATTTGACCATATAGCATATGACCCCGTCTGTGACTGGGTGCTTTGTGGCTGTTCTGGTGGTGGTGTTGCTCTTGCCTTCTTTTCATTTCCGTGTACATTCTTTATCACGATTCTTCTTTTGCGAGGCTCTGCTGGTTGATCGGTTGCTGTGTTGGTAGTCAACTTTGTTGGTGTTGTTGGTGTTTGACGGTTGAGAGGGCTGAGATCAAAGGATGGAATGTCGTCTTCCCTCGTCACTTTAGGCTTCTCAGCAGCTTCGGTTGTCAGTTTTGGAGCCTCTTCACGAACAACATCATCTGATACCGTCTTCTCGCTGTCAGTTTCTGCAGTCTTTTGTGCAGCTTGCCCTGTATTCCCTTCTTCTCTTGTTTCCTTATCAACTTCCATTGCATCTGCTGTTTTGGTAGCTCCTTTTTGTTCGGTTTCTTCTGCAGATGTCTGTTCTGGAACTGCTTTCTGGGTGTCCTCTGTTCCAACTTCCCCCAGTGGATCTCCTTCTTTTGGGATGCTTTCTCTATTCACAGCTCCTGGAGCAGAATCATCTTGCTCCTTTTCTTTTGGCTTCGGTGTAGATGCAGCAAGATCGACTGTAGATGGTTGTGAATCATCTTCTTTCTGTGTTTGCTCCTCGTTCTCCTCTTCGTTCTGGTCTATGTTTGTCTGTTTGAATATTTCATTGAGTGTTTTATTCAAACTGTCATGCATTTCTTCATCATTCTCTTCTTCATCATCTTCACACTGAGATTTTTCTCCTTCTGTGGGCTGAACATATTCATCACAGCTTTCTTTCGCAAGATTCTCCTTGTGTCTGATCAGATTCTCAATTTGGCTTTTGTACTGGTCTTTTATTGCTTTCATCATTGCCTTCATTGATGCTTCAACCAGTTTGATTGCATTCTTAGCCTGCATAATGGGAGTATGGTTAGTTACCATGGTGGTAATACATGGTATTGGCAATTATTATCACTATTCTGCATTTTTATAACATGAAACTATATCTTACCACACCTTACCATATGGTAACAAAGTAAAACAGAACAAGAATTATGGTTTCCTCCATTTTTATAACATGAATTCATTGCTTACCACACATTACCATATGGTAACGTATTAAAACACAACAGGACTTATGTTTTCCTCCATTTTTATAACGTGAAACCGTAGATTACCACACCTTACCATATGGTAACAAACTAAAACACAGCAGGACTTGTTGTTTTTTGTTTTTTTAAAACATGAAAGCATAGCTTACCACACATTACCATATGGTAACAAAGTAAGACAGAACAAGAATTATGGTTTCCTCCATTTTTATAACATGAAACCATTGCTTACCACACATTACCATATGGTAACGAAGTAAACCACAACAGGACTTATGTTTTGCTCCATTTTTATAACATGGAACCATAGCTTACCACACTTTACCATATGGTAACAAACTAAAACACAGGACTTACGCTTAGCATGTATTGGACAACTGTAATATAGATAATTTGTACTTACTTGGTTGACTGTTCTGATATTCTTCAAATCAAAGTTCAGTGATGATGACTGCTCGGGACTTTTGTTTCTTTGTCTTTTCGATGATTCATAGACTGGCTCATTCTCCTCTTCCTCATCAGCTGCGTCATCAGCCTCATCATCAGCCTCATCATCAGCCTCATCGTCTCTAATGTTGGCAATCTTTTCGATCTCGTTCAACTGTTTTCCATTGTAGTAGCTCTTAATGTTCTCAAAGTTGCTATCAACATTGTTATCATCATAGTAGCTTACTGTTGGTGTTCGAAGCTGGGTTGAGAATGCCATTTCGTCCAGTTTGTACATGAAGCATACCTTTTTATGCAGATAGTTGTATTAGTTTTTTCAAAGAGTATCATTTATATATAAAATATATGAGTAACAAGGTTGAAATGGCCAAGGGAATGGAGACTTACTGTAAGGAAGTGAAGATCTGCATTGACGTAGAGCTTTGATGATTTCAATCCTTCATTCATGTGGTTGAAGAAGTATTTGCACCAGTTGTAGCTGGTGAAATGTTTATGTTCATCAGTCTTCAAGTACTCAAGCATGTTGAGTTCAGCCATAGGGGCTGAAGTTGGGCACAACAAGCCTCCGGTGACCAGCAGAAAGAATAATTGTAACCATCTCCTACTGTTGGTAACTGTAGAAAGATCTTTTTCTACCTGACTTAGCTTTACCCTTGGAGTGGATGCTCCATCTACTTCCAGTAGGGTTTCTACTGCATAATCTGCTGCATCGTCCCAAGAAATCGTGGGAGGTACAACTTCCCTATTCCCCATTGGCAGACCATATACCCTATGAAAGTCGATTGGTGATATCTTCATGCGTGTCCCGTCAGGTAGCTTGAAAGATTGTTTCATTGGATTGTATTTGTTCATTACGAACAGTGCAAAATGGGTGTTTATCTTTGTCTGCTTGATTGATATTAAGCCTGCTAGGCCTAATGTCTCAAGTTTCTCTTTCTGGTCATCTTTTATAGTCCTTGCAATTGCAGATATTCTTGTTGGGCTGCACCTTGTGCGAAAATTTTTTCTTTGGTTTACCATAGTGTACCTGAATGTAGAAATTAGGAATAGTCTGTTAGCGTGCTTTTTATCATGATATACCATATGGTACCATAATGGTTTCCTACCATACCAAATCAAACCATATATTTATCTCATTTTACCATATGGTAATTACATCAAACCATGTCTTATAACATATTACCATATGGTAACGAAGTAAAACACAACAGGATGTATGTTTTCCTCCATTTTTATAGCATGAGACCATAGGTTACCACACATTACCATATGGTAACAAACTAAAACACAGCAGGACTTATGGTTTTTTGCTATTTTACAAGATGAAACCATAGCTTACCACACATTACCATATGGTAACAAACTAAAACACAGCATGACTTATGGTTTTTTGCTATTTTACAAGATGAAACCATAGCTTACCACACATTACCATATGGTAATAAACTAAAACACAGCAGGACTTATGGTTTTTTGCTATTTTACAACATGAAACCATAGTTTACCACACATTACCATATGGTAACGAAGCAAAACACAGCAGGACTTATGGTTTTTTGCTATTTTACAACATGAAACCATAGTTTACCACACATTACCATGTGGTAACGAAGCAAAACACAGCAGGACTTATGGTTTTTTGCTATTTTACAACATGAAACCATAGTTTACCACACATTACCATATGGTAACGAAGTAAAACACAGCAGGACTTATGGTTTTTTGCTATTTTATAACATGAAACCATAGTTTACCACACATTACCATGTGGTAATGAAGCAAAACACAACAGATTCTACATCAGTTCAGCAACGCATGGAGAGTGACTGCGATACTGTTCTATTGTTCTGTGGATGGATTTCGAAGAAAGAAGTGAGGTTTTACCTTGATATTTTGTGCGAAAACGATTTTTGAGCCTCGTTGAAGTTGGAAACTCTTCGTTTTTCGACGAAGAAGCGAGAACAGTGTATCGTTGAATGATTCTTCGAAATCCTTTGCGAAAATCGTTCGCTTTGAAGTTTTTTCTGGAAGTTTTTGCTGCGATTTTGGTGAGAGAATTGAGAATTGGGAGGAAGAATGGAGAGTTAGAGAGGAGAGAGGGAAGTGGAACTGTCGCTTGAAAGGTGAGAGGAAGAAGGAGAGAAGGCGGGACGGTTGTCGCTGTCACGTCTGCAATTCAAATTGTCAGAGACGTGATTACGTTTTTGCCCCCGCGTGTATTTTAACTGACATGATCTGACGGCTGGGAAGATGGCGCGATGGACGGCCGGATCATCGGTTACTGACCGTTACTGATAGGTCGGTTACTGATAGGATCCGGACCCCTTGCTGCTTGGGCATTCAATACCCATTTTATTTCAAAGTGTCAGGCCCAGCCCAAGTAAACTCTCCAATCCTCATCTTTCCTGCACTATATATGTTCGCAACTAAACCGCGCAAAACCCTAATCCACTTCCCTGAAACAGATAGAGAGAGCCATAAGCAAAGAGAGGCAAACAATGGCCGACAGAGGTGGCGCCGACCGAGCTGGTGGCGAGAGAGGCCGCCGTGGATTTGGGGGACGAGGAGGCGACCGGGGAAGGGGTCGTCGCCGCGGTCCCCGCCGCGAGGAGGAGGAGAAGTGGGTCCCTGTGACCAAGCTCGGCCGCCTGGTGAAAGAAGGCAAGATTCGAAGCTTGGAGCAAATCTACCTACACTCGCTCCCAATCAAGGAGTACCAGATCATAGACACCCTCGTCGGCCCTGGCGTTCTCAAGGACGAGGTCATGAAGATTAGCCCCGTCCAGAAGCAGACCCGTGCCGGACAGCGCACCAGATTCAAGGCCTTCGTCGTCGTCGGCGACGGGAACGGCCACGTCGGATTGGGTGTCAAATGTAGTAAAGAAGTTGCCACTGCAATTCGCGGCGCTATCATTCTAGCGAAGCTATCTGTGATTCCCGTCAGGAGAGGGTACTGGGGAAACAAGATCGGGCTGCCCCATACGGTGCCGTGCAAGGTCACCGGGAAATGTGGCTCCGTCACAGTCCGGATGGTGCCTGCTCCACGTGGTGCTGGGATCGTCGCAGCTCGCGTGCCCAAGAAGGTTCTGCAGTTTGCTGGGATTGAGGACGTTTTCACTTCCTCCCGTGGATCCACAAAAACCCTTGGCAATTTCGTAAAGGTCTGATTCGATTTTTCCGTTCGTTTGTTCCAATGCTGATTATTTGTCTTTTGGAATGGTTTCTTCTCTCTCTGTAGATATGATATTGGATGAGCTAGGTTATAGTTTTACTTGTGGTATCTGAAATCAACCTAGGTGAAGTTTGGGATGGTTAGCTCTCACGATTGCTAATGAAGTTCATTTCTTAGTTGGATTGCTAGGGAGTTTGATTCTCTGAGTTGGGTACTTGAAGGTGCTGTATGTTGTAGCGATGGAGTTTACCTCTGGGGAAATGCTTGTCAAGTAGTGCAGTTTGTTTCTGATAGTTTGGTCACACAGCTTAATCTTCTCAAGACAAAGCTGTATTGGGTTTGATTGTATATGAAATGGGAAGTGGTATCATTAAATTGAATTTGGTAGACTTGACACAATGTATGCAGTTGGGAGCAGACTGATTTGGTTCATAATGCTTTGTGGTAATCCTGATTCGGGAAACTGGTTGTACTCATCTGAAGTTGGTCTGGTCTTGGTTTGATGCAGGCTACTTTTGATTGCCTCCTGAAGACTTACGGGTTCTTGACGCCTGATTTCTGGAAGGACACCCGGTTCACCAAGTCACCTTTCCAAGAGTACACTGATCTTCTAGGAAAGCCAACCAAGGCCCTTATCCTCGAAGATGTAGAGAGAACTGAGGCTTGATGTTGAGTTTCTGTAAGATGAGATTATATACTAGCAGTCTTGAATACTTGGTAGCTTCTTCAGAACAATAATCTCGTCAATGTTCCTCTGTTCGCGCATGTTTGTTTAGAGAAAATTTTGAATTCTATCTTCGTGGTCATAACTTTGTTTCTTTTCACTTCAATCAAAATTTTGATGGTCTATAGCTCGGATATGGGAATTCTGTGCTCCCTCTTCATCAATTAACTTCCGAAAACTTTCCTTCTCTGTTCTTTTGCCCCTTTTTCACTTGCTACTGACTACTAAATTATCGATTCTCTTACATTTGTTATAAGCCATCAACTTTCTTTTTGTCCCGTAGATACGTTAGCAGTGATTTCATGTCAGGGTGAGATGATTCTCCTCTTTCATTAGCCTTAAATGCCGTTCTTGTTTGTGATCCTCCTCTTTCATTAACAGTGATTTCAACACATCAGTAGCTGATGACTTCTCATGGGTGAATTGCTCTGCTTCAAACGACTCTCCGGTGGCACCCCCATTGCTAAACCTTCAAGCGTCTGCTGAGTTCTATGATTCCATCTGTAGTGTCATGAATCCTCCAATGGGTCTATGATCCAGAACACCATTTGAGTCGCTTATCCATTGATGATCAACCCTTTCCCTTTCGTTCTCTCCTCAAACCCTTTCGACAATAATTTTCCTTCTTCACATCTCAGATGAAGCTTTGTCTCGATGATGCCTCTAGAGTAGGGTTGGAAATCCATTTACAGTTTTCTGTTCAAATCGGAAACTGGCAGTTTAAACTGCCCAATTGTAACCAGAAATCGGATACGATCCGATTTGGATTTCGATTGTGAGTATTTGGAGAAAAATCGTACTAAGCATAACCACCGGTAAAATCGGAAATAGTCGAAAAACCGAAAGCTTACCTATCAACTCAAAGCTTGACCCCAAGTCTCAGCGCAGTCCAGATACCCAAGCCCAACCCGCAAAACCCTAATTGTCAAGCCAGCCTAGTCCTCCCTCTCCCTCACGACCTCACCTTTCACAAAACCCTAATCGCTAAGTTGCATCGCCACTCTCTGCTCTTGAAGAAGAAGTGAAGTAGAGGAAGAAGTCTAGTGATCGACATTGTTGACACAACTCTCTCCCCGACTTCACCGAGATGCCCCCTCTTTGGCCGAGGTTTGCTCACTGCTCTGGGCGATGCTAACGACGATTTGCGAGTTGAAATTGCACCCGATCTGAGTACGCAAACCTCTCTCTCACCAGCGAGGCGGCGGAAGCGAGCAGTTGATCTCCAATCATCGACTCTCCACCAGTCGTCGGCTGTCCAATTATCATCTATAGAAGAAAGGCAAGAGGGAGAAGAGAAGAAATGAGAGGGAAGGAGGGGATTTTGTGGTCTGGTGGCAGAGTGCGACAGCGAAGCGATAAGAGATGGAAGAAGATATGGATTTGGTCAATGCAGTCAAAAGCGCGATTCTACGTAGAAACGCTTTGGTGACCTAGAAGCTTAAAACCGTAAGATTTTAAGATTTAAAGCGTAGATTTTGACTACACTTGTAAGGGACAAGCTCGATTCTACGTAGAAGCGTTTTGGTGTTTAAGAAATGTAAAAAACGTAAGCTTTTAAATTCTAAAGCGCGATTTTGACTGCATTGGATTCGGCCATTTGGGAAGAGAGGGTAATGATAGTGGATGCGGTTGTTGTACACAATATTTTTTAATTTCAAACGCTGCGTTTGAGGAGGGAGCATACATAACCGGTTTTTGGATGATACCGGATCGGACCGGATCCAATACAGTTCGGTCACAGTTGAAACCGGGTCCCCATCCAGTTCAGTTTCCGGTTGTTGATTTGGCCAGAAGGTTTAAAAAAAACCGGGTTAATCCGGTCAAGTTTAACTAGACCAAATCGTTTCCACCCCTACTCTAGAGCCTCACAATCTCATTTAGTTGAACATTAGAAATTGCGAATCCACTTCCAAGGCACGCGTAGAGCACCGAATATGATTCTTTGTTGTCGAGCCATCTCAAACATTCTTGCTTAGTTATGGGTCTATGGCGACCACTATTCCTCTCTCTTTCCCTGGTCGGGAGCGGATCCCATGCATAACCTACTGATCAATAACCATGTATAACCCAACTAAAATCCGTCACATCAGCGTCTCTCTCTCTCTCTCCTAGAAAGCCTTTAATCTTTTCCCCTTTAATCTTTAACGAAGATTTCTCTCCCGTTTGAAGTGAGATTTAAATTTTTTTGCACAGATAAATCAGACTAATTAGTATTGAAATTAGAGCATACCATATGGTATGAAAGTTAATCATGGTGATATGAACATACCAAGACTGTAGGATGGTTGAATATATGATAGTAGGAGTATACTAACTGTCATTTACGACTTTTAACATTGTGTACCACAAAATACCACCCCATACCAGGGTGGTATTGTATGGTATTTTTTGTTCTCGTATTTTATTTCACTCAGAAATTTGTAGATCCAATAGATCATGATGAACTCGTTACTTCTATTCAAAAAATTTCAAAAACAACTTAAAAACAAAGGAGATACCATATGGTATGAAGTTGGTAAAGAGAGGTATGTAATTTTTTTCTTAAAAATATTGAAAATGGATCTAATTTGTAGAGCACAACGAACTCGTTCCATCTGCGCAAAAAAAAAAAACAAAAAGAATTCTAAGTTAGAACGAAGAAGATAAGAGTCAATTAAGAAAATGAGGGAAAATAAAATGTCGTTATTCTCAATCTTTAGATCTGAATTTTATGGACCCACTAAAAAGGAATGTCCAGATTTAGTTATGCAAGGATGCATAACCAAGGGTATGCACTCTAAATTGAGCCCCCCTAGTCACCCCCTTTACTCTCTCTCCCCAGAAGCCTGGAGGAAGACAACAAGTGCTAAGTAGTGGCAGTAACGACATTTTAGGCAGTGGCGGTGACAACCCTCCCTTCAACTACAATGACTCCATCACATTCCTCTCATCGTTGCCATGTCCCTGCTCCACCTTGTAAAATCATGTTGACGTTCCTCCTATCGACGACATCGTGAGTTTTCTCCCCCCCCCCCCCTTCACATGTCTCTCTTTCTAGGGGTGGGCAACCGGTTCGGTGAACCCGAACCGGACCGGACCAAAATCGAAATAAACCGAACCGAAACCGAACTATTGTTATTCGTTTCAGAATTCGGAAGGCAAAATCCTATACTTTGGAAACCAGGGTGTGGCCAACCAAACTCGAAATTCCGAATTCCGACCGAACAAACCGAAATTCCTCTCACTCTGACACACAACCCTAGCCCACTCTCTCTACCACTAAAACCCTAGCCCATTCCAAAATCATCATCATCATCTTCTTCTTCCAGCATCCTGCATCCTGCCTCTTTGCCGTTGCCATCCCCTGCCGTGAATGTACCGCCGCCGACTTCCTCTGGCCAGCCACTGGAGTCCTATACCTTTCCCTTTCTCCATTCTCTTCTCATCGCCGGTCATTTATACTCAAAACCAACCAAAATCAAAATCACATATTAGCAAAAGCATACAAAAAATTTGAATTAAACAAAACAAAACAAAACAGAATCGTTTTACCAAGGAGGGATCCAGATCTGCTCCTGTAGTTCACGGCCGCAGCTGTGTCGTATCGTCATCTGCGACGGCCGATGCTTGATTTCTGATGGGAAAAAACCACATGCAAGCGGCGGAAGTGAAAGGGCCGCCATGGGAGAGGGCGATCGGCGACGAAAGAGTGGAGCGCGACCTCGGCGGCAGAGGGAACAGAGCACAACTTGAAGCATAATGGAGAGGAAGGGACTCGCCAGGGCAGCCGTCGACGACTGATGGAGTCGGATCTCTATCTCAGATGTTGCGGCGGAGTGGGAAGAAAGACGAGAAAGTGAGAGAGGTCTCAGGAGGAAGAGGAACAAATTAGGTTTTGTGGGGCTCTTTTGTCAGTGAAAAGAAGAAAGAAAGAGAGCGAGAGAACATCGGAATTCGGGGTTACCGATTCCGAACCGAGTAATATTTCGGTTCTATCAAACCGAACCGAAATATAATTCGGTTCGAAATCGGTTTGACCTTTGAATGGAATTGGAATACTGGTATGCACCTTTTCGATTGGGTTCAAACCAAACCAACCGAATGTCCACCCCTATCTCTTTCTACTAGTCTCTCCTTTTTTTTCTTCCAAAACTCATATCTATGGTATTGGTACGTATAAACTAGTATTGGTTAAATCATATAATTGTTTTGTATTATATTATTAAATCATTTGAACTAGACTAGTATTGGTTCATCTGAATTGGTATTGTCATTTCTAAAATGTCATTGTATTTTTATGATTTGGTGTTGATTTCTTGTTTTAAAACTTGGAAACAGGTTTTGTATTATTGTATTGGTTATTTTGAGCTAGTATTGGGTTTTTTTTAAGGGGTAATATTATTTTAAGAATTTGGTACTGGTTTCTTATTTTATTTTTGTAGTGGTACTCATCCGTCCGAACCAGTATTGATGCGCCTTAAACGATATTGGTTCATCTGAACGAAGACAAAAAAAAAAATAGAGAAGAAAAGCGCAGAGAGGTGGTAGGAGAAGCATGCGTAAGAGGGAAGGAGAGAGAAAATAATGTAGGTAAAATACACCTACATAGCCACAACTTTCACGTTTGTGACAATAATAGCCACTTTTTGAGAAATACGCAAAATAGCATGAATTTTGGATGGTTGTATAAAAAATCTAGCCACCTAACGGTGTTAGGGATTCTATCTTTTAGGTTAACGGTATGTTGACTAGATTGCCAAATTGATGCCACGTCAGCGACAATTCAGCCTCACTTGCCATGTCATTATTTATTAAAAAAATATATTAATAAAAAACCTCATTGAGACTTATACTCCCTCTGGTGAGAGATTGTTGGGCAGCGAGGAGCCACACGAACCCACCCAACCGACCACCCTCCACCGCAAGCCAAAGTAGAGCAACAAACCCCCTTCGTGCAAAGGGCAAACAATAAGGGCGATAGAGGGTCATCCTATCTCACGCCACGAGCATGCCGAAAATAACCTAGGGGGTTGTCATTCTTCGTTACTAAGAGCCATTTGATCCATGCAAAACAAAGCCTCAACCTTTTCACTATTGCCAACAAAAATGACAATTCACTATATCATATGGCTTTTCCATTTCAACCTTCAAATCCATAAAGCCTTTTTTGTCTTTCTTCTTTAATTTGAGGTAATGCATCACTTCGTTCCCAATAAGCACATTATCAACCATCTGGCTTTCCCGAATGAAAGAATTTTGCCTAGGGGAGAAAATATGGGGCAAATGAATTTCCATTCGTTCATCTAGAATCTTGGAAATAACTTTATAAACAACCTGACATAAACTAATCGTTCATAGATCTCAAATTGACTCAACCGAATCCACCTTAGGAATTAATGTAAGTCAAGTATGATTAACACTATACAAAAGCCTTCCAAAAACAAAGAAAGACTTGGCCAACCACCATAGACTTGCCCACAATATCCAAAAAAAAGTGAGAAACTTACATGTAAACCCATAAGATCCCGACGCTTGAGTGGTCCCAATAAAAACACCGCATGCTTAATCTTTGCCAGTAACACCTCGACCACCAGTTCTGTATTTATTGCCGAGCTCAGCCTCCCTTCAATTGGGAGTAGAGGTGGCAAATGGATGGATCCATGGATTGGTGGATTAGATCGGTAAATGCATGGATCAAATGGATTGGTGGTTTGATCCATGGATCCAAATAACATCCAAAAGTTTGGACTAATATGTACATTTTAAAAAGTTTAGGTACAAAATGTCATAATAAAAAGTTATAGGTACCGAAATGTAAATTTTCAATGAAGTTTTCGTATAAAAAATAAATTTTAGGTACCAAATTGTAAAATATAAAAATATAGGTACTAAAGCATAATTTGCCATTTGGATCCATGAATCAATCCGTGAATCCACCAATCCAATTGGATTTGAATAAAATGAATTGTATTTATTAGATATTTAAGTGAATGGATTAAATTGGATTGGATTGGTGGAGTGGATCACAAATTGCCAACTCTAATTGGGAGTGCTGCAATCCGGGCATCCATATCCTCGACAACAAAATCACACTTAAATAATTTCTCATAGAACTCAATAGTTACATTAGCGTTCCCATCTTCAGTCGTTACCAACTTTCCCTAGGCATCCCGCAGGCCCTCCACAAAGTTACTATTTCTGCGTTGTCTAGTCACAATTTGAAAATACATCGTATTTCGGTCCCTTTCCTTTCGCCATCTAACACGAGAGTTCTGTTCTCAAAATTTCATAAACAAGCTGGTTCCAATAACTCGAGTTGTTTTGGGAGGTTCATGTATAATAACTTAACCACTTCCTTACATGCCCCCTCAAACGAAAGCCAACTCATGGGCTTGAACTTTCTTTGATCTGCTTCCCCAATACGGAACTCACTTTGATCCGCCAAGCCCAAACTTGGATCTCTCATTGATCCACCAAACAGACGTGAATTACCTTTGACTCTCCAGACAAACGCATATATCAAATCCCGAGGCCACAGAATGAGGGTTCCACCAAACTGACGTCCACTGCCCTGAATCTGCCAAACCAGGCTCTGATACCACTTGTTGAAATCAGGCTGCTCAATTAGTACGATATTGTCCTCTTTGGGCCAAGCATGCAATGTTAACTTTTGGGTGTTCTCCCCAAAAGACCTCGTACTAATTGGGCTAGGTGGACACTAATATACAAGAGTCTCTTCCCCTGTATTACCGATGTGGTACTTGGATTGTCTCATAACAACTAAAATAATGAACCTAATAATTTTTGTACTCTCAACTTGAAAGGATGATGACTACTAGCGAAAATCATAAACTCTTTCAGTAGCTTGAGTGAGACTTGATCTGGGGAGAGAGCTACTGAAGTGCCAAACATCCTAGCACACCTTTCTTGCCAAACAAAACTGAGTCCCATTACCCATGGGAGCCTCCCAACTGCAGCTGCATGACTAGACTGCATCCACTTCTCGCCAAACAAAACTGAGTCCCATTATCCATGGGAGCCTCCCAACTGCAGCTGCATGACTAGACTGCATCCACTTCTGTTCAGCCCAAGCCAAATGCACTTGCCAATCCACAAATTTAGATAAAACACACACACCCTGCAACACTCTCTTCAAAACTGCATTACCAAAAGGACATGCCCCAAACATGTAATCTATACTCTCAATACCCCCCGGATAAAGAACACAACATGGATCAAAATGGATACCCCATTCAGTCAACCTGCCTTTTGTTTTGATTCTATCTAAAATGATTAGCCATAATATCACACTGCTTTGGATAGACTAGCTTGCCCCAAACAGTATGATACCATGTAAGGGTAGGGGTGGGATCTCTAATTGATGCCTAGACAAGTTTAACTTAATACTTGGAAATATTAACTCCATCCCAAGCCAATGTTGCTCCTGTACCAGTCATGTATTGCTGCGCTAGCTCCACGTACTAACAATGCTGGCAGGGAGAGACCAGATGTTTCTCCCCTTAACTTTGTATATGTGCATCCATGCCACCCATAACGACCCAACTTCAGCTAACAAATTCCACAGATGCCTGATCACGCAAGCTTTATTCCAAGTCTTGAAATCACGAATACCTAAACCTCTTTCTTTCCTTAACATTGCAACTTTGGGCCAAGCAACATTTGCTCTCTTCCTCTTATCACCATCCAAACCCCCACAAAAACTATTACAAACTTCTTCAATCAGCCTAAGAACTTTTACTGGAAGCAAAAAAAAAAAAAAAAAAGACATCCAATACTGGAATAAACTTGTGATAACTGAATCAATCAACTGCAATTTTCCTGCATAACTCAATGATCTGGCCTGCCATGTAGTGATACGCTTTGTAATCATATTACCAAGCAGTCATAATCAACAGAGGCCAGTTTACCTTACAGAAGTGGCACCCCCAGATACTGGACAGGTAGCTCCCCCAAAGGAAACCCAGACTGACTAGAGAGAATTCGCTTTTCATCTTGCGTGACCCCAACACAAAACAAATGACATTTTTAGGATTATATTTCAGCCTTGAAACTTCATAGAACTTGACAAGAACCTGTTTTATCCCAGAAATTTCTTGTGGTGTCCCATTAGAAAAAACTAAGAGGTCATCCACAAAGCAAAGGCGCGTGCTCTAGACTCTCGCAGAGGGGATGAAACGGAATATGTTTAACCTCTACTGCTCGAGCAAGAAGACATGAGCACACTTCCATTGCTATAGTAAAAAGGTAAGGGGATGACAGATCCCCTTGCCTCAATCTCTTGACAACAAGAAAGTACCCACATAATCCTCCATTAAACAAAACACTTAGCATAGGGGGTAGAAAAACAGGTTTCAATCAACTTAATATAGCTACGTGACATACCCATAACACTCATAACTTTGAAAAGGAACTGCCAATCAACAGAATCAAAAGCATTCATCAAATCTATGTTGATTGCACATCGAGGAGAAATTCTGCTCCTATGTTACTCCTTAACAAGTTCAGTTGCCATTAAAATATTATCACTGATTAATCTGTCTTTTACAAAAGCAGATCGACTTCTTCCAATTAGCTTGGGCAAAACTAACGATAGCTTATTTGAGAGCAGCTTTGAAATTGCCTTGTAAATCACATTACAACAAGATATTGAGCGAAAATCTTTCATTCTTTCAACTATAGGTTGCTTAGGAATGAGAGATATGACATTAGAATTTACCTGCCTAGGTATAATCCCAGATGTGAAGAAATCCAAAACAATATTCTCTACATCAACACCAACAACCTCCCAATCCAACTTGGAAAACTCTGCAACATAACCATCGGGACCTGGTGCTTTATCATTCCTCATATTGAAGAAGACTTTTTTAATTTCCTCTTTGGTAATTGGAGTAGTTAGGCACACTACATCATCTGAATCCAACTTTTTAACCAATAAGTCTACAAAAAACTCAATCGGGAGATCTACGAATAGCCAACGCATCTAAATTTTAGGGTAGTTGGCGAGGCAAAGGAAAAGTAGCGGTACGCAATGTAGACGAACGCCATGTAGCGGTAGGCAAAGGACAAGAAGTGTCGGCGAGCCGATGCTGACATTCTGATCAACCTTCCCTAAGAGCCCTTTGTAAAATTCTACTGCCAACCTACCCATCACCTTCACTTCTGTAAGCACCTCACCATCATCAGAGACAAGCTTTTGGATAGTTTGTCTATGATTTCTGGCCTTAACTATACTATGAAAAAACCTTGTATTGGCATCTCCTTGAGTAATCCATTGAACCCTCAATTTCTGCCTATAGAAAGATTCCTCAGCACTCTGTAACTCTCGACACACCCTCTCCTGATCCAACACAACCTGAGAATTAGACTATGCAGGATCAGACAAAACAATACCCTGCATTATTTCCAACTGCATTTCTGCTTCATGTGCCCTTAGTGAAATATCAGAGTAAACCGATATATTTAGCCCCTTAAGCTTCATCTTTAACTCCCTCAGCTTCTTATATAAGATGTAATATGGAACTCGAGTAGTCTCAACTTGCCAAGCTTCCTTTAGAATATCACTATACTGACAATGCTGCCTCCAGAATAGGAAAAACTTAAAAGGCTTTGGCAACGTGGAATTTCCTGAATTTATAACATAGAGACCACAATGATTAGACACCCTAGGAACAATAATCTAAACCAAGCTGTTAGGGAAGATGTCTAACCATTTCTTAGTAACCAAAAATCTATCAATTCTTCTAGCAATCAGATTATTGGATTGCTTATTCCACCAAGTGAACCACGAGCCAATTGTCTTGTGATCTATTAGCTTTATATCCAAGATCCATTGCCTAAAATCAAGCATACTCTGGTTAAAGCCAGGATCATTTGAGGCTTCACTACTATCTGTGAAAGCATTGAAATCCCCAAAATATATCTCAGGCTCAGCTCCTGACCCATTTCTTCTCAACTCATCATATAGCACTGCCCTATCCTTTGTCTTGTTAGGGCTATCGATATCCGTAAATAAACAAGACTCAGTTCCAGATGTAACCCGAACACTAATAAAATGATCGCCCATATCATTCTCACTCACTTGCAAATACGGTTTCCAGAATAATCAAACCCGACCATATTGAGAGTACTTGTAATGATCTAAGTTTTTTAACCTACTAAACTGTTTATTTATTACATCATCAGCATTATCCTTCAAAATTCTAGTCTCCAATACTGCAAAGAACTCTATTTGTAATCTAGGTACTTGTTTATTCACATATCTATGTTTCTAAGGGGAATTAAATTCCCTGAGATTCCACCAGAGTAACTTCATTTACCTCGTTTCTTGTTCCTCCCACTTTTTCTAGGAGAAGTAGGAACTACGAGCACAATACTTTTAGAGTTCAATTGCACTCTATACTAAACAAATGAAGCTGGAATGTGAACATTATTGCCTTGCTCACGACCTGCAGAAGCATTTTGCCGTTCCTCACCACCAATCGAAAGCCATCTGCATCGATCAGATCTTCCCTCAAAGGAGTAGAGGAGCTAGCTACAGTCGCAGTAATCTCCCACCCCTGGATTACCCAACACAACTTGAGGATCGTCTGCCAAACCTCCAGAACTGCAGAGCCACCTAAAGTAGAAGCAGTCACAAAATCGACTAACTTATCCGTGCCCTTATCAGCTTCACCCTCACTAATCACATAATCAACCGCAACAACAACCAAATGATCACTGGAAGCTTTCCCACACTCAACACCTTGTCCCATCATATGCTCAAATTCAGCACACTACTCACAGCTAGCTGGTATATTGAAGTGGTAGTTTATGTGATTTGAACTTGAGACTCTGCTATTATTAGTAAACATATTTTCAATTAGACTACAACTCCTCAATTATTGTGTTTTAGATCCAAAGATAATAATAAAGTACTATTCTTATCCCCAATTATTTTCAAAATCTAACGATTAAACCCAATTATGCGCTACCCTTATCTATTAGAATATGTCGAGAGAGATTTGCTGCGCAGTATAGACACCGAATGTATTTTGCCATTTTTGCATAATACAAACACATCTGAACTTTTATAGTAACTTTGAATAGCTGGATATTATCATATTTAATAATTTTTAATTTAATTTAATTTTTGCAAGATGGCACCATATAAAATTTATAAACCCGTCACTGTAAACACCATTGGACCTTGACTTAAATGAATTTAACACCTTGACTTTTGGTCTATCACCGTATGGATTGCTACGGTACTTATTATGAACTTGTGAAGACTGAAGAACATTGCTGAAGAATTAGTGGCACTAATGGATGTACTGGCAGCCGAAAATGATGATGAAATCACTCTAGAACTAGCAGGTGCATGTTGAAAGGTCTCCATATGTCCCGACAAACCATTCCCCTTTTGCTATCTTGACTTTTCTTCGCCACTAAAAAAATGGAGGCTAAGCCCTATAGATATTAGTTAAGTTTAGATGAGACAGAACTACTGCTGGACCCATATATGGAGTAGCTAGTAGTAGGCCACTTTTTATTTAGTACAAAACTCAAGTGCCACCGTGCGATTGCCATCACCTGTAATGTCACACGGGACCATACATATATAAATGGTTAAATTATATGAGGAATCCACTCATACAATAATACAGCAAGTAATATAATCCAAGAAATTGGAAAACAGATACTTCCATGGAGCATGTGATTCTCCCTTGTCAGCATCCTAATGCCAATAATCCACCCCTCAGTTGATTTTGATTGATATCGAGTTCTATATGCATGGTACCTTTTTCTTAGATCCACTTCGCAATACTAGGAGTACTAATGGTAATTTGTGTAATCTTTTGGTATTCTGCCGATGATCCTATTAAAGGAGTGAGTGAATCAGTTGTGAGGATGTGATCAATAACGCAAGATTGACAAAATGAAAACAGAACGTTCATCTAACAAGGTAGTAGAGTCCGATGAGATCATTTCACTAGCAAGTTAGATGTAATGGATTCTAGGAAGTAAATGAGAGAATGGATGAGAATTTCTTACACAATTCTTTTTGAGAAGAGAAGACCGTTTAAGTATGTACTTAGTTTCAGCTATCAATTATCGAGTAAGTTATTGCAGAGGATAACACAATGCTCATCAAAATTTTAGTTTTATCGTAACATCTTCTTATAAGCTACAATAGAAGGGGAAAAAATCTATTTTATTTAGTGGTGTAGTTAGCTTAAACCTGGAAGGGATTATATAGTGCTGCTCAATTGTGAAATATAGTTACAATAATATGCAAATTTTGTACTAAATTGAAGAATTAAATTAATCAATAAGATTTTAACCATTTCTTATAAGCTCGTGTTAAGATTCAATTGCAGACCCAATTGCCGACCCTCGTAAGGCTCATATCTTGTATGCTTGACTTGTCAACAATGGGGGGCAAATGGTAGGGCCGGAGGGCTATAAACAGTTAAGGAGTGGATAATGTTGTAAGTTGTAACTAACAAGAGGCTGTAACGCTATGTATCTAATCTATCCATTGAGGATCGTCGTCGTCACCTCATCACGTCAGCCACCTGTCATTTTGCATATTCTTTTTTGGGCGTCGCCAACTCGCCATTCACATTCACAACAGGCAGGCAGGAAAAGTCTGTGTAAATTGTAAGTTCGTCTTGTGGTCCGGTACGAACCATCTCAATATGTGTAATCATCACCAACTCCATAAATTATTTATGTGAGATAACTAATTTCCCTCCAATTTAATTTTAAGAGTTATATCTCTTTTGTTTTAATTTTTAATTCCAAAAAAAAATTCAAAAAAAAAAATTAGATTAATTGTGTTATTCAAATTGATATTTAATCTGATATATTGTTTAGTAAAAAATTGGAACATATATTAACATTCTATATTATGGCGGTGATAAAAAGATTATATCATGGTGATATAGAAGTGTATCATGGTGGTATGAAATATATTATATTGTAGAATGGTTGTATGCATGATAGTAGGAATATACTCATCATGAGTTATCACATTTCATCATCGTTTACCACCAGCAGTTTCCCTCCTATATTAGAGAATATTTTATCATAAAATTTCCCCCAAATATTAATAGATCACGGCGAACTTGTTTTTTCTGGGCATAATTTTTCAAAATTTAAGCGGAAATAAAGTTGGTACATTGTGGTACCAGGATGGTAACGAATGTTATAAAATTTTGTTTCTTGAAATATATTGAAAATAAATATAATTTTGTAGATCACAATGACCTTGTTCCATCTATACAGAATAAAAATTAGAAGTCTTCTTTCTCTTCTCTTTTCTTCTTTCATGTTTTTTACATGTAACTTACTTCCTTATAAGGAAACAAATATGGGTTAGAATATGACTTGAATTTGATTTTGGTTTGTTTTGTGTTTTAGGCCTATTCTGTTTGGGTATGGGATTGGGATTGGGCTTTGTTTGACCTTTTCCTTGTATGTTTGGAAAAAGGTGTTTGGTTTTCTGTTTGGGATTAGGATAAGAGTTCTATAAATACTCTTCATCACCCTAGTCTGTAGTAAGGTCAGTCAGGTTTGTTTGGTTTGTCAGTTTGGAATTTGGGTTTGTAACCTGTACTCTCCTCAAATCAGTGAAATTTGTCTCCTCTGCCCGTGGATTAGCTAGCACACATTGTGTTAGTGAACCACGTTAAATTTGTGTTCGCTCGTGTTAGTTTGGATTATCCATTGCACGTTTCTGTTATGACAAGTGGTATCAGAGCCTTTGGTTGCGGTTTTGGGAATTTGGCGTTGGACTGAAGTTTTGCATTGTGGAGGTAGCTTTCAATTCTTTAGCTTGGTTCGGTGGAGGAATCGCTTTGAAGTTGACTTTAGGTAGTTGTGTTTTGATCTCGCTTTTTTGTGAGAAGTTTGGTTGGAGTTTGTTTGATAGTAAGAATGGCTGCTATCAGTATGAAGATTGAGAAGTTTACCGGAAGAAACAGTTTCAGTTTGTGGCAGATCAAGATGCAAGCACTGTTGAAACAATAGGGTTTGTGGGCTCCGTTGTCTGGAAGATCGAAGAAGGAAAGTATAGATGAAGAGGAGTGGATTACTTTAGAGGAGAAAGCTCACTCTACAATCTTGCTTTGTTTGGCTGATGACATCATCACTGAGGTTGCTGCTGAGAAGACTGCTGCGGGCTTGTGGTTGAAGCTTGAAAGTCTATACATGACAAAGTCTTTAACCAACAAGTTGCATATGAAGCAACGTTTGTTCAGTTTGCGTATGGAGGAAGGTACATCTCTCAGGAATCCTCTAGATCAACTCAATACTATCTTGTGAGATCTGCGGAATATTGATGTTAAAGTAGATGATGAGGATGCTGCCTTAATTCTGTTGGTATCTTTGCCACAGTCATATGAGAATTTTGTGGATTCTTTTATTGCTGGGAAAGATAGTTTGTCTTTGGAAGATGTCAGATATGCTCTGCATACTAGGGAGGTTCGACATAAGGCATCTGGTTCAAGTTCAGAAAATCAGGCATCTGGGTTGGCTGCTACGGGTAGTAGGAGACAACAATATGGTAATAGGAAGGCGAATACAAATTCGAATTCTGCTAGTTTGAAGGATGATATCTGTCATTACTGCAAGGAGAAAGGACATTGGAAATTTGATTGTCCTAAACTAAAGAAATATAAGGAGAAGAAGGAATCATCTGCTGCTGTGGCGGAAGAAGCTAACTCTGATTCTAAAAATGGTTTAGCCTTAGCAGTGAATGAACAGGTACATCATCAGGATGTGTGGTATTTGGATACTCCATCTGATTATCATATGTGTCCAAGCATGGAGTGTTTTTCAACTTATGAGCAGATAGATGGAGGACATGTTTCTATGGCCAATGGTGCTATCTGTAAGATTGTTGGAAGAGGCTCCGTCAAGATGAGGACACATGATGGTTCTGTTCGCACCTTGAACAATGTTAGACATATTCCAGAGATGACTAAGAATCTGATATCTTTGAGTCTACTCGACAGCAAGGGTTTCAGTTTCAAAGGTGAAGGTGGAGTGTTGTCTGTCTACAAGGGTTCTAAGGTAATTTTGAAAGGTGTCAAGCGGGGTGCCTTGTATAATCTACAAGGTTCTGTTTTGACATGTTCTGTTGGTGATAAGTGCACCAATTTGAGTCTGAATGGCAAGTCTCAATATGGATTGGACTTGCCGAATGGTTTGAGTTGTTGACCGCCCTTAGGGGCATTTGGAGGCAGGGGAGATTCTGGCACGACTGAGTTGAGGAGTTTGGTACATCTGGCAACTTTGGTTGCGTCTGGTACATCTGGTATTTGAGAGAGAATTCAAGTCAAGGTGGAGATTGTTAGAATATGACTTGAATTTGATTTTGGTTTGTTTTGTGTTTTAGGCCTATTCTGTTTGGGTTTGAGATTGGACTTTGTTTGACCTTTTCCTTGTATGTTTGGGAAAAGGTGTTTGGTTTTCTGTTTGGGATTAGGAGAAGAGTTCTATAAATACTCTTCATCGCCCTAGTCTGTAGTAAGGTCAGTCAGGTTAGTTTGTTTGGTTTGTCAGTTTGGAATTTGGGTTTGTAACCTGTACTCTTCTCAAATCAGTGAAATTTGTCTCCTCTGCCCGTGGATTAGCTAGCCACATTGTGTTAGTGAACCATGTTAAATTTGTGTTCGCTCGTGCTAATTTGGATTATCCATTGCACGCTTATGTTCTGACAATATGCTTTCAAATTACAACAACGGAAAATAATAATAATTTTAATATCAATTATTTAAATATGATCCCACTCCGAATCAAAAGATCTTATATGAATAATTATGCATTTTGTGCTCTATCTTGGACGTGGTGGGGATCGAGAAAAGAAGTATTGCTGGTCGGCTCAACTTGCACACCGCTTTTTTGCTGGTGGGAGGTTTTACTACTGTGGGTTCTCAACATTTCAGAGCTTCTTAAACTTCATCTCTTCTTATATAAGTACAAAGATCGGCCCAGCCCAAACCAAAAGTATGTACCCTCTCCATTTCCTGCCGAAGACGATCGGACCACCGGATGTGGGGTTTCTTTATCTACAAAACTATTCAACTCACCTTGGCCTTGCCTAGAGTCTGCACTACACAACACTGATGTATGTCGTACAACCATTAATAAGAAGGGAGTAAGAAAAACATAAAGAACGGGGTATTGCATAAAAGTAAAAGGAGAGAAGATTCAGATTTTATTTTGTTAGAATCGAACAACATCAATAGCGAACAATTTACGAATCGATTTTTGAATTTTAGGTATGGATGGTTCTATCGTACCTCAGACAAAAACTGGTGTTTGTTGTACACCAGCTAATTTTTATCATACGTTTCATCTCAATGGTCATTATAAATTATGGAATTATAAATTAAATTACGGAACTAGTCCCCTAACTTAAATCTGTTACATTCTATAACACTTTTGTCGACAGGTAGGTTACGACATACGAACCAAAGCCAACCCTTCCTCCATCTCCTATCACCCAACTAATTTCTCCATCTCACGTTCTCCTGCTCTTTTTCTATGTTTCTATCTCCCATCTCTCTCCCTCCATCCATCACCTTCTCCTCCATTCCAACAACCAATTTCATTTTAATCGATTCCAATTTCATTCACGTATTTTGGATTCACAAGCCCAATTCTCCTTTGAATTCAATCCAAACAATTTCGATTCACACGCTCTTCTTCTCGCCCTTCCATTCTATTTTTTAATCGTCTCCGACCATAGCACTTGGCCCAAATCGAGAGGCATAGTACACCAGCTGCTTCTCTCTCCAATACAGTTACATAAAGCAAACCATAAGTTTATAACAACACACCGTAAGTTTGTTAAAGCATAGCACAAGTCCTATAACGTACACTACAAGTTTACTACAGTAGACCACAAGTAACGTAAAGGAGAAGCACAAAACAAGTATCTAGAAGCATACCACAAGTCTATTGTATTGCCCTTATATTTATTAAGTGTTGTGACTCGCCTGTACTGTCACATTAGAAAGTGTCCAAGTGTAACCACAAACTAATGCGTAGTATAGCGGGTATAGCTTTAAATGTCCACCCAGGTCCTAGATGTGATGACTACTCCGTGAGATTCTTGTTATCTAGTTGTTTAACTGTAGTGAAGTTATAACTAATCTAAACAAACACATGCGGGTGCAATTCTAGGTTTTTAGCGACAGACTTTATAGGCTTTTAGTGACAAATTTTGGATGGTCATGAAAGCTGCAGGGAATTTCTAGAAACGTGATTAAGTTGTTTTAATTGTTTCAAGTCTATGAAGATGGCTGCTTTTGGGTTTTATAATTTTAAAAATTGGGACAGTTCTAGGAGATGCCTTTGATTTAATTTGAAGATTTTTGAAGACGTATTACTATTTTTAGAAATTAGTCGAGCATCGTTTTTAATTAAATAAAAACCATGTCGAGGAGTCTTAATGAGTATACTGGGAAACTCAATGATTGTGTTTTATGTTTTATTATTTTGGATTGAGGTCGCCCAAGTGTTCAGCGCATTTTACTTGAGAATCTTAACATTGTCATTGTTGATTTTCGGTTTTGACTTGTAAACCTATTTTGGGTTGCTCCGGAGTAACCAGTTTTTGGTTTTTGAGTTCGGGTTTTGGTTTCAAAAGGATCAGGTTGTTTCAGTGGTGGTGGTGGTGGTGAGTGCACCCACGGAGTGGTCCAGTGGTGCTACGTGTGGCCGGACTGGAGTAAGTGCTCCTGGTACTCCATCATCCCCGGCAACGACACCAAAAACTTGACTTGCCTATACCTTCACAATATAAAGTGGCCAAGTGTAACCACAAACTAATGTGTAGTATAGAAAGTTTAGCTTTACTTGTCAACCCGGGTCCTAGACGTGATGACTACTCCATGAGATTCTTGTTATCTAGATGTTTAAGTGTAGTGAAGTTATAACTAATCTAAACAAATACAAAGCAACAAAGTTGTGATTCAAGTTCGAGAGAGGTCACCCATATATGGTTCCCCCTAGATTGCAGTTAAGCCGAGTTGTAATTCACCAAGTCCAGATATGATGACAGTTATACTGCAGAAGGTTCTTAATCAGTCTGAAGTCTCGACTAAAGGTCTCCAGACCCTCTTAGTCTGAATACCCGGCGGGCGACTACTAGGGGTGGACCCTCTTAGTCCCCGAATTCTCCCAAACCTCGAATCGAATTATAATTCGGTTCGGTCGGTTTAAACCGAATTATAATTCGGTTCAGTTCGGTTTTCCACACAAAACCAAATTTGTGAAGCTACTTGTATTTTCTCACTTCTAAATTATTTTTCACCCCTAATATAAACAATAAATATCAATTATATGCATCATCAATGATAAAACCAAACTTTTCAACACATAAGTCATAAAATATTTCAAATATTTAAGTCTAAAAACAACTACAAACATAAAAATCCACCATTTGGAGCTTGCAATTATAGTATTTCGGTTTTTCGGTCGGAAATTCGGTTCGGTTGAAAGAACCTGATTTCCGAACTATCCATATTTTTCTTCCGAATTCTGAACCGAATAGCATTAATTCGGTTTCGGTTCGGTTTAATTCGGCTTCAGTTCGGGTTTGCCAAACCGTTTGCCCACCCCTAGCGACTAACCTCCACCGGAGTAAACAAACTGAGGCCCTAACGTGCAAAACCTCCTCTACTGGAATAAATCCAGTATAGAGCAGTGAATTGACTCCTCGACTAAAGTAGTCAAGTCACCACCTTCAATTAAGGGTGCTCTATCAACCTAGGCAGATATTCTATTTCTAGGTCAAAGCAGGAACTACAAGAATGAGATCAGGATTAATGCAATTCAAAAATTATGCCTCAATTGAATATAATCAATGTCAAACGATCATGTACTTGGGTTCATACAATCGACCTAACATACAAATCTAGGGTTCTTCATACCCAGGTGAGAGAGAGAATTTACTCCATAGAGAGAGAAGAGAAATCAGCTTCAGATGCAGAAATCATCTTGTGGAGGATGAAATTCATTTTTTGGTTGTCAATCGACAACTCCAGGCTTCAATCGAGCTCTAATGTTGTCAAAACTCGGTCTAGGGCACCTTGGAGGTTGGGTTCGTCGCTTTCTCTCTCTAGGTTTCACTTTCTCCCTCTAAAACTTGGATTCCCAACCAAGAACCCAAAATTGGCTTGAAACAGCCCTGGTGCCCGAAACCCGGCCCAATTACCCAGTCGGGTTTTAAGAGAACTGGTTGGTTTTCTTCAAAACATTGCACAGCCTCAAAGACGAAAAACCCGACCTCCAACTGGAATTCCCCGGCCGGGTAACTAGCGGTCCAGGCTGGGGATTTTCCCTGGAGTGTTTCCCCGCTTGCTGGGCTTTTTTCCCCGGTCGGGTTTTTGATGATCATACCGGGGAATTTGGCCCTTACACTCCTCATTCCATCTCCTTGGTATATTCGACCCGAAACTCGCTTCCAAGCCTTGTTTTCCGCTCCAGCTCTTCAAATAAGACATAAAAGCACAACCTAGCGTGAAATGGGTTTAAAACACGAGAATCGACTATCAAACGGTTCAAGATTAGTGGTAAATGACATGTACAAATAACGGTTTATCATGATGTATTCTTATTCCAAGTAAGTGTATTCCGTTCTGATAATTGGTAGTTAGGAATTGTTTTGGCCGGAGGAAGCAGATGATGAATATTGAATTTCAATAGAATTGTGGGTGGATATGTATCTTAACTTGTGTTTGTGAATTAATATAATTCAATTATGATTTCTCTCTAGGCCAAGCACCAGATCATTTCAGCTAAGGTTGAAGCTTAATAAATGTTGATTAGTTTTTTGGATATTATAAACATATTAATTAGTATGAATTGTTTTCTAAACATATTTGTTTTCACTAAGTGACAAACTTATACTTTATTGGGAAGGACGATAATAGAATGCTACACCGATTTTGTTAGCCAATATAAACATTTTCTTTTGATGAATTTTAATTGAAATGAGTTGACCACATCCTCACAACTTTATCAAAGCGCATCACAAGCATTTTAATAAATACCACAAAGCTTAGAAAGCACACCAACAAGTTTATTAAAGTAGATCACAAGTCACATAAAGCATACCACATGTTCATAAAATAACCACAGGATTCTTAAAGCATACTAGAATTCATTAACGATGAATGGACGATACCTTTAGAAATATGTCTATTATGTACAAGGTGGATCTTTTTATTACACTCTACAAGTTCATTAACCATGTCGATCTTTGTGATAGGTTAGTAATTTCATTTATGAGTACTTTGTCATATCAAGAAGGGTTAATAGCATTTTGTGTCTATCTACTATTGCAAATTAACAACGTACCCATGTACTATGTTTTTGCACAGACGTACCCTTCTAATATCACAACGTAACAAAAATACCCTTCCGTTAAATATTATGTGAAGTATCCGTTAAGTGGGGTGAGAAATGACCAAATTACCCCTTACCAAAACTGAAATTATTATTTTATTTAATTTAATTGTGAGAAAGTGGATTGAAATCTCTAATTTAATTTCATCCGTTCCAACCCTCCCTTCACCTGTTGACAAAACCCCCACCCCTTCTCACCCTTTCATCTCGTCCGACGACGGCGAGAGGGTTTGGGAGGATCTGGAATCCAACTTATCTCCTTTCTTCTCCATGGCTACTATTTGGTTGGGGAGAGAATTGGATCATGATCTAAAATATATCTCTTCATCCATTGTATCTTTTTGAGGAGGTATCTTGGCTTCTTTTTTCAGAGATTGAGTTAGATGCTCATCCTATTCTTTCTTAAACTCGTTGGCCTCATGATGATCCTCCTTTCTATGGTCCACTATCTCTCCATCTTCCTTTTAGTTAGCATTGAGATGATCTTCCTCTCCTTCATGGTCCACAAAAATTTGATGCTCCATAAGCCCTACTTGTGTCTTGATATCTTAAAAACATTCACACACTTCATTAGAACTTCCTTGATCGACTTCGAGAGGCTCCTTGATGATATGAACAACTTCTAGCAGTTGCTTGGTCCCTTCTTCTTTGATGATAGCATCGATGCTCCTAGTAGGTTCTGACTTGGTCTAACATCTTGATTGGAGGAAAGCATAAGCTTTCTCCCATTCCTCGACCGTTACATAGTCTCCATATGTCTCCCTCACTAGCATTAGGTCATCTGGATCCACATTATCATCTTCCCACACACTATGGTTCTTGTTTAGAGAGTGACATATTGGAAGATGATTGATGTTGCTTGCTTCATTCTTTGATCCTCCATGGCCCATCTTGATTCTTTTTGGTATCATGTCCTTGGATGGCTTGTTGGCTTCCTCGAGTACGATTACTGCAAAACTTGACTCGCTAAAACACAACTCCTAACAATGGCCAAGTGTAACCAATGAAAGAGACTGCAGTATAGTGACACAAGTAATAAATATTGAATCCTTAGGTCTCTAGAGTTACTATTACACAGATTCAGTTCATTATCTAGCAAACTAGATTAAGGATTGATTAACTAAATTAATCTACTAACTAAACTAAGATTACACTGCTTTGGGCCCATAACTTTGTATTCTCCTCATAATGTGAATATATAATGCCATATCCATCTCTGTTTGGGCCCATAACTTTGTATTCTCCTCATCCTTCTAATTCCTAATAGCTCTTCTTGATCCAAATATGTCTTGAGTGGTTTATATACATGAAAAGTACAAAACAACACCTAAAAGGCATCAAATAGTACATAAACACACCCAAGGTCTTTCATAAGTACATTAATCAAATAATTATGAATTTCATATAAAATATAGTCACAACTACTAAAGATGCATTGATAGAAGGGGAAATGTATCAAATATGGGAATGATAAATGCTATAAATTTAGGGTCATCATGGTTGAGGGAAAGAAAGATATGGGTGATGAAATAATGAAGAACCCTATGCAGAGGTTTGAGAGATGCAGTAGTAATAATTTTTTTGGGAAGTACAACCTTATCAAGAAGATTTTCGTATTTCTCAGTGAGATTGAAGTTTTACGCCACCTTTTTTTGCTCATGAGAAAGGGGAACGCCACGAGTGGGAATGTTAAGGACTCGAGCTAGGCCTTTAGTTGTCAGACTAATCTGATGACCAACAACAAGAGTTGAGAACTCTCGATAACAATACCCTTGAATTATATGTTTGCATAGAAATATCTAACAGCGAGAGGACATGTAGGCAGAGGGAGGTAGTAAGAAGAACCCCATCCCATTTTGTGGATGTAGTGCACAACATGAATATGAAAATATCAAAACTCTATAGGTTGACAATGATTTAGTGGGAAGATAACGTGAAGCAAACAATCTATGGAATCAATCGTGATTCCTTTTATAGAGATCATTAAAAACCTTGTTTACAAAGGTTTTGCTAACACCATGGAGCCTGGGAAGGGGGATGTTGCCATACATTTTCAGGCAGAGAAAGGAAACAAAGAAGAATGTGGAAGAAAAGAGAAAGAGATGGTAAGAAGTAATGCAAAAGGATGGAACGAAATATAATGAGCCTCGATTCGTTTAAAACTTATAAAATGTCCCATAAGAGATAAACACGGAACCTGAGTGGTTAGGGTAATTCTTTTTAAATAGTAAAAACTTATCACCAAATCACTTTCTCCATTAAATATTACTTACCTCCTAGACTTGAAAGCTTCATTAGTGATTCAACCCTCGTAATAATTACCTATAAGACTATGACAATAGATAGATTGTGGCTGCTTGATGAGGTTTCTGGTATGCTTTAGGAGACTTGTAGCAATTGCGGAGGCAGGATTTGAAACTATCCATATCCTCTTTCCAGAATATAAATATAAAAACATTAAATAAATATAATTATAACTAATAATAACTAAATAATTCATTCATAGATAAAGAAATAATCGATTAATAAAATTATTATTTGCATAAACAACAACGATGAGTTTTCATATTATGAAAGAAATGAAACTGCATTCATTGTTTTTCTTTATAATGAAAATACATTAATTTTTTACACTAAACGTTAGAGCCTCTTTCAACGTATCCCACTAACAATCATCAACAAACTAATTTTCAATTTGACTTTGAAATTATTCTTAATATAGCTCAATCTAAAAATGATGTTTCTACATTTACAGTTGCAACTGGTAGAATCAAAAATAGTTTCAGAAGCAAATAAACTAATGGATATAAGATGCTCTTTTCTCTCCACCATTACCCGATATAATTCATCAATTCCTTTCAATCCAACAAATCTCTCATCAATCATAATATCATGCTAATACCCAACAAGTTATTGTCGAAAATTAGTGTCATTAAAGGAACCAATAAATTAATGTTTTTTTGAGTAATTTCTATTTTTATCCAAACCTTTTTTGGATTCTTTTTTATTAGCCAAACCTATCGAACTATTAAGATTAACCAAATGTTAACTTTCAGTTAGCAATTTTGTTAGTAATATTGACTTGGCAACATGATACTAACTTGGAAGAGACACAAGAAGGTTAACATTCCAATATTTTAGTATTTTAACTAAGAAAAGAATTACAAAATTATTAACGATAACGTAAAAATGGCTAATATTTTGATGCATACCGAAAGATTTGACTAATTAATAGCATTTTAATAGGTTTGGATAATATAAAAGAATCTGAAAAAAGGTTTAGACAAAAAAAATAGACATTACCATTTTTTTGTCGATTAATAAACAAGTAATGAGTTATGGTATAGTGTCAAAATATCCTTATGTTACTTGTAGGTGTTAAGTTTGATTATTAGTTCAAACATATGTAGCTATATATTTTTCTCACAAAAATTACCCATGTTCTAGGACAAGGGCAAGCTGCCTTGGCTCAGCCCATTACTTGTGGTGTGCTTTAAGAAACTTGTGGTGTTTCTACAAAAAAAAAAAAAGTTGTGGTGTGCTTTAGATAAATTTGTGGTGTAGTGAGGTTGTGGTATGCTTTCTAAGCTTTGTGGTGTGCTTTAAGATGCTAGTAGTCTGCTTTGTTAAATTTGTGGTGTGATTTGGATGTGGTCAATTCATTTTAATTAAAAATTTATCAAACTGAAATATTCCAATTGGCTAACAGAAAAGGTGTATCACTCTAGTCTAGTCTAGTCCTTCCCAACGAATGATAAGTTTGAGACCTAGTGAAAACTTAATACATTTATAATATCCATAACAATTACTCACTAATTAATACACTTAGAATATCCAAAAACTTATCAATATTTATTAAGCTTTCAACCCTAGCTGAAATGATCCAGTGCTTGACCCATTAATCATGCATGCATTAAGCCCACGAGAGAAGTCATAATTGGACCAGAAATCTTATCGCACTATTCTAAACCCAATAAGGTGAGTTGGTTAACTAACACAAGTTAAGATATCTATCCACCCACAATTTGATTGAAATTCAGTCTTCATCATCTTCCTCCTCCGGCCGAAACAGTTCCTAACTACCACTTATCAAAATGGAATACACTTACCTGGAATAAGAACACAACACTTAATAAATATATTGGCAAGACAATAGACTTGTGTGATTTAAGATACTTATTGTGTGTTTTTTAAACATGTGGTCTGCTTTATGTAACTTGTGGTCTACTGGCTACTGTAATAAACTTGTGGTGGGCGTTATGAGACTTGTGATGTGCTATTAAAAACTTGCGGTCTATTTTATGTAACTGTGTTGGAGAGAGAGAGAGAGAGAGAGACGGTTGGTGTACCATACCTCTCGATTTGGGCCAAGTGCTCTGGTCAGATACGATGATTAGATAATAGAATGGAAGTAAAAAAGATGAAGAGCATGTGGATCGAAATTGCTTGGATTGAATTCAACAGAGAACTGGGCTTGTGAATCCAAAATACTGGAATGGAATTGATTGTCGGAATGGAGGAGGTGGTGAGAGAAGGAAAGAGACTGAGAGAGATGGGAGATAGAAACAGAGGGAAAGAGCAAGAGCACAAGCATGTGAGACGGAGGAAGGGAGGGTGCTAGGAGAGGAGGAAAAAATGGTTGGGTGGTTTGCAGAAAAGGGTTGGATCGTCTGCCCAAAATTTGATTTTGGTTTGTAAGTCATAACAGACCCGCCAACGGAAGTGGTTAGAATGTAACAGTTTTACGTTAGGGGGACTAGTAGAATAATTTAATTTATAATTTCACAATAACAGAACCTTTAATTATGCTAACTGTTGATATCATACGTACGATCAATGGTTGGTGTACAACATACAATAGTTTTTTCCTAGTGTATGATAGACGCCACTACACACGCGCCCACACACACACACACACATATAACCTCAAATGGATAAACCCCAGACCCCGATTTTCTAATCCAAAGTTCAATTTAAGAGAAAAGAAAAATAGACTGTTGAGATTGGTCGGAGCTAATCCATGTAAATCTAACGGTTGGATCATCTGGAGCATACTATGTTTCTGGAGCGTACCCTGGATTAGCCGTAGAAAAGAAGAGTATACTTGTGTTCACACTTGATATAGTGAGTTCTACGGTACCTAAGGTGAAATCCAATGTATCGCATACCTTGAGTATGAAAACGCTATCCAGACCTTGAATTGACTCGAACATGATACTATACTCTAGTCCATAAAGATCAAAACCTAGGTCTTAATTCTCCAAATCTTATACCCCAAGATCAATTTAATTAGAAACAATAATCGATGGTTATGATTCGTACAAATATAGGTAAAAGATTAATGCACCATCTTAGGATTTATAGTTTATGATTTAGATAATTAGGACCTATGGTTCACTCATTAAGGGTTAGGGTGTAGTATCAGGCCCAAAAATCCTGCTAATTCGAGTTCTATATAGCGTTTTCATACTCAAGATATTGCTACCCCGAATTTCACCTGGGGTACTGTAGAACCACCTAATGACTTGTTTTTGGTAAGAGGTGTACATTACTATATGTAAATTCAGGTGTAGGGTATACATCAGTACTCCAATTAGAGGTGGCAATTAAGATACAAATCCATGAATCCAATCCAATCCATCCACCAAATTATACACCTAATCCAATCCATTTGATCGAAATCCAATTGGATTGGTGGATTCATGGAAAATTACTATTTGGTACCTATATTTTATATATTTTACATTTTGGTACTTAAAATTTATATTTTAAGATAAAAATATCATTGGAAAATTACATTTTGCTCCCTAAATTTTTCATTATGACATTTTAGTACCTAAACTTTTCAAAATTTACATTTTGGTTCAAGCCTTGGATGTCATTTGGATTCATGGATCAATCCACCAATTCATGAATCCACCAATCCATTTGATCTATGGATCCACCAATCCAATCCACCAACCCATGAATCCAATCCATTTGCCAACTCTAACTCCGATGCATTTCCCCCTCTGAGTCTGAATAAATATGTTTTCGAACCCTCTCTTTAAAATTCAAAGTGTATTTTCTCGCATGGATTTCAACAATCACTTGCTTGGATTCTACATATTGATCATTTTGAATTAAAAGAATTTTTTTGGAGGAATAGTCACGTTATGTATAAAATATCTTGACTCTCAATAGTTACATCTAAGTCTATATAACATAGAAAAGAAGGGTGGTTCTATTGTATCTTGGGTAAAATCAAAGGTATGACATACCTTGAGTAAGAAAATGTTACATAGACTTTGAATTGACTGGAGTTTGGCATCTGGTACTATTCCCAAGCCTTTGAAGATTAAAATCTACTTCTTAATTCTATAAATCTCATACACTAAGATCAATTTAATTAAAACAAAAATTGACGGTTATGATTCGTCAAAATATATGCAATAAATTACATGCACAATTTTTGGGGTTAGGTTCTATGATTTTGCATACTAAGACCTAGGGTTCACTCATCAAGGGTTAGGGTATAGTATCATGCCCAAAAATCCAGTTTAAACCCTCCTACACCTGCTAGGAAAAGGTTTCTTTGCCTTGGGGCTGAAGTAAGGCATAAAATCTTCTATTTAGGCTTAGGCCTTCTAGCGGTGGCTAAGCGGTGGTTGGGACTGCAACTGTTTTTCTTCACGGGGTGACCTCCTTGGACCATGAATAACCTCTCCTGAAGAATCATTCACGATTTTTCCAAGTTACCATGAGCGTTGGTTGAACTCGATGTTGGGCGCCGCTAGTTCTTGCTTCTGCTTGGGTCGAGTCTTCCTCCATTGGCGTCTCTTGGGCTCTACTTGTGGTTACTCGTATACTTCTCTGTCATTGGAACTCGTTTTTATCACAAAAACTCCATATACTTCTCGTCATACCTCCTTTGGTCCTCGAAAGTTGTCCAATGTTTGATTTAAATCTTCCTAGATGATGATATATCGTGAAAACCATAAAAAAATATACCAAGAAGACTTCAAAGAGTATAAACACACATCCTAGGTCTATTAAAGACCCATTGATCAAATATTTATGAATTAGATATGAAATACAAGAGAAATTACTAAAGTTGCATTGATAGAAGGAGAAAATGTACAAATATAGAAAATTGGAGACCATTTACGAACTACCAAATAGTAGTCTAGAATGACCCATGGTCCTCCTGTGAGAGCCTGAAGATAATCTTGATCATCCCCAAAAGTGGTAAGGAAGATATCGTTGTTGAGATCCGTTAATTTTAGGGAGCCCAGTGGGCATCATTCCATCGAAGTTGTGAATATAAGTCTGAGTATAAAACTGTTCGAACTAGGAGTATAACCACCAAGGTCTTCTTTCATGGCTGACATAGTTCACATTGGAAAGAGTTGGGTTCCAAATTCTGTGCTCCGACGAAAATTCATTGCGTCATTCTCGATGAGTTTTCCTTTGTGTAACCAGCATGGGCCGCTTGAAGTTCAATGGGTGTGGATAAGCAGTATGACGTACCTCACGTAAAAACATTTTACTGCATCATGGTGTTCACCTCCTACAGCTCCCACGGCCTCCGGTCCACCCTACTCTCGGGCCCACTCCACTCCCGGCCCACGACGCTCACCATCCATGGCGTTCACTGCTCCCGACCCTCACCAGAGCTTGGCGTTCACCTGCACTTGCCTCCCATGGCGCTCACCGCCCACAGGGCTCACCAGCGCTCGCTGCCCACCGCACTCACTGTACTGCGTTGCATTTGCTTCAACCTCCTCCCTTATGTGGCACCCTTCTTGAACCATGTCCTCCCACATGGCGTGAGCACCTAGACGTGGCACGAGGCACATGACGCGTGGCGAGCGGACGCTTGAGGCGATGACACCTCCAGCGGTGACAGTCGGCTCTATACCTCGGCTCCGCCGCGTGTCATCTGTTGTCCCCCAGACGATCACTATAAAAAGGTATCTCTCACCTTCCGACAAAAGTAAGCAAAAAAGGTCCCGGCGAGCCCCCTTAGAGAGCATGCTACTATTAGCAGCCGGTACTACCACTCGCATAGACCCTCCTCTTCTCCTTAACTTCATTCTTACCTTCAACTTTTTCCACTCGATACTTACTTGAGCGTCGGAGGGTGTCTCCGCCGAGATCGGTCAGCGGACCATTTAATGGAGGTGGTGGTAGTCAATGTCACGAGCAAAGATTATGGTGTAAGGTGACTTGAAACCTCTCTCAGTGCCCGTAGAAAGGAATTTGACGTCGTCAACAACCCCGACATCAACACAATACTTATCGTTGCCAAGATCTGAAGAGGTGGAGCCTAATTTGGATTGTCCGGAGGCCGTCCTACGAGAGCAAGGTCATCGCGGGAGGTGGTTCAGCGAGAGCATTTGCCGAGAGCATCTCTTGTTCCAAATAATATGTTATACAAACTTTTTAATATATCACATCACCTTCGTAGACGATAGTAGGAAATTATTGAATTTTTTTCCAAATTGTCATCATTACATGAAATCTTAACTACTATAGGAGTGCTATAAGATATACAATATAACATTCTCATAACAAATTAAATTATTGAGACGGAACAATTTATAATACAATATCTAACCATGTTTTGACCAAGTGACTATTTTTTTTAATCTCCATGACCCCAATATTTACAAAACTCATTAATTGAATTTTATACGAAAGTTCGTAAAAGAATAACATAAAATGTCCAATTTTCTCTAATAGCTCGATTTATTGAAAAATATATCTATTCGCTCCTTCCTTTTCAAACATCATTTCTTCCTTCCCCCTAAAAAAAGGGGAGGTACTAATTAACGCCCTAATTTTTTAAAATTTTCGCCCTAAATTAATAAAATAGACAATACTACCCCATTTCCTAAACGGTCACCACCATTGCCCAAAACTCACCGCCAATATAACGCTCTAATCCCTAATTTTGGTATGCTCGTCGCCGGCGGAAGTAAAAATCCGGCTCATGAAATTCGCCAGCGGAGTTCTCCACCCACGCCCTAATTTTCCATCCCCAATCTACCGGCGGAATTCGCTGTCCGACTGACGAAGTTCTCTTCTCCACCTCTGCTGCTGCGCCGCTCAGACCGTGGCCAAGCGGATGACCTGCCTGGTGACCTCCTCCCTCCTTCCTCATCGATCAGCAACGGGATCGGTAGTAGTAGGGGTACGGTGATGGGATTCCTTCTTCCTCCTCAAGCTCTCCAGAAACAGAGGTTGGCGACGGAGAAGACGAAATTGAATACGGCAGATGCGACCTTCCCCAATTCCCCTTCCTCCTCGGCTCGGCAATAGAGTCTCAGCGGCAGAGGTTCGGTCTTCGTGATTCTCCCGGTGGTTGGGCACGCAGAGGGCATCGGTTTGGTTCTTCTCGCCTCGGACTCGCAGCTGGCTGGGCAGAGAATGGAAACGGAAGGCGGCAGCAGCTTTTCATTGGAAGCAAAGCAGGGAGGCGCGGAATTGCTGGGGGAAGGGCGGTGGCGGTTTAGGGCTATTTTTGTCAGGGGCAATATCATAAGTTGTGTACAATTTAGGGCGATATTTTAAAAATTTAGGGCGTCGATTAGAAGTTCTGAAAAAAATACATCGTATCTTCCTTCATTTTTACCCTTAAATTAAATGGCAAGGAAAGTTACGTAAATAATTGGGTGGAACTGAGAACCAGTCTTTGTCCCATGAATTTATGGCAGGAACCGGACAATAATGAGACATAAATACGAGATGGTAAATAAAAAATGACAGACCACACAATACTGATTATGAACCCAATTAGATGTAAAAAAAGAAGATAAATTTCGTTGAATGATTGCTTGTAAAATTTGACCGTAAAACTTAACTTACATGGATCAACAAAAGCAGCAGAGAGTTAAAACCTTGGGCCAAAACAGTGCGCTTTTCCCTCGAGTCTAGGGCTCGTACCTCATTGGTTCAAACTTTAAACAAAGAACTCAAGTGGCGCGCTCAAAATGCTTTTTCTGTCTCTATTACTATCCCTTGTCTGGTTCCCCCCGATTTCCTTTAAGAAATTAATACTAAAATTACGAGGGTCCAAACAAACAGTCCTGTACAAAGTGGAGGGAAAACGACACAACTGAAGAAAAGGCCGAGGGAACGAACTCTCGTCGTTTTGTAATTACGACTTAAAATCAATATATGTAGTCGGGGAAATTAATATTCCCAAACATACATTTATTCCATTCCTATATAATAATCCCTGCCTTCAAAATCCCACCCATTCCTTTCTCCTTACTATCAATTTCAATTTCCTCCAACACAAATGAAAAACAGAGGCGGAGAAGAGATGGCCGCCGCTTCACTCTCTCTTCTCTTCGTCACTCTCCTCTTCCACTCCCATTCCCCGGCCACCGCCGCCGCCGTACCCAACAGGGGCGCATTGGAGATCATCATCGGCGGCGAAACTCCCTCTCCGCCGGATTACGGCGATTGCCCTCCACCGCCTCCTCCTCCCGAACCAATTTGCCCACCTCCGGCCAATTTCCATTATCCTCCTCCACCACAGCATCCTCCTCCGACTCCAAGCCCGCCGCCACATCCCAAACCCTCTCCGCCTCCGCCGACTCCCAAACCCTCTCCTCCTCCTCCTCCGCCTCCAAAACGCCCTCCGACGCCGGGATTCGAGAACGAGCGAATCGCCAAGGCCTTCAAGGTAATACAGAGATTCAGGAAAAAAATCAAATGCGATCCGCAACGCATTACCGATTCCTGGCGAGGAAACGACGTCTGCAGCTACAAAGGCTTCCGATGCGCCGTCCGCCCGGACATCAACACGAAAGCCGTCGCCGCCGCCGATTTCAACGGCTACGGATTCGGCGGCGACGGAGACGACCTCCCGCTCCAAGGGTTCCTCGACGAGCTCGAGGACCTCACCCTGTTCCACGCCAATTCCAACAACTTCACCGGCAAGATCCCGCCCAACCTCGGCTCCAAGATCAAGTACTTCTACGAAATCGACCTCAGCAACAACAAGTTCGCCGGCGGTTTCCCCCACGAGATCCTCGACGCCCACAACGCCTCCTTCATCGACCTCCGGTACAACCGATTCTCCGGCAGAGTCCCCAGCCGGATCTTCCAGCAGGATCTCGACGTCCTCTTCCTCAACAACAACGGCTTCACCGGCCCGCTCCCCGATACCGTCGGCGACACCCCGGCGCTGTACCTCACCTTCGCCAACAACCGATTCTCCGGGCAGATTCCTAAAAGCATCGGCAGGTGCAGGAGCCTGCTTGAGGTTTTGTTCCTCAACAATCAGTTCTCCGGCTGCTTGCCGACCGAAATTGGGAACCTAACCCAGGCGAGGATATTCGACGCCGGGGATAACAAGCTCACCGGCCCAATCCCCCACTCGTTCGCGTGCTTGGCGGACATTAAGGACCTCAATTTGGCGAGGAACCAGCTGTACGGCGCCATTCCAGAGAGCGTCTGCCAGCTACCGAAGCTCGCCAATCTGTCGCTTTCCTCCAATTACTTCACCCAGGTGGGGCCCGCGTGCCGGGATCTCATCAAGAAGAAGGTTCTGGATGTCCGCCACAACTGTATTCTGGATCTCCCGGGGCAGAGGTCGGCGGCGGAGTGCGGGATGTTCTTCTCCAACAAGCACACTTGCCCCAACGAGAAGACGTTGATGAGCTACGTCCCCTGTAAGGGCGGCTCCGGCGGCGGGAAGAATTCCCACCAACAATCGACGACGGCGGCGGAGGCAGAGGAATTGTCGACGGCTCCGGCGCCGTCGCCGTCGTCGTTTACATATCATGCTTTGAGGCCGCACATGTTGAGATGAGGCGGAGCAGTAAGTAGTGTTTTTACTTTTTTGTCCTTTTACAATTGTGTCGGTGGTGCTGGTTCAATTGGCCAGAGACTACTACTTTTCCCCCTATTTTTACTGTTTAATTTGGGTTTAGTAGGGACTTTCCGCGTATACATAAAAATTGGCGGGAATTTTTCTTGCGTTTTTTGTTGTTCTAGTCTTTTGTGTGTTTCTTCGAGATGTACCAATAATCCGTTGCTAATCCAAATTGCAGTTCTAAGGAACTATTTCACATTATCAGAATTTTACAGCTTTTCGTATGAGTTGCTTATAGTTATAGTTCTGTCCATTTGTCATTCTATATTTCCGCTTTGAAATTTATTCATGGAAGGATTATATCCGGGAATCTAAACACATATGATACGATTCTTTACGATTTAGCTAGACCTAGTGTAAGATGAAAAAGGGCAGTTAGTGAACTTCATTGTGGATTACCGTGTACGTAATGGCGCGCATAGTAAATCGATGGAGACATTGATTTAACTTAAATACTTTCAAAGTTAAAAATGGTGACCGAAAAATTATTACAATATAACTCAATTTGATGTTGCACAATAATTTCCCTGTTCAATTAGTTTTTTGTTGTATACCTAGAAAAGGAGCGTGCAAACTGCACGCACTAAACCACAGTACTTAAATTTGAAATCTACGGACAATTTCACTTGTCTCACCTGATCACTCAAATCTCTTGACGAGTACGACTTACGAACAAGAACCGAAAATGGTTATTTTGTAAGGCCTGTTTCTATTGTCCCAACTCGCTTTTAACTATCTTATCCGAAAACAATGATGATGGCCAAAAGTGACAAGATATTTACTAGTATTGTGTTAGGGGAGAACAAACACACATATAAATGTTCATAAAAGGAAAATCACATATAAAAATCAAACTTGATGAAGTACTTGGATTCCCATTTCCATTTTCCCAAAGTTTGGATACAAATGCTAGCTAGCTCGCTCTTTAGGCATATAATCAGTTACCAGCAAATGACACAATTTAGAGTATTGAGTTTGTTTTAACATAATTCGGTGTACCTCGAATTTTCCAAAGTTGTTAACTGCTGTATAACTGAAGCCGCGTCCAAAATTCTCGTTTTTATCTTTGGGTTTATTTTTGGCTTGGCGTTTAGTAATCTTAAACTCGTGCGTGGTATTGACGTTTTCTTTGGGGCTCTTTGGCATAGGATTATCAGATGCTGCGACCTGTTTTATTTTCTAATAATTTGCTTTGTTAAGTTCAGGTTTACTATATTGTTTTGCCTTCCCATTCTTCCTTTCTGGTTGCCCAGAGTTGTATGGGAGTGATATTCTGGTTTTTGGCGGGCATGACATTGCTATTTAGCTAGGCGGTTTGATTAGTTCGATATAACTCCAATTCCTTGCATTGTTACGTTGTTCTGACCTTGTCTCTCGCAATTATATGTATTTTGTTGTTCTCTAACATTGATCTCCATTGTTTTGTTTAACATCATGGCATCATTGTTTTTATCAAATATTTGCTTCTTGCTTCATTGCAAACCATGTTGTTTTACTTAAGTGACATGGGATATACAGGAAGCCTAGGAGTCAGTTGGGACTCGTACTGGTGATCTATTAATCATAATGCAGAGCGAGATCGACAATTATATTATGGATAATCGAGAAGTTGTTTAAGTAAAATGTATGTATACTTTTTAAAGATAAGTTAAGTCAACGAGCACATAATAAAAGTTATTTTTAATTTAGAGAGAATGTTGTAGTGAATATATATATAGGTGCTACTTTACTATTAATGACATTAGCAAACTAGGTCCTACAATCATTCATGACCTACACAGGATTGATATCATTGTACTTTCTTTTACCATACTAACTTTTTTTTTATACCAAACTAACAATCTCTTCTACATCTTCAAAGAAAAGAAGAGGAAAAAAAAGAACATCTACCACATCCACATGACATGGATTTATTGACCTGACATCAAGCAACACATTTACACATATTCTCTGCTGCTGGGACTCCTCCCTGGAGTTTGGACATTTCCATCTTTCACCTAGCCAAAGGATTAAATACAATACATCATATATCATTATATATTTGCACATAATAAGATTTGGGGTGTGAATACGGTGACATGCATGTCACGGTGACTTGCACTTTCCGGTCGACCTCAGTTAGGATTAGATCGATCTCATTTAGAATTCGGTCGACCTCATATAGGATCTGGTCGACCTTATTTAGGATTCGATCGACCTCATATAGGATCAGGATGACCTAATCTGTTGTTTCAGTGTAAAAACAGTTCATGGTGCCTACTTTGGATATTCATATCATACAATTGGCTAGATGAAAATTGAAGACTAATGACTTGTTTTGAAGCTGGAGTGTCCCTCTACATATTGAAGTGATTGAGAGCTCGATAGGAAGTCCAGAAGACTATTTTTGAACCTCATCAAAAGGCTATGCCAAAACTGTGAAACTGCCTGGAAATGGCTAAGTCTGGAAACGTGTTTGTGAAGCCTATTTTGGAGCTCAATTCGAGAAGCATGAATGCGAGTCGAGTCCAAGAGCCTCTACCACGTCAAATTAGATATGTTTTTATACAAATTCAAGGCATTGGATGAAAGATTAGATATCTGTAAGGCTTCAAACAAAAGGGTCGAAGTTGCTACGAAGGCTGTTTTTCTGGCAGACTTCGAGCGCAAGCAAGCTGCCAGAAAAACAGCCTTCGTAGCAACTTCGAGCCTTTTGTTTGAAGCCTTAAAGATATTCCATCTTTCATCCAATTGACTCGCATCCATGCTTCTCAAATTGAGCTCCAAAGTAGGCTTGACAAACACGTTGCCAGACTTAGCCATTTTCAGGCAGTTTCCCAGTTTTGGCATAGCCTTTTGGTCAGGTTCAAAAATAGTCTTCTGGACTTTCTATTGAGCTCCCAAGTACTTTAATGTGTAGAGGGACACTTCAGCTTCAAAACAAGCCTTTAATCTCCAATTTCCATGTAGCCAATTGTAAAATATGAGTCTCCAAAGTAGGCACCATGAAACTATTTTTACACTGAAACAACATATTAGGTCGACCTGATCCTATATGAGGTCGACCGAAAAGTGCATGTCACCGTGACATGCATGTCACCGATAAAGTCGGTTAGTGGTTAACCGATAACCGCTACTTCCTTATTGATTTCGGTTTCGGTTAGTAGTATTTTGGTTAGTGGTTAACCGCTAACCGATTAATCGGTTAGCGGTTAACCGATAAGAAAACCGATAACCGCCTACTAGTGTGACTACATGGTTTTTTACTTTGGCTAAGGGAAAAATTTGTAAGATTCAAAACCAATCAAAGTTGCAATTCCAAACATCACAATTCTCACCTATTGCAAATAACCCTCCATCAAGAGTCTCAAATGTTTTTAAGAGTTAGAACTTGAAAGTCACCCCTCTCTAAATCCCCTTTGCACTCGATAGAGTGAACCTTAGGTTGTTGATGACTATGGGCTAGATAAAGATCTTGGAGTAAATGATGAATATGGGCTAGATGAATTGGAGCGATATCCTCGGATCATTTAGGTTGATGATTTGGAGATAATGAACTTGTTATTTGTGTCTTGTTGTGATTGTGACTTGTGGTTGAATTGTGGGCATGTAGACTTTATGTTGTGGAGTTGTGGTTGATTGTGTGGTTGCTTTAGGCTTTATGTTCAATTGATTTAGATGACTTTATGGTGTGTGATTATAGAGGCTGAAACAAAAGCAGGTCACTCAAAATTGAGGGTGAATCATTAAAAAAGGTGGTTGAAATTCGGTTTTGGGTGGTCGGTTTCTGAACGAAAATCGAGAAAGTGAACCAGAACCTGCGGTTTCGGTTAACCGCAAGGGAAAACCGAAACCGATGTTTGCGGTTTTCGGTTAACCGAAGTCTCTGTCGGTTTCGGTTTCGGTTAGTGATCTTGGGACAATTTTGGTTGCGGTTAACCGATATTTCGGTGCGGTTAAACCGAAACCGCACCGACTAACACCCCTACCTATTTCATATCTCGATCTATCAAAGATAACTCTTTGTTATCCCTCCTTGGCTACAAAGAGGAGTACCTAAAAGCTAGAATAAAAATTAAAATAGTTCACTTAACTCAAATCAATGAATCAAAACTCAAAAGTATGGCAGCCCACAAGAAAGGCGTCAAAAACATGATGCAATAAAATGTATATATGGATTATCGATTGAGTAATAAAGATAAGTAACTTATCATCTCATAGAGATTCCTAGAACTTTATATAAAAATATTAAAATTAAGGAACTGAAAAGAGCAAAAGTGATTTTATAGAAATTAAATGTAAAACAATTACTAAATTACAAATGCAAGATGAGAATTAACTTCAAGTAAATTCTTTGGAGAGAAGCTATGGGGAAAGACAACTTGGAATTCACTACCTAATTACCTGATTCAACTCGTTTATTAATCAATTTAATTCTTACTCAAATGACTGAAGTTATCTCTAAGTAGATAGTTATCTCTCTGAATAATCACTACGTATTAACTAGCCAATTAATTATTTACTCTCGTACAACAATTAATTCACTGCCTAGTCTGAAGGCTGATAACACCTTTAATGATCACAAAACTCCTGCTTTATGCTTTTGTACTCGATTGGGTGTTATGAAGTATGTAAGAATGTAACTGGGGCAAAGCATGCCAACACAATGACTTTCTACTCCAGAGGACTTCTAGTTGATAGAATTTAAATCAATACTTTAGTAGATCAAGAGACTTGATGTGATTTCTTATAAATATTTATTACATCAACATATTTCAAGTTATGTTGACTATTATATCTACTATTTTCTTTAATACGACAATTTCTCAATTAGAGCATCAACATCGCAATTGTAGAATCAATTGCATATGTTGTCCCTATAGCCACCTGCTCACTTCAACTATTTATACAATCCAACTCATATTAATTTCATTGGACGTACGTACATTAATGCATTTTAGTTGCAACTGATGTGCTTAAATTATGGACGAAATTGCTCGACTAAAAGGAGAGAATCGAATATTCTCAAACTTTATGAGAGTTTAATGAAAAATATAGAAAATATATAATTTCATTGTAGAAACCCATCATTTCCTTTTTTAGGTCACTTTGACAATTTTTCAAGATTGCAAATAATCAATGAATAACCACATCTATGAAATTAATTTTGCAATTGCGAAAATAGATACCATGCCATCTTGCAATTTGAAATGAAAGACCAACGTGAATGCTCGTATTCAAATGATCAATTAGGTCTTACATTAACCCTAATAACATTAGGGTTTATGGGTAAAATTATGATTGTTGTGGATTCAAAAAGTCCCCTCCCCCCTATTGGGTGAACGTGTTCATTAAGAATCATGCTTCAGGCCCAAAAAGGCATCTTCCTCATGAATGGGATACAGATTTCAAGCAAAACAAATATCCAAATCTTTGCATATTAGGCCAGAAAATTTGCAAAATAGTTTGGGCCCTTTGAACAAAACTCTAGCTAGCCGACGGACCCATTATGCTCTCATCGATAGAAGCTAGTCTCGAGTTTCTTCCAATGTTATCAACTCGGTTTAGCCCATTGGTCCGTTCGAATAAGCGAGTTGAGGATTATGATCCGATTACTTATCCGGTTTGGTATTGATATATTAAATAAAGTCGTCACAGTGTTTATACATTTATAAATTATATCAAATCATCTAACATATGGGTAATAACATAAAACATTATATCAAAATAACACCTCGTACTTGAATCCACCATATAGTGAAAATTCAAACACTCTCATATAAAATTAATATTTAATTATTCAATTTAGATTTTCAAAAATAGGGTTAGACGAATGAAAAGTCAGAAAAATGTGCAATTCGAAAACCAAATGGAAAAACGATGTCGTGCAACCACAAATATGAGAACCCTGCAACGAGTCCACCTACGAGTGTGTGACACCCATTTTTCTTATCGGGTCCGGGTCAAATCGCAGGTTGGCAACTTTGATTTCTTCACACCTGATCTCTGGCTCTGTGAAATCCCTTTCCTTTTACTTCTAACTTTAGATCTAGCCACATTAGCTTTACCCTATGTTTTATTATGGCCCTCACTTGAATCAATCACCGTAATAGTTTAAGAATCAAATAAGATACTTGTATTGGACTAATATGTGATGGAGTAATAGGTCAGGGGACTGAAGAGTGAAGAGTAAGATGTTATTAAGTTGGTTAGAAAACCGCAAGGATTTTCTGTCTTAGATTTGTTTTTATAATTATTTATTAATTTTTCTTCATAGAATAAAATTCATCCGTCTCAGAATTTGAAACATGTTCTTTTCAAACGATCATATGAATCATTACCAATTGCACTAACCAAATTTGTTGCCATTTTTCCATTTTTTTTCTTTCCTTTTTCATTTTTGTGCGCTTTTTTTCCCCTTCCATCTTTGTGCTTGGTTTTGCCTTCCATGGCTCTTTCTTTCCTTTTGGTGGATCTATCCTCCCCCCCCCCCCCCTTGGGTTGAGCTTTTGCCCACTGATCTGGTCACTCGGATCTGGAGATAATGGTTCGTTTCTAAGGTGCAATGGAGGCTAGATGTTATTCAGATTTGACTTGTTTTCTCCTTTTCTCTCTGGTCTACCTCCATGTCTCACCTTGTAGATCTAGTTGGGTCGGAGATGCAACCCTTGGCGTCGGACTCAGAGTGAAAAGCTTGAAGACAGAGGTCCCCTTCCCTCTGGTTTCTTCATCGACGATGGTCGTTTGTTGTTGTCCGCGAGTTTCGATTGGGGGTGGTAGGAGCCAATGGTCGTTTCTCTGCTTGTACCTTTCCATTTGGGCTTTGGCTCGGTCGCATACTTAATGACATTTCACTTTAAAAAAAATAGCTAGCTCACTAACTCTCTCGTAAGTATTTTTGGTGTTTGATATTTTTATTTTGATATTTTGATTATATTAATTCAAGTTTAATAATTAAATTAATTTCATTCTATCTTATAAATGGAAAATAATTTTAAAAGATTATTGCTAATTGTTGCCCTACCTTTTACCAAGGTTGTCAAACCGGTTTATGCCAGTGTGCCGGTTTAACAAGTGGAATGATTCGACCGGTGGCACATACCGGTTTGTGCCAGTTCATGCCGGTCAATATTACAAATAAAATTATAAATACTCATTTTAAACATGACATTTAACGTCAATACCTAAACATTTATACTTGAATCCAACAAATAACATCAATATTTAACATTTATACTCATAAAATAAATAATAAAATAATTTTAAACAATTAAAGTCACTAAAATAAGGTTATTTTACATAGAGATTCGTATATCGATCATGCCGGTCATACCGGTGGTGTCACGTCGGTTTTATGTCCGGTACAGGTTGAACCAGGTACAACCGGTAGCACGCCGGCCGGCGTGACAACCCTGCCTTTTACTATACACATCCTAATTTAAAAGTTGAGATTATCACTTTATCCTTTCTCTCTTTTTTATTAAGAAATATTTTATTCTAATAAACCCAATCAATAAAAAAAAATTGACGTTGGCATTACCCACCACCGCCGCACACTGATTCCCACCGTTAACCACTGACATTCGTTGCTATATTTGTGATTTAGGGTTTGCAGAAGAATGAATGAAATCTCACTAGAACAGAAAACGCTAGTTTTTCCTTTCAGTACATCTGTATTTATATATGTGACCAAGTTCCATTCTAGTACCTGTAATTCTATAGTTTACATATAACTATCCAAAAACAAAAAATTATATTTGTAAACCTATACTATTATACTATCTCGAACACCCCCTCAAGTTGGAGCATATATGTCACACATGCCAAGCTTGCATATCAATTCATCAAACCTATAAATGGGTAGGGACTTGTTCATTATTAATAATTTGACTTTCAGTTGAGATGTGGAAAAGCTTGATGAGTCCGGATGATATCGTCTCCCTGATGAAGTAACAGTTAATCTCTATGTGTTTGGTCCTTTCATGAGTCATTAGTTTCTCTGCAAGTTTAATAGCAGAGGTATTGCCACAATACATAGAGAAGGAAGTAGTAAAACAAACATTCAAATCATTAAAGATAAACTAGCCACCGCAATTTGCAAGATAAGTCAGCCATGGCTCTATACTATGCCTCTACAGAAGAGCGACTTATTGTATTTTGCTTCTTTGCTCGCCAAGAAATCAATGATTTTCCAACGAAAATACATAAACCAGGGATGGATCTTCTAGTATCAGGACATCCAGCCCAGTTAGAGTATGGGAAAGTAGATAAATGAATATATGAATTGGCTGGGGAAAATAGTACTTTCCAGGATTATATCTAACAGAACGAACTAACCTACTGGCAGCTTGCATATGTAAATTAGTAGGAGTAGATACGAATTGAGTAATATGGTGAACATCATATTAAATATCAGGACGAGTAGTACATAAGTATAACAAACATCCTATTAACCTCCTATAAGGGGAAGGATGTTATCAGATGTAGCTGAAAGTCCGACGTTTGGTCCGGAAGGAGAGGCTGAAACTTTTCCAGCAAGTAAATAAGAATCTGCAATTATTTTCAAAGGAAACTTTCTTTGGCAAAGTGTGAGTCCTTTAGAACAACGTGCTATTTCTAACCCTTAGAAATAATGTAAAGGACCTAAATCATTTATTCTAAAAGTAGCATCAAGTTTTTGTTTAATAGACTTCATGGCATCTTTCGCAACCGTCCCTCCGGGGTTGGGATTCGTCGCGTTCGGTTTTTTGGGAGTCGTCATTGATCTTACTTGGAGTGGATCGAACATTCTTCGAATCGGCTCTAACCTTAGGGTCAGAACCGAGATATGGTCTGCGGTTAAGAGATTCGGGTTCGGGAGTACGGTTACGTGTGGGGAAGTGAAATCACACCCCACAACGCCCTAAATCGGTACTACTTAAGTTGATAAGTTTTATGTGTGTTGGGTGACATTTTGGTAATTATTGTGTATTTTAAAACCCCACTGGATTATTAACATATTGCTTAATACGTCCTTGGACGTTTAGTTCATGATTAGATATTTTAGATATTTTTAGGGCCTTATTGGACCACTAAAATAATTAAATCATATTAATTTTAATTTAATTATACGCCCACTGATGTAAAAATTAAAAGATAAAATTAATTGGTTAGTTGGACTCGAATCTTATCGGTTGCCTACGTACCCATTAGACGGGATCAAAGTTCATGTAGTTCGTTTGAATTTTGATAATTTAATTGTATGACTTTTGTCACGTTACACCTATAGTGGCTCTCGTATTAAGGGTTTCGTTAAATTTGATAGTTTTAATCCTGACTTTTATCATGTTCCACTGAACGTTATTTTTGCATCATAAATTTGTTAATAAAATTTCCATTAGATTGCAGTTCGAGACGACGTGCACCTATTGTCACTCCCACACAGAAACAGTCTTGCATGTGTTGCGAGACTGTAATTTTTCCAGGTTAACTTGGATGCGGCTATTCCAGGCTTCTGAATACCAGACTTTCTTCAGTTTGTCACTGCAGGAATGGATTGCGAAGTACCTAGCTGAAGAGGATAAGGGTATGGCCTTCGGCATCACTTGCTGGTCCCTGTGGCGGACCAGGAACGACCGAGTTTTTGCAAACAAGGTCGTCTCAGTTGAAGCATTTCACCAGCGCGTCCTGGCTTGGTTAACTATCGTGAGGAATGCCATGGACAAGGACATGATCGTTCATCATCCATGTCCGCCCGCTAGAACGGAGGAGCTGATCTCTTGGAAGCCTCCTCCTCCCGAGTGGGTTACTCTCAACTCTGATGGCTCCGTTCACCAGGATTCAGGCTCTGCTGCAGCTGGGGGCCTGATCAGAGATCACTTAGGACACTGCATTGCAGCGTTCGCTTGTAACTTGGGGATCTGCTCGATCGCCCGAGCGGAGTTTAGAGGCGCTGCGGAAGGGCTTCAACTGGCCTGGGATATGGGTTTTCGTCACGTGAGGGTGGAGTTGGATTCCAGATGCGCTGTCCACCTTCTCAGCAGCAACGCGCACCCGGATCATCAGCATAGTGCTATTACCGACCGTATTCAGGCGCTATATAAGCGTGATTGGGAGGTCGCCTTTTATCATGTTTATAAAGAGGGTAACAAGTGTGCTGATTACCTTGCTAGCCAAGGCCACTATTTGTCGCTAGGTGTCCATTCTTTTCCTGTCAGTGACCCCACTTTGATGTACTGGATCCTGTATGATTTCCAGGGGATTTCTGAGCCCCGTCTGGTTATGAATGAAAGCTAGGATGCCCCGCATCCATTTATAAAAAAAAAGATTATTATGATGTTACTAAGATGAATGCAAGAATTTTAATCATTAAGAAGAAATTCGATGTATCAGACAAGAATCAAAACTAATTAATTCGCATTTCATATTTCGTATTAAGGACCTTTAAATAAATAAAACTAAGCGGGATGGTTAAATTAATGCATGATGGGTCAGCAGCCCAACTTTCAAAGTTGCTAGCCACAGAGCGCATTCGTTCCACTGAACGAGGGTTCGAAAACCCGCCCACGCCATTTTTAATAGTCGCTTTTTTTTTGTTTCAGAGAAAGGGGAGGGGCAATTTCGTAATTGCTCAGAAACCGATGGCAAGGCCACGCAATTAACGATAAACCCTAGGGGTAATTTGGTCTTTTTCAGGTGGCCATAAATTCTTCTTAAAGGAACCCTAATCAAACTAAACCCTCAGCCAAGGCCGCTGCTCTCACCTCTCTCTTCTCTCGTCTCTCGTCTCTCGTCTCTCTCTCTCTCTCTCTCTCTCTCTCTCTCTCTCTCTCGTCTCACCTCTCTTCTCTTCCAGAGATCAAACCAACGAAATCCTAGCCGAATCAAACCACGCCGCCCCTCTCCCCCTCCATCTCTCATCTCTCTTCCAATGGCAACAAAACCCTAGCCGACCCGCGCCGCCTTCTGCTCCTTCCTTCTCAAAGTGTTCTTGCCGTCTCTCTAAACGAGAGGGATGGTGGCGCGAACCTTCTCCTCTACTCCTCCCCACATTCTCCCCTCCTCATTGCTTCTGGATACGAAAAGGGGGATACGAGGAAGGGTGTCGCCGATGGCGATCTGAAGGCGTGCGTCGTCAGCGACGGCGTTGAGGCTAAAACCAAAGGTTGGTTTGCCTCCCCCTTTTGTGATTTTCTATTATCTTTAGGTCTGATTTTTAGGGTTTTCGCGATTCTAATCATTTTTCATTATTTATTTTCCGGAAATCGGCCCAAAATCGAGGGGGAATACTATATCTGTTTAGCCCCGACCTCGATCTCTTCCTTCTATTTAGAACAGAGGCGACAATGAGGAGATCTCACCCTTTGGTAAGCTCCATCTCACATGCATGCTCATTTTTGTTCGATTTAGTACATTAGATCGAGATTTAACCTTTTTTTTTGTTTTTGTTTCGGATCTCCGCCGAGAGAAGGAAGGGAGAGGCGGCGGTCGCCGGCCTGCACCAAAGCCGACGGCGAGGTTTGGTTTTCGGTAGGTTCTTTTATTTTGATTTTTTGCTATTATGGGGTTTTTAGTTTATTATCATTATTTGGGATTCTAACCCTTGATCTCCTTGATTTTTGCAGATTGCTAGGACCGCTGCTAGGTTTGTTTAGCCTTAATGTTCGGTTTTGGATATGGTAAAAACGAGAACTTGCTTTATTAAAATTTGAAAATCTACAATGGTCCTAGGGTAATTGGATATCACAGCCACTGCTTTTGACCATCAATTTGGTGGGAATCTCTCTAGAGTTGGGATTTGGTTAAACAATTGATTAAAAGGCTGATACGAATTGGTAACAAATGAAATTCTAAATGACATTAGGGCTTTTATTGTATTTGGCATACAAAATAATAACTAAATGAGGACTTTGTGATTACCAAATTTTGGTAATTGGGTAAAAAAGGGTTGCCCTTAAACACAAAAAGAGGTATTTTAAAATACTCTCCCAAAGGTCTGATTTGAATTCTTTTTGCTGTCTTGAATTTATTGTTGGATTATTAGTGTATTACAAGAGTAAATGGACTAATTTGGTTGATTAGAGCACTAAATTTAGCTAGCCATTCGGCAAAATTTATGTTTACCAGAAAACTGAAAGCGATAGGCATAGTATATAACGACAGAATTGGGAGGCCTAAAGAAGCATACATATTACAAAAATCAACACCTTTTTTATGCCCATTTCACATACAGATCTAAGCACCCTATTCTAATGGGTTATGAAAAAGAGAAGCAACATCATTTACAACCATATTAAATGATTTTGTATTACTATATGGATGTAATGGGTGAATATGTGCTTGAGTGATTGGTGGGTGAAGAAACACCAACCTATTTTTGTGGTTTGGTGGAGTTTGATGGGGTTGGCTTATTACTATCTCTGACTTTCTGCCTCCTTTGTGCCTCTTAATGCTCCTGGTCTGCCCATTTTTGTGCTTAGTGCTCTGTCTATTTTGTGTTTTAATGTCCTGTCTCTTTAGTGTTTTTTGGTTCTTTCCTTCCTGTAAGTCCTTCTCTGTTGCCTTTGTTTGGGGTAAGAGAAATTCCTTATATTTCATCACCTTTTACTGTTCATTATTGTGTGTCGGCTGCTCTTCGTTTGCTCCTGAAGTGGTGGCCCGAACCACCCCTTGTGATGGCAGTTTTGTGTTGGTTCTTTGAGGAGATGACCGCTTTGTTTCTTTTGAGAATTGGCAGCTGCTCTTGGGACAGGATAAGGATAATGAGTTCTGTTGGCTGGGTCGACCAGAGTTGAGCGGGTCGGCTAGAGTTGACCCGGTTGGACTAGACTGGGCTGAAATATGGGCCTGGATTGTGGGTTCTTGTTTTGGGCTTCTCTTCTAATATATATATATATATATTGCCTCCAAAATGATGACCGAAGGAGGCCCAAAGAGTCTCAAAAGATTAGGCCTCCAATTCTGCTTGGTGCCACCAAAAGCAGAATTCTTTTTTTTTAATGTATAATTACTAAGTGTATCTTAAAGATTATAAATTATAATTTGTAATTACACATTTATGTATTTATGTTATTGCCTTCAGAATTAGATGATCATTATATGTATTGCTCAAACATTCGATTGATTCTTCCAACCCAATTCGTTTGCTTCTCCAATTTTAAACCGTATCCAAACTTATAATCAACGTTTCCCAAACCATGGATTTCGGTCATTAGGCAAAATTACCATTCGTCCTATCTCATTTGACCAACTTTAGACCAATGTGACCAATTGTAAATTGATATGATAACAGAGTTAAATAATAGTGAACTCGGAAGTCGTTGATACTTATTGATTTGCAACAATTAACCTCAACCAATCTCGTCCAACTTTTCACTTCAACTTATCCTTTTGAGTTTTAGGCAGAGTGGTTATTCTGGACAAAATGTGGTGTCTGCAGTTGCCCTCCTTTGTATATCTTTTTTATAAAAAGTTATACAAAGTTCTTATAAAGACACCACATTTTCAAGAAGTAGCATGATAGTTGTGTGAGAGTCTTTGAAAAAGGATATGATTTGAGGGTGATGTGAGAACTGTGAGTCATTTTTATGGGTTTGTATGAGATCGCTGATTGCGAAGGCTCCAAATTTCCTGATAGCCTCGATCAATGAAGGAAAATTTACGGATTTTCTTATGTTCATTAATCATCGTATGACTTACTTCTTTGTCGCTTGCCAATTCCAATTAGGTATTTAATGTTGGAGATGCTCTTTATCTCTCGTGCGTAGTTGAATGATAGAGGGGCTCGCCAGCTCCTATGAGGTATTGAATGGTAGAGGCGCTTCTCAGCTCCCATGAGGTATTGATTGGTAGGGGCGCTTCTCAGCTCCCGTTCGTTGTCGACTGGTAGAGGGGCTCGCCAGCTCCTATGACGTATTGATTGGTAGGGGCGCTTCTCAGCTCCCACAAGGTATTGAAAAAGTAGGGGGTGTCCCATAGCTCCCACGAGGTATTAAAAAAGTAGGGGTGCTCCTCAGCTCCCATGAGGTATTGAAAAAGTAGGGGTGCTCCTCAGCTCCCATGATGTATTGAAAACGTAGGGGTGCTCCTCAGCTCCCATGAGTTATTAACCGGTAGAGGGGCTCGCCCGCTCCTGTTAGTATTAGGTATTAATTGGTAGGGGCACTACTCAGCTCCCATGCATTGTCGTTGAGATTTTGACTTTCCTTTGTGGTATAGCAATGTAGAGTACTGATTTGTTCGCATTGTAATATATATTAGCTTTGGGATTCTAGTAGTGCGTTTGGCACAAATATCGATAACAAGTAGTCGCACAGCCTAAGGGATCCTTAAGCATGCGGTAAGTTTAACATTGATATGTATTGCTTTTGGTATCATATTGTTAGATATATGTAAAAAATGCAGCGTGATATGACATGATGTAATGCCATGATCAAAATGCGTAAATGGAGAGGGCGGATCCCCTTATGTGGATGTTCACTCAATTGGTGTGCCACCTTGTGGCAACCTTGATGAGTACTTGACATGACGCGTTGTATGATGAATGCTTGCCGCAAATGTAAAGGCGATTTAGTTTCTTTTGTTTTGTCACAAGTTTTTCTTCAAATTGGTCGACCCTCAAGAATTATGTAATTTCTTTTAACTTAATCGGTATTGATAGTGTTGTCGTCTTTAAATCTTCAGTTGTTAGTGAACGAGTCCACCTTCATTTCGATGTTCGCCTTGTAAAGTTGTTGAACTTCTTTTGCGTCCTGGAAAGGGTTCATACGAAGATATCGTATCAAGTCTTTTATTGAGTTTGTAGAATATTCGTGACCCACCTATTTATTTTGAGTGGTCTCAAATAAATTTTCCCTTACATGCTCCTATCATTCATCAGTGTAGGCAGGGAATCCCTAAGCTGGCTTCTCAAAACTGTAACGATTATTGAATTCTTCCCCTTCGTTTGTGAATCATGAGCGTACGGGGTTAAGCCAAGGGAGAAAAGGGAACAACAAAACAAATTCATCTTAGTTCTCATGGTAATTTTGGTTAAATTGTTTTGAGATTGTTATTGCTCTCTCTGATCGTATGCTAGTCATGAATTGCTTCTGCATTTTGTTAAGACTGAATTCGTAGTTGGTTTATGTGAATGTATAGCCACTAGGCGATTATCATGAGATCATATTTGTGATCGGATGGTATAAGAGATAGCAGTCAGTTGCAAGTTGGGACGGAATGGTAAGTAAAGGAGAACAATAAGTGCATGATTGAGGCAAATCCTCACGGAATTTTATTTCTGGGGCGTAAAAAGAAAGGATACATAGCAAATACGAGAAATACTAAAGAGATTCATGATTCGACAGTCCACCCTGCACTTGTCCCATTATTCTCGTGGAGTCGATCGAGCATTACTTCATCCTCATGCATAGTATTTCTTCACCGAGTCGGTGTTGACCGGATATGGTAACTCATCCCCATCCATATTTGTTAATATGAGCGCTCTCCCTGAGAAGGCCTTCCTCACCACATAGTGACCTTTGTAATTAAGGGCCCATTTCCCTCTTGGATCTCCTTGTCAGAGCATAATTTTCTTTAAGACCAACTCTCCTTCACGAAATTGTCTCGGCTTCACCTTTTTCTCAAATGACTTATTAACCGTCTTTGATAGAGATGACTATGATGGATGGCCCTTAGCCTTTTCTCCTCAATCAGATTTAGTTGGTCATACCTGGCATTGACCCATTCGGCATCTTCGAGTTCTGCTTCTTTTAATACCCTCAAGGATGGTATCTCCACTTCAATTGGCAATACTGCTTCCATCCCATAAACCAGAGAAAAAGGTGTTGCACATGTCGATGTTCTCACCATTGTTCTATATCCATGCAGAGAAAATGGTAGCATTTCATGCCAATCCTTATACATGATCACCATCTTTTGGATGATTTTCTTAATGTTTTTGTTCGCAGCTTCGACAACACCATTCATCTTGGGCCGATATGGTACAGAGTTATGGTGTTTGATTTTGAACTGTTCGCAGAGTTCATCCATCATTTTGTTGTTTAGATTTTTCGCATTGTCGGTGATCAGCCTTTCTGGCAATCCATAACGACAAATGATCTCTTTCTTAATAAATTTTACCACCACACTTATGGTTATGTTCGCGTAGAAGGCCGCTTCCACCCATTTGGTGAAGTAATCTATTGCCACTAAGATGAATCGATGACCATTTGATGCTTTGGGTTTGATTAACCCGATAACATCTATTCCCCAGACGGCAAAAGGCCAAGGCGATGACATGACATGGAGGGGGACAAGGGGAGTATGAATTTCATCCGCATACACCTGGCACTTGTGGCATTTCCAAACATGGTGGATGCAGTCTCCCTCCATTTTAGTCCAGTAATACCCCATCCTTAATATTTTTCGAGCCATGACTTGACCACTTGCATGTGTACCGCATATACCTTCATGTATTTCTTCAATTATTCTCTAGGCTTCCTTCGCATCTACACATCTTAACAGTGTTGATTCCTGGTTTCTTTTGTACAAGGTCGATCCGCTCAAATGGAACCCATAGGCCAGTATGCGAATAGTCCTTTTGTCATTTTCGGACGCCCCTGGCGGGTATTCTTTTTCTTTAATATAGGTTAGGATGTCGTAATACCACGGTTTGTCATCTGGTTCCCCTTCAATATTCATGAGGTATGCGGGAGTATCTCGTTTCTCGATCTTAATACATGGTGCTTTACCCATTTCTTCCATTTTGTACATCGACGCGAGGGTAGCCAACGCATCTGCGACTTGGTTTTCCACCCGTGATACATGTTCGAACGTTACTTCTTCGAATCGCAATATCAATTTTTTGATGAGCTTCTGATATGGGATGAGCTTTGAGTCTCGGGTCTCCCATTCATCTCTTATTTGGAAGATTACTAGTGCAGAGTCTCCATACACCTTCAACCTTTTGATCCCCATTTCGAGTGCGGCTCGTATGTCGAAGGTGCATGCTTCATATTCTGCCACATTGTTGGTACATGTGAAGCAGAGTTTAGCTGTAATTGGCAGTATTTCACCTTCCGAGGACATGAAGACGACCCCCACTCCTTGCCCTAAAGCATTAGAAGCTCCGTCAAACTTCATGATCCAACTCCCATGTGGCAAGATTTCTTTTTCCTCCTCTGTTGTCATTATGTTCTCATCTGGGAAATCCATTATCATGGATTCGAGATTTGTAATAGCATGCTCTGCTAAATGGTCGGCAACGACGCTTCCTTTAATTGCTTTTCTTGCTACTTAAACAATGTTGTATTCTGCTAAGAGGACTTGCCATCTGGCGAGGCGCCCAATCAATGCGGGTTTTTCGAATATGTATTTGATGGGGTCCATTTAGGATACCAAATGAGTCGTGTGATACAACATATATTGCCTTAACCTTTTTGCTGCCCAAGCTAGGGCACCACATGTTTTTTCCTAAGGCCGTGTACTTACACTCACAATCATTGAACTTTTTGCTGATGTAGTAGATTGCATGTTCCTTCTTTCCTTGTGCTTCTTGTTGTGCCAGCATTGCCCCCATAGAGCTTTCAAATACCGATAAGTACAACGTCAAGGGTCTTTTTGGAGTAGGAGGTGCTAGGACCAGTGGGTTTAGAAGATATTCTTTAATCTTGCAAAACTCATTTTGGCAATATTCGTCCCATTCACATGGTTGGTTTTTCTTGAGTAGTTTGAAAAGGGGTTCACATGTGGAAGTCAATTGTGAAATAAATCTACTGATGTAGTTCAGGCAACCAAGGAACCCTCTTACTTCTTTCTCTGTTTTGGGTGGCGGCATTTCAACTATTGCTTTGACTTTGTCTGGATCGACTTCTACTCCTTTCTGACTTACTAGAAACCCTAGCAATTTTCTCGACGTGACCCCAAAAGTGCACTTTTTGGGGTTTAATCGTAATTGATATTTACGTAATCTCTTGAAAAGCTTTCGTAAGATTTCCACATGATCTTCTCATGGTCGAGATTTGGCTATCATGTCGTCCACATAGACTTCTATTTCTTTATGCATCATGACAATGTCATGAAACAACGTGACCATTGCCCTTTGGTAAGTAGCTCCTGCGTTTTTCAGCCCAAAAGGCATTACAATTTAACAAAATGTTCCCCATAATGTGATGAAAGTCGTTTTTTTCATGTCCTCTGGGCACATTTTGATTTGGTTATACCCAGAAAAACCATCCATAAAGGAGAATGTATGATGATCAGCCGTATTGTCAATAAGAACATCGATATGAGGTAATGGGAAATCATCTTTTGGGCTCGCGCGATTTAGGTCTCTATAATCTACGCACACTCGAATCTTTCCATTCTTTTTAGGGATTGGGACAATATTTGAGACCCATTCAGGATATTTGGCTACTCGTAAGAAGCCGACATTGTATTGTTTTTGAACTTCTTCCTTGACCTTTAACAACCATTCTGCTTTCATTTTTCTCAATTTCTGCTTGATAGGTTTGCTATCTTGTTTCATAGGCAAGTGATGCATCACTATTTTCTCATCTAAACCGGACATGTCTTTGTAAGACCAAGCGAACACGTCTTGATATTCCTTTAGCAGGTCTACAAGCCTTTCTTGCACGTCCTCACTCAAACTTTCCCCAATTTTTACTTCCTTCTGATCATCTTCCGTCCCTATGTTTACTACTCTGATTGCCTCACCATGCGGCTGTAGTGCTGGCTCTTCCCACTCAAGCACCCAATCCCAGTCTGAAGATTTCTCTTCCTCCTCATCCGATCCCATTTGATTAATGGGTAAGTCAAAGTCGATTGTCAAATCATGAAGATCTCGAGTTCCTCCCACTGCTCACATATCCTGAAGCAAAAGATATAAAGGCAAAAAGAAAGGAAAATAATGAGGAATAAGGAAGTTATAGAAATCCATGTCACGAAAGTCTGGAATTCAAATGCATATGTTTTATTTGAAAGCGAGGGAAGGTGCTATAAGTGCGCTTTATTTTCCACTACATTTTTAACAAAAGCTTAACTAGTCTTCTCGACTACATTTTATTCATCATTCATTATTATCAGATACTCTGGATTTCTCGTGCCCACGACGTTACATTGTGTATGGAGTGGGCATGTCTTCAAACTTCCAGTTGCGCAGCTCTTCATCTGGACGCATCAGGCGAACAAACTCGAACGATTCAGGGTTATTCCCCCCGTCATGGAGTACCTCTTGTAGAAGGAAAGGATTCTGTCTATGCTTGCAGACCTCTTATAGATAAAATTTTGGCAAGAGTCTGAGGCGGGAAGACAAAGTCACTGAGCTAGGCTGGAAGAATAGAACTGGTTAACTCTGTGCTTATGTGTCTCTCGCAATTTTGGATGTCATTTCTTCTGTTGCCAAAATCCGTGATTGTCGAAGTAGAACATATTTGTAGTGACTTTCTCTGGGGTGTTGTGGTTGGGGTTAAGATCAGGGCTACTGTGGCATGGAATCAGCTGACATTCCGAAGGCTGAAGGTGGTTTAGGCATCCGAGATCTCTGCTCTTGGAACATTGAGTGTGTTAGTAGGCATTTATGGGCCGTTCTCTTGCAGTAGGGGTCGTTTTGTATATCATGTTTGATCAAATATTAGCTAAAGAGTCGCTCCTTCTGGCACTTTCAAGGGACTACGGGTTCTTGGTGTTGGAGGCGACTACTAAAGCTTCATCCTAAGGTGTAACAGTTTATCACTGATGAAGATGATCATATTCTTTGGCAGGGTGAACCGATGTTGAAGTACTCTGTTAAGAAAGCGTGGAATTCTCTCCGACCAAGGCTTCCTCGACCTTCATGGGCAAATTTTGCATGGAAAGGGACTGGTATTTCTCGAAACAAGTTTCTTATGTGGTTGTTTGCCAAGGACAGAATCCACACTCGAGCAAAAAAAATGGTGTTGTGGGGATATTCTGGTCCTTTGAACTGTGTTTTCTTCTGTGATCAGGTGTGGAGACCATTGACCATTTATTTGCATAATGTGATGTATATCATGAGGTCTTCTTGCAGCTACTGGGCAGGTGGTTTATGCGGTCATTTTTGCTCTTCTTGGCTGCATGAAATCAGCTGGGCGGAATAGAGCTTTACTCCTCCCTCTCCACTCAAAGACATATGGAGGCTGATCTGGTTCTCCTTAGCCATTTGTGGCAGTAAAGATGCAGACGTAGCATTTATGTTGGGGAGAAGTTAGATATTGATATTTTGATTAATGTGATAAAGGATGAGGTTAGAGTTTTGCTAGATGATCAGATAGTTACTCATTTTTGCTGATGTCGCCTTGCTTTGCTTGAGTTTGGGGTTAATATCTGTAGGAATGCGACGTCGTCGTTTCCTTGTTGTAGAATTTACCGCGCTTAGCCATTTCTTCTTGATCGACTTGGGTGAAAGGAAGCTCAAGTCGAAACTAGGCTACTTAATCTTTCCATTGATACGGGCTTTCTGATGAGGGGCCACTACAAGAAAATCACTCTTTAGCGGCTAAATTGTGGAGACAAATGTAATATATGTTGCTAAAAATACTTATACCCAACATATATACAATCTGCCTCTGTTTATATTATTATGTGCCTTTAAATAATATTATATTATTTTATATAAAAATTATGTAAAATAATTTGTTGCCTTTAGAGGCAAAGCTACAACGATTGTCCTCTAAAGTTTTAGTTAACAGTCTTATAGAGACAAATAATTATTTGTTGGGGAAATCATCAGTTTAGCAGACAAATATTAGAAGCCGCCATTACTTTTACATCTAAATTTATATATAGCTAATTAACTTTGTGTGATACATAAATAAATCTGTGATATTTTAATTCTTATGCCCACCAATTACTTGTGTTCCAACGACAATATAGGAAATTTATATATAAAAAATAGATACAGCAAACTCTTGAAAATAGAAAAGCAACTAACCATTTATAGAAAAAGAACTAACCATAAAAAAAGATTTCTCAACACATATCCACTAACCAAGATTTTCGTTCTTTTTGTTTAAACTTTAAAGGATATAATAATTACGTGGTGGTTAACTTCCCCAAGATTCAGAGAATAAAACTCCTTAATCTACACATAATATAATACACCGAAGGGAAAAACGGGAGCCGCATTTCAAATTCCCTGCAACGAGAGTGAAAGTAGGAAGGACATTTTGGTCTTCACAATTACTTTTTTTTATTCATTAAAAAAACACATACTAGGATTCAAACCATGACCATTTTAAAGAAAAGCAAGGATCATAACCAATTACACTAAGTACATTTGTTGTATCTTTTTAAATCAAAAACATATAATAGCAGGGAGGAAAAAACCCTTCCCCCATTTCAAATTCCCTGCTCCAGGAGCGTTTGTAGGAAGGGTAGAATAGGGAGTGTCAATTTTTTTCTCTTTCCTCTGTGGAACGGGCCAACTTACCGTACACATGCGGATTTAAACGGGTCCAGGAGTGTCAATTTTTTTTCTTTAAACCCTTTTATTTCTCCCTGGTGATAAAATATATATGAAAAGGCAAAAAAAAATACTCATTTTTATTGATAAAAATAAAAAATTTAACAATAAACTAATGCATGGTATCTAATGGGCTAACCGCTAACCATAAAATAAAAGAGTTGAATGGGTCTGACCTACACGAGATTTGGCCATCAAGTAAAACAAATGAACATCATTGGTTTGTCATTCTAAAACAAGTTATTTTCTCTGGCATAATATATATTATGCTATTATTTTATATCTTAGTGGCTAAAATATAATGTATTTTAAAGTTATTCAATGGTTCAACCTCGACCAACCCAATTAGTCCAATTTTTATCATTTCAAATAGGAATGGCAATGGGGCAGGTCCGGGGCGGGTATCTCGATACCCATACCCGCCCCATTGCAGGTCGGGTAATTTATCACGGGGCGCGGGTAGGGGCAGGTCGACCCGTTGGGTATGTAATTATGCGAAAAACATTAGAAATATTCGTTATTTTCATTAAAAGATCAAGAAAGAAACCATAATATGATAAAATGTAGTTAAATTATTGAAGAAATTGAGGTTTTCACTTATTACAACTTTATTATAGCTAAAATATAATGTAATAAGAGGAAAATTCTAAGTAATTTGACTAAGATTATATGTAATATAGGCAAGAACGGGTCGAGAATGGGGCGGGTCAGGGCAGGTCGGGTCGATGAGAGGTACCCATGCCCCCTGCCCCGCATATGGGGCAGGTTTGACCTGCTCCAAAACAGGTCGGGTAAATCGGGTCAGGTCGAAATTGCCATCCCTAATTTCAAATATATATTATATAATTATTTGATATCATAATGATCAAATTATAGTGTATTTTATAGTAAATCGTTTGGTATTTGTTAGTAAAAAACTAAACAGAACGATCTATTTGGTTATTTTAAACATTAAAACGATCCTAAACATTTTCAGTTCCTTTTGAATTTTTATGGTTTTATTCTCGAATAAGTAATGTGCAAATGGCGAATTGCAGTCATCTCTTTTCTTTCACTATTTTTTTATTTTCAAATAGAAAGTTTAAAAATAAAGAATAATTAGAATTTGGCATGGGTCTGTTAAACATGCTGAATTTCAAGTTTTGGCCCGTTTTGATCAAGTCTAATTTATAATCACATGGTTCCCTGATACCCGATAAAAATCTCAATCCAACCCAGTTTGGCAGGTGAGTCTGTGTTTACCACCATTTTCTAGGATACGACAACGGCGGTTCCTATCCCAAATTGTGTTATTCGTTCTTGATTTCCTTATATTTTATCATGCCTAACAAAAACCAGAAAGCACAATGACGACAAGATGAAAGTTTTATAAAGCAAATTAATCGACCAACGGGCCGAGTAAAAGCTAGCAACGATTGTGAGATGCTCATTTCCCGAAAACCGACGGGATAGGTGATTTTTTATTCGATTTTCTGGAATTCGGTTTTTGTAAAACTTACTCCACCACATCATATTACCAGAAACAATATTGTTTCACAAGGTAACATGTACTTGATTTTGGTTTATAAGGCCGATTTTTGATTCATTGCATCATTCATGTCTATTTCCTGCTAAAATTCACTATTTGTATCACGAATTTCCAAAAAAAAAAAACTATACAACAATAAGCTATACACCCCCATTATATAATCAAATTTCATACCTCACCTTTCTCCGGCCAACTGGCCGGGGCCCACACTAGTCTACCCACACTAGTCTACACATAATATAATACACCGAAGGGAAAAACATAAGCCCTATTTCAAATTTCCTGCAACGAGAGTGAAAGTAGGAAGGACATTTTGGTCTTCACAATTATTTTTTTTAATTCATTAAAAAGACAGGTACTGGGATTCGAACCATGACCATTTTAAAGAAAAACAAGGATCATAACCAATCACACTAAATACATTTGTTCTATCTTTTTAAATTAAAAACATATAATAGCTGGGAGGAAAAAACCCTTCTCCAATTTCAAATTCCCTGCTCCATGAGCATTTGTAGGAAGGGTAGAATAGGGAGTGTCAATTTTTTTCTCTTTCCTCTATGGAACGGGCCAACTTACCGTACACATGCGGATTATTTTTTTCTCTTTCCTCTGTGGAACGGGCCAACTTACCGTACACATGCGGATTTGAACGAGTCCAGGAGTGTCAATTTTTTTCTTTAAGCCCTTTTATTTCTCCGTGGTGATAAAATATATATGAAAATGCAAAAATAATACTTCTTTTTATTGCTAAAAATAAAAAATTTAACAATAAACTAATGCATGATATCTAATGGGCTAACCGCTAACTATAAAATAAAAGAGTTGAATGGGCCTGACCTACATGGGATTTGGCCATCAAGTAAAACAAATGAACATCATTGGTTTGTCATTCTAAAACAAACTATTTTCTCTGGCATAATATATATTTTGCTATTATTTTATATCTTAGTGACTAAAATATAATGTATTTTAAAGTTATTCAATGGTTCAACCTCGACCAACCCAATTAGTCCAATTTTTATCATTTCAAATATATATTTTATAATTATTTGACATCATAATGATCAAATTGTAGTGTATTTATAGGGAATCGTTTGGTATTTGTTAGTAAAAAACTAAACATAAAGATCTATTTGGTTATTTTAAACATTAAAACGATCCTATACATTTTTAGTTCCTTTTGAATTTCTATGGTTTTATTTCCGAATAAGTGATGTGCAAATGGCGAATTGTAGTCGTCTCTTTTCTTTCACTATTTTTTATTTTCAAATAGAAAGTTTAAAAGTAAAGAATAATTAGAACTTGGCATGGGTAGGTCAAACAGGCTGAATTTCAAGTTTTGGCCCGTTTGTTTTATGCATTGCAAATTTATTAGCATGTTGATGGAAATGGCTTGGAAAAAAAGACATATAAGTTGTACCTTTGCAGAAATGTCCTCAAATGTTTGAATGCTTTGTGAATCAGGTTCCGTGACTTTTGTGATGTGTATGTGATTGACGATTGCTCGATGTTGTAACTACTTAATTTGAGAGTAAATCTTTTGATTTTCCCTATGAGTTGTGATACCAGTTCTGGTGGTTGCAGCATGTTGTCGTTGTTGGCCTGTAAAAGTTGTTCCGCCGTGATGCTAAATACCTTTCTTTCTTTTTTAACAAATTGTGTAGTAGTGCTATGAAACAGACCACCCATGAGCGCTACGCTTATTATGGTCTGTTCTTACTTCCGGTGGTGAGAAATTATGAATTGAGAATCACATTCGCCTACCGCACTGTGTCTGGCTGGTGGCTGCTTATTGTGCTCTCTAGAGTTATGAAACAGACTACCCATGAACGTTACCCTTAAGAGTCCATAACTTTGCGAAAAACCAAATTTAGGCAATCAAAGGTGGTGGATGTGTGATGATTTTTTATGGCTTAATTGTTTGTGAATTGGATATCTGATCTTTGTATGATTAGAGGGGATGTTTGCTTAATAGAATAATCCATTTTAATTCATGTTTATTTTTAACATGAAATTTAGTAACTCAAAACCTTCGAGACACATATCACCTACTGCATTGTATCATTTTGCCTGGGTGCTTGCTGTGTTGTCAAACTTCTTTGCTGCTGCTGCATTTACACTAACAGGGGAGTTAAGAACCCATGAATGTTTCCGTTTGACACAAACAAGAGGACTTACTTCTAAATCGTGCACTAAAGATGATTGGAGGAAACATCTCTGTTGCAGTTGATATACTGGAGACCATAACAAAAGCAACATATAACATAAAAACCAACCATCTGAACTATTAGCATTGTTGCTTTACTCTTTTTTCATGGTTGAGTCTCCTTCAAAAAATTTAGTTTGATTTTAGAAAATTTTGCTTCTACAGTCCTGTCTTGCCACCAACGCGTTCAGTAGATGGAGATGGCATAGGCGAAGGCTATTTTTGTGTTGTTGTTGCTGGTTTAGGGATCGGTTTGTGAAGAAGAGGGAGAAGAGAGGGGGAAAGGGAAATGCAGGAGAGGGGGATAACTCTTTTCTCCGAAAAAAATGGAGTGAAGAAAGGAATTATGATAAGTAAGGATACGGTTATCTTACATAATGGTCTCTATTCTGTTTGAATTGAGCTTGGGAGGCAGTGATAAGGACGAGCTGCAACCAATTCATAGTGATAAGAGTGCTATGAACTGTGATCATGTCTTATTTCAAGTTAGAAGGTAGTTTCAGTATAAGGATTATTTAATTTGACAAGTTGTTTCGTCCATGATTCTTGGTAGTTTCAGTGCCATTCTAGCCATTGTTTAGTCTGTAATTTTTTAGAATTGATGTGCGAGTAATGACTTTCACTTAACTTCAACTATTATGTGTGTATTTATTGGCATGTGATAGAATTCTCTTTTCCTTTTCTTTGAACTCAGTTTCATACTCTAATTGTATCATTTGTACATAGGCAAGTCATGCTCGAGATGATAACTCGCTGATATGGTAAGAAATGAAACCATCATTAGAATTCAGACCGACAACGGGGAGGGATGCCCAGGACTAATTCAATGATGATTGATGATGGTATATTAAAAACTGCAGTCTGCATCAACACCAATTTCTAGGCCTAAGTAAAGGTATTCAACCCAAAACTTTGCTTAGCGCTAAAAATTGCCCTCACCCAACCTTGATCCTGTTTGACCCACTTCTGAAGAGTCAAGATATATGACTAATCCTCTCCGTTCGTATTTTCTTATTGACTCTTTCTGACCCTTTAGGTTGGGATGGGTCGGGAAGAATCGGATTAGTGGTCGGTCCTAATCAAGTGGGATCCCAATCCCTTCACTCTCACTTGCTTTCTCTCCCATTCCACAAGTGGGTAATATACAGTAATCCGGCCAACGTGCCGGGTAATAAGCTAGTTGAGATAATATACTCCATAGCAACATTTGGACTCTGTGCATGCATAATGGAAGATGTAGAGGTGGACTGATAGAGATGATTCTTTTTCCTTTTTTTCATTTCAGATATCATTTTCTTTTGTGGAGCAATACGTCAGGAGGCTAACTAAAACACGAGAAAGAGATTCGTTGAATCAGATTAGAGAGATGATTCTTCAAGGCGGAAGCGTTCTTTGTCTCTCATCACTTACCTTTCAACGCAACAATGGTGTCGTGGAGATGTGTACATTGGCAGAGAGTACAAACGCTATGCGACTTGTTAGAATGACAAAGTGATGGCCACTCTAAAGATCCCGTCCAGATCTTCCAATCACCATACGTAGGGCTTCTCCTTAACGGGTTTCCTCCTCTTTTGTTGTTTTCTTCTATTTCCTTCCGTATCTATTGATTATCGATTACAGAGTCATAGCAGCACTAGAGTCTTCAAGTTGCACAAAGTGATACTGAAGAAAGAAGACCCAAACCATAATGCGCAAATGTTTTTCGAAGACTTGCTTCGTCGGACATGGATGCCGTTCATATGAGCTTCCTCGCAAACTCCCAAAACCTTCCCTTGGACGATTGACCGGACTCTACCCAAACAATAAATAATCTGTTTTTGATAAAATGATATATACGAGAAAAAAACAAAGAATACATAAAGGAAATGCCCAAAATTAAATATTGTATTTTCAAAATTAATTTAATGGTAATTATATTAGACTAAAACTTATTACCCGCAAAACAACCTGCCACTACAAATACCATTACTGGCAAATATTTATATCTCTAATTTGAGAAAAGATAGACCATAAAATAGTTATTCAAAAGTGAAATTTGTAACAAAATTATGTGCCGCTAATTCGTAAATTAGAAGCACATAATATTTGTTGCTAACATTTGTCGCTAAAGGGATTTAGCAACAACAGTATTGATAGCACACATTTATGTGCTTCTATAAAGCTGTTGAGGCACATAAATCACTTATTGCAACAAATACACTTAGCCGTTAAAGATCATTTTTATTGTAGTGGGCCAAAGTAATACAATCAAAGAGTTTTAACTTCCATTTTCACGTAGTAGATCTTGGGTCGAGACTATTAGAGAGACTGCATAAAAGAATTTATTCTTTTTTTGTTTCTTTATTGGGCCATGTGACTTCAGATTTGGGCCACCTTTCTTTATATTATGATTATACGGGCCCTGATGAAATCGTCATTGGTGATGGCTCAGGTTTGACGATTTCTCATATTGGCTCGTCAAACGTTTCTCTTGGTTCACATTTATTTCAATTGAACGACATTTTATGTGTTCCTAATATCAAGCGACATCTAATTTCGGTGGCCAAATTATGTCAAACTAATCCGGTGTCTATGGAATTTTTTGTACTCATTTTCTTGTGAAGGATCTTCGCATGGGGGCGCAACTGCTGAGGGGGGAAAACAACGATGATGTCTATGAATTGCCTCGCGAAGTGGAGACTGTTCGAATGGCCCTGGTTACTAGGGGTGGGCATTGGGTGGGTCGGGTGGATTTTGACCATAAAATGTACTCACCCGCGTTTAAACGGATTGATAATTTTTAACCCACCACCCACCCACATTTAGTCTCGGGTTGGGTCGGGCGGATGGTGGATGATGCGGGTGGGTTTGTGGGTTCACCCACATCACAATGTATATAATATAAAGGAGTCAACTTGACATGATAATAGGTGAAGAGAATCATCGAGGGAAACAATAAGTTGAAATAGGGCGAAAAATGTCGAATTAGTTCTTAAATTGGATAGAAATTCTACTATGAAAGAGTTTTCTACATATTGAGACGATTATTAGGTGCAAGGAACTAAAGAAAATAATTTCACAAAGGAAAGAGCGGTGATCTAGGCACAAGAATTAGAGGAAGAAGTAAAGGGAAGAAGAGGGGATCTCTATTTGGAAGGTTGGCTTTGAGGTTCAAACTCCAGGAGCAGTCCGAGTTTATATCTAACGTCTCCACTCTCCTCTCTAGCGCCAACGACTTTGATCTTTTTGCAGTTGGGTTGAGCGGGTCACCCGCACACTCACCCACAACCCACCCACCACCCGGCGGATGGCTCCCAGCGCAACTCGTCACCCACCCACTTAACAAAATTCGGGTCAAATGCGGGTGGGTCGGCCTAAACCCGCGGATGATCCGCCCGCATGCCCAGCCCTACTGGTTACTACTCGGACATCTAAAACTTGGTGGCATGCTCGTCTTGGTCATCCTTCGAACCAATCTCTTTCAAGCCTTATTCGGTACTATTCTCTCCCTGTTACATCATCGGTAGCTAGTTCTTCCTGTGATGCTTGTCTTTCCAATAAAAGTCACAAACTGCCATTTTCAATCTCCACTTTATCCAGTATGCGTCCTTTTGATCTCATGTATACAGATGTTTGGGGTCCTGCCCCTGTTTCTTCTATTGATGGTTATTGCTATTATTTGGTTATAGTTGGTCATTTTACTCGATATACTTGGTATTATCCTTTACGAAGTAAATCGGATGTTCTCCAAGTTTTTCTCGATTTCAGGAAAATGGTTGAAAATTATTTTTCCACCACCATTCGTCGCTTATACACAGATGGTGGCGGCGAATTCCAAAAACTTCGTTATGATCTTCTTAATCATGGCATAACTCATCTTCTCACTCCTCCTCACACACCCGAACACAATGGTCTTGCTGAGCGAAAACATCGTCATTTGATCGAAACTGGTATAACTCTTATTCATCATGCAAAGCTTCCTAACTATCATAAACTTCGTGTTTTTGGTTGTCTCTGTTATCCCTGGCTTCGTCCTTATTTGTCGCACAAACTCGATCCTCGCTCCCGACCCTGTCTCTTCCTTGGTTATTGCCCTCAACGTAATGCCTATTGTTTGTTTTCACTCTGCCACTCACCGTCTTTTCTTTTCTCATCATATCGTTTTTGTTGAAGACAATTTTCGAGGGTATTGCCACGTTTCCCTCTAGTGAGCTTCCTCCGCCAGGCCAGCCACTTGGCTCATGGATTCTTCCCCCCACAATCACCACTCTCTCAGGCCCATCCACGGAGTCCACCTCGTCAACTGGGCCTCCCTCCTCGGCAGCAGCGACCTCCACAGTTGGGCCCTCTGCCTCTGGCCCATCCGATGCGTCGCCTCTTCCCCTGGTGCCTTCCACACCTCCACCTGGGCTTCCGGCCCAAAAAGCTATTCCACACTCCTTTTCAGAGACAAGTGATATTATTTTACTAGTAGGTTATAGGTAGGCAAATTAACGCCTGGATTTTCATTCCTTCCCTTCACACAACAATAATCACACTCCTCTTTAACCTTTGAATACAATTATGAGCTGGCACCAACCATGGTGTAAAATGAGATGGCTAAATAAGGCTTGAACAGAAAGCCAACATAGAAAGATTATTACTAGCTAGGACAGCGTTATTCTCTAGCTACAAGCAAACCAAAGAGGGACAAGTTACGTCTGTCTACTAAACACAAACACACTGAAAAAAAAAACACTTCTACCGGGCGGTATAAGTGCAGGTGGTGGCGGTGACCGTGCTCTCCATGGCCCAGCTCTGGGTCAGCTGCACGTACTCCAGCACGACGTCGCAGCTGAAGTGGAAGCCGTGCCTGGGGCTGGAGAATGGCCCTGTCTCCCACTTGACGCTCCCGGTCCCCTTGAACGTCAGCACGACCCGGCCGGCGAGCTGCTCCTCCCCGAGCTGGTACCAGGCCGCGGTCGCCACGGGCCGCTCCCACCCGGACAGGGGGACGATCACCGCGTCGTAGCTATCTCCAGGCTGGTGGAATCCGTGGACGGTGCTCTCCGTGGTGAGGTTCTGGTCACCGAAGGCTGCGTAAACCCGCAAGGGTTCGTAGCTCCCCCGCGACCTTTTGTTGCGGTTAACCACGAGGAGCTTCAGCTGGACGAAGCAGGTGGCCCGAACCACATCGGCGGGCACGCTGGAGGCCGGGACGGCTCCGAGCTGGTAGACGTCGACAGCGAGCACGGTGAAGCGTGGGGAAGAGGAAGGACGGAGGAGGAAGAAGAGGACGACTCCGGTGATGGCCAAAACGGCTACAACGAGCAAGAGTACTACTGCCACTGTTTTTTTGTTCATGGTTACGTTTGGTGGTTGGTTTTTTGAGTTTTGACGAGAGAATGTATGGTTGTATGTACTATGGCTGTGAACAAATTAAACACGATGATGAGTTGCTTATGTAGTGGTCGATCATATCGCTTCGCTTCACAAATCACAATCACGCCTGCCTTATTTTGTGCATGCATCGACGTACAGGTAATTATAAATGGGTTTCAGTTTCTTTTCTCCCAAATTGGGGAATTGGTGGGTGTTTAGGGCTGCGAATCTATTAAGTGGCCGGGATCAAAGTGGCTTTAGTAGCTAGTTGTCAGGGTGCTCTGCTCGTGAAGAAAGAAAGATAGTGGAAATACACACACAAATTTCTACTATAGACATCAAGCGATGTAAAAGCTAGCATGCCTCTTAGTTCTTACATTACCACCGTTGGAGATTGGAGAAATATAATTGGTCCACATAACAATAATGCATGAATAAGTTCAAGTCTGTGAATGTGACTGTGACTGTTACTGTGAGTGGCTCTCCACTGGCTTTTCTTTGAAAAAAGGGTGATAAAGATTGTTTTTTTATTTTTGGACGAAAGCCTCATTTCATTACGAGACAGGGGTGTATTAGCGAACCGATCTATATCTTATAATTTGGTTCGTTAATAGTTCATAAATTTTTAGGTTTTATATTTAACATTATATAATGGTTAAAGAGTTTGAGTACGTGACCGAAGATATACAATTTATAATTTGAAAGGGAAGCTATGTATTATGGCTAGATTGCTTAGACGATAAGAACTCAAAATGATATTTACTATCATGCTTTTATTATCAGCATATTAATAATTTTTTTATCATATATATATATATATGGTATATAAATATTACGGTATCTAATGTATAAATTACTATAGATTTTTTTTAAGTTTGAGGAGAATAAGAAAATCTGACCAGCCTCCATCTCGTCGCGGACCATCGCCACTCCGCCACCAGAACTCGACGGCGATGGTGAGTGGTGACGGCGATGGAGCTCTTCAAATCCCCAGCGATGGCGATGGTGACAGCGACGGCGACGGCGACCGAGGAGATCTGATCGCTTGACACACGATGGACGACGACATGCATCGCCTCTCCAAAGTTTGTCTGCTGCCTTTCTCGCTCGATCTCCCCTTCCCGGCTCGCGCGACTCCAACCATTTCTCCAGATCCAACTCTTCTCGCCTCTCTAACTTCTATCGAGCTCATAGGCAGAGCGAGCCAGAGGAATGCTCGAGGGAGAAGAAGGCGATGCTTGGGTGTATTTGGTTTGATCCAGAAGAGGGAGAAGGAGAAGAAGAATCGCGAAAGTAGATGGAAAGGAAGAATCGCGAGAGGAGAAGCGGCGAAGATTGAAGTTGGGGAATAGATTAGGGATTTTAGTTTGGTAGGATAGGGTGATTTTTTGTCATTCAAACGGCTGCATTTTGGGGTGGAAGAGGAGATCCGGTTTTTTGGTTTAAACCGGATCAATCCAGTCCGGTCACGGTTGAAACCGGGTAACAATCCAATCCCGTATTCGGTTGTGGAGTTCTCCAATACGGTTGTAAAAAACTGGGTCAATCCGGTCTGATTTAAACCGAACCGGACTGTTTCCCAGTCCTAGTTTGTACGGTTGTACCTGAGTCCAACCCTCCTTTGGAGGAATGCATCCAATTATTTCCTACTGGTACGATAATTAGTTAATAGGCCTTATGGGTTTAAATTTGTATAGTTTAAGAACTGTCATGTAACGTTTATTTTATTTGTGGTTGGCTTCATTAGAACATTGATCATTTTTTTAATAAGAACCAGGCCAATTCGGATGTAGTGCATATGTACACGATACGAACAACTACACTTGATCTTAGTCAAAAGACTGATTTTTTTTTTAAAAAAAAAAAAGAGAAGTACTGCATATAGGAGTGATAAATTTTTTTTTAGAGAATACAAAAGGGGGGGCGCCACCCCTCGTTATAGGTGTTGCTGTAGGGGTCAAAGCGCCTAGCATTCCCGATGAAGTCCACCTGCTCCTGGGGAGTAGACGACTCCCTCATCGCCTGACAGTACTCCACGGTGTGATGAGAGCTCTCACACCACTGGTAGTGCATCGCCTGCGGCTGTCCTGTACCTGCAATCAAACCAGCTTCGATACCACCTGCACCAAATCAGATGACTGGGTGCCCACAACATGCACACCCCGTCCTGGTGCTCGTCTCGATCTCCCGGCAGTGCCCCAGTCATACCCGTTCTCCGCCATCTCCTCAAAGAGTTGATTCAGCTGTGGCGGGGTTTTTGTCAGCATGTTCCCGCCACAAACCGAATCAATCAGCTGCTTGTCCTCCGGGAAGAGGGCGTGGTAGAAGGTGCCCACCTTGAATGCATCATTGAAACCATGATTGGGACACCTGAGAAAGAGGCTGGTGTATCTCTCCCAAGCATCCCTAATGGTCTCATCCTCATCCTGAGAAAAATGTGTAATTTGCTTCTGCAGGTCAGCTGTCTTGGATGGAGGATGGTAGCGGGTGAGGAACTTGTCCGCCAGGTTGGCGAACGTGGTGATGGAGCCCGGAGGTCGAGTGTCTAGCCACTCCTTGCCCCTCCAGAGTAAATGGGAAGTACCTCAGCTGGATGGCATCTGCTGGTACCCCATTGATCTTGATTCCATCGATGAGCTCGTGGAATCGCCTGAGATGTGATCGAGGGCACTCTCCCTCCTTACCACGGAACACCACTGAACCGCGCAGCATGGTGATCACTGAGGTTCTCACCTCAAAGTTGTTGGCTGGGACATGAGGGTGTTGAATGGGTGACCTCATGTCTGCAGCCCTAGCGGTCCAGTAGAATCCCAGGGTCTGCTCCTCGGGGATCACAGCACGGTTCTCTGGATCACCCATCTCTTCTTCCTCTTCTTCTAACTGCAGCTGTGTTAGCGCCTCCTCCGCAGCCAGTCGCGCCTTTAGAGCCCGCTTGAAGTTCCTGCAAGTTCGTTCAAGCTCATGGTCTAATGGTAGTAGTTCTCCCGACTGGCTACGGGTCATGCACTACCTGCACACAATCAGCAGAAGCAACCCGTGAAGGCACACAGGTGGAAGAGATAAAATGCAGTAAATAAAAAGCTAGAGTAACAAATTCTCACGTTTCCCCAATAACCTAGAGGGGTCCCCGACAACGGCGCCAAAAACTTGACACGCCAAAACACAACACCAAACTGCGACCAAGTGAAATCGCAGTCCGGGAATGCAGTAACAGGCAAGTTATATTATCAACCCGGGGTCTAGACCTAATGCTTACTCCGTGATTCTCTATTATCTAGCAAACTAATTCGAGTGATTGTTGTTTAAAAGCAAAAGCAGTAAGAAAGCAGTAACTTGTTCGGTTTTCTAAAGCAAGCAAGAGTCACTCGGGAATGAGTCCCCCTAGCCCCTTAGTTCGGTTCAATTGTAATTCCCTGGGTTGATTTACTGTTGATTAGACTGCGGAAGATCCGACAGTAGCTTGGAATCTCTTAAGCTGACCAAGCCCTCTCAGTCTAACTATCCGGCAGACGAGTAGTCTTCACCGGGATAGAAAGCTGAAGCAATAAGCACAGAACTCCACTACTGGAATTGAATTCCAGTACAAAGCAGTAAAATGGCTAACTCTCGTATAGCCAATCTCCTACTATCGAATGAAGAAGCTCTAACAACCTAATCAGATTCTATCTATCTCAGGTTGCAGCAGAAATTGAGAAAAGCTGATCAAACTCCAATCGATTCAATAAACATGCATAATTCGATTAAAATCAAACAGTAATATCATCCCAAGTCATTACAATCAAATCCCTAACACAAGGAACTAGGGTTCTTCATACCCAAGTGAGAGAAAGGTTCTACTCCATAGAGAGAGAAAGGAAAACAGATATCAGAGTAGTCATACTCATAAAGATGAGTAAAATCTGCTCTGGGATGCCAATCTTCACTCCTAGGGACGCAATCTGGGCTTCAATGATGAGAAATCCACTACAAAATAGCTCCTAGGGTTTGTTCTTCGCTCTTTCTCTCTCTAAAACTCTGTTTTTGCTCCAGAAAATCGAATACCTCTTCCTTGGCTCAAATCTGCCTCCAAAAACCCGACTCTGGGCGAATTACGGGCAGAATTACGGCCGTAATCACGTCCTGCCCTTAATTCGCACCAAAACGCACGTTTCACTTAAGCTGCATGAGGAGGAGATACGCCCGTAATTTCCCAATTACCGCCAGTAATTTGGTAATTACGGTCGTAATTCTTGGGGTCTTGCCCGTAATTTTATCACCGAGAGGAAATTCTGGGGAGAAGGCTCGGCCATTAATTTACGGGCACGCCCTGGGCAATTACGGTCGTAATTTGGCAGGGGCTGCCCGTAATTCTGTCTGTGATTCGCCATCTGACCTCCAAACGACCCGAAACTTGCACCTAAGCACCTCCTTACTTGCTAGGACCTGAAATACGACAAAACAACACAACCTAGCGTAAAATAGGTGAAGGAACAATCAATTCGAGCCAAAATGGGCAGGAAACCAGAGTGAAAACACGTGCAAATACGATGCTATCACCTCCACTCTTGTGCTCTAAAGAATTTGAGTAATGCAGGATAGCGGAAAGAAAGTAAGTGGTTTGATTGGTTGGGATGTGTTGGGTTTGGAACTGTGGAACCTTATGTTATTAATACTTCCACCACCTAAAAGGCTTTTTCCCCATGTCCAAAACCCTAGCCAGTCATTTGAACATGTGTCTAAGACCTTCGGATTAGTTAGTGATGACACCCAATATGTGAACTCTAACATTTAGAGGTTGCCGTCATGGTGAAGAGACGTTAGGGATTGAGAGAATAAGCATGTGCATTTTTCGCATCAAATTTTCCTAACCCCACTGGTCGAGAGTGAGCGATTCATTTCATTGTTCTTTACAATTTTTACCCCGGTGAGGACCTAATGGCTCGGTCTTGATTCTGATGTCTTGAGTTTTATGCATGAAGTGACTGTCTTGGGTAAGTGGTTGAGTCGAGTCTATGTTGGTTGGTGAACAGAAGGGAGACTCTTCCTTTGCTCGATTTTGCTACACTCAAATGTCATCTGTGGTGGTTGTCTAGGGTGTTGTTGAGGTTGTTTAGGTGTAAATGATCAAAAGCCAGTATGATTCACGTGTTTGGTGCTGATGTGATATGTTCCCAAGGGTTGCATGATTAATATGTTTGAGCTTACCTTGTATCTGACTTGGTTTGCTTGGGGACAAGCAAACGGTTAAGTGTGGAGGAATTTGATAATGATGTATTTGCACATGTTTGCACCCTTAGTTCTTATCCGTTTGCGGCTCGTAGTCGTGTATTTTTGGCCTATTTTACGCTGGGTTGTGCTACTTTGTCACATTTTAGATCCCAGACGTTGAAGAGAAGGCTAGGCATGAGTTTCGGGGATTTTGGAGGTCATTCGGTCGAGCTGAGGTCAAAACACGGGCAGGAGGCCTGAAGAGCACGTCCGTGTACACAAATGAGCACGCCAGTGCTTTTCAGTGCGAGAGTTGAATCGATGAAGAAGCAAAACACGGGATGCACTAAAGAAAAACACAGTCGTGTCTCAGACCGTGCTTTTTATGCCGAGAGTGTGTTTTTGGAGGCTGCTGAGAAGTCCAGAACACGGGCACCATTGGAGTAAAACACGGTCGTGTCTACTATTGGGCACGACCGTGTTTTAGGCTGACGCGGGCGTGTTTTCAACACGTGGCGAGAACACGGACGGGCAAAAGTTAAACACGGTCGTGTCCTCGACCGTGTTTTGCCCAAAATCGGGCTTTTGAGGCAGATTCAAGCCAAAGGAGAGGGAGTCGAGTTTTTGAGCAAAAAACAGAGCTTTAGAGAGAGAAAGTGCAAAGAACAAACCCTAGGAGCTATTTGTAGTGGATTTCTCACCATTGAAGCCCAGATTGCATCCCCAGGAGTGAAGATCGACATCCCAGAGCAGATTATCCCCATCTTTGTGAGTATGACTACTCTGATTTCTGTTTTCCTCTCTCTCTCTCTCTATGGAGTAGAACGCTCTCTCACTGGGGTATGAAGAACCCTAGTTCCATGTGTTAGGAATCTTGGTTGTAATGACTTTGGATTGATATACTGATTGATTTTAATCGATTGATGCATGATTCATTGAGTCAATTGAAGCCTGATCATCTTTTCTTGATTTCTACTACAACATGAGATAGATAGAATCTGATTAGGTTGTTAGAGCTTCATCAATCGGTAGTAGTAGATTGGTTATACGAGAGTTAATTGATTTACTGCTTTGTACTGGAATCCAATCCCAGTAGTGGAGTTCTATGTTTATTGCCTCAACAGTCTATCCTAGTGAAGGCTAGTCTCCTGCCGGTTTGTCTGTCTGAGAGGGCTTGGTCAGCTTAAGAGATTCCAAGCTACTTTTGGATCTTCCGCAGTCTAATCAACGGTAACCCAACCAAAGATAATTACAACTTTGACCTAATTAAGGAGCTAGGGGGACTCATTCCCGAGTGACTCTTCCCTTGCTAAAGAACTTCGAACCATTTCCTGCTTTCTTACTGTTTTTGCTTAAATCACAATCACTAGACTTAGTTTGCTAGATAATAGATAATCACGGAGTAGGCAGTAGATCTGGACCCCGGGTTGACAAATAGAGCTTGCCACTACTCTGCATTTCCGGACTGCGATTACACTTGGTCGCAGTTTGGTGTTGTGTTTTAGCGTGTCAAGCTTGCTCTAGGTAGACTTGACACATGTCACTCACGACTTCTACTCACGATGGTGCTTGGCCATGGAATTAATCTCCTAACTCAGATTCACAGTGGCCTATCATAATGAATATGATTCATCTTTAACAGGCCGTCTTTTCTGGACGTCCTTGATTTATCCTTAACTAGCTGCCTCCTCTTGATGGCATCCTACCATGTTGTACCGATTCAGAGTGAGGCATTTTGGAGAAAGCACCTTAACGTGCTCCTCTTGCTTGAGAATGCTTTCCTTATCATATTTTTTGTGCATTTTCTTGAGCTCGATTTACTTACCCTCGTTTCAACTCCTTGGCTAGGGATTTTCATGTCCTTCCGCCCTTCACACACTTCCCAAGGTCACTAATGTCTCTATCCTCGTTATGGCCTTGAAATGACTTCCTTTGACTTAGCCACTAAACTCCCCAAAACTAGACCAAACTTTCTCTTACTTTCTCGCTCTTTCTTGGTATGTTACGCAAGTCTTGCTTATTGTATACATTGAAATTCCTCCCCGAAGGTTCTACTTGCTTTCTCTTATATTTATTAGAATTTCCCTCGAACGTCCTACCTTCTTGTCCATCCTCGGTTGACTTGATGACTTTTCTTGGGCAGGTTTCGGGGTTCTGACACTTAACCTACCTTGGTCCGACGATGCTCCTTGTGTCCTTTGAATTTTTGACATCCCATGACTATTGTAACTCGTATGGTCTCTCGAATCCTTCCTCGTACTTCGACTTAGTTGGTGCCACCATTAACCTCACATACTGAAACCTAACTACCCTCTCAATGGTGTCCATTAATATGAACTTTTACTATTGTGGCTAGGGCTGGAAGTTTGGTACGGGTATTTGGGATATACCGAATACCGTACCGAATTTGTCTATATTTGGTATTACCGAATAACGTATTATTTCTTGGGATTGGGATTGGGATTGAATTTCAATTGTAATTCGGTATTAGGGATTACGAGATTGGGATCAGTATATACCAAAATATCGATCAATACCGAAATATAAGCTAGTGTGTATTTTATCCTCTCAACTAGACTCTCATTCACTACTACACGACCCTCAACCACCAAGAGTGTCATTTAATTATACATAGATCATTACATCTTTGTTTTGCAACTCCGAAGTCCCCATCCAACTCAATTATGACTTTCCAATTTAAGTCACTCTCATCTCTCACCTAATCACTTGTTATTTTCTAACACCAAAAAGCAAACACTAGTATTAATTGTCTCTCAGCCTCTAATTCGTCAAATTAAAGATTACCAATGACAAGAACTTGAGATGTCACCTCTCCTTCATTCTCCTTATCCATATCCTAGCTATAGGCAAACTCAAGACTCTTTGCTTAGTCCTTTTGTTCTAAATTAAACAATCAAATCTAATTTATATATTTAATTATTTATTTCAAATATAATTCATTTCGTATTAGATAATACCGATTGTGATACCGAAGTACCGATTGGGATACCGGATTATTTAGGGATTGGGATTGGGATACCGAAATTATTTAGGGATTGGGATTGGGATTGACTTTCGGGTGTAATTCGGTATTCGGGATTTCGACATTTGGTATTGGGATACCGATACCGTACCGATTTCCACCCCTAATTGTGGTACGTATCACCACCGGGAGGCTTATCTTAACTTGGGAAATGTGGAATTCGTAACTCGTCACCATCCGACTCCATGCCTATCTCGCTACCGCGTAACGTATTTACATACGGTAGGAATCCTCGCATACCTTATCCTCTAGCTTGCACTTATTAGCTACATAGTGCGCTTACTCCTTCCTCATTCTTTACATCATTAATCTTCATGGTTGACTCCTTCCTTTCAAGGACTTGTCGTCGATCTAGTTTCCCATATCTACGATTCCTCTTCTTAGGGACATACTGCATCCTAAAAGGATTCCCTAGTCTATGTAAGTACATGAATGTGCCTCCTCCAAGCCTTGACTCATTGATCCCTTGAAATCTTTTTATGCTCCCTAAGACCTACTGAATTTCTTCTTGCTTTGCTTATGTGCCCCTAGTATTGCTAAAAGTCTCCACTACTCCTTGGGTCGTGGCCTTACGCCCCTACTCTCGATTCTCGTGAACTCAACAAACCTTCCTTGCATCTTTTCCTCTAGATTATGGTCGCCATTTACCGTAACTCTTTGGCATCTTCCTGAACGTTATCCTGATAAGCTCGCATCCCCGTAGGATATGAGCTGTCTTGAACCTCATTTTCTCACTCATGAAAGGGTTTTCACTATACGATCCTCTTAGAAATCTGCTCTTTCTCCTTCCCGAGACGTATAATAGTAACGCGGGCCTAATTGAGTTATTTTCCTAATCATGATTATAGTACTATACTAGAGATTCTAAAAATGCTCAAAAGAACCTTTTGACTCGTTTGGCCAAATATTTACCCTGAAACTCCTTTTTCCTTTCTTTTAAAAACAGAAGCCTAGGAAATCTCAGACCGTCCCTCCTATATTCTTTGGAGACCAAGGAACAGAGGGATGTTGGCTCTGATACCAAAATGAAACAACCTATTCCTTTTGAAACCAAAACCAGAACTCAAAAACCAAAAATCGGTTACTCTCTGGAGTCACCAAAATCACATTTAAAATTCAACTGACAATATTCAAGAATCTCACACGAAAAACCCTCACTCATGGACAAATTACAATTAGAAATACTTTGAACAACTTAAACCATGAATCTCTAATATCTACTCGACCATGAGACAAAATAATAAATTATTCTAACAATAACTCCTCACGAGCTCCCTGAGACCTTGTCCATGCTGGTATGGCTGCTCGCATCATCCTGCCTCTTCTAAAAAACTACATCCGTTAACCCTGCCTCAACCTGGTGAGTGAGAAGGGGACAGTCTTATTGTTACTTCCTGAAGTCTTTGCCTAAGCAAATCCTTACTAACACATTATTAGGATTTCCTTTCTTACATGAAAGTCGTTCTCGCTTTCATCCTTAATACTTTAGTCCTTAACAACTTATATAAGTTCTTCTATCTTAACTTATATACTTATTACTAGGGTCCACCACATTACGTATCGTCGTCCATCATCATGTCCGGCCAACTATTGCATTACGTATCGCTGTCCAACAGTGATCCGATCAACTACCGCATCCAGTAGTGATCCTACTGCCCAGGGGTTCATCTTACCACTAACCATATAATACAAAACATACATTCATACATACACAAGCACAACATGTGCCTCCATCTTCGGTAGGCGGTGAGATGCATCACACACATAATCGCGCATATTTCAAAAATTAACTAGCTTTACTTAAAGTAATTGCATAAACTAAAAGACCTACGACTGAGATATTATCCCATTTACACTCACTTTGAGAAGACGATTTTCCGACCCTTAGCCTGAAGAACTCCTTTCCCAACGTACTACCTCGATACCCTATAAACTACACCATCCCTTAGATATAATCCTTTTTCCTATAAAATTTTGCTTCCCGATAATTTTTAGACTAAGTCAAACCTTCTGAAGGTTCCTATTCACAATTTTTCCTATTTGGGCAGAAATACTAATCCCTAGGAAAATTATCCAATTTACCGAAAACACCTTGCACGATTTTATTTAATTAAAATGCATGCCTAATCAATTATTAGAAATAGTAATTAGCCTTTAACAATCCCCAAATTAATTACCTGGCCTCTAATGACCTTTTTTTAACTTTAAAAGTTATGAAACTAAATTTACCGCGCCTACAAGGGTGCCTTTTTTTTATAAAATATAATCAATTATATTGAACAAAGAGATAGAACATTACATCCTGGAATTTAACCAGGCAAAAAAATCAAAGAAACGATATGCAGTCGGGTACAATGAAAGGGCCTTTCGAGCCACAAAATGGGCTACCCTATTTCTACTCCGACCTACAAATCGTACACAAAAATCCTGGTGATCAGACAACAGTCGAACCTTTCCTTCCTCCTTGCTCCCCTCCAACCTTTCCTTCGTATTGTTCTAGTTCAGAGGTGTTTGGGTGGTTTTTGGGAGATGCAAAAACATAAATGGATAGAAAGCAGACAATCGATATCTTTTATATCAGGTTGAACAAGGACACGACCGTGTTCCCTCGCCCCCCCCTCCCGCCCTGTGTTCTCTCCAACCGTCGCGCCTCGTTCCGATCGTCCGTCGACATTTCACGATACACCCTGTGACACGGCCTAGCAACACGGGTATTTCCAGGCCGTGTTATGCTTCGTCTTCGATACTCTCTGAAACTACTTGTCCACTTACTCCCGCTCTTAAGGTGATCATTTAATTGAACACGGTCTGGCAACAAGGGCGTGTTCCCTGACCGTGTTCAAGCCTTTGCTGTTTCATTTCCAATTTCGTCAAAAGGACACAACTAATCGAACACAGTCTAGCAACACGGCCATGATGCGCCCTGTGTTCTAGCCTGTTCCCCCTTCTTCATCACTTTATTATATCCAATAGTCTTTCAAGTTCCCGGTCGAACCATAATCGAACCTAAACCCGAACTCGGGGTGTTACATAAACTATGAGCCGCCACTAGTAAAGGGATCCTATATATCCATATATGTTATGAACCATCACATCATCTTTCGAGAGAACTATCGTTGGTGATAGTAAAAAATGTTAAAATATAAAATAAATAAATGGATGAGGAGAGCATGACACAAAGTTGCATTGCATGTCTCTTTAACCAATAATAGCATGAAAAATAATGGTCCATCTTGGGGTTTCCTGTAAAAAAACATTATCTAGGGAAGTTCCCACCATAGATTGGGATTTCTATCCCATTTTCGCTCTCTTAAAATTTATTATTGAGCTATCCATATTGGGCCGAGATGAGCCTCCCGTCATGGGCCACAACGAGGCTTCTCGTCCGCAGGCACAAGTAGTCACTCACATGTCGTATTCCTCTCCTTGTTGGATACATAAACTTAATCCTACTGTAACCCTAGGTGATAGTATTAATAGGGTTATATATAACTGTGCTTGTACTGCCAAGAGGCAACCAGATTAATCATTAATAAGAGTTCAATCGGAGAGACTTCTCTCTCCTGTGGATTAGTCGCAATAATCAGTTGGGGATACCATGTAAATAGCGTGTCTTTCCATTGTTCGTATTTCATTTATTATGGTCTCAGAGCATCCAGTCCCATAGTCATCTGTCAACATGAGTGACAACAAAGAAAGTAACAAGCCAGTCACCGATGATAGATGGAAGGGTTCTCTCTCTTTGTCATCGTCCTCCGGTCATGTCTTCCCGGAGCCACATTCGCCTTATTTCCTTCATTCGTTCGGTGTCAACAGGCAGGTTCAAGTCAGCAATCCTCTCACCCCGTTGAACTACGGCGAATGGGTCGTTGACGTCACTGATGTCCTAATTATTAATAATTAATTTGGGTTTATTGATGGCACCATACCAAAGCCAACACTAGAGCCAGAAAAGGAAACATGGATTCGGTGTGATGCCGTTGTGAAGGGCTAGTGGTGACTCTCCATGAATAAGGAGGTGAGAAGCAGCATTCGGTATGCCAAGATGGCAAGGAAGGTCTGGGTCGACCTCAAGGAGCATTTTGGCCAAGGAGGTATCACCCGTGGATACGAGCTTTGCCGCCTCGTCAGTGCTCTTTGGCAAGAAAAGCTCACTGTCTCATCCTTCTACACTCAAATTCGAACTTATTGGGAAGAGGCACATTCACTCTCGCCTGCTGAAGCTTGCACTGCGACCGTTGTGAATGTGGGCTAGAAGCTCGTATTCGGGCAAAAGAATATTTCTCACGTCTGTTCGATTTCTTAATGGGTCTTAACGAGAGTTTTGGGTACGTTCATAGCCAAATCCTCTCCATGAAGCCTACGCTCAATCTTGCTGAAGCGTTCAACATAGTTTCCACTGATGAACAGCAACGTCTCCTTGCGTCGTCTCACTTTAGAGGGCACTGCCTTTGTAGCTCGCACAGATGACTAGTGTCCTTGTACTCTAGATGGCCGCCCTAAGTGTGTGAATTGTGTGAAAGAAGGTCACTTCAAGGTGACCAATTATGAACTCATCGGGTGGCCACCTCGCGACGGCAATGACAAGTCAGAAAAGGGCGAAGCATGGAACCTTCGTGATGGCAAGGACAAGTAAGAACGAGGTGAAAGAAGGCGACGAGGTCCCCGAGAACATCCCCAACTTATGCGCAAGCTGATGGTAACGCCAGTCCCATTCCAGGCTTTACTACTGCACAACTCAAAAGTCTCAAGAAATTCTTTGATCAGTCTCCAAGCATGGATGATCCATCCGTGCATATGACAGGTATGTTTCTTGAAAATTCTGAGTGGTTGATTGACTCAGGTTGCAATGAACATATCACCAAAGATGAACGCTTATTGAGTGATATTCTGGTCGACGAGAATAACAATCCTATGAAAATTCTGAATGGTTAGAATGTGTCAGCCAAGAATGTTGGTTCGGTTAAGTTAAGATCGGGAGTACAACTCCACCGTGTTCTCCATGTTCCAAGTTTTCAGTGCAATCTTTTGTCTGTCAGCAAGCTAACCAAGGACAATACTGTTGCTTTGATCTTTCTACAAACTTCTGCATTCATTAGGACTTACACTCCATGAACGTGATTGGGAAGGGGATTCTCTGTGATGGTCTTTACTACTTGAAGTGGTTCGATAGCAAGGAGCAGTTTTTCTTTGCGGGTAGTGGACGTCGGTCAGTCTCGGAAGACGTTTAGCACTCCCGCCAAGGTAATCCCTCTCCTACTAAGCTTTCTCAATTGCGTCCCTTGCTCGGGTTTTTGGATTCCAAGTCACGTGACCCTTATCACTCTTGTCTTCGCGCAAAGCAGAGTCAGTTACCTTTTCAGCTTAGTTAACTTAAAACTTCTGGTTGTTTCGAATTCATTCATATTGAAATTTGGGGAGGTTATCAAACTAATTCTCTCAGTGGGGTGCATTACTTCTTAACAATTTTTGATGATTTTTAGTCGTGGTGTTTGGGTTTATCTTTTTAAATTCAAGTCAGAGCATGTTATCTTATCATGTTCTGCAAGATGGTTTCCACTCAGTTTTCCAAGAAAATTCGTCGCATACATGCAGATAACGGGTTGGAATTTCAGAACTATTCTCTACGTGATTATTATGAGCAGTCTGGCATTATTCTTCAAACCAGCTGCACTGATACGCCTCGAGAAAATGGGGTAGTGGAACAAAAACATTGGCATATTCAGGAGACCACTTGAGCTCTTTGCCTTCATGCATGTTTACTGGTTCGTTTTGGGGTGAGTGTATCTTAACTATAGTTTATGTGATAAACCAGTTACCCAAGGAAGCCATGGTAAAACCCCCCATCAGCTTCTCGTCGACAAACTAGCCTCGTACTCTCAACTACGAGTTTTTGAGTGTCTTGTTTACAACAAGGAAAATCATGGTGGCCTGCATAAGTTCGCCGATCGTGGACATGCCGGGTTTTTCTTGGGCTATGCAGCATCTCAAAACGGTTCAATATTTATGATTTACTCTCTCACAAAGTTCATGTCTCACATGATGTCGTATTGTATGAGAATTATCTTTAATTTCGTGCCCAAGATCCTCGAGAATTTCATTAGGTATCCCCATCTCTTGCTGTGGACGTCATGGATTATGTGATTACGTCACCCATCTCCTCGCCACTACATGATGAAGCTTCTTCTTCTCCTATGCATGGCTCGTCAGGTACTGATTCACCCACTCACCCAGATGCAACTTCTCCACCGTCAACTCATGTGACTTCTCCTCTCTAGCCTTGGTCAGGATCGTCTTCGCCCATGCATGGCCAAGGTCTTGGAGCCGGTTCTCACGACTTACTAGGTGAATAGTCATCACCCTCAGAACAACAGTCGCCTCAAATATTGGCTCCTCCCCTTCATCTGAGTAGCACACGTGAACATCGGTCGCCGAAGAAACTTGAGATCTATGACACCAACTTGAATTTTGGCACTCCTGTCCAGTACCCTCTCTCTCTCACTATGTATCTTATGCTCGCCTCAGTTCAGTCATTGACCCTTCCATGCCAATATCTCTTAGGAAGTTGAGTCTCGAAGCTTTTCTCTACATGAGCATTGGTGCCTTGCCATGATCAAGGAGATCGTGGCCTTTGTTGCTAATGGGACGTGGAGCTTGGTTAATCCTTCAACTGGTGTTCATATCATCGGCTACAAATGGGTATTCGAGGTTAAGTATCGTCCTGATGGTACGGTTGAGCGCTATAAAGCGCGTTTAGTGGCAAAGGGTTTCACTCTGATTGAGGTAGCTAGAAAAACTTTCTTGGTCTTGAGGTTGCTCGTTCCCCACGGGGCATTGTACTTAGCCAGCGCAAGTAGGGGCGGAGCTACACAGTGGGTTAGGGAGAAATTTAAAAATCATGTATGAGTCCATCGAGAATTCGAAAATTACGTATTAACTGAAGTTTTAAATTAATAAGAAAAATGCGTGCTAAAATGGGACAAAACAAATTAAATGGTCCAGTGAAGAAAATCACTTTTCATTTTCTTTGAATCAGTGGTTCGATCCACTAAATGGTTATTTGTTAACAAAATTTTCCTTAATAGGTTAAGTTCCCAATTTTCTTTAACAACTTAATTTAAAAAAATATTCCATAATAGCATAACTGTATATTTGCTCTGCTTTTAACAACAATTTCGTTTTAACAATTTATTCCAAGTTTTGCTTAACAACTTAACTTAACATATTTTGGTATGTTTTGACGATACTTTTGTTATGAGTTTATAATTTAATTTTTTAATCATTTAATTTCAAATTGACAAGTTAAGTTTTCTCACTTACAAAAGTATATTTTCATGATAATTTTTACACATTATTATTTGTTTTGTTCACAATAGTACACTAAACAAATTTCCGGCCCCTCCCAAAGCCAAAATCTTGGCTACACCCCTTAGCGCAAGTACATTCTCGACATTCTGAATGATGCAGGTGTGCTCAGTGCGCATCCTAGTTCCTTTCCCGTTGAACAAAATCATCAGCTCACCAAGCCTGCTTCCAGTCCTCTCGTTGATAGGTCTTCTTATCGACGCCTTGTGGGGCGTCTTCTCTACCTCACTGTTTCGTTTCCTGATATCACGTATGGCGTGAAACATTTTGAATCGGTTCGTTCATGCTCCTACCTAAGCTCACATGGATGCAGTTACTCAGATTCTTTGTTACTTGAAGACCTCTCCTGGACAGGGACTCTACTTTCCTGCGTCCAACTCACTTGATCTCGTGGACTATTGTGATGCCAACTAGGGAGGTTGTCATACCACTCGACGCTCCACCACCGAATTCTTTATCTCTCTCGGTTCGGCCCCAGTTTCGTGCCGCACAAAGCAGCAAAAGGCCATGGCTCAGTCGTCCTCCGAAGTCGAATATCGCGCCATGACAAGCACTGTCAGTGAGCTTGTCTAGCTTCGCTAGTTGTTGAGTGAATTGTGTGTTCCTCAGTCTAGTCCAACCCCCTTCACTGTGACAATCAAGCTGCTCTTCATATTGCTGCTAACCTTGTCTTCCATGAGCACACTAAGCATGTCGATATGGATTGTTATTTTGTCTGGGAACGGGTTGTTTCTCGTGATATCCTTCCTCGCAAGGGCAACTCTCATCTTCATGTTGCAGATTTGTTCACCAAGGGTCTTGGTGCGAACCACTTCTGGTTTCTCTTGTCCAAGCTGAACGTTCGAGATCTTCATGGTTCAACTTGCGGGGGCGTATTGGGCCGAGATGAGCCGCCCGTCATGGTCCATAGCAATGATTCTCGTCCACACGCACAAGTTGTCACTTACATGCCGTATTGCTCTCCTTGCTGGATACGGAAACTTAATCCTACTGTAACCCTAGGTGATAGTAGAAATAGAGTTAAATATAATTGTGCTTGTACTGCCGAGAGGCAACTAGATTAATCATCAATAAGAGTTCAACTAAAGAGACTTCTCTCTCCTGTGGATTAATCCCATCAATTAGCTGGGGATACCGCGTAAATCAAGAGTCTTTCCTTTGTTCGTGTTCGATTTATTAATCCATAAGAATTATCTAAGTTGAAAAATATTTATTTGTTGTAGTATTTGTCGGGTTGGTCAGAATGGTTGTTTAGCCCTAAACAATGACTGAGGTGTTTGTTTCCATGAGGTGATTACTTATAAATGAATAAGTATGCATAGTACCTTTATATAAACCTCCAATGCATGAGTAATTTTGAGTTCGAGCACAATGCGATCTCACTCTATCCCGATAATGAAAACCCTTATTATTTTACGAGCTAACGTGATTGAAAGAGAGTGAATTAAAATAGACAGAAGTATAAGGAAAAATTGTTTCTCTCAAGCTTCTTAAGTTGTTCTCTCAAATCTTTACATGCCGATACGGTCCGGACATACTATATGGAAATTTTACACCAGTAATGATTTAACGACAATGATTAAAAAATAAGAAACTCGGCAGTTGAAAATAAGGGGTAAAATACTAAAATTTTGGAATGTTGACCTTCATGTGTCTCTTCTAAGTCAGTATTAGGGGTGGACATGCAATTCGGTAAAACCAAACCAAACCGAGCACAAATCGACCGAAACCGAATTTAACCTTATTAGGTTCGGAATTCGGACTGAAATATATCATATATTGGGAGCCAACTTCTTTTGAACCGAACCAAACAACCAAATTTCGGACTGAATTTCCGAATTTTCAACCTAGATGTGATCTGCCCAGAGCCCACTCCTAGGTCCAAGTTCCCAACCCAGCCCAATTTTACAACCCACAACCCATTCTATGATAGCCCAATGCCCACCCAACCCAACTCCAACCTTCCACTTACCCACCCTAATCGAAACAGACCCAATTCCTTCCCAATTTCCAATCTCGACATCTCTTTCTCTTCAGCGCTGCTGCCCGCTTGTAACCCTAGGCTATCATACCACCAAGCTGCTACCGAAATCGAAAAGGGAAGAAAATCAATCATCGCCCGTTAGTTCGAGCTCCCGATCGGCGATCTCTCCCAGAGTCCAGAGACCAAAACACCGGCCATCGCGACTCGTCATTCCCCGATGAGCGGCGGCGGCGGCCTGACTTGCGGGCTGCATCATCCCACCTTCTTCTCTCTCCCACCGCACTCGTTGCTTCCTCCCACCCACTGACTCTCCCGCCGGCCGCTACCACTCGCCACCACATCCCACCGTCTAGTAGCCGCGTCCGCAGCTCCGCACCACCCAGTAGTGAGCTGCATGCGCCTCCGTTGCTCTATCCTAGCTGGCGGCAGCCATAGCAAGACAAGAGGATTCCAACTCCAAAGTCCAACCAAAGCATACCTCCACCAGTCGACATGACCACCAATCGGAAAGCTAGCAGACAGAGAAATACCAGTCGTAATGAATGGTTCTAAACGAGGACTTGAGATGAATTGTGTTAGAATATTTGGAATGGGGACTTGAGATGAATTATAGGGGCATTATTTATTTACATCATCAACTAAAATAGCAGCAGAAAAACGTCCAGCAGTAGGTGACAAATTTCCAGCAGCAGCTAGCATAAAACCCTTAAAATGATGCAGAAGCTCCTTTTTCTGTTATGCCCAAAAAATCGAACCGAAATACGATTCGAATTCTGTTGACACAATACAGATTTCGGAACATCGATATTTTTCTGAACCGAACCGATCAAACGCCAACCGAAACGATCGAACTCCCGCTCATAGTTAGTATCATGTTGTCAAGTCAATATTACTAACAAAATTGCTAAATTGAAGTTAACATTTCGCTAACTTTTACTATTTTCATAGATTTGAATAATATAAAAATGTCTGAAAAAGGTTTGGATAAAAAATAAACATTAAAAAAACGAAGAAAAAAGAAAGAAATGTTTTAGCTCAGCGTTGTGAACAAACAAATAGTTGAACATGTTACCTGGTTGGGCTTGTTAAGCCTTTTGGGCCAGACTTGGCTATCGCCCATCCACATTTATTGGCGCCCCTTGCTGCTTGGGCATTCAATACCCATTATATTTCAAAGTGTCAGGCCCAGCCCAAGTTAACTATCCAATCCTCATCTTTCCTGCACTATATATGTTCGCAACTAAACCGCGCAAAACCCTAATCCACTTCCCTGAAACAGATAGAGAGAGCCATTAGCAAAGAGAGGCAAACCATGGTTGACAGAGGTGGCGCCGACAGAGCTGGTGGCGAGAGAGGCCGCCGTGGATTTGGGGGACGAGGAGGCGACCGAGGAAGGGGTCGTCGTCGCGGTCCCCGCCGTGTAGAAAAGCTCAATGAGCTTAGGGTTTGTATAGAGAGGAAGAAGAAGAAGGATAAGGCGGTATAGGATTGGGAAAACCCGCAAGAGAGAGAGGTCTCTCCATCATTTCATATATATATCAGTTCAAGTAGAGTAAACCATACACTACAGTAAATTCGGAAATGGAAGTTAAAACAAAAACTGAAATATGAAAATGAGCTGTAAACGTTAGCCACATGTCTTCTCTTCGTTGGCTCTGCTTGGCTCCACCTAACGGTAAACTTGAAGATCCACGACACCGTTTTGCTCTTCGTTTAAGTCAGGTGGAGGGGAAGGCAGAAAAGAAACGTTTCTGCCTTGGTTTCTTTGTAAATGCTCTGGTCTTCTTCTTCTCCACACGAGTAGAGCTGTCCTGCTGAAATGCAGGTCTTCAATCTTCAGCTTCCAAGTCTGATACTCCCCCACAAGCTGGCGAGTAGGCATTGAATACTCCCAGCTTGTCCAACAAAAACTTCAGACGATATCTCGTGACTCCTTTAGTGAAAATATCAGCAACCTGATCATCTGTTCTGATATGACTCAGCTTGACTAAACCAGATTTCAGTCTCTCTCTTGTGACATGACAGTCAATCTCTATGTGCTTGGTTCGCTCATGGAACACAGGATTCTCAGCGATGTGTAGGGCAGATTTATTGTCACAAAAGAGATTAATAGGAAGAGGTACCTGAACTCCCATTTCTAACAGGAGGTTTCTGAGCCACTGCACTTCACAGACCACTTGTGCCAATGCTCTGTATTCAGCTTCAGAGGATGACCTTGAGACCGTTGTTTGTTTCTTGGTCTTCCAAGTAATCAATGAGGTGCCTAGGAAAGTACAATATCCTGTCAAGGATCTTCTAGAATCAGGGCAACTCGCCCAATCTGCATCACAGTAACCTTGCAACTCAAGTTTTGAGTCAGCCCTGAACAGTAAGCCTTGCCCAGGAGTTTGCTTCAAGTATCTGATAACCCTGTGTGCAGCCTGAAGATGTTCAACACAGGGATTTGCCTGGAACTGTGCTAGTTGTTGAACTGCATAAGTTATATCTGGCCTGGTTATGGTGAGATAGTGCAATCTGCCTATTAGTCTTCTGTAGACAGTGGCATCTGGCAATGATTCCCCCTGAGCAGCTGATAATTTGACATTACAGTCCACAGGTGAGAGACAACCTTTAGCTTCCAAAAATCCTGTGTCAGTCACCAATTCAAGACAGTACTTCTTCTGGCTCAAGGAGATCCCTTTGTGATCTCTCAACACTTCCAGTCCCAGGAAATAACTCATCTGACCAAGGTCCTTGACCTTGAATTCTTTGCTCAGGAAAAGCTTTAACTGCTCTATGTCTCCCAAATAGCTTCCTGCAATTAGTATATCATCAACATATACTAATACAACAACCACTCTTCCTTGAATCCATCTCACAAACATAGAATAGTCTGAGGCAGTTTGTGAGTAACCATTTTTCATCAATGCATTGGTTAGCTTAGCAAACCACTGCTTGCTGGCCTGCTTGAGGCCATACAAAGACTTCTTAAGTCTATAAACCAGACCTTGATCTCTAGGAACATTAGCTCTAGGAGGAATTTCCAGATACACTTCTTCCTCCAAATCTCCATGTAAGAAGGCATTTGACACATCCATTTGATGTATATGCCATTCCTTGGAAGCAGCAACTGCTAAAAGTGTCTTAACTGAATTGATTTTGGCCACAGGAGAGTAAGTGTCCAGAAAATCAATCCCATAAATCTGAGTGTAACCCTTGGCGACAACTCTAGATTTGAACCTTTCAATAGTTCCATCTGACTTGTGTTTGATTTTGAATACCCATTTTGATCCTACTGCTTTCTTTCCCTTTGGTAACTTTACCACTTCCCAGGTCTGGTTTTCTTCCAGAGCTGCCAGCTCCTCATTACATGCTTGATTCCATCTGGGATCTTTGCAAGCTTCTGCATATGAAGTAGGTTCCTCATTTAGCATTACACTCATGGCAAAAGCCCTCTGGGAAGGGGACAATTGCTCATAAGAGAAGTGCTGCCAGACATGGTGTTTGGAACATGATGCTGCAATGTTGAAGTAATAATCCTTGTGCCAGGCAGGCACAGTCTTGTTCCTTGTGGACTTGCGAATAAATGCAGCATCATCAGTGTCATTAGGATAAGGAAACACCTCAATCTCAGCATCCTCCCCCCCAGAATGCAAACCAACCACATCAGACACCAGTGAAGGTGAAGGTAAAGAAGAGTCCTCAGAAGAGGAAGTAGAAGGGGAATTTGATGATATGGGGATGGTAGCATTCTGAGTAGAAGAAGAAGGGATAGGTGAGGAACTGGAAGGAGCAGAAGAAGGAATGGGACTGGGAATATTTGGAATAGGGGTAAGAGTAGGAGTAATGGGGTCTGGAATGGATAGAGAAGGCTGAGAATTAGGAGTGGAAAAAGGGAAAATGGTTTCATAAAAGGTGACATCACGTGAAACAAAGAAGGAATGGGAATTGATGTCATAGAGTTTGAAACCCTTGGTGCCTGATGGAAAACCAATAAAAATACACTGCCTAGCCCTGCTGTCAAATTTGGTCATGTCTCTATGTAGTGTGGAAGCATAACATAGACAGCCAAAAACTTTCAAATTAGCTAGGCTAGGAGGTCTGTTGTATAAACATTCATAGGGGGACTTGTTGTTAAGAACTGAAGAGGGAATCCGATTGATGAGAAATACAGCATGGAGGATGCATTCACTCCAAAACTGCAATGGCACCCATGACTGGAATCTGAGTGATCTAGCAACGTTGAGAATGTGTTGATGCTTGCGTTCAACTCTGGCATTCTGCTCAGGAGTTTCAACACATGACAACTGATGCTCAATCCCATTAGTTTTGTAAAAATCTGCCATATGGAACTCGTTCCCCTGATCACTTCTCACAACCTTAACATGCTTACTGAATTGTTTGGAGACCATCACACAAAATGATTCCAACAAAGCACTAGCTTCAGATTTAAATCTCATCAGATATGTCCAAACACCTCTAGAGAAGTCATCTACTATAGTAAGAAAGTAGGAATATCCCTCATGGGATTTTACAGCAAGAGGACCCCATATGTCCACATGAATAAGGGAAAAAGGTTCTGGAGCATGACTAGAACTGATAGGAAATGGTAATCTTTTGTGTTTGGCAAAATGACAAGTCTGACAATGAAAAACAGAAGTCCTATTACAGGGTACTAAGAGTTTTTCTTTGTCTTTGTTTAGATGTCCTAGCCTCCAGTGCCATAGTTCAATAGTTTGGGGAGTGAAATTGTATGTAGCAGCTGCCTGTGGTGTTTGAGGAGATGAAGAGTTCTTGAAAGTGAGTTGGTAGAGCCCCTTAATCTGTTTTGCCAAACCAGTCCTGCTGTGGGTCACCAGGTCCTGAATTTGGCAAGAATCAGATTCAAAGTGTAAGGAAATGGGAAGGTCATTTGTGAGCTTACTAACTGAGATAAGATTGAATGAAAAACTAGGCACTAGGAGGACATTTTCTAGAACAAGACCTGTAGGCAACTTGACTCTACCTACATGGCTAACAGCAACCTTAGAACCAGTTGGTAAGAAGACATGTTGATCAGTCACTGGGGTGGATTCAATGAACAGACACAAGCTGCAAGCAATGTGATCTGAAGCACCAGTGTCCAGGATCCATATTCCCAAAAGAGAATCAGAATTGTGTTGCAAGCATGAGGAGAGAACATACTTACTAGCACAATTAGGGAAGTGAGGAATGTGCTATGCCACAGAGAAAGCATGGTGATTAATGGATGGTGAAGCTGGTGGGGAAGGACTGCTCGATGAAGGAGGAACTGAGTGAAGCAGGAATCTGAGCTTATTAAGCTCATCTGAAGACAAGCCAAAGTTGTTGTTTGGTTGTTTGGTATCAATGCTGAGCCTGGACTCTGAAGAGCCACTGTCACTGTCTGTAGAAGAATCAGACTGTGATACTGCTGCAGCAACATTTCCCCCAGCCATCCTAGCCTTTTTGTTTTTCAGATGATAGCATTCTTCTATGTTGTGATTCTCTTGCTTGCAATACCTGCAAAATTTCTTCCCATCAGAACTAGGGGGTTTGTTCTGACTCCCAGGTGCACCAGATACTGCAAGTGCTACTGTCTGAACTCCCTTGGTTCCTCCACCTCTATCACCCTTGATCTTTTGCTCATGTTGTAGCAGATCATTGACAGCAGCATCAACAGTGGGCAATGGCTTCATCATGAGGAGTTGAGTGTGAACTACCTCATATTCTGATCTCAGCCCTTTAAGAAATCGAATAAGATACTCCACTTCTTGTTTCTGTTTGAAAGCCTCCACTGCTGCACAAGGACGAACTCTTGGCACCACACAATCACATTCCACTATTGGATTAAACTGGAGATTTTCCTCCCACAATCCCTTAAAAGCAGTATAATACTGGGTAATGTTCATAGATCCTTGCTTACAGGCAATAATTGCATCCTGCAAGTTTGCAAGCTTGATGGCATTAGGAAGACCAAATCTCCTCTTGAGCTCATCCCAAAGAGCCTTAGCATTCTCATGCTGCATTACACTTCGACGAATTTCCTTCTCAATCGAGTTCAAGATCCAACACAGGACAAGAGTATTGCAAGCATCCCATAACCCAAAATTAACATCATCCACACTCGGCATAGGAATAGATCCATCGATGAAACCAATCTTATGCTTTGTTTTCAAAGCCATTCGAATAGCTCGTTGCCACATCTGATAATTTGGTCCATCTAGGTTCTCAGAGACTATGGATTGAGAGATGTTTTCATTTGGGTTTATGTAAAATGGGTTACCAAATTGCAGATCTGGACGTCCTGTGCCTCCATTGTTGTTGCTCGTTCTTCCTGACTGCGCATTGAAACTTCCAAAAGGGATTGGACCAGTACCACTGAATGCTGAGCCACCTGGAGTTTCATTGCCACTCATTGTGAAGAAATCTGGATCTTAGTCCAGCTCTGATACCATGTAGAAAAGCTCAATGAGCTTAGGGTTTGTATAGAGAGGAAGAAGAAGAAGGATAAGGCGGTATAGGATTGGGAAAACCCGCAAGAGAGAGAGGTCTCTCCATCATTTCATATATATATATCAGTTCAAGTAGAGTAAACCATACACTACAGTAAATTCGGAAATGGAAGTTAAAACAAAAACTGAAAAATGAAAATGAGCTGTAAACGTTAGCCACATGTCTTCTCTTCGTTGGCTCTGCTTGGCTCCACCTGACGGTAAACTTGAAGCTCCACGACACCGTTTTGCTCTTCGTTTAAGTCAGGTGGAGGGGAAGGCAGAAAAGAAACGTTTCTGCCTTGATTTCTTTGTAAATACTCTGGTCTTCTTTTTCTCCACACGAGCAGAGCTGTCCTGCTGAAATGCAGGTCTTCAATCTTCAGCTTCCAAGTCTGATACGCCGCGAGGAGGAGGAGAAGTGGGTCCCTGTGACCAAGCTCGGCCGCCTGGTGAAAGAAGGCAAGATTCGAAGCTTGGAGCAAATCTACCTACACTCGCTCCCAATCAAGGAGTACCAGATCATAGACACCCTCGTCGGCCCTGGCGTTCTCAAGGACGAGGTCATGAAGATTAGTCCCGTCCAGAAGCAGACCCGTGCCGGACTGAAAAGGAGTGAAGACGAGCAGGAATCCACTCCTCCACTAGTTGCACTGCCTGGAGATGAACGAAGAACAAGTTCATCGTTGAACTTGAAACAGAGACGCCCAAGTAAAGAAGAAGATCAAGACGGCGTCGTTGAGGCATCAGAGAAGCAACGGACACAAAACTCACCGTTTGATGGTGATAAAACGTAGTCTGAGTTTTACTGTTTTATAGGACATTTGTACAGCCTTTATTGGTTAGTTAGTTTTTCCTTTTAACGGCTAGTGAAACTGTAAATGTCACTCTGTATATATGCTTCTCTGAAATGGAAATAGCTCTCATTGAGCATCTTCCCCAAATCTGCTCTTATCCAATTCTCTGTTTATCAGAAACTTTCTCATGGTATCAGAGCGCTGCTCATCACGCTAGATCCACTTTTGCCCTAACTTTAGGGTTTCGTTTCCTCTTTCTCCTTTCTTCTTTAATTTACCTTCTCTGTTCTCATCTTCGTTGCTACCATGGCTGATTCCAGTACTACAACTCCTGATCCTGGAAAAACCTCTAGTAGCACCGACTCAGCTGAACGGATGAAGTCGATTATGGGTCAATATGAAGACCCATATCTCAATCCTTACTACTTACCACCTCAAGATGGAGCTCTTTCCACCATCATCACACTGAAGCTAGTAGATGGCAATTACCATACATGGAGTGAAGTTATGTGGCTGGCTCTTGAGACTAAGAACAAGACCCAGTTCATCGACGGTAGAATCCCAGTTCCTCAGGTAACAGATGCTCATTACCAGTCCTGGGCTCGTTGTAATGGCACCATTCGTTGCTGGATCTACAACTCCTTGTCTGATGATATTGCAAATAGTGTTATGAGACTAGCTGTAGCTAAAGATGTGTGGGATAACCTGAAAAACAGATTTAGTCAGGAAGACAACATTAGGGTTTATGATCTTGATACCCAGCTGACTAAATGTGTTCAAGGAGACCAGTCTGTGAGTCAATATTTTACTGCTCTTACTGTTGTTTGGGAAGAATACAAGCGATACAGACCCATTCCAACCTGTCCTTGTGTTCCTGGACCATATGAGACCTTGAAAAGGTACCAGGACAATGATTTTATCATTAAGTTTCTTCAGGGTTTGAATGGGGTTTATCAGTCAGCAAGGACTCAAGTTTTAATGCTGCCAGTCTTGCCTAGCATTGATATTGTGTTTAAGCAAATTTTGCAACTAGAGCGACAACTAAAGATCATGAATAGAAACTCTGAAAATGATACTCTAGCTCTAGCTGCAACTGGATCTCATGGTGGTGGACAATATCAAGCTAGGGGAAGAAATCAGCAACAACAACAAGATGGAAAGAAGCTATGCAGTTACTGTAAGAAGGAAGGTCATCTCATCAGAGATTGCTACAAGCTGAAAAACAAAAAGGCACGAGAGGCAGCATCTGAATCAGGGTTTGCAGGCTCAGTTGAGACCACCAATCTGGAAGAGTCAGCTTCCATTTCTCATGACTCAAAGGGTGGATTAGCAAACCTGTTCACAGTTGAACAGATGGAGAAATTGAGACTCCTCCTCTCCAAGACTCCATCACCTTCTCCATCACCACCAACCTCACCATCTGTTCATGCTGCCAACTCAGTGACAAGACCCTCTCCACAGCTGAACTACTTTCCTTCAAGTTCAGGTATAACTGCTCTATCTGCCCTTATAGCTTCTTCTGGTGGACACCTTTGGGTACTTGACACAGGTGCCACAGATCACATTGTTTGTGATCTAAGATACTACATTAAGTATAGACCCTTAGAGGGTGTTTTTGTGAGTTTACCTACTGGATCACAAGTTAAGGCCACACACATAGGAATTGTCAAACTCCCTTCTGGCCTATTCCTATCCCAAGTTTTGTTTGTTCCTTCTTTCAGTTATAATCTTGTGTCTGTTAGCAAGTTAACCAAAACAAACCCAGTCTCACTTACCTTTCAATCCTCTTACTGTGTGATACAGGACCTTATTACTCAGAGGAGGATTGGTTTAGCTCAAGTGGATAAGGGACTTTACCTCTTTGCCAAGACACAGTCCACTTCTTCCTCTCCCAAGTGTCTTGCCTCACCTGCTCACAACCTTCAGCCACAAGAATTTGATATCTGGCATGCCAGATTAGGACATCCACATGTCTCTAGAATTAAAGTTATTAGTAGACAGTCTTCCAATGTAATTCCTTCTAAGATTGTTCATTGTGAAGTCTGTCATTTGGCTAAACAGAAACGCCTTCCCTTTCCTGTCAGTTCTTCTAAAAATCCTGTTGTGTTTGGTTTAATCCATGTTGATATTTGGGGGCCATTGCAAACAGTTTCCTACAATGGTTTTAGTCATTTTTTGACTATACTTGATGATCACAGTAGATGTGTGTGGACTTACCTTATGAAATCCAAAGATGAAGCTAGAACCATTCTGCAGTCCTTTTGTGTTATGGTCAAGAACCAGTTTCAGAAATCAGTTCAGGTTATAAGAACTGATCAAGGAATGGAATTCCACATGAATGATTTTTATCAATCACATGGCATTATACATCAGATGAGTGTAGTGTACACTGCTCAACAGAATGGCAGAGTTGAGAGGAAACACCAGCACCTTCTGAATGTTGCCAGAGCTTTGAAGTTTCAGTCTGGCTTACCCCTTCTGTATTGGAGTGATTTCATCCTCCATGCTGCCTATCTTATCAACAGAACCCCTACCCCAGTTCTAGATAACAAAACCCCTTTTGAGATCTTATATCAGGTACCACCTGATTACAACAGCCTTATAGTTTTTGGCTGTCTTGCCTATGCTGCAACAGCTGGTCCTGCTAGGACCAAGTTTGCTCCCAGAGCCAAGAAATGCATTTTTCTAGGCATTCCAAGTGGCATTAAAGGCTACAAGCTACTGGACCTTGACACCAGACGTGTGTTCATCTCTAGAGATGTTGTGTTCTATGAACAAATTCTGCCCTACAAATCTTCTACTCAATCTTCTTCTTCTTCTTCCTCTAATCCCTCACACTCACCTTCTCCTCCTGATCTGCCCCCTCATGATACAGATCAGCCTTTCCTTTTCACTCCTTCACCAACTTCTTCCTCACCATCTACCTCAAATCACCAGCAGTCTGAGGAGGGGACATTTACTACCCCTACTTCTTCTGCTATACATCCTGCTGGTTCCCCTGATGAGACCAGTTCTCAGTCTCAGTCAGGTTCTATTCCTTCTCATCTCTCTTTTTCTCCATCTCCAACTTCTTCTCCTCATGAGGATCCACCAATTCCTCTTAGAAAATCACTCAGAAACATTAAACCACCAGCCTGGCATGATGATTATGAAATTGAATATCCCATTCATCAAGCTCTCTCTTATACTCATCTCAAATCTAAGCATCAGTGTTTTGTTAACATCCTGAGTACTGAGGGAGAGCCAAGTACCTATCTGCAAGCATCCCAGGATCCTAGATGGAACAATGCAATGACTGAAGAGATTAAGGCATTGATTGAAAATGAAACTTGGGATATTGTGGAACTGCCACCAAACAAAAGACCTATTGGATGTAGGTGGGTTTACAGAATTAAGCTGAAATCTGATGGGGAAGTAGAAAGGTTTAAAGCTAGGCTTGTGGCAAAAGGGTACACTCAAGTATATGGGATAGATTACTGTGATACTTTCTCTCCTGTGGCAAAAATGGCATCAGTGAAGGCTCTTATTTCAGTTGCTGCAGTTAAGGGTTGGCACTTACATCAGATGGATGTAAGCAATGCCTTCCTAAATGGAGATCTCACTGAAGAAGTATATATGATGTTGCCACCAGGTATGGATGAAGATCCTAAGTTCAAAGGGAAAGTTTGTAGATTAAAGAAATCTATCTATGGTTTGAAGCAAGCAAGTAGGCAGTGGTATGCAAAATTGACAGAAGCCTTGCTCAAACATGGATTTAAACAATCAGTGAGTGATTATTCTATCTTTACCTCACTTGTTTTGAATGAGCTGGTGGTCCTAATTGTCTATGTGGATGACATTGTATTGGGGAGTGTCAGTTTGGAGTCGATTGATGCAGTTAAAAACATGCTTCATGGAGAGTTCAAAATGAAGGATCTTGGTGAGTTAAGTTATTTCCTTGGTCTTGAAGTGACAAGAGGCAAACAAGGAATCACAATTTCACAGAGAAAGTACTGTCTGGATGTACTGAAGGAAGCAGGATTTGATTCATGTAAACCTGCATCAACACCTATATTTGTTAAAGAGGTGTTGTCATCAGAAGGAGGGAAGCCTCTGGATGATATCAGTGGTTACAGGCATCTGGTTGGACAACTTCAGTATCTAACCACAACCAGACCTGATATCACATTTGCAGTACAACAACTCTGCCAATTTCAAGATAAGCCAACCACATTACATCTTCGAGCTTTGGAGAGAGTTCTACGTTATTTGAAATTGGCACCAGGTCAAGGATTACTGTATTCATGTGATTCCAGTTTGCAGCTAAGAGGATACAGTGATTCGGATTGGGCAACATGCCCTGACTCAAGAAAATCTATCACAGGCTACTGCACATTTCTGGGAACAGGCCTAATCAGCTGGAAAAGTAAAAAGCAAAGTACTGTGTCACGCTCATCTTCTGAAGCGGAGTACAGAGCATTGGCAAGTCTCAGTTGTGAAGTGCAGTGGCTGATTCGACTTCTTTCAGAGTTTGGAATTTCACACTCACAACCTGCTCGTGTCTACTGTGATAACCAATCGGCAATCCACATTGCGGAAAACCCTGTCTTCCATGAGAGGACGAAACATATAGAGGTGGATTGCCATGTGATCAGAGAACGAGTGCTATCAGGTTTGATTTCCCTCCATTATGTTCCAACAGAGTTTCAATTGGCTGACATCTTCACGAAGAGTTTGTCGATTGAACGATTCTCCATGTTATTGTCCAAGCTGGGAGTATATAATCTATACTCGCCAGCTTGTGGGAGGGTGAAAAGGAGTGAAGACGAGCAGGAATCCACTCCTCCACTAGTTGCACTGCCTGGAGATGAACGAAGAACAAGTTCATCGTTGAACTTGAAACAGAGACGCCCAAGTAAAGAAGAAGATCAAGACGGCGTCGTTGAGGCATCAGAGAAGCAACGGACACAAAACTCACCGTTTGATGGTGATAAAACGTAGTCTGAGTTTTACTGTTTTATAGGACATTTGTACAGCCTTTATTGGTTAGTTAGTTTTTCCTTTTAACGGCTAGTGAAACTGTAAATGTCACTCTGTATATATGCTTCTCTGAAATGGAAATAGCTCTCATTGAGCATCTTCCCCAAATCTGCTCTTATCCAATTCTCTGTTTATCAGAAACTTTCTCACGGACAGCGCACCAGATTCAAGGCCTTCGTCGTCGGCGGCGGGAACGGCCACGTCGGATTGGGTGTCAAATGTAGTAAAGAAGTTGCCACTGCAATTCGCGGCGCTATCATTCTAGCGAAGCTATCTGTGATTCCCGTCAGGAGAGGGTACTGGGGAAACAAGATCGGGCTGCCCCATACGGTGCCGTGCAAGGTCACCGGGAAATGTGGCTCCGTCACCGTCCGGATGGTGCCTGCTCCGCGTGGTGCTGGGATCGTCGCAGCTCGCGTGCCCAAGAAGGTTCTGCAGTTTGCTGGGATTGAGGACGTTTTCACTTCCTCCCGTGGATCCACAAAAACACTTGGCAATTTCGTAAAGGTCTGATTCGATTTTTCCGTTCGTTTGTTCCAATGCTGATTATTTGTCTTTTGGAATGGTTTCTTCTCTCTCTATGTATATGATATTGGATGAGCTAGGTTATAGTTTTACTTGTGGTATCTGAAATCAACCTAGGTGTAAGTTTGGGATGGTTAGCTCTCACGATTGCTAATGAAGTTCATTTCTTAGTTGGATTGCTAGGGAGTTTGATTCTCTGAGTTGGGTACTTGAAGGTGCTGTATGTTGTAGCGATGGAGTTTACCTCTGGGGAAATGCTTGTCAAGTAGTGCAGTTTGTTTCTGATAGTTTGGTCACACAGCTTAATCTTCTCGAGACAAAGCTGTATTGGGTTTGATTGTATATGAAATGGGAAGTGGTATCATTAAATTGAATTTGGTAGACTTGACACAATGTATGCAGTTGGGGGCAGACTGATTTTGTTCATAATGCTTTGTGGTAATCCTGATTCGGGAAACTGGTTGTACTCATCTTAAGTTGGTCTGGTCTTGGTTTGATGCAGGCTACTTTTGATTGCCTCCTGAAGACTTACGGGTTCTTGACGCCTGATTTCTGGAAGGACACACGGTTCACCAAGTCACCTTTCCAAGAGTACACTGATCTTCTAGGAAAGCCAACCAAGGCCCTTATTCTCGAAGATGTAGAGAGAACTGAGGCTTGATGTTGAGTTTCTGTAAGATGAGATTATATGCTAGCAGTCTTGCCTTCTTTAGAACAATAATCTCGTCAATGTTCCTCTGTTCGCGTATGTTTGTTTTAGAGAAAATTTTGAATTCTATCTTCGTGGGCATAACTTGGTTTCTTTTCACTTCAATCAAAATTTTGATGGTCTATAGCTCGGATATGGGAATTCTGTGCTCCCTCTTCATCAATTATCTTCCGAAAACTTTCCTTCTCTTTTCTTTTGCCCCCTTTTATACTTGCTACTAAATTATTGATTCTCTTACATTTGTTATAAGCCATCACCCTTCTTTTTGTCCCATAGATACGTTAGCAGTGATTTCATGTCAGGGTGAGATGATCCTCCTGTTTCATTAGCCTTAAAGGCTGTTCTTGTGGGTGATCCTCCTCTTTCATTAGCATTGATTTCAACGCATCAGTAGTTGATGATTTCTCATGGATGAGTTCTCTTTAGTGATGGCAATTTCAACCCGTCTCGCGGGTATTCAGACGCGCGATGGGGTGGGTATTACTTGACCCGCGATGGGGTGGGTATTACCTGACCCGCAGTAGCATGGGGCGGGGTATGGGTATCTACTTTCGACCCGTCCCATCCCGTTCTAGACTCATTTTATCTCAATTTCTTGTAATATTTATACATATTTCTCCTATTTTGATTTTTCTTCAACTAGTTAGAATCGATCTTTCAACTTGTTAGACTCAATTACCCATTCTATTATCACTAATTTTCATTCATAAAGTGTTTTTCACTTTGTTTTATTGTAAAAAGTAAAATTTGCATGTATTTTTTTTAATAACATGTAAGAATGGATCTATCCGCCCCGCTCCGTAGTAGCATAGGGCGGGGCATGGGAATTGAGGTACCCGCTCTGCCCCGTCCCATTGCCATCACTAGTTCTCTTACATTTGGAGAAAAACCATACCAGGTAAAATAGGAAAACTGGAAGCTTACCTACCCAGCTCAAAGCCCGACCCCAAGTCTTAGCCCAACCCAGTCCAGATACCCAAGCCCAACTCATGAAACACTAATTGTCAAGCTCAGCCCAGTCCTCCCTCTCCCTCACGACCTCACCTCTCACAAAATCCTAATCGCTAAGTCGCCTAGCCACTCTGCCATTGACGAAGAAGTGAATTAGAGGAAGAAGTCGAGCGATCGACATCGCTGACATAACTCTCTCCACTATGTCATCGAGATGCCCCCTTTTTGGCCGAGGTATACTCACAGCTCTAGGCGATGCCGACGACGGTTTGCGAGTTGAAATCGCACCCGATCTGAGGACGCAAACCAACGCTTGCCTCTCTCTCACCAACGAGGCGACGGAAGTGAGCAGTTGATCTCCAATCATCGACTCTCCACCAGTCGTCAGCTGTCCAATCATCATCTATAGAAGAAAGGAAAGAGGGAGAAGAGAAGAAATGAGAGGGAAGGAGGGGATTTTTTGGTATGGTGGCAGAGTGCAACGACAGAGCGATAAGAGATGGAAGAAGATAGTGATTTGGCCATTTGGCGATTGTGCTGTTGGGGATCCTATAAATGAGGCATTCTCTATAAATGGGGAGAAGTTGGCTCCAATGGAGTCTCTATAAATGGGGTAGTCTCTATATTTGGGGACAATCTCCAAATGGATCCCCAAATTTGGGGATGAAAATAGAGATTCCTGATGGGTGACGGCGTCTTGGGCCGAGCCCATTAATAATAATAATAATATTATTATTGTTGTTGTTGTTGTTTTGTTATTATTATTTGTTGGGATATTCGGTTATTATTTGGGTTATTCGTATTAGTTTCGGTCTAGGATTATTATTTACGTATCTTGTTTAGGAAGTATTCGTTTACTTGTTGCTTTAGGTTTGGGTTTCCTTGTCTTAAGAGGAAAGGGGTTTGTAGGATTAGTCCTATAAATATGTACCTTTGCTCATCATTTTATTCAGTCGATCAATAAAAGTATTAGTAGTTAGTAGAGAAAAGTAGGTCTTTTATCGTGTTTTCTAGTTCTTTCGCTAAATCGTTCGAGATCACCGGTGCGTGAAATCCTGTCACGCATCAATTGGTATCAGAGCCTGGTTCCAAGTGAACCAAGCCAGGAGACCATGCCACCACGCAAGCCACCGACACAATATTCATCAATGAAAGCCGCCGGCGATGAAGACCTCGGGCCGCAAATCCAAGCAATCGTCGGCGACCAACAGGTGATCACCGCCAGGATTGAAGCCCAGGATGCCCTAAACCGCGAGCACGAAGCAGCCTTGGAGCACCTGCGCGTCGACGTGGGACAGCTGCAACGCGGCCAGGAGAAGCTGCAGGACGGCCAGGATCGTCTGCAGGAGGAGATCAACGTCATCCGCGTTGATAAGAATAGGTTAGCCGGCGATGTTAGCTCGATACTGGCGATTCTCCGCGATCCACCGTGGGGAAGAAAGGCGACCGAGTCGCCGCGAAGGCAGGACCACATCACCGTCCGCACCACTGATCAGATTCTGCCGACGAAAAAATTAAAGGGAGTCCCTGGGGATGTGGAGCTTCACTCGTCTGCAAGCCGGAGCTCGACGCCGACACCAGGAACAAAGCCGGGAGCGACGAACGGCGCGCCGACCGAGATCGAGAAGCGCGGCGGTGGGATTGGTCACGGGATTCTCGTCGGAGCAGGCTGGGGAAACCTCACCTTCGACAGTGAGGCGGAGCGGGCCGCGATGCAAGGAGGAAGGCCGACTGGGCCTCTCGTCGAGCCCGGTGGGCGCGGGAGTGCGGGCCCAATCCGAGGACTAAGCCCAAACATGGGTGGCCTGACTGGGGCCTTGCTCTACGGGGTTGGCCTAGGAGCAATCGAGGGAGGCCGAGCTGGAGAAAGTGGGCCAGGGAAGCGGACAGGCCCTATGGACCGACGGGGTCGAGCGCATACGGGTCGGGTCTTCCGGGAAGTGGCTCGAGTCATCAATTGCTGCCGGGTGGGCTAGAAACACAGGGAGCTGGGCCAAGCGGGTCGTGGGCTACGGCAGGGGCAAGCTGGGCCGAGCCCAGACCACCGTTCGGGCCGGGACAATAGAGCTGGTGCGGACCCGTTGGGGGTCGAACCCAAACCCGCGGACCATGCAGGCCTTACTCGGATGGACCGACTGGGTTTACCCAACCCATGGGTCACCTGGGTCAATTTGAGGAGTCGGGTCAAGCAATGTTTCGAACCCGGATCGCACCGCTCGAATTTCCGAAGTTCACTGGCAGGGAAGATCCATTTGGATGGGTCTCGCGTGTTGAGAAGTACTTTTGTTACCAGTGCATTCCAGAAGAACAGAAAGTGGCCCTGCTACTTATCACATGGATGGTGACGCAAACCATTGGATCATGTGGCTTGAGGAAGAATTCGCGAAGCATGGGGTGATGATAACTTGGAGTAGTCAGTGCGCCGAGTTATGGAAAAGGTATGGGTCATCAGAGAAGTCGCCTAGACATGAGGCGTTGGCCAAGATTCGTCAAACTGGTTTCGTTGATGAATATCAACATACCTTCGAGAAGTTGCTAAATCATTGCCGCGGTTGGACCGAGGTTGCGATCATGGGGTCCTACATGGTAGGATTGAAGCCGGAAATATCTGCATACATCCGAGCTTTTATTCCACAAACCACTGGCGAAGTGTATCGATTGGCCAAGATACGCGAGGAGGAGTTGCGTTTGGAGCGGGGACAGGCGAAGAGCGCACCGCGGGCTGCCATGGCATCTGCCGATGTGGCCTTGGCGCCACCGCCGGCTGCTCCGCCGAGTGCGCCAATTCCGGGGCGATCTACACCACCTCTGCCATGGCGCATCATCCGCAACCATTCACCGGAAGAAGCTGCCAGGCGTCGTCGCGACGGATTATGCTATAACTGCAACGAGAGGTTCACGTATGGGCATCGCAGCGCTAACGAGAACATTTTCGTCATGATCGGCGACTTCAAGGCAGATGAAGAAGGAGGAGCGGAAGCGGAAGGCAACTTCGGGGACGAAGTTGTAAAAGGGGGGAGGATTGATGGGTGACGGCGTCTTGGGCCGAGCCCATTAATATTATTATTATCATTGTTTTATTATTATTATTTGTTGGAATATTTGGGGACTAGCATTGAACTTGGCCTCAGGATAATGGATGTGCTTGTTGTACATAATATTTTTTAATTTCAAACGCTGGCGTTTGAGGAGGGAGCAGACATAACCGGTTTTTGGTTGAAATCGGATCGGACGGGATCCAATTCAGTTTAGTCACAGTTTAAACCGGGTCCCCATTCAGTTCAGTTCCCGGTTGTTGATTTGGCCAAAACGGTTTCAAAAAATCGGGTTAATCCGATCCAGTTTAACTGGACCAAACCGTTTCCACCCCTACTCTAGAGCCTCACAATCTCATTTAGTTAAACATTAGAAATGGTGAATCCACTCCCAAGGCACACGTAAAGCACCGAATAGGATTCTTTGTTGTCGAGCCATCTCAACATTCTTGCTTAGTTATGGGTCTATGGCGACCACTATTCCTCTTTCTTTCCCCCTAGTCGGGAGTGGATCCCATGCATAACCTACTTGTCAATAACCATGCATAACCCAATCAGAATCCGTCACATCAACGCATCTCTCTCTCTCACTCTCCTAGAAATCCTTTAATCTTTTCCCCTTTACTCTCTCTCCCTAGAAGGCTCTAGGAAGACGACGACAACTGCTAAGCAGTGGCGGCAACGACATTTTAGGCAGTGGTGGCGACAACCCTCCCTTCAACCACAATGACTCCATCACGTTCCTCTCATCGTTGCCATGTCCCTGCTCCACCTTGTAAAATCATGTCGACGTTCCTCCTTCCGAAGACATCGCTGAGTTTTCTCTCCCACTCTCACTCTTTTTACTACTCTCTCTTTTTTTTTTTCAAAACTCATATCTATGGTATTGGTTCGTATAAACTGGTATTGGTTAAATCATATCCTTGTTTTGTATTCTATTCTTAAATAATTTGAACTAGACTAGTATTGGTTCATCTGAATTGGTATTGTCATTTCTAAAATGGCAGTGTATTTTTATAATATGGTGTTGATTTCTTGTTTTAAAAATTAGAAACAAGTTTTGTATTCTGGTATCAGTTCGTGTGAGCTAGTATTGGGTTTTTTGAAGTGGTAATATTATTTTACGAATTTGGTGTTGGTTTCTTATTTTATTTTTGTAGTGGTACTCATCCATCTGAACCAGTGTTGATGCGTCTTAACCGGTATTGGTTCATCTGAACAAAGACAAAAAATAATAGAGAAGAAAAGCGCAGAGAGGTGGTCGGAGAAGCGGGAGTAAGAGAGGAGAGAGAAAAGAATGTAGGCAAAATACACCTCCATAGCCACAACATTTGCATGTGTGACAATAATAGCCACTTTTAGAGAAATACGCAAAATAGTCTGAATTTTGGACGGTTGTATGACAAATTTTGCCACTTAATGGTGTTAGGGATTCCGTCTTTTAGGTTAACAGTACATTGACTAGATTGCCAAATTGTTGCCACGTCAATGACAATTCAGCCTCACTTGCCATGTCATTATTTACTTAAAAATATATTAATAAAAAAACCTCATCGAGACTTATACTCCCTCCGGTGAGAGATTGACGGGCAGCGAGCAGCCACACGATTCCCACCCAACCGACCACCCTCCACCGCAAGCCAAAGCAGAGCAACAAACCCCCTTCGTGCAAAGGGCAAACATTAAGGGCGACAGAGGATTACCCTGTCTCAGGCCACGAGTAGGCCGAAAATAATACATGGGGGTTGTCATTCATCGTTACTAAGAGCCATTTGATCCATGCAAAACAAAACCCCAACATTTTCACTATTGCCAACAAAAATGACGATTCACTATGTCATAGGCCTTTTCCATTTCAACCTTCAGAGCTTAAAACTTTTTTTCGTCTTTCTTCTTTAATTTGAGGTAATGCATCGCTTCGTTCCCAATAAGCCCATTATCAACCATCTGGCTTTCCCGAATGAAAGAATTTTGCCCAGGGGAGAAAATATGGGGCAAATGAATTTCCATTCGTTCATCGAGAATCTTTGAAATAACTTTATAAACAACCTGACATAAATTAATGTTCAGAGATCTCGAATTGACTCAACCGAATCCACCTTATGAATTAATGTAAGGCAAGTATTATTAACACTATGCAAAAGCCTTCCAAAAACAAAGAAAGACTTAGCCGCAACCACCACAGACTTGCCCACAATATTTACACAAAAAAAAAAAACAGTGAAAAACTTACATGTAAACCCATAAGATCCCGACGCTTGAGTGGTCCCAATAAAAAACACTGCCTGTCGTCTGCTTAATCTTTGCCAATAACACCTCGACCACCAGCTTTGTATTTATTGCCCAGCTCACCCTCCCTTCAATAGGGAGTAGAGGTGGCAAATGGATTGGATTTATAAATTGGTGGATTGGATTGGTAAATGCATGGATTATATGGATTGATCAATGGATCCAAATAACATCCAAAGCTTAGACCAATATGTAATTTTTGAAAAGTTTAGGAACTAAAACGTCATAATAAAAAGTTTTTTGGGAACCTAAATGTAATTTTTAATGATTTTTTCGTATAAAAAAATAATTTTTTGGGTACCAAATTGTAAAATATAAAAATATAGGTACTAAAACGTAATTTGCCATTTGGATCCATGAATCCATCCATCCAATTGGATTTTGATTAATTGAATATTTAAGTGGATGGATTGGATTGGATCACAAATTGCCAACTCTAATTGGGACTTGGGAGTGCTTCAATCCGGGCATCCATATCCTCAACAACACAATCACACTTAAATAATTTCTCATAGAACTCAATAGTTACATTAGCCTTCCCATCTTCGTTCGTTACCCACTTTCCCTAGGCATCCCGCAGGCCCTCCACAAAGTTACCATTTCTGTGTTGTCTAGTCACAATTTGAAAATACATCGTATTTCGGTCCCCTTTCTTTCGCCATCTAACACGAGAGTTCTGTTTCGAAAATGTCATTAACCAACGGTTTCCAATAACTCGAGTTGTTTTGGGAGGTTCATGTATGATAACTTAATCACTTCTTTACACGCCCCCTCAAACGAAAGCCAACTCATGGGCTTGAACTTTGCACATGCCCACCATACTATGTGCTTTAAGACAACGGTTAATATTGGCGGTCGTAAGTACTTGAACACGTGACCTCGAGGACAAACTAGCTCTGATACTATGTTATAAACCAACTGGTCTCAATAACTAGAGTTGTTGAAAGAGGTCCATGTATGATACTTAACCACTTCCTTACACAAAACAATTCCTCCGCCGCCCATTGACGAGTTAACTCTGCCTCTAACATATTTATTTTCTCCCAAACAATCAACAACTCTTTCCCGAGTGTCGCAATTTCCCCTTGTCAATTACGAACTAGGAGGATCCATGGAGGTTTAGGATAAAATTTGGAAAAATGATTATCCAACCTCTGATAATAGTTTGTGCATGGGTAAAAAAATATTTAAGTGGTAGCGGGACACCCTTAAAATTTGAGAGAAGGATAATCCAACCTTATGTAGTAGTTTGTATATAGGTATAAAAGCATATTTTTTATGGTTAATCAAAAATTGTATTGAAGCCCGGGGAGGTGCAACTCGCAAACTCCCGCTCAAGAAGAAAACTGTATGGCTACAACCATCAAACTTTTAGAGATGAAAAACATGAATTGCTAAAATAATGAACCTAATACTTTTTGTACTCTCAACTGGAAAGGCTGATGACTACTAGCGAAATCATAAACTCTTTCAATAGCTTAAGTGAGACTTGATCTGGGGAGAGATCTACTGAAGTGCCAAACAACCTAGCACACCTTTCTCGCCAAAAAAACTGAGTCCCATTACCCATAGGAGCCTCCAACTGCAGCTGCATCACTAGACTGCATCCACTTATGTTCAGCCCAAGCCAAATGCACTTGCCAATCCACAAATTCAGAAAAAAGACACAGACCCCGCAACACTCTCTTTAAAACTGCATTAACAAAAGGGTAGCTCCCAAACATATGATCTCTACTCTTAATACCCCCCGGATAAAGAACACATAATGGATCACAATGGATACCCCATTCAGTCAACCTGTCTTTTGTTTTGATTCTATCTAAAATGATTAGCCACAACATCACACTATTGATTCGGGTCCAATTGTACACATTTTGCCCCTCATTTCTTGATAGTTTGACTTCGCATTTCATCATCCCTCGAAATATTTCATGCTAGGTTGTGCTTGTTTTGAAACATTTCAGGTCCTAGCACGTATGGAAGGGTCGAGGAGGAGTTTCGGGACGATTGGAGGTCAAAAAGCGCAAAACCCGAAGAAAAGTCCAAAGTCGACCGTGACAATTGCCCTGTAACCGTGCAGCGCATGCGTCTAGGAAGTAGCCGCAGCTGCGAGTTCACGGTCGCCAGGACCGTGAACTGGAACCACAAGCCGTGAACAGCGGAGCGTCTAGAGGGGTTTCTGAAGTTACTGACGCCAAGGCTGTTCACGATCGCTAAGACTGTGAACAGAAGCCATAAACCGTGAACCTTAGGATGCGAAGCGGTGCGTTTTGGTCGAGACTCTTTGTTCACGGACGCATTTTGATGTTCACGGTCTTGGACTAAGGTCTAAGCAGTGGCGTAGCCAGGAATTATACCAAGGTGGTGCAAAAAAAAAACATAACTTATATTAATTTTTTACAATGAACCACGACGTGTTTTCATAGTCTGAAAAGTATCTAAAATACATTCATCATCCAAACTATCAAGGATGTCACTCTCAATGTAACCAACCAAAAAATCATTCATGACATCATCACTCATTCTATTGCGAAGTGTGTTCTTCATATAGTTCATTGCAGAAAATGCTCTTTCAAAGCTTGCCGTGGCAACAGGAAGCAACAATGCCAATTTCAGAAGTCGATAGACTAATGGAAACACTCGATGTTTCTTGAACATTAGGATGAAATAGTGCTACTTGTTCTCTTAACCCCGGATCAGCTTTCAAAGAGTTCACATCAAGTTCATTCTCTCTAGATGCAATGCTAGTCATAGAGTGATTTACCGAGAGAGGTTGTGACACTGATGGCGTAGAAGGAGTTGAATTGGAATCCTGTCCATGTGCTAATGAATTCAATCCACTATTTTCATCTTCAGGAGTATTCCTGGTTATTCGAGGCTTGTTTGGATAAAACCTCTCCATTTGGCTCCCTCCGCTCCTTCAACAGACAAGCATCATTACACTAACCCAACAAAGAAACCAGAAAGAAAACAGCTCTTTGACAGAAAATTCCCCCTTTCCTCTTTACACTAATCTCATGAACACTCACCAATGAGAGGAATTCGAGTCGGAATTCGAGTTGAAGATAGAGACTATGCAAGATACGGTGGTTGACGATGGTCACTCGAGCAACCAGCGGAGGAATGAACGAGTTGAGCCTTGAGGGAGGAGCGCCATTTTTGCTTCGTACAGGGGAGAGGGACGGGGAAGATTGGCAGTAGTAGAATTAGGGTTCGGATGGGGGAAATAGACGAGGTCGTTTAAATTTAAGTAAACTAACATGTTACAGAAGGATAAAATAAGTTAAATGCTAATAATGACACAACAAAGAGTAAGTGGTGTGATGGCTGAAGTTGTTTGCAGCTTAAGGGAGGTCACCAGTTCGAAACTCCGTTCCAGCAAGTGTAATATATATATTTTTAGCTGGGCCTTGCCAGCTCAAGGGGGTGCAGCCGACCTCCCTTGGCTGGCTGTGCCTCCGCCACTGGGTCTAAGACCGTGAACTAATCAACGCGACCGTGAACTGAGTACTAAGACCTTGAACTGATCAACGCGTCCTTGAAATGAGGTCTAAGACCTTGAACAGAGCCTGATCTGGGTATAAAAGGAGAAGGGAGTTGAAGGAGGATAAGAGAGGTTTTAGGTAGGTTTTATTTTTCATAATAAAGAGGGTTTCTAGTGAGATATTAGGGTTCCCCTTCCTATTCTAGAGAGAAAGTGACACTCAAAGGAGGAAGAAGGAGATTGGGCTCAATTCAAGCTAAGGGGATTGAAGATTTCTTCTTCTCAAGGGAGAATTCCAGCAACAAGGGAGGAAGATTTCCACCTCTACATGGTTATTTCTCTCCTTTTTGTTATTTTCCTTTGCCTAGCTATGGATTAGCCTACCTATTCACTTGGGTGTTTGTAAACCCTAGCTACAATTATGTGAATGTTTGTATGAATTGAATGATTTGTGTGTGGTTGTGTTTTAATGTGAATGTGGAGGTATTATTCAGAAATGATTGTGTTGTGTGAAAGCCTATCAATCTAATTGTCATTCTAACCTAGCTTAGAGAGGAAACCTCCTTAGGTTAAGAGGCTCCATTGGAGATGGGGTTCTTGGGCATTTCATGCCTCCTAGGCTAGTTTAGAGAGGAAACCTCCTTTATCCAAAGAGGCTCAATTTGAGCTGGGTTTCCTTGGGCATTCAATGCCTCCTAATCTAGTTTAGGGAGAACCCTCCTTAACTTAAGAGGCTCTACTAGGGATGGTAGATATGGGTTTTCCTTGGGAATTGTATGCCTCCTATTCTAGGTTAGCTAAAGGGAAAACCTCCTAATTTGTATTAAACACTTAGGGTTTGGTTGGGGGTGCCCGTCCGAACTCCAATTCGAGGGTGAACTCTAACCATTCGTTAGTCGATAGGTTGAGAGGGTCACATTAGTGGCTTGGATCGTATCCCATTCCCCAACCTAGAGTCTAAGAGGTTAACCTTGGTCGCTTGTTAGACTTCCCTGCGGTTTATGACCCCCTAACTACAAACGGTCATTTGATCTATCAAGTCGTAATTGCTAGCTAGGTGGAGCAACACCTGGGTGAAGTCTTCTCTCATTGGGGCAACCTCAATTTACTATACTTGATTGTTTTCATTTGTAGGTTTCTTAGTTTGAAACCCAAAAAAATTTTCCAGATAACAATTCAAGCGATTGAAGTAGGGGTACATGGACCGGGCCATGGTTTGACGATTAAATACTTGCCCTATACTGCACCTGGCTAGAGTTTAAAAACTTGGGCTCTAGTCGAGATTAATTCGTGGTGTAGTTTCGTGTGAGTCAATTATGCTTTGGATAGACTGGCTTACCCCAAACAGTATGATACCATGTAAGGGTAGCGGTGGGATCTATAATTGATGCCCAAATGAGTTTAACTGAATACCTGTCAATATTAACTCCATCCCAAGCCAATGTTGCTCATGTACCAGTCATGTATTGCTGCGCTAGCTCCACATACTAACAATGCTGAAATGGAGAGACCAGATGTTTCTCCCCTTAACTTTGTATATGTGCATTCATGCCACCTATAACGACCCAGCTTCAGCTAACAAATTCCACAGATGCCTGATCACGTAAGCTTTATTCCAAGTCTTGAAATCACGAATACCCAAATCCCTTCTTGCCTTAACATTGCAACTTTGGACGAAGCGACAAGGGCTCTCTTCCTCTTATCACCATCCACACCCCATAAAAAAATTATTACAAACTTCTTCAATCAGCCTAAGAACCTTTACCGAAGTCAAATAAACTGACATCCAATACTGGAATAAACTTGTGAGAACTGAATCAATCAACTGCAATTTTCCTGCATAAATCAATGATCTAGCCTGCCATGTAGTGATACGCTTTGTAATCTTGTCTACCAAGCAATCACAATCAGCAGAAGTCAGTTTACCTGACAGAAGTGGCACCCCCAGATATTGGACAGGAAGCTCCCCCAAAAGAAACCCAGACTGATTGGAGAGAATTCGTTTTTCATCTTGCGTGACCCCAACACAAAACAACTGACATTTTTAGGATTATATTTCATCCCTAAAACTTCATAGAACTTGACAAGAACTTATTTTATCCCCAAAATTGCTTGTGGTGTCCCATTAGAAAAAACCAAGAGATCATCCACAGAGCAATAATGCATGATCTAGACTCTTATAGCAGGGATAAAACGGAATATGTTTAACCTCTACTGCTCGAGCAAGAAGACATGAGAACACTTCCATTGCTATAGTAAAAAGGTAAGGGGGTAACAGATCCCCTTGCCACAATCTCTTGACAGCCAGAAAGTACACACATAATCCTCCATTAAATGAAACACTTAGCATAGGGGTAGAAACACATGATTCAATCAACTTAATATAGCTAAGTGGCATACCCATAGCACTCATCACTTTGAAAAGGAACTGCCAATCAACAGAATCAAAAGCCTTCATCAAATTTTTATTGATTGTACATCAAGGGGAAATTCCGCTCCTATGGTAGTCCTTAAAAAGTTCAGTTCCCATTAAAATATTATCACTGATTAACCTGCCTTTTACAAAAGCAGACCGACTTCTTCCAATTAGGTTGGGCAAAACCAACGATAGCCTATTTAAGAGTAGCTTTGAAATTCCCTTGTAAATCACATTACAACAAGATATCGGGCGAAAATCTTTCATTCTTTCAACTATAGGTAGCTTAGGTATGAGAGAGATGGCAGTATAATTTACCTTCCTAGGCATAATCCCAGATGTGAAGAAATCCAGAACACTATTCTCTACATCAACACCAACAACCTCCCAATCCAGCTTGAAAAACTCTACAACATAACCATTAGGACCTGGCACTTTATCATTCCCCATATTGAAGAAAACTTTTTTAATTTCCTCTCTAGTAATTGGAGTAGTTAGGCACACTACATCATCTGAATCCAACTTTTTAACCAATAAGTATGAAAAAACTCAATCACGAGATCTACGAATAATCAATGCATCTAAATTTTAGGGTAGTTGGCGAGGCAAAGGTAAAGTAGCGGTATGCGTTGTAGACGAAAGACATGTAGCGGTAGGAAAAGGCCAAGAAGTGTCTGGGAGTCGATGCTGAACATTCTGATCAACCTTCCCTAAGAGCCCTTTGTAAAATTCTACTGCCAACCTACCCATCACTTTCACTTCTGTAAGCACCTCACCACCATCAGAGACAACTTTTGGATAGTTTGTCTATGATTTATGGCCTTAAACATACTATGAAAAAACCTTGTATTGGCATCTCCTTGAGTAATCCATTGAACCCTCGATTTCTGCCTATAGAAAGATTCCTTCGCACTTTGTAACTACTGACACACCCTCTCCTGATCCAGCACAGCCTGAGAACTAGACTCTGTAGGATCAGACAAAACAATACCCTGCATTATTTCCAACTGCATTTCTGCTTCATGTGCCCATACTGAAATATCAGAGTAAACCGGTCTATTTAGCCCCTTAAGCTTCATCTTAAACTCCCTCAACTTCTTATATAAGATGTAATATGGAACTCCAGTAGCCTCAACTTGCCAAGATTCCTTTAGAATATCACTATACTGACGATGCTGCCTCCAGAATAGGAAAAACTTAAAGGGCTTTGGCAACGTGGAAACTCCAGAATTTGTCTGAACATAGAGTCCACAATGATTCGACACCCCATGAACAATAGTCTGAACATAGCTGTTACGGAAGATGTCTAACCATTTATCAATAACCAAAACCCAATAAATTCTTCTAGCAATCAGATTAATGGATTGCTTATTCCACAAAGTAAACCACGAGCCAATTGTCCTGTGATTTGTTAGCTTCATATCCAAGATCCATTGCCTAAAATCAAACATACTCTAGTTAAAGCAAGGATCATTTGAGGCTTCACTACTTTCTTTGATAGCATTGAAATCCCCAAAATTTATCCCAAGCTCAGCTCCTACCCCATTTCTTCTCAAATCATCATATAACACTGCCCTATCTTTTGTCTTGATAGGGCTATAGATAGACGTAACTAAACAAGACTAATTCGGGTCCAAATGTACACATTTTACCCCTAATTTCTTATCCGTTATGCTTAGTAGATCACCGTCCCTCGACCTATTTTACACTATGTTGTGTTTTTTTTTTTGTTTGTTACATTTCAGGTCCTAGCACGTGTGAGAAGGTCCGGGACGAGTTTTGGGTCATTCGGTGGTAAAAACAGGCAAAAAAAGTGGAGGCTGAGCCCTATTCATGGGTTGGAGCTTCAGTTCACGGTCTCTAAGACCGTGAACTGAAATCACAGACAGTGAAGTGATCAATTTCCAGAGCGGTTTTGAAAGTTACTAGCATCAAGTAAGTTCACGGTCTCTAAGACCATGAACTGAAAGCCTAGATCGTGAAGTCGTCAGTTCACTGTCTAAGACCGTGAACTGATCAACGCGGCCGTGAACTAAAGCCTAAGACCGTGAACTGAGCCCGATCTAGGTATAAAAAGGGCTTTGAGCTGAAGGAAAAGAGGGAGCTGGTTTTTTGTTTCTCTCTCTAGGGTTTCAACCCAAAATACCAAAGGGGAATTCTCGTGAGAGAGATTGCTTGAGTGATCTTGGAGCTTAATTAAAGGCTTGGGTTGATCTTGAAGACAAGGATACAAGCCTAGAAGAAGAAGAAGATCTTGGGCTCCAATTTGTAATTTCTTTCTTCTCTCTCTGGAAACTCACCATCTTCTTATAGTGTAAGAACCCTAGGTCTAGATTTTGGTTTAATGTTGATGTATGTGACACATTCCATGTTTGATTGATGATTTTACTTAATTGATGGATGTTTACATGAATGACATGAGTTGGGTTTCCATTTTCATGGATTGAGCTTTTGACCTAGGAGGGAAAAAATCCTCTTAGAGCCCATTATTGGCGTCTTCTGGTTACTTCTCACCCAATATCGTCCGGGTAATCTCAGAGGGAGTCGATTCCATCAATATCCTATGATATAGGGTTGCCCTAGGTTGAATAGAGCCTACCACATTCATCGATTCGCCGTTCTGGGTCATTCCCGAGGGAGTCCATCTCCTGGCGATATAGTAATTGAGTCAATCGAGCTTTTGACCTAGGAAAGAAACAACTCCTCACCCCATATCGTCCGAGGAATCCCCGAGGGAGTCAATTGGATCCACCAGAATAACTTCATTTATCTCGTTTCTTGTTCCTCCCACCTTTCCTGGGAGAAGTAGGAAATACGAGCTCAATACTTTTAGAGTTCAATTGCACTCTTGACCTGCAGAAGCATTCTTTCCCTTTCTCACCACCAATTGAAAGCCATCTGCGTTGATAAGACCTTCCCTCAAATGAGTAAAGGAGCTAGCTACAGTCGCAGTAATCGTTCCTCCCACCCCTGGATTACCCAACACAACTTGAGGATCGTCTGCCAAACCTCCAGAACTGCCAGAGCCACCTAAAGTAGAAGCAGGCACAAAATCGACTAACTTATCCTTGCCCTTATCAGCTTCACCCTCACTAATCACATAATCAACCGCAACAATATCCAATTGATCACTGGAAGCTTTCCCACACTCAGCACCTTCTCCCATCATATGCCCAAATTCAGCACATTGCTCACAACTAGCTAGAATATTGAAGTGGTAGTTTATGTGATTTGAACTTGGGACACTACTATTATTAGTAAACGTATTTTCAATTAGACTACAATTCATATGTTATTGTGTTTTAGATCCAAAGATAATAATAAAAGACTATTCTTATCCCCAACTATTTTCAAAATCTAACGATTAAACCCAATTATGTGCTACCCTTGTCTATTAGAATATGTCGAGAGAGATTTGCTGCGCAGTATAGACCCCTAATGTATTTTGTCATTTTTTCATAATACAAACACATCTAAACTTTTATAGTAACTTAGACTAGGTGGATACTATCATTTTTTAATAATTTTTAATTTAATTTTTGCAAGATGATGTCATGTATAAAATTTCTAAATCCGCCACTATAAACACCCATAAGACCTTGACTTAAATGAATTTAGGAAATTCCTACAATACCTTGAAGTTATGGTAACTTGATGTTTTTGACCTGCTATAATAGGTTTCACAAGTCGCATTACGTAAAATACAATAGGCATTACGTAATGGTTACGTAATGTGTGTTTATCTTACGTAATAGTTGAAAAATGTCATTACGGAAACCTTACATAATAGACACTCATTTTACGTAATGAATATTAACATTTCGTTATGTAATCTGTTGAATCATTACGGAAGGCTTACGTAACACTTCTAATTTAACTGTTACGTAAGAAATAACTATCGTTACGTAACCTTTACGTAATAGATGCATACTTTACGTAACAGTTGTAAAGTGGCATTACGGAAGCCTTACGTAATGGATGGTCCTTTTACGTAATGATATTAATCAAGTTACGTAATGTGGTAAGTCATTACGGAAGTCTTACGTAACACTTCTAATTTAACTGTTACGTAAGAAATAACCTTCGTTACGTAAGCTTTACGTAATGAGCGTGTATTTTATGTAACAGTTTTAAAATGTCATTACGGAAGCCTTATGTAATAGACGATGCTTTTACGTAATGAATATTAATCTAGCGTTACGTAAAATGATAAGTCGTTACGGAAACCTTCCGTAACGCTTCTATTCTAACTGTTACGTAAGACTAACAAGCATTACGTAATTGTTACGTAATAAACATTAGTTTTACGTAACGCGACCTATAAAACCTGCTATAGCAGGTAAAAAACGTCAAGTTATAGTAACTTCAAAGCATGGTAGGAGGTCCCATGAATTTAACACCTTGACTTTTGGTCTATCACCTTATGGATTGCTACGGTACTTATTATGAACTTGTGAAGACTGAAGAACATTGCTGAAGAATTAGTGGCACTAATGGGTGTACTGGCAGCCGAAAATGATGATGAAATCACTCTAGCACTAGCAGGTGCATGTTGAAAGGTCTCCATATGTCCCGACAACCATTCCACTTTTGCTATCTTGACTTTTCTTCGCCACTAAAAAAAATGGAGGCTAAGGCCTATAGATTTTAGTTAAGTTTAGATGAGACAGAATAGTTAACACTACTGCTGGACCCATATATGGAGTAGCTAGTAGCCTAGTAGGCCACTTGTTTTTTTAGTACAAAATTCAAGTGCCACCCTGCGATTGCCATCACCTGTAATGTCACACGGGACCATACCTATATAAAATTACAAATGGTTAAATTATATGAGGAATCCACTCATACAATAATACAGCAAGTAATATAATCCAAGAAATTGGAAAACAGATACTTCCATGGAGCATGTGATTCTCCCTTGTCAGCATCCTAATGCCAATAATCCACCCCTCAGTTGATTTTGATTGATATCGAGTTCTATATGCATGGTCCCTTTTTCTTACATCCACTTCGCAATACTAGGAGTACTAATGGTAATTTGTGTAATCTTTTGGTATTCTGCCGATGATCCTATTAAAGGAGTGAGTGAATCAGTTGTGAGGATGTGGTACGTTCGAGAGATCAATAACGCAAGATTGACAAAATGAAAACAGAACGTTCATCTAACAAGGTAGTAGAGTCCGATGAGATCATTTCACTAGCAAGTTAGATGTAATGGATTCTAGGAAGTAAATTAGAGAATGGATGAGAATTTCTTACACAATTCTTTTTGAGAAGAGAAGACCGTTTAAGCATGTACTTAGTTTCAGCTATCAATTATCGAGTAAATCATTGCAGAGAATAACACAATGCTCATCAAAATTTTAGGTTTATCGTAACATCTTTTTATAAGCTTCAATAGAGGGGGGGGGGGTTCTCTTTTACTCGGTGGTTTAGTTAGCTTAAACCTGGAAGGGGTTACAAAGTGCTGCTCAATTGTGAAATATAGGTACAATAATATGCAAATTTTGTACAAATTGAAGAATTAAATTAATCAATAAGGTTTTAACCATTTCTCTCTCAATTACGACAATCCAAATCAGCTCCCCTTACGATTCAATTGCAGACCCAATTGCCGACCCACGTAAAGCTCATATCTTGTATGCTTGACTTGTCAACAATGGGGAGGCAAATATGGAGATTAACACAGGTAGGGCCGTAGGGCTATAAACAGTGAAGAAGTGGATAATGTTGTAAGTAACAAGAGGCTGTAACGCTATGTATCAATCGAGGATCGTCGTCGTCAGTCGTCACCTCATCACGTCAGCCACCTGTCATTTTGCATTCTCTTTTTTGGGCGTCGTCAACTCGCCATTCACATTCACATTCACATTCACATTCACATTCACAACAGGCAGGAAGGGAGGAAGGAAAAGTCTGTGTAAATTGTAAGTTCGTCTTGTGGTCGGGTACGAACCATCTCAATATGTGTAATCATCACCAACTCCATAAATTATTTATGAGAGATAACTAATTTTTGCCCAATTTAATTTTAAGAGTTATATCTCTTTTGTTTTAATTTGTAATTCAAAAAAATTTCCAAAGAAAAATTAGATTAATTGTGCTATTCAAATTGAAATTTAATTTGATATATTGTTTAATAAAAAATTGAAACATATATTAACATTCTATATTATGGCGGTAATAAAAAAAATTATATCATGGTGATATGGAAGTGTATCATGGAGGTATGAAATATTTCATATTGTAGAATGGTTGTATGCATGATAGTAGGAATATACTCATCATCAGTTATCACATTTCATCATCGTTTACCACCAGTTTCCCTCCTATATCAGAGTATATTTTATCATAAAATTTCCCCCAAATATTAATAGATAACGGCGAACTTGTTTTTTCTGTGCATAATTTTTCAAAATTTAAGCGGAAATAAAGGTGGTACATTGTGGTACCAGGATGGTAACAAGTGTTATAAATTTTTGTTTCTTGAAATATATTAAAAATGAATATAATTTTATAGATCACAATGACCTTGTTCCATCTATACAGAATAAAAATCAGAAGTCTTCGTTCTCGTCTTTTCTCTTCTTTCATGTTTTTTACATGTAACTTACTTCCTTATAAGGAAACAAATATGCTTTCAAATTACAACAACGGAAAATAATAATAATTTTAATGTCAATTATTTAAATATGATCCCACTCAAAATCAAAAGATCTTATATGAATAATTATGCATTTTGTGCTCAACTTGCACACCGCTTTTTTGCTGGTGGGAGGTTTTACTACTGTGGGCTCTCAACATTTCAGAGCTTCTTAAACTTCATCTCTTCTTATATAAGTACAAAGATCGGCCCAACCCAAACCAAAATTATGTACCCTCTCCATTTCCTGCCGAAGACGATCGGACCACCGGATGTGGGGTTTCTTTATCTACAAAACTATTCAACTCACCTTGGCCTTGCCTAGAGTCTGCACTACACAAGCACAACACTGATGTATGTCGTACAACCATTAATAAGAAGGGAGTAAGAAAAACATAAAGAACGGGGTATTGCATAAAAGTAAAAGGAGAGAAGATTCAGATTTTATTTTGTTAGAATTGAACAACATCAATAAGCTAGACCAATAAGTTAGCGAACAATTTACGAATCGATTTTTCAAATTTAGTTATGGATGGTTCTATCGTAGCCCAGACAAAAATTGGTGTATGTTGTACACCACCTAATTTTTATCATACGTTTCATCTCAATGGTCATTATAAATTATGGGTTCTATTTTTCTTTTTGGAATTATAAATTAAATTACGGAACTAGTCCCCTAACTTAAATCTGTTACATTCTATAACACTTTTGTCGGCAGGTAGGTTACGACATACGAACCAAAGCCAACCCTTCCTCCCTCTCCTACCACCCTACTATTTTCTCCATCTCACGTGCTCCTGCTCTTTTTCTACGTTTCTATCTCCCATCTCTCTCCCTTCATCCATCACCTTCTCCTCCATTCCAACAACCAATTCCATTTTAATCGATTCCAATTTTATTCAAGTATTTTGGATTCACAAGCCCAATTCTCCTTTGAATTCAATCCAAACAATTTCGATTCACACTCTCTTCTTCTCGCCCTTCCATTCTAATTTTCAATCGTCTCCGACCATAACACTTGGCCCAAATCGAGAGACATAGTACACCAGTTGCTTCTCTCTCCAATACAGTTACATAAAGCAAACCATAAGTTTATAACAATACACCATAAGTTTGTTAAAGCATACCACAAGTCTTATAACGTACACTACAAGTTTACTACAGTAGACCACAAGTAACATAAAGGAGAAGCACAAAACAAGTATCTAGAAGCATACCACAAGTTTATTGTATTGCCCTTATATTTATTAAGTGTTGTGACTTGCTTGTACCGTCACACTAGAAAGTGTCCAAGTGTAACTACAAACTAATGCGTAGTATAGCGGGTTTAGCTTTAAATGTCCACCCAGGTCCTAGATGTGATGACTACTCCGTGAGATTCTTGTTATCTAGCTGTTTAACTGTAGTGAAGTTATAACTAATCTAAACAAACACATGCGGGTGCAATTCTGGGTTTTTAGCGACAGACTTTATAGGCTTTTAGTGACAGATTTTGGATGGCCACTAAAACTGCAGGGAATTTCCAGAAACGTGATTAAGTTGTTTTAATTGTTTCGAGTCTATGAAGATGGTTGGCTTTGGGTTTTATAATTTTAAAAATTGGGACAGTTCTAGGAGATGCCTTTGATTTAATTTGAAGATTTTTGAAGACGTATTACTATTTTTATAAATTAGTCGAGCATCATTTTTAATTAAATAAAAACAATGTCGAGGAGTCTTAATGACTATACTAGGAAACTCAAGGATTGTGTTTTATGTTTTATTATTTTGGATTGAGGTCGCCCAAGTGTTTAGGGCATTTTACTTGAGAATCTTAACATTGTCATTGTTGATTTTTGGTTTTGACTTGTAAACTTGTTTTGGGTTGCTCCGGAGTAACCAGTTTTTGGTTTTTGAGTTCGGGTTTTGGTTTCAAAAGGATCAGGTTGTTTCAGTGGTGGTGGTGGTGGTGAGTGCACCCACGGAGTGGTCCAGTGGTGCTCCGTGTGGCCGGACTAGAGTAAGTGTTCCTGGTACTCCATCATCCCCGGCAACGACGCCAAAAACTTGACTTGCCTATACCTTCACAATATAAAGTGGCCAAGTGTAACCACAAACTAATGCATAGTATAGCAAGTTTAGCTTTACTTGTCAACCCGGGTCCTAGACGTGATGACTACTCCGTGAGATTCTTGTTATCTAGCTGTTTAACTGTAGTGAAGTTATAACTAATCTAAACAAATACAAAGCAACAAAGTTGTGATTCAAGTTCGAGAGAGTTCACCCAGATATGGTTCCCCCTAGATTGCAGTTAAGCCGAGTTGTAATTCACCAAGTCCAGATATGATGACATTTATACTGCAGAAGGTTCTTAATCAGTCTGAAGTCTCGACTAAAGGTCTCCAGACCCTCTCAGCCTGAATACCCAACGGGCGACTAACCTCCACCGGAGTAAACAAACTGAGGCCCTAACGTGCAAAACCTCCTCTAATGGAATAAATCCAGTATAGAGCAGTGAATTGACTCCTCGACTATAGTAGTCAAGTCAGCACCTTCAATTAAGGGTGCTCTATCAACCTAGGCAGATATTCTCTTTCTAGGTCAAAGCAGGAACTACAAGAATGAGATCAGGATTAATGCAATTCAAAAATCATGTCTCAATTGAATATAATCAATGTCAAACGATCATGTACTTGGGTTCATACAATCGACCTAACATACAAATCTAGAGTTCTTCATACCCATGTGAGAGAGGGAGTTTACTCCATAGAGAGAGAAGAGAAATCAGCTTCAGATGTAGAAATCATCTTGTAGAGGATGAAATTCAACTTTTGGTTGTCAATCAACACTTCTCCAGGCTTCAATCGAGCTCTAATGTCGTCAAAACTCGGTCTAGGGCACCTTGGAGGTTGGATTCGTCGCTTTCTCTCTCTAGGTTTCACTTTCTTGCTCTAAAACTTGGATTCTCAACCAAGAACCCAAAATTGGCTTGAAACAGCCCTGGTGCCCGAAACCCGGCCCAATTACCCAGTCGGGTTTTAAGAGAACTGGTAGATTTTCTTCAAAACATTGCACAGCCTCAAAGGGGAAAAACCCGACCTCCAACTGGAATTCCCCGACCGGGTAACTGGGGGTCTAGGCCGGGGATTTTCCCTGGAGTATTTCCCCGGTTGCTGGACCTTTTTCCCCGGTCGGGTTTTTGATGATCATACCGGGGAATTTGGCCCTTATACTCCTCCTTCCGTCTCCTTGGTATATTCGACCCGAAACCATGGTTCAGGAAACCGTACCGGACATCCTACCGGATTTCTTTCTGGTAGGGTATTTTGTGGTACGACCGTGGTTCAATCGCTTCTTACCGGTAAATACCGTTTTTGTAATATTAAAATATTTTTGTCGAAAAACCGTGCTGGCAAAATTAAGGTACCGTTTCGGAGTAATACCGGATTGTACCAAAATATACCAGACAAAACATACTTAATAATCATTGAATAACAAGAAAACAATTAGTAACAATTAGTAATAAGGCCCATGAACTTGTTTAAAAAAAGCCCATGAAAATGGAGAGAACCCTAGGAGCCTCCCTCTCCCTTTCACTCAGCCGTCTACACACCTCTCTCTCCCCTCTCTCATTATGTAAAATGAACCAAGATTTCCATACCAAAAATTTACCCCAAGAAAACTGAAACCCCAGCCTTCTTACCTCTGGTGGCGGGGATAGCATGCATCCTTTTTTCTTTTCTTTATTCTTTCAAACAAACAACTTCCTTCCTCTTAATTCTTTTTTCCCGTCCGAGCAGCCGGTCAGATGATGGTGCCAAGCGGCGACGGGATGGCCTGGCAAGTGTGACGGCCAGGCACGGCCTATGCGGATGGTAACGCGGGTCGCCGGTGGAGAACTGGAGATGGAGTTGTGGCTACGATGCAGAGGCAGTGACAAGGCCCACGTTTTCGTCGCAAACAGGCTACCGGCGGTAGGATCAAAATCGGCCAGTATTTCGCGACAGGACGGTTCGACCTAAAATACCGGCCGATACGATATTTTTGTCAATAAACACTAATCGTTCCGTTTTTTTGTCCGATTCCCGATTGAACCGGTTGAACCGGCCGGTACGATCCGGTTTCCTGTTCCATGCCCGAAACTCGCTTCCAAGCCTTGCTTTCCGCTCCAGCTCCTCAAATAAGACATAAAAGCACAACCTAGCGTGAAATGGGTTTAAAACACGAGAATCGACTATCAAACAGTTCAAGATTAGTGGGAAATGACATGTACAAATAACGGTTTATCATGTTGTATTCTTATTCCAAGTAAGTGTATTCCGTTCTGATAATTGGTAGTTAGGAATTGTTTTGGCCGGAGGAAACAAATGATGAAGACTGAATTTCAATAGAATTGTGGGTGGATATGTATCTTAACTTGTGTTTGTGAATTAATATAATTCAATTATGATTTCTCTCTAGGCCAAGCACCATATCATTTCAGCTAGGGTTGAAGCTTAAAAAATGTTGATTAGTTTTTGGATATTATAAACATATTAATTAGTGATGAATTGTTTTCTAAACATATTTGTTTTCACTAAGTGACAAACTTATACTTTATTGGGAAGGATTATAATAGAATGCTACACCGATTTTGTTAGCCAATATAAACATTTTGTTTTGATGAATTTTAATTGAAATGAGTTGACCACCTCCTCATAACACCAAAAATTTATCAAGGCACATCACAAGCATTTTAATAAATACCACAAAGCTTAGAAAGCACACCAACAAGTTTATTAAAGTAGATCACAAGTCACATAAAGCATACCACATGTTCATAAAAGCATCACAGGATTCTTAAAGCATACTAGAATTCATTAACGATGAATGGACGATACCTTTAGAAATATGTCTATTATGTACAAAGTGGATCTTTTTATTACACTCTACAAGTTCATTAACCAAGTCCATCTTTGCGATAGGTTAGTAATTTCATTTATGAGTACTTTGTCATATCAAGAAGGGTTAATAGCATTTTGTGTCTCTCTACTATTGCAAATTAACAAACGTACCCATGTACTATATTTTTGTACAGACGTATCCTTCTAATATCATAACGTAACAAAAATACCCTTCCGTTAAATATTATGTGAAGTATCCGTTAAGTGGGGTGAGAAATGACCAAATTACCCCTTACTAAAACTGAAATTATTATTTAATTTAATTTAATTGTGAGAAAGTGGATTGAAATCTCTAATTTAATTTCATCCGTTCCAACCCTCCCTTCACCTGTCGACAAAACCCCCACCCCTCCTCACCCCTTCATCTCGTCCGACGACGGCAAGAGGGTTTGGGAGGATCTGGAATCCAGCTTCTCTCCTTTATTCTCCATGGCTACTATTTGGTTGGGGAGAGAATTGGATCAGGATCTAAAATAGAGCTCTTCATCCATTGTATCTTTTTGAGGAGGTATCTTGCCTTCTTTTTTCAGAGATTGAGTTAGATGCTCATCCTATTCTTTCTTAAACTCGTTGGCCTCATGATGATCCTCCTTTCTATGGTCCACTATCTCTCCATCTTCCTTTTAGTTAGCATTGGGATGATCTTCCTCTCCTTCATGGTCCACGAAAATTTGATGCTCCATAAGCCCTACTTGTGTCTTGATATCTTAAAAACATTCACACACTTTATTAGAACTTCCTTGATTGACTTCGAGAGGTTCCTTGATGATATGAACATCTTCTAGCAGTTGCTTGGTCCCTTCTTCTTTGATGATAGCATCGATGCTCCTAGTAGGTTCTGACTTAGTCTAACATCTTGATTGGAGGAAAGCATAAGCTTTCTCCCATTCCTTGACCGTTACATAGTCTCCATATGTCTCCCTCACTAGCATTAGGTCACCTGGATCCACATTATCATCTTCCCACACACTATGGTTCTTGTTTAGAGAGTGACATATTGGAAGATGATTGATGTTGCTTGCTTCATTCTTTGATTCTCCATGGCCCATCTTGCTTCTTTTTGGTATCACGTCCTTGGATGGCTTGTTGGCTTCCTCGAGTACGATTACTATAAAACTTTACTCGCTAAAACACAACTCCTAACAATGGCCAAGTGTAACCAATGAAAGGGTCTGCAGTATAGGGACACAAGTAATAAATATCGAATCCTTAGGTCTCTAGAGTTGCTATTACGCAGATTCAATTCATTATCTAGCAAACTAGATTAAGGATTGATTAACTAAATTACTCTACTAACTAAACTAAGGTTACACTACTTTGGGCCCATAACTTTGTATTCTCCTCATAATGTGAATATCTAATGCCATATCCATCTCTGTTTGGACCCATAACTTTGTATTCTTCTCATCCTTCTAATTCCTAAGGTCTCTTCTTGATCCAAATATGTCTTGAGTGGTTTATATACATGAAAAGTACAAAACAACACCTAAAAGGCATCAAATAGTACATAAACACAGCTAAGGTCTTTCATAAGTACATTAATCAAATAATTATGAATTTCATATGTAATATAGTCACAACTACTAAAGATACATTGATAGAAGAGGAAATGTATCAAATATGGGAATGATAAATGCTATAAATTGAGGGTCATCATGGTTGTGGGAAAGAAAGATATGGGTGATGAAATAATGAAGAACCCTATGCAGAGGTTTGAGAGATGTAGTAGCAATAAATTATTTTTGGGAAGTACAACCTTATCAAGAAGATTTTTCGTATTTCTCACTGAGATTGAAGTTGTACGCCACCTTTTTTTGCTCACGAGAAAGGGGAACGCCACGAGTGGGAATGTTAAGAACTCGAGCTAGGCCTTTAGTTGTCAGACTAATCTGATGACCAACAACAAGAGTTGAGAACTCTCGATAACAATACCCTTGAACTATATGTTTTCGAACCCTCTCTTTAAAATTGAAAGTGTATTTTCTCGCGCGGATTTCAGCAATCACTTGCTTGGATTCTACATATTGATCATTTTGAATTAAAAGAAATTTTTTTGGAGGAATAGTCACGTTATGTATAAAATATCTTGACTCTCAATAGTTACATCTAAGTCTATATAACATAGAAAAGAAGGGTGGTTCTATTGTATCTTGGGTAAAATCAAAGGTATGACATACCTTGAGTAAGAAAATGTTACATAGACTTTGAATTGACTGGAGTTTGGTATCTTGTACTATTCCCAAGCCCTTGAAGATTAAAATCTACTTCTTAATTCTATAAATCTCATACACTAAGATCAATTTAATTAAAACAAAAATCGACGGTTATGATTCGTCAAAATATACGCAACAAATTACATGCACAATTTTTGGGGTTAGGTTCTATGATTTTGAAAACTAAGACCTAGGGTTCACTCATCAAGGGTTAGGGTATAGTATCATGCCCAAAAATCCAGTTAAAACCCTCCTACACCTACTAGGAAAAGGTTTCTTTGAGTTGGGGCCGAAGTAAGGCATAAAATCTGCTATTTAGGCTTATGCCTTCTAGCGGTGGCTAAGTAGTGGTTGGGACTGCAATTTTTTTTCTTCACGGGGTGACCTCCTTGGACCATGAATAACCTCTCCTGAAGAATCGTTCACGATTTTTCCAAGTTACCATGAGCGGTGGTTGAGCTCGATGTTGGGCGCCGCTAGTTCTTGCTTCTGCTTGGGTCGAGTCTTCCTCCATTGGCGTCTCTTGGGCTCTACTTGTGGTTACTTGTATACTTGTCTGTCCTTGGAACTCGTTTTTATCACGAAAACTCCATATACTTCTCGTCATACCTCCTTTGGTCCCCCAAAGTTGTCCAATGTTTGATTTAAATCTTCCTTAATGATGTTATATCGTGAAAACCATAAAAAAATATACCAAGAAAGCTTCAAAGAGTATAAACACACATCCTAGGTCTATTAAAGACCCATTGATCAAATATTTATGAATTAGATATGAAATACAAGAGAAATTACTAAAGTTGCATTGATAGAAGGAGAAAATGTACAAATATAGAAAATTGGAGACCATTGACGAACTACCAAATAGTAGTCTAGAATGACCCACGGTCCTCCTGTGAGAGCCTGAAGATAATCTTGATCATCCCCAAAAGTGGTAAGGAAGATATCGTTGTTGAGATCCGTTAATTTTAGGGAGCCTAGTGGGCACCATTCCATCGAAGTTGTGAATATAAGTCTGAGTACAAAACTGTTCGAACTAGGAGTCTAACCACCAAGGTCTTCTTTCATGGCTGGCATAGTTCATATTGGAAAGAGTTGGGTTCCAAATTCTGTGCTCCGACGAAAATTCATTGCGTCATTCTCGATGAGTTTTCCTTTGTGTAACCAGCATGGGCCGCTTTGAAGTTCAATGGGTGTGGATAAGCAGTATGACGGACCTCACGTAAAAATATTTTACTGCATCATGGTGTTCACCTCCTACAGCGCCCACGGCCTCCGGTCCACCCTGCCCTCGGGCCCACTCCACTCCCGGCCCACGACGCTCACCATCCATGGCGTTCACTGCTCTAGACCCTCACCAGAGCTTGGCGTTCACCAGCACTTGCCTCCCATGGCGCTCACCGTCCATAGGGCTCACCAGCGCTCGCTGCCCACCTCACTCACCGGCGCTCGCCGCTCACTGTACTCACCCATCGGGATGTCTCGACCCGTTGCATTTGCTTCAACCTCCTCCCTTATGTGGCACCCTTGTTGAACCATGGCCTCCCACATGTCGTGAGCACCTAGACATGGCACGGGGCACATGACGCGTGGCGAGCGGAAGCTTGAGGCGATGACACCTCCAGCGGTGACAGTCAGCTCTATACCCCGGCTCCGCCGCGTGTCATTTGTTGTCCCCCGGACGATCACTATAAAAAGGTATCTCTCACCTTCCGACAAAAGTAAGCAAAAAAGGTCCCGGCGAGCCCCCTTAGAGAGCATGCTACTATTAGCAGTCGGTACTACCACTCGCCTAGACCCTCCTCTCCTCCTTAGCTTCATTCTTACCTTCAACTTTCCACTCGATACTTACTTGAGCGTCGGAGGGTATCTCCGCCGAGATCTGTCAGCGGACCATTTACTGGAGGTGGTGGTAGTCAACGTCACGAGCAAAGATTATGGTGTAAGGTGACTTGAAACCTCTCTCAGTGCCTGTAGAAAGGAATTTGACGTCGTCAACAACCCCGACATCAACACAATACTTATCGTTGCCAAGATCTGAAGAGGTGGAGCCTAATTTGGATTGTCCGGAGGCTGTCCTATGAGAGCAAGGTCATCGCGGGAGGTGGTTCAGCGAGAGTGTTTGCCGAGAGCATCTCTTGTTCCAAATAATATGTTATACAAACTTTTTAATATATCTCATCACCTTCGTAGACGATATTAGAAAATTATTGAATTTTTTTCCAAATTATCATCATTACTTGAAATCTTAACTACTATAGGAGGTTGAAGCAAATTATTGAGACGAAACAATTTATAAGATATACAATATAACATTCTCATAACAAATTAAATTATTGAGACGGAACAATTTATAATACAATATCTAACCATGTTTTGACCAAGTGACCATTTTTTTTTAATCTCCATGACCCCAATATTTACAAAACTCATTAATTGAATTTTATATGAAAGTTCGTAAAAGAATAACATAAAATGTCCAATTTTCTCTAATAGCTCGATTTATTGAAAAATATATCTATTCGCTCCTTCCTTTTCAAACATCATTTCTTCCTTCCCCCTAAAAAAATACTAGTCACGGGCCCGGCCAGTTGGCCGGATTCAGTCGTCAATCACATGAACAACATTATCAAATTGTATGTTAGATATGCGAGTTTTGATAGTGTAAGAAAATCTAAATTATTAAAATACTCAAAACATTCAAATTGATTGGTAAAAGAGAATCCAAATTATTAAAGTACTTCAACAATTCAAAATGATCAATATCATAGTCCAATGAAACTGACTCATCGACTAAAATCTTTTTACGAAAATGAAAGACAAACCCTAACTGACTCCTAAAGACATTTTAAAATCACCCTTCAAATTACTCCTTGTCATTAGACATTACTCCACAATTTTTTTTATACTTATTTGCACTTCCACCATCATGAGTAGCATCACCATCTGCACCAATATTTTTGTCTTTATCTCCATTAGTGATATTTTTATCTCCATTGTCAATTTTCTCTTTTTTCTTATCTTGCATTTCAATATTCTCTTCCTTGTTTTCCTGCATTTTAATGAGCACAAAAATTTGATGAAAACTATTTACAAATACCAATAATCTTTTTCATTGAAGTAGAATTTACTCTTCCAAGTTTTGAACAATATCAAGGATATGTTCTTTCTCCTCATAACTGTTACTTGTATCTTCCTCATGAGCAATGTCTTTCTTCTTCTCAAGATCATCGTCATCTCTAGCACCGGATCTTGTACATCCACCATTAGTAGTCTCATTATTGTTCTCTTGCATTAGTATTATGGATTAAGATCATCTACATTCAAAAGCACAACATATGGTGTGATTAGTATTATATGTGTTTAAAATATATTGGAGTTACAATTGTAGCCGGATACAATTGGTTGCATGTTAGTGTGAAAGGAAGCAAAGTTCCACTGGAGTTTTATGTTATAAACGACCTACAATCGCTTATAGATAAAAAAAAAAATTCAAATAAGTGTCACTTGTGCTTGTTTAGAATTGAAGGCATACATTTGTGCATATGGTATAAAAATTAAAGACATATACACTTGATAATACAACCAAGTATATAATTGCACACATGCTAGTGGGTAATAAACGAAAGTTTCTATGGAGTTTTAAGTTATGGAATTAAATGCATTTGTCAAAGTTAAATAGTACAACTACTAAGTGCATGATATAAATGTTGAAGAGCTATATACTTGATTACATAACTAAGTATAATTTGCATATGGTATACCATTGATAGTAATTTGTTTATAGGATGATAAACACAATTAACTGCATGTCAAAATCAACACGTTAAAAGTAGACATGGTAAGCAGGTTGGTTAAATAACAATTGGAGGGTGCATGTTCCGAATATACTCCAAATCAAATAGAGAATATCATAATTTTGTAATTAATATTGATAATCATTTTCATGAAAGTATAATTTACCTCGATCGAGTCAGAAAGATCGTGTGAGTTCTACTCTCCTAATCCTTCGCTATCCTAAAAATCGTGTATACTTCTTCTCGGGATTTTTTCCAAAATATTTGGAGTAGGTTTTGATTTGGTGAGATGAGTCTATGGTAAGCGAATTCCCGGATGTTTTCAAGGGTTGCGTACAATATGGTTTGGGGGTCATTCCCTCAACTTGTAGGAGATGAGCAGGTAGTAATCCTCTCATTCTATCGTTGTTTTGGAATAGCCTTTCAATCGACATTCCAAAAAATCCATCTTCCACTCGATCCATAACTACAAAGTTAGCTTCATTGGTTTTGTCCACAACTCGAAGGTGGATCCTAAATAAGTATAATGTTAGTAATGACATAAAAAAAATAATAGAAACTTTGATAACTTTGTTTTTAACTTAGAAGATATTTCCATGCACATTATATAAAATGTTAACATTTGATAGTTAATGAGCCATTAATCGAAATTGATACTTCTCACTTTCTCCATCCTTCATTTTTAATTGATTTAGCATTTGCAGTGTTTTGGTCGAAATTAGTTGTTGAGGTGCTTTCGTGCATTTTACGGTTTGAGTTAGTCGTGCACTGCTTTACAAAAAAAATGATAATTAATCCCTTTTCTATTTAAAACTTCAACTTATAACGCGAAACGAAATTTGCTGATTAAATTGTCGTGAATTTTACCTTGGCCCAAAATTAATGAATTTTGGAATTCATCTGTCATAGTAAAATCGCTCTAGATGAGGAGAAGGTTTTCTCGCTTGCAAATTTAACGATCATTTAATTAAATGTCATATGTATTTGCAAATGGTTTGATTAATAATGACAAAGTAATAAAGATGTTTCCTTACCATATTGTATGGAACGCCATATAATGATGTAATGACCAAGATGAGAGGGAGAGAAAGAGGTTCCCCGCATTTGTAAAGATAACATTTAATTGGGTAACTATCCTACCAAAGAGAGTTATCTTGACAACAAATCTCTTGCATCGAAATGGTATATTAGATTTGAGATTAGAGTTAACGTAATGCATATTATTTTAAACCGAAATGAAAAAGAATTACATACTCGGGAAGTTTTAGTTGGAGCCTCCTTGCTGGTAATTTTTCCAATGAGTGTTAATGTCAATAAACCCGAATACTGAATAAGCTGGCGAACAACATACGTGGAATGAAAATTTTAAAAAAGTCAATTAATCTTTTTGGCTGTATACACATTAGATTAAAGTAATTTGAATTGAGAATAGTAATTCGAACCCGAAAGAAAATTTCTTTTGTTGCACTTCTTGTCACTCTCATCATGTTAGATGAAATAAAATTTGTAAGATGGTATGGTTAGAAACTTAGAATATCATCTCATGCTTCAGCTTCTATATTTGATTCAAACTTGATGATCAATTTGTTTAGAATTGCCATGTAATCTCCCATTGTCATATTGGCCACAGAGTCTTGATAGTGTAAACTCTCTGGTCACATTATAGGAGACGAAAGGGAATGAGTTAGGGTGATTACTAGTTTTTTAGTAATCACGGTGGAAACCTCTTTATACCATTTGATTAATTATTTTTCCTTCTTTTTTAATCTTACGGTCAAGATTCTTTTAGGGTATTTTTGGAAATTAAAAAGTGACCACACCTGATTATTCTATATAATCTACCTAAACCCTAGTTCTATCCTCCCTCCACGACCTACGCAGCAGTCCACGGGGAAGCATCAATCAGCTCGACCTCCGGCCACTCGCCACCGTTACTCTTCCCCTCTTCTTTCTTCCTTACGCAGCAAACAACATAATCATCACCACGAACACCAAGACACTTAGCCAACTCTCCATTGATCTTGAACTCGTGCATCACCCATCCGTTACTCTCACTCTCTTTACCACTACTCCCACCGCCGCCGCCGTCCTCCTTCACTTTGTACGAGAAGGACCGCTTGGTGCCGATCTTGATCTCCTTCTCGCCCGCCGGTGGTGTTGGTGGTATTGATCTCTCTCTGCTCTCTTCCTTATGTGCAGCGGTATAGATTTAAAAACCTAGATCTAGTAATTTTTGTTTATTGATTCAATGTGCAGTGGTATATATTGTTTATATTGGTAGTTTTCGTGTAATGGTATAGATTTATTTCTGCAATGGTATTGATTGTTTATATTGGTATTTTTTGTGTAATGGTATAGATTTATTTCTACAATGTTATTGATTGTTTATATTGGTAGTTTTTGTGTAATGGTATAGATTTATTTCTGCAATGGTAGTTTTCGTGTAATGGTATAGATTTATTTCTGCAATGGTATTGATGTTTTTCAAAGTGGTAGTGTTTGTCTAATGGATTGGTACTGATTTCGTTTTTTTTTTTTTTTTTTGCAGAAAGATTGAGAAAAATATGGAAAGGAAATCTGGCTGGAGATTACGGAAGTGAGAGAAAGAGAGAATTTTAATTAATAGATTTTTGTAACTACCTAAAATGTAATTTATTAAAAATTTAATTAATATAATTTATTTTTTCCATACCCAATTTACCCTTAGTAACCACGGTGATTACTACTTTTGTAGTAATCACCGTAACCTGTCCCGAGACGAAAGTCCTTGATTTGTCCTTTGGGAATTTGCACCCAAATATAATTATCATGAAGAATTTTTTTTGAATATTAATAAAATTTCAAATTTGAATCATAGAGTTAAATTCGCATGGTTGTTGTTAGTTTACACTTTGAGTCAATAACTATCATATCGAGGCAAAGAATAATATTCATATTGGGATTGATTGGCGGTCACTTCCTCAAAACCTGACATTGAAGAATCCAACTTCTCTTTTAAGTTGTGAGATCAAATATCATCTTGGGTTGTATGTGGACTAACCTCTAATTAAAACAACAGTGAAACATTTTTTTTTTTTGTTTCACAATGGATATCATATATAGTAACTCACAAAATAGGTGATAAGCTCAATTTTGATGCATGAGTGTGTGATTAAAGAAACATAGATTAGCTCATTCTAAAATAAGAATCTTGACATATATAACCATGGATATTATATCGGTAGTAAATATAGAAGCCAAGATTGAAAAAGTGTAGAACTTAAATACAATTTAATCCTTCAACAACCATGAATATACGTGAACTAAAAAGATTAATTTCTACCATCAATACATAATAACATGTTAGTACAGAGGCCATTGCAATTGGGTAGTGAGTAGGAAAAAGAAACTAAATTTAGTAAAACATCAAATTATCAACAATGTTTGAATAAAGACTTGCAGGTGAAAGTAAAAGAGCAACGTAAGAACGAATATATGCAATAATTCATAAGCTAACAAATAAGCAACAGGGAAGGGCTGGATGTGTTGGATGAGAGTAGCATGGTGTCTCTAATCCGTGAATTATATAGTAGTGAGACATAAGTTAGTAATCATAGTAGTTGTGTAGGATTATGTACCGCTTCTTTGCACTATTGTCTCTAACAATTGTAGCTACTTAATTGCAAAGTTACGGTAGGTGTAGCAGGAATGCAATTGCAAGGTAATATCCGTTTTATGCTTTATTTTTCACGGTTTGACATAAAACCAGATGAACCACCCCAGTTTAAGTGATTCGCTGGTTCACTATTTTAATCACACAAAATTAAGAATAAAGTATGTTAACGTAAACTAAAACCATCCAACTTCAATCACCTAATTTTATTTATGCTTCATTTGTTTCATTTCTCAGCCTCCTTGTCGGATTTATCTGGTTCATTACGGATTGTCACTCTTATTATTGACTTGAATTAATTAAAAAAATTATGATTTATTTTGTGAGATAGTTTGAATACTTTGTAGAACTTTTTGGCGATAGATGATATGAACAATGTAGTCAAAAGCGAGTTTCTACGTAGAAATGTTTTTGTGATCTAGAAGCGTAAAATTGTAAGTTTTTAAGTTTTAAAGCGGAGTTTTTAACTACGTAAGTTGTAAAAACTAAGTTTTTTTTTTTATAAGAGTTTTAGTGACCTAGAAACGTAAAATCGTAAGTTTTTAAGTTTTAAAGCGCGATTTTGACTACATTGGATATGAATTTGAATTTTTTTGTAGGTAGTGATAAATTCACCCTTGAATTAGTGTATTATATATGTATTTTACATTATAACGAATGAACGATTCCATTTTCTTAATAACATTAATCAAAGCCCAAATACAACATGATTATTAGTTACATTGCCATTGGTCAGTTAAAGGAGCACATAAATCAAATCTTCGACCCATGAGTTAAAAAGGAAACGACCAAAAGACCCCTCCGCGGTGTGCGCTGGAGCCGGGAAAAAGTGAATTAAGGGGTCGTTTGGAGAACATGATTCAGGATATGGATTCACTGAATTCATGGATTTTGTAGAAAGTTATGTTTTTTTTGTTGCTTTTTATATTGTGGATTCTAGCTTTAGAGATTTCAAATCTCTAAAATCTGTGGATATAAAATCTCTCATAATCAGAGAGATTCTAAATCTTGATTCGTAAGATTTTTTTTCTCCTAGTTTTTCTCTTACTTGTATTTATTTATCACATGAAATATATTTATCAACAAAGTTTTTAATATTTCTCAAACCACTCTAACTTTTTTATTAAGGATAAACATATTATTTAATATAAAATATATTTTTTTTATTTTAATTGAATGTTAACAATCAGTTACCAAACAATAAACATTTTAAAACCTGTTTTCAACAATCCGAAGAGTTAGAATCTTTAGATTGTTGATAATCTGTAGATTTAAACTCATATTCTCCAAACGACCCCTAAAAGGATGTTAAAAGAGAAACTCCATATATGTATTGGATATCATATCTTTCTTCATTCTTACCCTTAAATTAAATGGCAAGGAAAGTTACGTAAATAATTGGGTGGAACTGAGAAGTGAGAACCACTCTTTGTCCCGTGAATTTATGGCAGGAACCGGACAATAATGAGACATAAATACGAGATAGTAAATAAAATTGACAGACCACAATACTGATTATCAACCCAATTACATGTAAAAAAAGAAGATAAATTTCGTTGAATGATTGCTTGTAAAATTTGACCGTAAAACTTAACTTACATGGATCAACAAAAGCAGCAGAGAGTTAAAACCTTGGGGCAAAACAGGGCGCTTTTCCCTCGAGTCTAGGGCTCGTACCTCATTGGTTCAAACTTTAAACAAAGAACTCAAGACTCAAGTGGCGCGCTCAAAATGCTTTTTCTGTCTCTATTACTATCCCTTGTCTGGTTCCCCCCGATTTCCTTTTAAGAAATTAATACTAAAATTACGAGGGTCCAAACAAACAGTCCTGTACAAAGTGGAGGGAAAACGACACAACTGAAGAAAAAGCCGAGGGAACGAACTCCCGTCGTTTTGTAATTACGACTTAAAATCAAAATATATGTAGTCGGGGAAATTAATATTCCCAAACATACATTTATTCCATTCCTATATAATAATCCCTGCCTTCAAAATCCCACCCATTCCTTTCTCCTTACTATCAATTTCAATTTCCTCCAACACAAATGAAAAACAGAGGCGGAGAAGAGATGGCCGCCGCTTCACTCTCTCTTCTCTTCGTCACTCTCCTCTTCCACTCCCATTCCCCGGCCACCGCCGCCGCCGTACCCAACAGGGGCGCATTGGAGATCATCATCGGCGGCGAAACTCCCTCTCCGCCGGATTACGGCGACTGCCCTCCACCGCCTCCTCCTCCCGAACCAATTTGCCCACCTCCGGCCAATTTCCATTATCCTCCTCCACCACAGCATCCTCCTCCGACTCCAAGCCCGCCGCCATATCCCAAACCACCTCCGCCTCCGCCGACTCCCAAACCCTCTCCTCCTCCTCCTCCTCCGACTCCAAAACGCCCTCCGACGCCGGGATTCGAGAACGAGCGAATCGCCAAGGCCTTCAAGGTAATACAGAGATTCAGGAAAAAAATCAAATGCGATCCGCAACGCATTACCGATTCCTGGCGAGGAAACGACGTCTGCAGCTACAAAGGCTTCCGATGCGCCGTCCGCCCCGACATCAACACGAAAGCCGTCGCCGCCGCCGATTTCAACGGCTACGGATTCGGCGGCGACGGAGACGACCTCCCGCTCCAAGGATTCCTCGACGAGCTCGAGGACCTCACCCTGTTCCACGCCAATTCCAACAACTTCACCGGCAAGATCCCGCCCAACCTCGGCTCCAAGATCAAGTACTTCTACGAAATCGACCTCAGCAACAACAAGTTCGCCGGCGGTTTCCCCCACGAGATCCTCGACGCCCACAACGCCTCCTTCATCGACCTCCGGTACAACCGATTCTCCGGCAGAGTCCCCAGCCGGATCTTCCAGCAGGATCTCGACGTCCTCTTCCTCAACAACAACGGCTTCACCGGCCCGCTCCCCGAGACCGTCGGCGACACCCCGGCCCTGTACCTCACCTTCGCCAACAACCGATTCTCCGGACAGATTCCTAAGAGCATCGGCAGGTGCAGGAGCCTGCTGGAGGTTTTGTTCCTCAACAATCAGTTCTCCGGCTGCTTGCCGACCGAAATTGGGAACCTGACCCAGGCGAGGATATTCGACGCCGGCGATAACAAGCTCACCGGCCCAATCCCCCACTCGTTCGCTTGCTTGGCGGACATTAAGGACCTGAATTTGGCGAGGAACCAGCTGTACGGCGCCATTCCAGAGAGCGTCTGCCAGCTACCGAAGCTCGCCAATCTGTCGCTTTCCTCCAATTACTTCACCCAGGTGGGGCCCGCGTGCCGGGATCTCATCAAGAAGAAGGTTCTGGATGTCCGCCACAACTGTATTCTGGATCTCCCGGGGCAGAGGTCGGCGGCGGAGTGCGGGATGTTCTTCTCCAACAAGCACACTTGCCCCAACGAGAAGACGTTGATGAGCTACGTCCCCTGTAAGGGCGGCTCCGGCGGCGGGAAGAATTCCCACCAACAATCGACGACGGCGGCGGAGGCAGAGGAATTGTCGACGGCTCCGGCGCCGTCGCCGTCGTCGTTTACATATCATGCTTTGAGGCCGCACATGTTGAGATGAGGCGGGAGCAGTAAGTGGTGTTTTTTTACCTTTTTGTCCTTTTACAATTGTGTCGGTGGTGCTGGTTCAATTGGCCAGAGAACTACTACTTTTCCCCTATTTTTACTGTTTAATTTGGGTTTAGTAGGGACTTTCCGCGTATACATAAAATTGGCGGGAATTTTTCTTGCGTTTTTTGTTGTTCTAGTCTTTTGTGTGTTTCTTCGTGATGTACCAATAATCCGTTGCTAATCCAAATTGCAGTTCTAAGGAACTATTTCACATTATCAGAATTTTACAGCTTTTCTTATGAGTTGCTTATAGTTATAGTTCTGTCCATTTGTCATTCTATATTTCCGCTTTGAAATTTATTCATGGAAGGATTATATCCGGGAATCTAAACACATATGATATGATTCTTTACGATTTAGACCTAGTGTAAGATGATAAAGGGCAGTTAGTAAATCGATGAAGATCTTGATTAAACTTAAAAAATTTGAAAGTTAAAAAATGGTGACCCACATTATTACAATATAACTGAATTTGACGTTGCACAATAATTTCCCCGTCCAATTAGTTTTTGGTTGTATACCTAGAAAAGGAGCGTGCAAATTGCACGCACTAAACCACGGTACTTACATTTGAAATCTACGGACAATTTCACTTGTCTCGCATGATCGCTCAAATCTCTTGACGAGTACGACTTACGAACAAGAACCGAAAAATGATTATTTTGTAAGGCCTGTTTCTATTGTCCCAACTCGCTTTTAACTATCTTATCCGAAAACAATGATGATGGCCAAAAGTGACAAGATATTTACTAGTATTGTGTTACGGGAGAACAAACACACATATAAATGTTCATAAAAGGAAAATCACATATAAAAATCAAACTTGATGAAGTACTTGGATTCCCATTTCCATTTTCCCAAAGTTTGGATACAAATGCTAGCTAGCTCGCTCTTTAGGCATATAATCAGTTACCAGCAAATGACACAATTTAGAGTATTGAGTTTGTTTTAACATAATTCGGTGTACCTCGAATTTTCCAAAGTTGTTAACTGCTGTATAACTGAAGCCGCGTCCAAAATTCTCGTTTTTATCTTTGGGTTTATTTTTGGCTTGGCGTTTAGTAATCTTAAACTCGTGCGTGGTATTGACGTTTTCTTTGGGGCTCTTTGGCATAGGATTATCAGATGCTGCGACCTGTTTTATTTTCTAATAATTTGCTTTGTTAAGTTCAGGTTTACTATATTGTTTGCCTTCCCATTCTTCCTTTCTGGTTGCCCAGAGTTGTATGGGAGTGATATTCTGGTTTTTGGCGGGCATGACATTGCTATTTAGCTAGGCGGTTTGATTAGTTCGATATAACTCCAATTCCTTGCATTGTTACGTTGTTCTGACCTTGTCTCTCGCAATTATATGTATTTTGTTGTTCTCTAACATTGATCTCCATTGTTTTGTTTAACATCATGGCATCATTGTTTTTATCAAATATTTGCTTCTTGCTTCATTGCAAACCATGTTGTTTTACTTAAGTGACATGGGATATACAGGAAGCCCTATGAGTCAGTTGGGACTCGTACTAGTGATCTATTAATCATAATGCCGAGCGAGATCGACAATTATATTATGGATAATCGAGAAGTTGTTTAAGTAAAATGTATGTATACTTTTTAAAGATAAGTTAGGTTGACGCGTACATAGTAAAAGTTATTTTTAATGTAGAGTGAATGTTGTAGTGAAGATATATAGGTGCTGCTTTACTATTAATGACATTAGCAAACTAGGTCCTACAATCATTCATGACCTACAGAGGATTGATATCATTGTACTTTCTTTTACCATACTAACTTTTTTTTTTTTTACCAAACTAACAATCTCTTCTACATCTTCAAAGAAAAAAAGAGGAGAAAAAAAAAAGAACATCTACCACATGATATGGATTTATTCACCTGACATCAAGCAACACATTTACACATATTCTCTGCTGCTGGGACTCCTCCCTGGAGTTTGGACATTTCCATCTTTCACCTAGCCAAGGATTAAATACAATACATCATATATCATTATATATTTGCACATAATAAGATTTGGGGTGTGAATACGGTGACATGCATGTCACGGTGACTTGCACTTTCCGGTCGACCTCAGTTAGGATTAGATCGATCTCATTTAGAATTCGGTCGACCTCATATAGGATCTGGTCGACCTTAATTAGGATTCGATCGACCTCATATAGGATCAGGTCGACCTAATCTGTTGTTTCAGTGTAAAAACAGTTCATGGTGCCTACTTTGGATATTCATATCATACAATTGGCTAGATGAAAATTGAAGACTAATGACTTGTTTTGAAGCTGGAGTGTCCCTCTACATATTGAAGTGATTGAGAGCTCGATAGGAAGTCCAGAAGACTATTTTTGAACCTCATCAAAAGGCTATGCCAAAACTGTGAAACTGCCTTGAAATGGCTAAGTCTGGAAACGTGTTTGTGAAGCCTATTTTGGAGCTCAATTCGAGAAGCATGAATGCGAGTCGAGTCCAAGAGCCTCTACCACGTCAAATTAGATATGTTTTTATACAAATTCAAGGCATTGGATGAAAGATTAGATATCTGTAAGGCTTCAAACAAAAGGGTCGAAGTTGCTACGAAGGTTGTTTTTCTGGCAGACTTCGAGCACAAGCAAGCTGCCAGAAAACAGCCTTCGTAGCAACTTCGAGCCTTTTGTTTGAAGCCTTAAAGATATTCCATCTTTCATCCAATTGACTCGCATCCATGCTTCTCAAATTGAGCTCCAAAGTAGGCTTGACAAACACGTTGCCAGACTTAGCCATTTTCAGGCAGTTTCCCAGTTTTGGCATAGCCTTTTGGTCAGGTTCAAAAATAGTCTTCTGGACTTTCTATTGAGCTCCCAAGTACTTTAATGTGTAGAGGGACACTTCAGCTTCAAAACAAGCCTTTAATCTCCAATTTCCATGTAGCCAATTGTAAAATATGAGTCTCCAAAGTAGGCACCATGAAACTATTTTTACACTGAAACAACATATTAGGTCGACCTGATCCTATATGAGGTCGACCGAAAAGTGCATGTCACCGTGACATGCATGTCACCATAGCAAAGTCCTAAGATTTGACATTTTTATTTTAGGAGATATATATGATGGTTCCATGAAGTGTCGTTTTCTGAATTTTATATTTTTCTTAATCGACTTATGGTGTGATCATAGCATTAATTATGAGTATTCAAACAAATTGGTTATTGTGGTAATCATTTTAACCGGTAATATTAGAATAATTTGACTTGATCAATTTCAATATTGGTTTGGTTTTTGTTAATTTTTTAACTCGTTTGGTTTAGGTTAAAATACTACTAACCAATCAAACCAATTAGGCAATTAACCATATATATAATGTATTATATACTCTATACTTAGTACTTTGTATAACCAATAAGGAGTCAAGCTTTCCTCTTTTTTAGACTCCTAAAAAAAATAAAGTTAAAAATATATTAATTTTTGTAGACTGTATATAACTACATATGAGCTCCTAATTTAGTTAAAAAAAACTTACATTATGTTGGATGAAAACCTAAAGAGAAATATTCTTCAGCGTCTGAATCGTTAGTGAAATATGATTCGGGGATAATATAACCGATGCAAATTCACGACATGAATTCTGAATTTTGTGTTCGTTAACTTAACCAACACAACCGATACCAACCATGTTTTTCTTGTAGTATCCTGAAGCTCGAGCTCCAGTTCTTCTGTTAAGTTTGGCCTTGATAGACGACCTATCACCTTATGGTGGTGGCAATGGTGAATTTTTGTTAGGTTGCGACATGATGATGATAGGCTATGTGACTATGTAAAGCTGTTATGCAGATTTTCTATTTGTAGAATGTATGCTCTCATTACCCAATATGAAAGTAGTTAATAATGATGATGTGACGTTCTTCATTACTTTTACCTACTTTCGCTTCTTCTCGCATGCCTATTTCATCTCTCGATCTATCAAAGATAACTCTTTGTTATCCCTCCTTGGCTACAAAGAGGATTACCTAAAAGCTAGAATAAAAATTAAAATAGTTCACTTAACTCAAATTAATGAATCAAAACTCAAAAGTATGGCAGCCCACAAGAAAGGCGTCAAAAACATGATGCAATAAAATGTATATATGGATTATGGATTGAGTAATAAAGATAAGTAACTTATCATCCCATAGAGATTCCTAGAACTTTATATAAAAATATTAAAATTAAGGAACTTAAAAGAGCAAAAGTGATTTTATAGAAATTAAATGTAAAACAATTACTAAATTACAAATGCAAGATGAAAATTAACTTCAAGTAAATTCTTTGGAGAGAAGCTATGGGGAAAGACAACTTGGAATTCACTACCTAATTACCTGATTCAACTCGTTTATTAATCAATTTAATTCTTACTCAAATGACTGAAGTTATCTCTAAGTAGATAGTTATCTCTCTGAATAATCACTACGTATTAACTAGCCAATTAATTATTTACTCTCGTACAACAATTAATTCAATGCCTAGTCTGAAGGCTGATAACACCTTTAATGATCACAAAACTCCTGCTTTATGCTTTTGTACTCGATTGGGTGTTATGAAGTATGTAAGAATGTAACTGGGGCAAAGCATGCCAACACAATGACTTTCTACTCCAGAGGACTTCTAGTTGATAGAATTAAAATCAATATTTTAGTAGATCAAGAGACGTGATGTGATTTCTTATAAATATTTATTACATCAACATATTTCAAGTTATGTTGACTATTATATCTACTATTTTATTTAATACGTCAATTTCTCAATTAGAGCATCAACATCGCAATTGTAGAATCAATTGCATATGTTGTCCCTATAGCCACCTGCTCACTTCAACTATTTATACAATCCAACTCATATTAATTTCATTGTACGTACATACATTAATGCATTTTAGTTTCAACTGATGTGCTTAAATTATGGACGAAATTGCTCGACTAAAAGGAGAGAATCGAATATTCTCAAACTTTGTGAGAGTTTAATGAAAAATATAGAAAATATATAATTTCATTGTAGAAACCCATCATTCCCTTTTTTAGGTCACTTTGATTTTCATATGCAATGACAATTTTTCAAGATTGCAAATAATCAATGAATAACCACATCTATGAAATTAATTTTGCAATTGCGAAAATAGATACCATGCCATCTTGCAATTTGAAATGAAAGACCAACGTGAATGCTCGTATTCAAATGATCAATTAGGTCTTACATTAACCCTAATAACATTAGGGTTTATGGGTAAAATTATGATGGTTGTAGATTCAAAAAGTCTCATCCCCCCTATTGGGTGAACGTGTTCATTAAGAATCATGCTTCAGGCCCGAAAAGGCATCTTCCTCATGAATGGGATACAGATTTCAGAGATTTTTCCAGAAATAGCACCTTTTAAAAAAAATTACAAAACTAGCACCCTTCCGAAAATATTTACAAAACTAGCACCCTTTTTTATGGACTGCACCTTAGAGGTGCGTTTTACATATAAACCGCACCCTCCAGGTGCGTTTTATATATAAGCCGCACCTCTAGGGTGCGGTCCATTTTCCTGGGCCGAAACCGCTTCTTGGCCATGCGGTTTCATGTCTGCCCTACACAAACCGCATGGCCGAGGTGCGGTTTTGGCCTGACCTAGCCAAACCGCACCTTAGAGATGCGGTTTATTCCTCCAAAAGCAAACCGCATCTCTAAGATGCGGTTTATACACATAGACCGCACCCCAAAGTGCGGTCTGTGTGTCAATTATTTTTCAACACCCGACAATCACCCATGCAGAATTATAGACGTAGGGCTGCATGGCAGACCAAAACCGTAGCTTAGAGGTGCGGTTTTCCTAATTTTTTTGCCTATATAAGACTGCCCGGAAAACCTCTGCTCTTCACACCTCTCCATCTCTCTTCTCATTTTTCTGTTGTATCTCTATATTTCTTTAGTGTTTTTGCCATTAACATTAACTCGTAAGTTTATTTTGTGTTACTTTTTATTGTTATTTGTGATTTGTGGTTTTGTATGATATTAACTGAACTACGATTTTTTTGTGTGCAGATGGCATTCCGCCAGTTCACGCTTGGCTTACGGTGGAATGGTTACACGGAAGAGACCGGAAAGGGTGCCACCTACGTCGGTGGCAATTTTCAGAAAATAAAGGTCGGTACCAGACCGAAGCTTGAAGACCTCCATCAAATATGCACTAACGTTACTTGCATGGATGGCACGAGAAGAGTAGATTGTATGGTGTACCGATATCCAAACAGAGAAAGTGGGTCATTGTGGCATGAGGAATATACCATAACCACTCAAGATGAAGTAGATTCCATGCTCGAATTCTTGAGCTCCAACAAATTGGCCAAAGCCGAGATGTTCGTTTACACCGAGCCAGCCGTTGGCGTTGGAGGTCATTCTGGACACGGTCAAACATCTGGTATCCATGGTGGAGGTGAATTATATAGCGATCATCCCTACCAAAGTTACCATGATCCTCATTCCTATTTTCAGTACCAAGAGCAAGGTGAAGGCCATCATCAATCTTTCCCGTCATATGAAGAAGAAGTTCAACCGGACCTCGGCCACCAACCCCAGTACAACTTCCAATCAGGCAGCGGTAGTTTTCACAACTACCATTATGGAGCTGATGAAGGTGCCTTTCATGAGCTGGATGAGATGGAAGCTGCCATGCCAGCACCAATCAGCGACCCCTCCGATGAAGAAGGAGAGAACAACGTCAGTGAAGACAGCTCCCACCCTCTTGAAGGTGCTGATGATTTAGGACCAGAGTCAGATTCAGATAATGATCATGATGTGGCTCCTGACCATGTACCAGTCCCCTACTACAATCACATTCCAGACGACAATTGGATGGTCGACAGCGACATGGAGCCGCCAGAGGTCCCAATATGGGGCCCACTCACTGGGTTTACGAAGGGCCAACAATTTGGCTCGAAGAAGGATGTGCGGCACGCCATTGAGACTGAAGCAATGACTCGGCATTTTGAATGGCACACAACTCATTCCAACACCAAAAGGCTCATAGTCAGATGCCGTAATCATCACGAGGGGTGCAATGTTAGGATTCGGGCCATCAACAGCAAGAGACACGGCCACTGGGTCATATCCCCTGCGGTGAACACACACACATGTGTGTCATCCATAACTTCCCAAGGCCATCGACAGTTGAAATCCAGGGTGGTTTCTGCGGCTATCAGGCATCTGATTGAGGCTGAACCGGATCTGAAGGTGAAAGTCATAATCGCTGACATTGCAAGTCGTTATGGTTATATGATTAACTATAAGAAGGCGTGGCATGGAAAGCAGAAAGCTCTGGCCGCCGTCTTTGGTGATTGGGAAGAATCATATGCATTCCTTCCCAGGTTAATACTGGCATTGGAGGCGTCTAACCCTGGCACTGTGTTCTCCCCTCGATACCAAGATGAAGAGATACAACCCCCAGAGCCAGATAACGAACGCCATTTTCGCCGACTGTTTTGGGCATTCAAGCCATCTATTGATGGTTTTGGCTTTTGTATCCCTGTGATTACTGTGGATGGTACATTCCTTACTGGCAAGTACAAGGGCACTCTCCTGATTGCCAGTGGGGCGGATGCAAATAGACAAGTCTTTCCTTTAGCCTTCGCCATTGTAGAGGGAGAGAATGCTGATAGCTATGGATGGTTTTTTCGAAAACTTCAGCTCCACTTCACTAGGAGGACGAACCTGACAATGATCTCTGATCGGCACGCCGACATTAGAGATGCCATCTTAGGCCTGGATCCAACCTGGAATTGGTCCCAAAGGTGGTGCATACGACACTTCAAGAGCAACTGGAACCATCATTTCAAGCGGAAGAAGCTAGCTGATAATTTTTGGTGGATTGGTAACCTCTCTATTGCTCTCAATTAACAATATCTTGTAATATGGGGAGTGGTGCACTTGTTAGACTCTTTCTAAAGAGATGCATGCCTAAGGAAATGGGGGTTTTAAGCGATTATCATGGTCCTCCCATTTCCTGGGAAAATTAGGTTTTAAGCGATCTTCGGATCCCCCCTTTTTCTGTCAAACGGGCTGTGTTTCTAAGGAGATGTATACCTCTCCGAAGAGTCTAATAAGAGTATGACCGTGCTGTTTGAAATTGTACTAAACTGACGATCATTGACTAACGTACTACTTTTCTGTGTGTTATTCCAGGAGAAAAAATTTCAGGAGAAGTTGCAGAAGATGCGCGAGTTATGCCCTGAAGGGGAACAGTGGCTGGATGGACACGATCTATCCATGTGGACATTTCATAAAGATGGAGGGAAAAGATGGGGTATTTCCACAACCAACTCAAGTGAGAGTATCAACTCTATCTACAAGGCCGTTCGTGCAATGCCGATCTCTGCTATTGTGGAGATGACTTTTTGGAAAACGAATGCATGGTTCGTGAACCGACTCCACTGGGCAAGGACGAACGAGGCACAGGGAAAGGTCCATGCCTATAAAGTCACTGAAATAATGGATAATGACAATCGCAAGAGCAGTCGACATAGTGTAACCGTTATGAATCAGGCAACTGGTGAGTATAGCGTGACGACCGGACATCGGGAGGATGGTAGACGGGGGGGCCACCGTCATGAAGTTTTGGTTAACTTCAGGACCAAATTTGGTGAGTGCTCATGCTAGAAGTATCAGGGGAGAGGGTGGCCTTGTTCTCATGCAATGGTCGTAATTAAAAACAGGAGCAAAGACCCCCGTCACTTCGTTAGTCCATTCTTCAATATCGACTCACTCAAAAACACCTATGGACGGAGTTTCCGTGCATTGCCTGATGAAGCTTATTGGCTGCTGTACGAAGGGAAATTGATCGTCCCGCCATTCGGACAGAGGCGTGAACCGGGTCGCCCGAGGAAAAAGAGAATTCAGAATGAAATGGATCAAAGTGGAAGACCGCCACGAGGCCCAAGACGATGTTCAATATGCAAAGTTCCAGGACATTATAAACGAAGGTGTCCAGGACCGATTGGTCTGCAAAATCTGGGTGCTGATGTGCCGGACTCAGCTAATGCGACATAATTTTCGATTATCATTCTTCAAGCTAGTTGTAACTCTTACGTTGCATTTAATTGTGTATTGTTGATTGAACGAATTGGGATTATATCAAGTGAAGAGGAATCGTCATAATAACAAATTGTTCAACACTCAATTAAGTAAAATAAAATAAAGGGAATAGTCCCAAGTACATAGAAATAAAAAACAACCCAAAATACATTTCAAGGAAGTCCACGAGCTTCACCGGAACCCACGGTTTTCTTGCTCCTTGTACGTTTGCCGACGGGAGTAACAATAGGTGGTGGGGGTGGCAAGTTTCGAACGACCGAGGTAGTGTGGCGCTCGTCGGTGCTATGTCGGCGGGGAAGGGGCACTTCCGGGGTCGACCCGGCGACATCGGCGCTCATACGGTGAGGAGTAGGAGGCCATTGCTGATGAGGGCGAGTCCATGGGTTGAACTCGTGTTGGGTGGGGATCGTAGTATGAGCTTGGGTGGGGATCGTTGTGGTAAGTGGGGCGGAATTCTTGGGATGAAGTCGGGCCGGGATCTTGGGATGAAGTCGGGTGGGGATCTTGGGCGGAAGACGGCCGGGGAGATGGGGCGGAGGTCAGGCGGGGAGCTTGGGTGGAACTCGGTTCGGCACCTTGGGTGGAACTTGGTCCGGCACCTTGGGTCACAACCAATGGGGGCGGCACTTTCCACCCCCCATATGGCTTTACCTCGGGCACGTTGGGCCTTTCCCAAACCCTCTTGCTCTTCTTTCTCTCGTATGGTGGTGGGGGTGCGGGGACATCAAGTTGTACCGGAGGTGGTGGGGGTGCGAGTGCGGGCGGACATCTACGATGATCCCGGCCCTGAGCTCTGATACAGCCAAGTAGACTGTTTGCCATCCTCTTGATGAAGCTCACATCTTCATTGCCCAACTCAGTTCTTCCGGTAGTCATATCTTTGATCCGCTCGATCCCATCACCCTAAATCACACAAAAAAAACTTAGAAAGAGATTTAGGAACCAAGTAATAAATCATACTATGTTTAGACTGATTATACTTACTAATGCACCATCGGCCGCACCCTCCGGAGTCATGTAACGAACCGATGTTTGCCGATATCGATCCAAGTATGGGTCATGATACCCCATTCGGCCCACTTGATTTGGAGTGACAATATCCTGTAATTGTCGGTTCTCCCAAATCGCGATAGGTTCCTTCAACTTCGTGGGCCAATCGCGAGTACCTTGCCGACCATCTCGGCCATGGAAGGCCCTTTGACTCCCGGGGACCTCCAACGGAATGCACTGCTCCCGACCAAACTGACGGAGGCATCGATCCGGCAAGTGCCACTCCATGGTCCCAAAACATATTAGAGGAACCCTCGTGCACCATTGCCCGATATGACCGGGGAATTGCTGGAGATGCCAATGAACGATGTTCTCCAGGTATGGATCGAAGACGATCTACAAGAAAGAAATGAGTAACGTAAGATTAACTAATTAGAAAAATACATGTAGTCCCATGGAAAAAAATATAAATGGATCGCAGTATAAAAGTTACCTCTCCTTCCCAAAGTCGCTCAAACCTCCTCCGATACTCGTCCAACTTGTGTTGGACAAGGTTGTCGCATGTGGTGTGTCCGAGCCACCTTATTAATAAAGCAATAATGAAACTACAATAAGATAAAACACAAGGGAAAATATGTTATGACTACATGATGGGGTATGAGAAGTTTACCTTGCCCCATAAGCTTCACCTCTTAGGGGATGATCGATTGGCCAATCCCTGTATGGACGTTGGACCGGTGCAATCCATGGCATATGCTCCCAAGCCCAAAATTGGACGATGAACATTGTGCCGCTGACCTCCCTCACAGCTTTTAGAGACGCATTGCACAAGTTGTTGTAGATCATAGCTAGGCAAGCGGATGCCCAACTATACTCCCCCATCTCCTCCCAACTACTGAAGATTATCCTAAGCCATCCACAGCTAAGGAGATTGCTTGATTTCTTGGAGAAGAACACTCCTCCGATCATGCCTATGAGATAGACACGAGCATATCTCTCCTTCTCATCCTCCGGACTTTCCTCGGTTAGGGGATGACTCTCGTAATGGTCTCTAAAATACTTCGTCAACCATGTAATTGAGACTTGGTGTTTCCTCATTGGTGGCATGCGATCGGTCGCATCAACGCAACCCTTCACCAGTACTTTCACTCCCAAATGACTGTGGATGAAATGCTGCCAACCGGGCATACCGTCACGATCCTCGGGGGGATGATCACTCACGCACACCGGTTTGCCGTCGATGGGCAGATGGGTTAGGATGGCGACATCCTTTAGCGTGATGGTGGCCTCTCCTTCTCTAAAGTTGAAACAATGGGTCTCCTTCCTCCATCTCTCGGCTAATGCGGTGATGAGTTGGCGATCAATTTGGATGCCGTTAAAATGCCTAATCGAGTCTAACCGTGCCCTTTTGAGAAAGGGCAAGATAGCTGGGTGGAACGGGAGCACATTGGTGGTACCCCTGTAGCGGATTATTGTTTGTGCCTCCTAGCAAAAATTTACACGTTAATTATTATATATTAGTAAGGGTTTTTTTTCTTATAACTAAATTAATTAAATTAAATTATGCGACATCAAGCAGAATTTTATTATCATAAAAAGACATTTCATATTATCATATTATCATAAAACAAACGTCCTAAATTAATTAACATAATAACATTGTCAATGAATAATAATTTAAAGAGGTACATACATATTATCGTAAAACAAACATACTAAATTAATTAACATAAATAACATTGTTAATGAATAATAATTTAAATAGAAACATACATATTCAAATGTTTGAAATTAATAAAATTCTTTTTGTGCACATAAAAATAAATCGTATTGGTTTTTTGGTAAATAATTTAATCGTATTGGTTGTTTTAAATAATTTAATCGAATACAAAGCAACACTCGTTAGACTCTTAGAAAAGGTATACATCTTCTTAGAAACACAGTCTTTTTGACAGAAAAAGGGGGGATCCGAGGATCTCTTAATACCCGATTTTCCCAGGTAATGGGAGGATATGATAATCGCTTAAAACCCCATTTCCTTAGACGTGCATCTCTTTATAAAGAGTCGAAGTAAGTGGCGCTATGTATTCGATTAAATTATTGAAAACCACAAACACGATTAAAAAATAAACATAAATTTATTTTATATTACACTAGGCACATTAACAAAATAAAAGAAGGACAAATGGTGAAGAATTGTATGTACCGGGTGATCGTTCCAAACATCCCTTGACCGATGGTTGGGTTGGTCGTACAAGTCGGTTGGATCCAACGGTCCTTGCTCGAGATAATATCGTTGGTTGTATATATCGACGTCCTCCCCAACCTACGAGAAAATAACAACGAGGTTAGTACATAGATTAATTAAAAAACTTATAACAAAAACAAAAATTAAACAAGAATAATGAGTACACACCGCTTGAAATTCATCAACATAAACTCCTTCTCCTTGCCACCAATCGGCCATTTTTTCGGCGCAATTCGGGCAGAGCTTCGGCTCGGCGGGTTTTGAGGAAAAAACCTAAGAAATGTTTTCTGATGGCAGATCGGACTTAGCCGCAACCAACAGACCACTATTTCCTAGGCTTTTGGGAGGGGAGGGTTTAGAGAGATAAATTGTAGAGAGAGAAGGAAGAATGGGTTGTGGTATGAAGAAATGAGAGGGGAAGGGGGGGTATTTATACCCATCAGACCGCACCCTCAGGGGGCGGTCGGGTAATTTTGCACTAAGGGAAACCGCATCCTCCCAATGCGGTTTGCACTTCCCTAGGCTTGACCGTTGCTTGCAGGTGCAGTCCCCGATCCGTGGCGCGGAACGCTCAGCTGGCGCGCGTTCAGCGGTCGGATCGTGACCCCATCCAATAGTCTTCAAGACCGTTCCACAAAAACTGAGGACCGCATCTTGGGGCTGTGGTTCGCCTGCTGACGTGGCACGGAACGCACCTCTAAGGTGCGGTTTACACTTTAAACGCACCTGAAAGGTGCGGTTTGTTAATAAAACGCACCTTAGGGGTGCGTTCCGTTAGAAAAGGTGCTACAATTGTAATTTTTTTTTATTTGGGTGCTAGTTTTGTAAATTTTTTTTAATGGTGCTAGAATTGGAAAAAACTCCAGATTTCAAGCAAAACAAATATCCCAATCTTTGCATATTGGGCCAGAAAATTTGCAAAATAGTTTGGGCCCTTTGAACAAAACTCTAGCTAGCCGACGGACCCATTATGCTCTCATCGATAGAAGCTAGTCTCGAGTTTCTTCCAGTGTTATCAACTCGGTTTAGCCCATTGGCCCGTTCGAATAATTGAGTTGGGTATTATGATCCGATTATTTATCCGGTTTGGTATTGATATATTAAAAAACTGAATCGCTAAATGTCGTCCTTAAAATTGCTAACGGTCGCCCTAACTCTAATGATAAATAACTTATATACCCCCAATAAAATTTCAAAATTTAAACAAACTAAACAATCCCTAACCCCTCAAACTGAACCTCTCATCTGCCTTCTTCACGAATCCCTCTCGACGCACCAGTTCGTCGGCGTCTTTCCCCCCGTCGTCGTCGCCCGTTCTCTAGCGAAATTTCCAAAAAAACGCTCAAGCTAAGGCAAGTTACGGTTGGTCCATGGTGCAACCGCAACTCATTTGCGGTTGGTCCATGATGCAACCGCAAGTGAGCTGCGGTTGGCCCATGGTGGAACCGCAAGTGAGCTGCGGTTGCACCATGGGCCAACCGCAGCTCATTTGCGGTATGCGGTTGGCCCATGGTGCAACCGCAAGTGAGTTGCGGTTGGCCCATGGGCCAACCGCAAATGAGCTACGGTTCCCTTTTTTTGTTTTTTTTTCAATTTTTTGATTGAACTTTACTGATTCAGGGTCGCTAGTCATGCTCCAGATATCATATCGACGATTCCAACTCCAGAATGACGATGATGGATTCTCTCTTTTGAATAATGTTTTATTTTCTTTACTAAGTTGTGTTTGTTTTCTAAAGGAAGAGTAAAGAAGCTAAAAGGTTAAATTTGTAACTTTGATGTTTTTTAGGGCGACATTTAGCAATTTTAAGGGCGACCTTTAGCAACTCCCTTAAAAAAGTCGTCACAGTGTTTATACATTTATAAATTATATCAAATCATCTAAAATATGGGTAATAACATAAAACATTATATCAAAATAACACCTCGTACTTGAACCCACCATATAGTGAAAATTCAAACACTCTCATATAAAATTAATATTTAATTATTCAATTTAGATTTTCAAAAATAGGGTTAGACGAATGAAAAGTCAGAAAAATGTGCAATTCGAAAACCAAATGGAAAAATGATGTCGTGCAACCACAAATATGAGAACCCTGCAACGGGTCCACCTACGAGTGTGCGACACCCATTTTTCTTATCGGGTCCGGATCAACTCGCAGGTTGACAACTTTGATTTCTTCACACCTGATCTCTGGCTCTGTGAAATCCCTTTCCTTTTACTTCAAACTTTAGATCTAGCCACATTAGCTTTACCCTATGTTTTATTATGGCCCTCACTTGAATCAATCACCGTAATAGTTTAAGAATCAAATAAGATACTTGTATTGGACTAATATGTGATGGAGTAATAGGTCAGGGGACTGAAGAGTGAAGAGTAAGATGTTATTAAGTTGGTTAGAAAACCGCAAGGATTTTCTGTCTTAGATTTGTTTTTACAATTATTTATTAATTTTTCTTCATAGAATAAAATTCATCCGTCTCAGAATTTGAAACATGTTCTTTTCAAACGATCATATGAATCATTACCAATTGCACTAACTAAATTTGTTGCCCTTTTCCATTTTTTTCTTTCCTTTTTCATTTTTGTGCGCTTTTATTCCCCTTCCATCTTTGTGCTTGGTTTTGCCTTCCATGGCTCTTTCTTTCCTATTGGTGGATCTATCTTCCTCCCCCCCCCCCCCCCCCGGTTGAGCTTTTTCCCACTGATCTGGTCACTCGGATCTGGAGATGATGGTTCGTTTCTAAGGTGCGATGGAGGCTAGATGTTATTCAGATTTGGCTTGTTTTCTCCTTCTCTCTGGTCTACCTCCATGTCTCACCTTGTAGATCTAGTTGTGTCGGAGATGCAACCCTTGGCGTCGGACTCAGAGTGAAAAGCTTGAAGACAGAGGGCCCCTTCCCTCTGGCTTCTTCATCAACGATGGTCGTTTGTTGTTGTCCCCGGGTTTCGATTGGGGGGTGGTAGGAGCCAATGGCCGTTTCTCTGCTTGTACCTTTCCATTTGGGCTTTGGCTCGGTCTCATACTTAATGACATTTCACTTTTAAAAAAAAGCTAGCTCACTAACTCTCTCGTAAGTATTTTTTTGGTGTTTGATATTTTTATTTTGATATTTTGATTATATTAATTCAAGTTTAATAATTAAATTAATTTCATTCTAGCTTATAAATGGAAAATAATTTTAAAAGATTATTGCTAATTGTCGCCCTACCTTATACACATCCTAATTTAAAAGTTGAGATTATCACTTTATCCTTTCTCTCTTTTTTATTAAGAAATATTTTATACTAATAAACCCAATCAATAAAAAAAATTGACGTTGGCATTACCCACCACCGCCGCACACTGATTCCCACCGTTAACCACTGACATTCGTTGCTAGATTTGTGATTTAGGGTTTGCAGAAGAATGAATGAAATCTCACTAGAACAGAAAACGCTAGTTTTTCCTTTCAGTACATCTGTATTTATATATGTGACCAAGTTCCATTCTAGTACCTGTAATTCTACAGTTTACATATAACTATCCAAAAACAAAAAATTATATTTGTAAATCTATACTATTATACTATCTCGAACACCCCCTCAAGTTGGAGCATATATGTCACACATGCCAAGCTTGCATATCAATTCATAAAACCTATAAATGGGTAGGGACTTGTTCATTATTAATAATTTGACTTTCAGTTGAGATGTGGAAAAGCTTGATGAGTCCGGATGAGATCTTCTCCCTGATGAAGTAACAGTTAATCTCTATGTGTTTGGTCCTTTCATGAGTCATTAGTTTCTCTGCAAGTTTAATAGCAGAGGTATTGCCACAATACATAGAGAAGGAAGTAGTAAAACAAACATTCAAATCATTAAAGATAAACTAGCCACCGCAATTTGCAAGATAAGTCAGCCATGGCTCTATACTATGCCTCTACAGAAGAGCGACTTATTGTATTTTGCTTCTTTGCTCGCCAAGAAATCAATGATTTTCCAACGAAAATACATAAACCAGGGATGGATCTTCTAGTATCAGGACATCCAACCCAGTTAGAGTATGGTAAAGCAGATAAATGAAGATATGAATTGGCTGGGGAAAACAGTACTTTTCCAGGATTATTTCTAACAGAACGAACTAACCTACTGGCAGCTTGCATATGTAAATCAGTAGGAGTAGCTACAAATTGAGTAATATGGTGAACATCATATTAAATATCAGGACGAGTAGTACATAAGTATAACAAACATCCTATTAACCTCCTATAAGGGGAAGGATGTTATCAGATGTAGCTGAAAGTCCGACGTTTGGTCCGGAAGGAGAGGCTGAAACTTTTCCAGCAAGTAAATAAGAATCTGCAATTATTTTTAAAGGAAACTTTCTTTGGCAAAGTGTGAGTCCTTTAGAACAACGTGCTATTTCTAACCCTTAGAAATAATGTAAAGGACCTAAATCATTTATTCTAAAAGTAGCATCAAGTTTTTGTTTAATAGGCATCTTTTGCAACCGTCCCTCCGGGGTTGGGATTCGTCGCGTTCGTTTTTTGGGAGTCGTCATTGATCTTACTTGGAGTGGATCGAACATTCTTCGAATCGTCCCTAACCTTAGTGTCAGAACTGAGATATGGTCTGCGGTTAAGAGATTCGGGTTCGGGAGTACGGTTACGTGTGGGGAAGTGAAATCACACCCCACAACGCCCTAAATCGGTACTACTTAAGTTGATAAGTTTTATGTGTGTTGGGTGACATTTTGGTAATTATTGTGTATTTTAAAACCCCACTGGATTATTAACATATTGCTTATGACTTATCTAATACGTCCTTGGACGTTTAGTTCATGATTAGATATTTTAGATATTTTTAGGGCCTTATTGGAACACTAAAATAATTAAATCATATTAATTTTAATTTAATTATACGCCCACTGACGTAAAAATTAAAAGATAAAATTAATTGGTTAGTTGGACTCGAACCTTATCGGTTGCCTACGTACCCATTAGACGGGATCAAAGTTCACGTAGTTCGTTTGAATTTTGATAATTTAATTGTATGACTTTTGTCACGTTACACCTATAGTGGCTCTCGTATTAAGGGTTTTGTTAAATTTGATAGTTTTAATCCTGACTTTTATCATGTTCCACTGAACGTTATTTTTGCATCATAAGTTTGTTAATAAAATTTCCATTAGATTATTATGATGTAGCCATAGAGGGCTTAGGAACGGACGTAGCCACGTGGGGACCCGAGGGTTTGATTTTGCAGATACAGGGGATTCAACCTCCCATAGAGGGCTCAGGAACGGACGTAGCCACGTGGGGACCCGAGGGTTTGATTTTGCAGATACAGGGGATTCAACCTCGCATAGAGGGCTCAGGAACGGACGTAGCCACGTGGGGACCCGAGGGGGATGGCCGGTTCCGCGTCCGATCGGCCTACGACCTTGCAGTTAACCACGAGCAGATGGAGAGGGAGTTCGATTGGCGCATCATCTGGAAATGGAGGCGGCCAGCGCGGGTTCAGCATTTCCTTTGGCTTGCAGTTCGAGAGAGGCTCCTCACCAATGCCGAACGGAGCCGGAGACATCTGACGGATCAGACGACGTGCACCTATTGTCACTCCCACACAGAAACAGCCTTGCATGTGTTGCGAGACTGTAATTTTGCCAGGTTAACTTGGATGCGGCTACTCCAGGCTTCTGAATACCAAACTTTCTTCAGTTTGTCACTGCAGGAATGGATTGCGAAGTACCTAGCTGAAGAGGACAAGGGTTTGGCCTTCGGCATCACTTGCTAGTCCCTGTGGCGGACCAGGAACGACCGAGTTTTTGCAAACAAGGTCGTCTCAGTTGAAGCATTTCACCAGCGCGTCCTGGCTTGGTTAACTGTCGTGAGGAATGCCATGGACAAGGACATGATCGTTCATCATCCATGTCCGCCAGCTAGAACGGAGGAGCTGATCTCTTGGAAGCCTCCTCCTCCCGAGTGGGTTACTCTCAACTCTGATGGCTCCGTTCACCAGGATTCATGCTCTGTTGCCGCTGGGGGCCTGATCAGAGATCACTTAGGACACTGCATTGCAGCGTTCGCTTGTAACTTGGGGATCTGCTCGATCACCCGAGCGGAGTTGAGAGGCGTTGCGGAAGGGCTTCAACTGACCTGGGATCTGGGTTTTCGTCGCGTGAGGGTGGAGTTGGATTCCAGATGCGCTGTCCACCTTCTCAGCAGCAACGCACACCCGGATCATCAGCATAGTGCTATTACCGACCGTATTCAGGCGCTATACAAGCGTGATTGGGAGGTCGCCTTTTATCATGTTTATAAAGAGGTTAACAAGTGTGCTGATTACCTTGCTAGCCAAGACCACTATTTGTCGCTAGGTGTACTGGATCTTGTATGATGTCCAGGGGATTTCTGAGCCCCGTCTGGTTATGAATGAAAGCTAGGATGCCCCGCATCCATTTATAAAAAAAAAAAAAAGGATTATTATGATGTTACTAAGATGAATGCAAGAATTTTAATCATTAAGAAGAAATTCGATGTATCAGACAAGAATAAAAACTAACTTAATTCGCATTTCACATTTCGTATTAACGACCTTTAAACAAATAAAACTAAGCGGGATGGTTAAATTAATGCATGATGGGTCAGCAGCCCAACTTGCTAAGTTGCTAGCCACAGAGCGCATTCGTTCCACTGAACGAGGGTTCGAAAACCCACCCACGCCATTTTTAATAGTCGCTTTTTTTTGTTTCAAAGAAAGGGGAGGGGCAATTTCGTAATTGCTCAGAACCCGATGGCAAGGCCACGTAATTAACGATAAACCCTAGGGATAATTTGGTCTTTTTCAGGTGGCCATAAATTCTTCTTAAAGGAACCCTAATCAAACTAAACCCTCAGCCAAGGCCGCTGCTCTCACCTCTCTCTTCTCTCGTCCCTCGTCTCTCTCTCTCTCTCTCTCTCTCTCTCTCGTCTCACCTCTCTTCTCTTCCAGAGATCAAACCAACGAAATCCTAGCCGAATCAAACCACGCCGCCGCTCTCCCCCTCCATCTCTCATCTCTCTTCCAATGGCAACGAAACCCTAGCCGACCCGCGCCGCCTTCTGCTCCTTCCTTCTCAAAGTGTTCTTGCCGTCTCTCTAAACGAGAGGGATGGCGGCGCGAACCTTCTCCTCTACTCCTCCCCACATTCTCCCCTTCTCATTGCTTCTGGATACGAAAAGGGGATAGTGTCGCTGATGGCGATCTGAAGGCATGCGTCGTCAGCGACGGCGTCGAGGCTAAAACCAAAGGTTGGTTTGCCTCCCCCTTTTGTGATTTTCTATTATCTTTAGGTCTGATTTTTAGGGTTTTGACGATTCTAATCATTTTTCATTATTTATTTTCCGGAAATCGGCCCAAAATCGAGGGGGAATACTATATCTGTTTAGCCCCGACCTCGATCTCTTCCTTCTATTTAGAACAGAGGAGACAATGGGGAGATCTCACCCTTTGGTAAGCTCCATCTCACATGCATGCTCAATTTTGTTCGATTTAGTACATTAGATCGTGATTTAACCTTTTTTTTTGTTTTTTTTTTGTTTTTGTTTCGGATCTCCGCCGAGAGAAGGAAGGAGAGGCGGCGGCGCGGCCTGCACCAAAGCCGACGCCAAGGTTTGGTTTTGGGTAGGTTCTTTTATTTTGATTTTTTGCTATTATGGGGTTTTTAGTTTATTATCATTATTTGGGATTCTAACCCTTGATATCCTTGATATTTGCAGATTTCTACAGTTTGAAGAAACTAGGTGATGCCTTTTCTAAACCTAAAGTGGATGGTTTGGTTATTGTGGCTATGATTTGGTTTATAAGTCTCCTTGGTGTTATGAAAGTAAATTTTGCTAGGACCGCTGCTAGGTTTGTTTACCCTTAATGTTCGGTTTTGGATATGGTAAAAACGAGAACTTGCTTTATTAAAATTTGTAAATCTATAATGGTCTTAGGGTAATTGGACATCACAGCTACTGCTTTTGACCATCAATTTGGTGGGAATCTCTCTAGAGTTGGGATTTGATTAAACAATTGATTAAAAGGCTGATACGAATTGGTAACAAATGAAATTCTAAATGACATTAGGGCTTTTATTGTATTTGGCATACAAAATAATAACTAAATGAGGACTTTGTGATTATCAAATTTTGGTAATTGGGTAAAAAAGGGGGTGCCCTTAAACACAAAAAGAGGTATTTTAAAATACTCTCCCAAAGGTCTGATTTGAATTCTTTTTGCTGTCTTGAATTTATTGTTGGATTATTGGTGTATTACAAGAGTAAATGGACTAATTTGGTTGATTAGAGCACTAAATTTAGCTAGCCATTCGGCAAAAGTTATGTTTACCAGAAAACTGAAAGCGATAGGCATAGTATATAACGACAGAAATGGGAGGCCTAAAGAAGCATACATATTACAAAAATCAACACCTTTTTTATGCCCACTTCACATACAGATCTAAGCACCCTATTCTAATGGGTTATGAAAAAGAGAAGCAACATCGTTTACAACCATATTAAATGATTTTGTATTACTATATGGATGTAATGGGTGAATATGTGCTTGAGTGATTGGTGGTGAAGAAACACCAACCTATTTTTGTGGTTTGGTGGAGTTTGATGGGGTTGGCTTATTACTATCTTTGACTTTTGCCTCCTTTGTGCCTCTTAATGCTCCTGGTCCGCCCATTTTTGTGCTTAGTGCTCTGTCTATTTTGTGTTTTAATGTCCTGTCTCTTTAGTGTTTTTTGGTTCTTTCCTTCCTGTAAGTCCTTCTCTGTTGCCTTTGTTTGGGGTAAGAGAAACCCATTATATATCATCACATTTTACTGTTCATTATTGTGTGCCGGCTGCTCTTTGTTTGCTCCTGAAGTGTTGGCCCGAACCACCCCTTGTGATGGCAGTTTTGTGTTGGTTCTTTGAGGAGATGACTGCTTTGTTTCTTTTGAGAATTGGCAGCTGCTCCTGGGAAAGGATAAGGATAATGAGTTCTGTTGGCTGGGTCGACCAGAGTTGAGCGGGTCGGCTAGAGTTGACCCGGTTGGACTAGACTGGGCCGAAATATGGGCCTGGATTGTGGGTTCTTGTTTTTTGCAGGTCCCTGGTCTGTTTCTGGCCCAAAATGATGACCGAAGGAGGCCCAAACAGTCTCAAAAGACTAGGCCTCCAATTCTGCTTGGTGCCACCAAAAGCATAATTCTTTTTTTTTAAGGGCAATGTCTATTTTTTACCCAAACCTTTTTCAGATTCTTTTATTTTAACCAAACCTATTGAATTCCTAAAAATTATCCAAACATTAACTCTCCGTCAACTTTTCTGTTAGTAATGCTGACTAAGTATGACCATAATGAGTTGACTTCCTACGTTGCGGTCAGAATACCATCATTTACTATTTTTAATAAAAAGATTATAAAAAAAACAAAACAAAATCTCACCATCACGTGGACGAAATAAGTAACGGTAACAGAATGAATGCCCAAACTTTGATAAATTATAATACGTTTGGATAATAAATAGAATTTCTATAGGTTTGGTTAAAATAAAAGAATCTGAAAAAGGTTTGGGTAAAAAATAGACATTGCCCTTTTTTAATGTATAATTACTAAGTGTATCTTAAAGATTATAAATTGTAATTTGTAATTACACATTTATTTATTTATGTTATTGCCTTTAGAATTAGATGATCATTATATGTATTGCTCAAACATTCGATTGATTCTTCCAACCCAATTCGTTTGCTTCTCCAATTTTAAACCGTATCCAAACTTATAATCAACGTTTCCCAAACCATGATATGATAACAGAGTTAAATAATAGTGAACTCGGAAGTCGTTGATACTTATTGATTTGCAACAATTAACCTCAACCAATCTCGTCCAACTTTTCACTTCAACTTATCCTTTTGAGTTTTAGGCAGAGTGGTTGTTCTGGACAAAATGTGGTGTCTACAGTTGCCCTCCTTTGTATATCTTTTTTATAAAGAGTTATACAAAGTTCTTATAAAGACAACACATTTTCAAGAAGTAGCATGATAGTTGTGTGAGAGTCTTTGAAAAATGATATGATTTGAGGGTGATGTGAGAACTGTGAGTCATTTTTATGGGTTTGTATGAGATCGCTGATTGCGAGGGCTCCAAATTTCCTGATAGCCTCGATCAATGAAGGGAAATTTACGGATTTTCTGATGTTCATTAATCATCGTATGACTTACTTCTTTGTCGCTTGCCAATTCCAATTAGGTATTTAATGCTGGAGATGCTCTTTATCTCTCGTGCGTAGTTGAATGATAGAGGGGCTCGCCAGCTCCTATGAGGTATTGAATGGTAGAGGCGCTTCTTATCTCCCATGAGGTATTGATTGGTAGGGGCGCTTCTCAGCTCCCGTGCGTTGTCGACTGGTAGAGGGGCTCGCCAGCTCCTATGACGTATTGATTGGTAGGGGCGCTTCTCAGCTCCCACAAGGTATTGAAAAAGTAGGGGGGTGCTCCTTAGCTCCCACGAGGTATTAAAAAAGTAGGGGGTGCTCCTCAGCTCCCATGAGGTATTGAAAAAGTAGGGGTGCACCTCAGCTCCCATGATGTGGAAAACGTAGGGGTGCTCCTCAGCTCCCATGAGTTATTAACCGGTAGAGGGGCTCGCCCGCTCCTGTTAGGTATTAATTGGTAGGGGCACTACTCAGCTCCCATGCATTGTCGTTGAGATTTTGACTTTCCTTTGTGGTATAGCAATGTAGAGTACTGATTTGTTCGCATTGTAATATATATTAGCTTTGGGATTCTAGTAGTGCGTTTGGCACAAATATCGATAACAAGTAGTCGCACAGCCTAAGGGATCCTTAAGCATGCGGTAAGTTTAACATTGATATGTATTGCTTTTGGTATCATATTGTTAGATAGATGTAAAAAATGTAGCGTGATATGACATGATGTAATGCCATGATCAGAATGCGTAAATGGAGAGGGCGGATCCCCTTATGTGGATGTTCACTCAATTGGTGTGCCACCTTGTGGCAACCTTGATGAGTACTTGACATGACGCGTTGTATGATGAATGCTTGCCGCAAATGTAAAGGTGATTTAGTTTCTTTTGTTTTGTCACAAGTTTTTCTTCAAATTGGTCGACCCTCAAGAATTATGTCATTTCTTTTAACTTAATCGGTCTTTAGCCTTGTCCGAAGTGGGAAGGCATATGTATTGATAGTGTTGTCGTCTTTAAATCTTCAGTTGTTAGTGGACGAGTCCACCTTCATTTCGATGTTCGCCTTGTAAAGTTGTTGAACTTCTTTTGCGTCCTGGAAAGGGTTCATACGAAGATATCGTATCAAGTCTTCTATTGAGTTTGTAGAATATTCGTGACCCACCTATTTATTTTGAGTGGTCTCGAATAAATTTTCCCTTACATGCTCCTATCATTCATCACTGTAGGCAGGGAATCCCTAAGCTGGCTTCTCAAAACTGTAACGATTATTGAATTCTTCCCCTTCGTTTGTGAATCATGAGCGTACGGGGTTAAGCCAAGGGAGAAAAGGGAACAACAAAACAAATTCATCTTAGTTCTCATGGTAATTTTGGTTAAATTGTTTTGAGATTGTTATTGCTCTCTGATCGTATGCTAGTCATGAATTGCTTCTGCATTTTGTTAAGACTGTGAATTCGTAGTTGGTTTATGTGAATGTATAGCCACTAGGCGATTATCATGAGATCATATTTGTGATCGGATGGTATAAGAGATAGCTGTCAGTTGCAAGTTGGGACAGAATGGCAAGTAAAGGAGAACAATAAGTGCATGGTTGAGGCAAATCCTCGCGGAATTTTATTTCTGGGGCGTAAAAAGAAAGGATACATAGCAAATACGAGAAATACTAAAGAGATTCATGATTCGACAGTCCACCCTGCACTTGTCCCATTATTCTCGTGGAGTCGATCGAGCATTACTTCATCCTCTTGCATAGTATTTCTTCACCGAGTCGGTGTTGACCGGATATAGTAACTCATCCCTGTCCATATTTGTTAATATGAGCGCTCCCCCTGAGAAGGCCTTCCTCACCACATAGTGACCTTTGTAATTAAGGGCCCATTTCCCTCTTGGATCTCCTTGTCAGAGCATAATTTTCTTTAAGACCAGCTCTCCTTCACGAAATTGTCTCGGCTTCACCTTTTTCTCAAATGCTCTGATTAACCGTCTTTGATAGAGATGACCATGATGGATGGCCCTTAGCATTTTCTCCTCAATCAGATTTAGTTGGTCATACCAGACATTGACACATTCGGCATCTTCGAGTTCTGCTTCTTTTAATACCCTCAAGGATGGTATCTCCACTTCAATTGGCAATACTGCTTCCATCCCATAAACCAGAGAAAAAGGTGTTGCACCTGTCGATGTTCTCACCATTCACTACAGGAAAACTGGTATCTAGACACGGTATCTTATTCACGGTATGTTTTCCCATACTAAGAAGTATGCTTATAGTGATGGGAAAAGTTACTGTATTTGATTGTATAGTTCTAAACACGGGAATCAATTTACATTTTTATCAGTCTTCATTTCCTGTGACTAACTGTTAGTCGCGGTTAATCACCATGAACAATGTAATAATTTACCTTTGTAAATTTTAGATAAAAATAAAGAAGAATTAAAAAACCTAAATATTTGGAGGGAACTCCACCTCTTTCATTTTGGCTCCAAAATTATACATAGGTGAAATCCTTCCTCGCCTTCATACACAAAAATTTAGCCTTCCCACCATTATTTCCCCTTAATTTTCAAACAAAAATTTTCCTTCCCCGCCTGTTTTACAATAAAAGGACGAGCACTTCTACTATGCTATATAGTATTGGTGCTTTAATGTACAACTTGAAGTTGTACCATAACATTAAATGTACAAGTTTAGGTTGTACCATAAAGGAATTTGTATCATTATATTATGGTACAACTTTACAACTTGAAGTTGTACCATCACATAAGGTACAAGTTTAAGTTGTACCATAAAAAAATTTGTACAAAAAGTATAGGTACAATATGAAGTTGTACCATAACATTAAAGGTACAATTTCAAGTTGTACCATAAAAGTAAAAACCTATAGGGCTAATACCACTACAACACCCGAACTATCCAGAAAATGCCACTTGTGTCCTATTGTTTCCAATATTCCATCTGTGTCCTGAACTATTATTCTGTTAGTGTTGACTAGCGTTGACCGTTAGTATTTAACAGAAAATCCAGTCAGCGTTGACGTGGCATCTGACGTGGAACTTTCATTATTAGTTTTTATTTATTTTTCCATCTAAAATAATTAAACTAAGGAAAAAAAATAAAAATTATGGAAACCCCCAAATTTTCTTAATCCTCCGTCAGTCCAACTCCTCTACCTCGCCGCTGCACGTCTCCTCTGCCGCCGCAGCCCGCAGCTACTCCGCTCAGCGATTCAGCAGTAGCAGCAGCAGCGACCTCGCCGACTCCACCTTCCGTCACTTCCTAGGCAGACATCCTGCCATCGCTCCAAATCTTCCGTCAATCTCCCACCGAATTGCATCAGCCCTTAAACAAAAAGAAAACATATATGTCTTCTCCCTCGCTGGTACTATTCCACCTCCGCCAGATTTGCCTCTCCAATCCCTTGCACACTGTCACCAACCACCTTCCCTCCACCTTCATCATTCCCATTTCTTGGTGGAGCTTGCGTCGTTGCTGTTGCAAAAGGAATCCAGAACCACAACTTCGGTCAGTCATCTCCTCTCCGGCGATGTGAGACTGTCGCGATTCTCAACGACAGATGGATCTGAGGGAAATGGATGGGTATAAGGGAAGAGGGTGATCGATGTGATATTTTTGGCTTGTTGCGATTCCCCTCGACGATGCGCTGAAGATCCACCATTTTTGCCAAGAACCCTAATTTTGGCAAAAACATAATTTGTTCAATTCAACTCAAAATTGGAGATTGAAATCGAAAGTAAAGCATAGTGATATGTTCTGGAGTGGGAGGAGGGTGTTAAATGGACATGAATTTGGAGTTTTGTTGAGGAAAAACGAAAAGGACTTAAGGAGAGGGAGACTGGAGCTTGCGGTGGCGCGAGAGACAAATGGAAATTCGTCGTATTTCTGGGTTCAGAGAGCAGGATGAAGGGCTGGGAGATGATAGCAACCAGGATCCGATTGGCTGGAGATTGGCGGCAACAAGAAACAAAGGATCAGGGGTAGGTGGTTAGGACGTCAAAATTGCCGGTTGGAGAAGCCATAATCGCATCGGCTGGCCGGCGCTGGAAGAAGACGAAGAGCAGGTGGAGGAGCATTTATTATTATTGAAATTACATATTTTTTAATTTCTAATTTCTTTATGTTTAGTTGTTATTTAATTTAAATTAAAAATGTGAGATTTCAATGACTTGGCATTGCCACGTCAGCAAAAGTCAATGTTAAGTTGACCACCGTTTGGTCAACCGTTATCTTTAACGGTCAACGAAATTGTCATGATACAAATGGCATAAAGTATAATAGTTCAGGACACATATGGAATATTGGAAACAATAGGACACAAGTGGCATTTTCCGGATAGTTCGGGTGTTGTAGTGGTATTAGCCCAAACCTATAGTACCAATGCTCTATAGCATTGTAAAATTCCTCTAAAAGGATATGGGCGGGATTCGGAAGTTTTTGGCCGCTCTTTTTTCATTTTAGGGGTTTATTTTTGGGTTAATATTTTCGTATGGCTTGAACTTTGACCAAAATAAATATCCTGACCAATCTTTTCGATTTATAACATCCTGGCCCGAATTATGCACCAAAATAAACAATTTGGCCAGATTCGACTTTTGACCGTTAATTTGGACGGTCAAACGCGTTGACCGTTAGTCAACGCGCCATGTCACTTCCAAGTCAGCATAAAATATTTAAAATAATTCACAATTTCCACACATTCCCTAATTTTAAATTATTATAAATTTAAAAAAATCATCTAATACCTTAGTTAAACCAAAAATAAAAAACGAAAAAAATTAAATATTTATCAGATCTTCTAACGTGCCAGTGACGTGGCGCGTTGACCGTTAGTCAACGCGTTTGACCGTCCAAGTTAATGGTCAAACATCGAGTTTGGCCAAATTGTTTATTTTGATGTATAGTTCTGGCCATGATGTTATAAATCGAAAAGATTGGCCATGATGTTTATTTTGGTCAAAGTTCAGGCCATACGAAAATATGAACCCTTTATTTTTTTTACTCCTTAACATAGAGAAAGAAGAATCTAGATCCAGATCCCCTTTCATCCCACTCTGTCTCTCGCTCTCCTCTCTTCTGGAAAGCGATCCAAACCAAATCCATGCTCCATCTCCCTCACGCCTCTCAATTTTCCTGCGCCCTCTATCCTTTCCTGGAACAAACGAAAAGTGGAAGAAAAGGTACAATCCACTCGTTAAAGAATCGACACCGATGACGAGCATCATGTTAAAATAAGTTTGATGTTTGATAGATTCTGACCAATTTCTTATTTTGCAGGTAGTCTCTCTATTCTTACTAGTAAGGTTCAGTTAAAGCGAAGGGAGGAGGAGTTCCTATGACCTACAGAGGCCACTTTTGTCGCCCCGCGGTGTCCTTCCGTTTCTCAAGTCTAGCGTCTTCGACAACAACCGATAGCTACAGTTGCGGCTTCATAAAAGAAAGGGGAAAGCAGACCAAAAAGAAAAGGGAAAGGGGGGAAGATGGCGTACTAGGAGGTTTGAGATTGTTTAAGGCATATACATTGGTTGATTGAGGTAATCCAAGCTTTCTTTCCTGCTAATTTTAGATTTTAAAAGTTAGGGTTCTTAAACTAAATTTGGGGATTTCCTGAAACTTGTTTGTTTCTCCCTTGTCTGCCATCTTGTTAATCAGAATTAATGATGGGGTGGTTGGTTGGAACTAATGATAGAAATGGAAAGCTTGCTAATGCTAAAGGAGAAGAAACTGGTAATTGAACTACAAATTCTATTTCACTTTTCCTTCGATGAATAGCTAGGAGGTAGACATTATGAGAGTTCTGCCATGTTTTGGACGACTCTGCCTTTAGGTTTTATATAACAGGTGGTTGAGTGGTGAATGAAAAGAGAATTGAAGGTGGCTTAATTTATATATAATCTTCGGTTTATTACTGGTTTTCTGATTTTGTTTAGTTGTAGAACATTTTGTTAAACCACAGTACAAATGAGACTGGATGAAGATATTTCTTATTCATGCTTTGCCAGGCCTTTTACAGAGAGGTGAGCTTGGTGATGGTGGATGGAAGCTCGGTAATGCACATACTCTTTCTTTTTTATATGGTTTTCATATTCCTTCTTTCCTGAACGGGCTAATTGCTACTTCCATAAGAGCCAACAAACAGCAACTAAAAAGGGGTGTGGGGGGTAGCAAGGTCTGACTAACAGCATTACGATTCACCTTTCCTTTCTTTTGTAGCTAACTCTTTATCTTTGTTCTACACACGAGTAAAAGCAAGGAAGCATTATGACTTCAAGTCTCCCATCACCACGTTTTGCATCACCATCCCCGGCGCCATCTCTCTGTTTAGTGAGGTGCATCCCACTCGTAACTGTTTTAGAGGTTTTGGATTGATTAATTAGTGGACTCTGCCTCTTGTTCTTGTCGCAAAATAGAGGCCTTTTCCTCCGGAGATGCTGTGAATGGAGAATGGGTTATGGAAGAAGGCCATGAATTAGTATGTTCCTATGATGCAGTTTGATGCGGTCATTGACAGTACCAATTGTTCTTTTGTTGTATTTCTTCCTCAGACCCGCAGTCCCTCGATAGCACCAATTGTGAGTTAAAGGCATGTGATTGCAATCTAATCCAGAGAAGCGAGAAGCAGAAACAAAAGATGCAGCGAATATGAGCCGAGCAATCTATGAGATGGACCTCAAGAAGACTATGGGATAGAGTTGGTTCGATTGAGGGAACCATTGCTAGCATCAATTCCATTCTCAGGGTGGGCACCTTGATGAGGTAACTAACTCACGACTGTTTTTTGATGAGACAGAGATGACTATTAAGAAAAATGTTTTTTCATCTATGCAAACAATCATGAATATTATCATAGAAGAAGAAAGTAAAGAAGAGGATCTGTTACTTTTAATATTATCAAACAAGATCTAAGTATGTTGTGTCCTCTTCTTTTCTTCGTTTGGTAGCGGCAGGGATGGATTTTGAGAGCTCTGTATTTCTGTTTTGGTGTTTCTATGCACTGAACTCGTATAATGAGTATTTTGCACTTATGCTTTTGCTGGTTTGCAGCGCTGCTGCTGTTTTAATTTTGAGTTTCTGACTATGTTTTTGTCAGGATGAGAAAGACTTGAAGATATGGGAGTTGATTGATATTGCAGCTACTCAAGAGTATCTTGTTGAAGCAATGTTCCAAGATTCAGATAACTTTAGATGATTTAGTTAGACTAATTGGATTTGTAATTGATTTTCACTATGTTAGAGTTTCATGCTACGATAATTAGTCTTTTCAATTATAAGCTAATTAACATTGATCAATAAATGATATTTGAACTAATTGTATTGACAATAATGTTAGAATTTAATGCTATAAAAGTTGGCATTTTCAATTTTATGGTACTATAAAAAAGTTTATTTAGCAAGGAAAAATGTTGTGGCTACTAATCGATAATTAGGCATACTCAAATACTGTGATCAATTGTTAGTATGTAAACACGGAAGAATCAACCATATACCGTGACTAATGATTGGTATCTAGTTACGGGACATGATTTTGTCACGGTAAATACCATGCTAAAAGGTGTACATCCCGTATCTAGATGATGTTTGTTCCTGGTTTTGTATGGCAAGATTTTGTATTAGTCATAGGCCTACCCGTGATTAATAGGTATAAATTATCACGGGAATGTGCACTGTGACTAGTTATAACAAGTCACGGTACAAATTTTCCGTGACCTTTACAATTAGACACGAAGGTATATATTACGGTAATTTTCCCGTGACTAACACTATTAAACACGGGAAACACACTTTTAAAGACAGAATTTCCCGTGATTAGATGATCTTTTTTCTGTAGTGATTGTTCTATATCCATGCAGAGCAAATGGTAGCATTTCATGCCAATCCTTATACATGATCACCATCTTTTGGATGATTTTCTTAATGTTTTTGTTCGCAGCTTCGACAACACCATTCATCTTGGGCTGATATGGTACAGAGTTATGGTGTTTGATTTTGAACTGTTCGCAGAGTTCATCCATCATTTTGTTTAGATTTTTCGCATTGTCGGTGATCAGCCTTTCTAGCAATCCATAACGACAAATGATCTCTTTCTTAATAAATTTTACCACCACACTTATGGTTATGTTCGCGTAGAATGCCGCTTCCACCCATGTGGTGAAGTAATCTATTGCCACTAAGATGAATCGATGACCATTTGATGCTTTGGGTTTGATTAACCCGATAACATCTATTCCCCAGACGGCAAAAGGCCAAGGCGATGACATGACATGGAGGGGGACAAGGGGAGTATGAATTTCATCCGCATACACCTGGCACTTGTGGCATTTCCAAACATAGTGGATGCAGTCTCCCTCCATTTTAGTCCACTAATACCCCATCCTTAATATTTTTCGAGCCATGACGTGACCACTTGCATGTGTACCGCATATACCTTCATGTATTTCATCAATTATTCTCTAGGCTTCCTTCGCATCTACACATCTTAACGGTGTTGATTCCTGGTTTCTTTTGTACAAGGTCGATCCGCTCAAATGGAACCCATAGGCCAGTATGCGAATAGTCCTTTTGTCATTTTCGGACGCCCCTGACGGGTTTTCTTTTTCTTTAATATAGGTTAGGATGTCGTAATACCACGGTTTGTCATCTGGTTACCCTTCAATATTCATGAGGTATGCGGGAGTATCTCGATCTTAATACATGGTGATTTACCCATTTCTTCCATTTTGTACATCGACGCGAGGGTAGCCAACGCATCTGCGACTTGGTTTTCCACCCGTGATACATGTTCGAACGTTACTTCTTCGAATCGCAATATCAATTTTTTGATGAGCTTCTGATATGGGATGAGCTTTGACTCTCGGGTCTCCCATTCATCTCTTATTTGGAAGATTACTAGTGCAGAGTCTCCATACACCTTCAACCTTTTGATCCCCATTTCAAGTGCGGCTCGTATGCCGAAGGTGCATGCTTCATATTCTGCCACATTGTTGGTACATGTGAAGCAGAGTTTAGCTATAATTGGCAGTATTTCACCTTCCGAGGACATGAAGACGACCCCCACTCCTTGCCCTAAAGCATTAGAAGCTCCGTCAAACTTCATGATCCAACTCCCATGTGGCAAGATTTCTTTTTCCTCCTCTGTAGTCATTATGTTCTCATCTGAGAAATCCATTATCATCGATTCGAGATTTGTAATAGCATGCTCTGCTAAATGGTCGGCAACGACGCTTCCTTTAATTGCTTTTCTTGCTACTTAAACAATGTTGTATTCTGCTAAGAGGACTTGCCATCTGGCGAGGCGCCCAATCAATGCGGGTTTTTCGAATATGTATTTGATGGGGTCCATTTAGGATACCAAATGAGTCGCGTGATACAACATATATTGCCTTAACCTTTTTGCTGCCCAAGCTAGGGCACCACATGTTTTTTCCTAAGGCCGTGTACTTACACTCACAATCATTGAACTTTTTGCTGATGTAGTAGATTGCATGTTCCTTCTTTCCTTGTGCTTCTTGTTGTGCCAGCATTGCCCACACAGAGCTTTCAAATACCGATAAGTACAACGTCAAGGGTCTTTTTGGCGTAGGAGGTGCTAGGACTAGTGGGTTTAGAAGATATTCTTTAATCTTGAAAAACTCATTTTGGCAATATTCGTCCCATTCACATGGTTGGTTTTTCTTGAGTAGTTTGAAAAGGGGTTCACATGTGGAAGTCAATTGTGAAATAAATCTACTGATGTAGTTCAGGCAACCAAGGAACCCTCTTACTTCTTTCTCTGTTTTGGGTGGCGGCATTTCAACTATTGCTTTGACTTTGTCTGGATCGACTTCTACTCCTTTCTGACTTACTAGAAACCCTAGCAATTTTCTCGACGTGGCCCCAAAAGTGCACTTTTTGGGGTTTAATTGTAATTGATATTTACGTAATCTCTTGAAAAGCTTTCGTAAGATTTTCACATGATCTTCTCATGGTCGAGATTTGGCTATCATGTCGTCCACATAGACTTCTATTACTTTATGCATCATGACAATGTCATGAAACAACGTGACCATTGCCCTTTGGTAAGTAGCTCCTGCGTTTTTCAGCCCGAAAGGCATTACAATTTAACAAAATGTTCCCCATAATGTGATGAAAGTCGTTTTTTTCATGTCCTCTGGGCACATTTTGATTTGGTTATACCCAGAAAAACCATCCATAAAGGAGAATGTATGATGATCAGCCGTATTGTCAATAAGAACATCGATATGAGGTAATGGGAAATCATCTTTTGGGCTCGCGCGATTTAGGTCTCTATAATCTACGCACACTCGAATCTTTCCATTCTTTTTAGGGATTGGGACAATATTTGAGACCCATTCAGGATATTTGGCTACTCGTAAGAAGCCGACATTGTATTGTTTTTTGAACTTCTTCCTTGACCTTTAACAACCATTCTGCTTTCATTTTTCTCAATTTCTGCTTGATGGGTTTGCTATCTTGTTTCAAAGGCAAGTGATGCATCACTATTTTCTCATCTAAACCGGGCATGTCTTTGTAAGACCAAGAGAACACGTCTTGATATTCCTTTAGCAGGTCTACAAGCCTTTCTTGCACGTCCTCACTCAAACTTTCCCCAATTTTTACTTCCTTCTGATCATCTTCCGTCCCTATATTTACTACTCTGATTGCCTCACCATGCGGCTGTAGTGCTGGCTCTTCCCACTCAATCACCCAATCCCAGTCTGAAGATTCCTCTTCCTCCTCATCTGATCCCATTTGATTAATGGGTAAGTCAAAGTCGATTGTCAAATCATGAAGATCTTGAGTTCCTCCCACTGCTCACATATCCTGAAGCAAAAGATAAAAAGGCAAAAAGAAAGGGAAAAAATGAGGAATAAGGAAGTTATAGAAATTCATGTCACGAAAGTCTGGAATTCAAATGCATATGTTTTATTTGAAAGCGAGGGAAGGTGCTATAAGTGCGCTTTATTTTCCACTACAGTTTTAACAAAAGCTTAACTAGTCTTCTCGACTACATTTTATTCATCATTCATTATTATCAGATACTCTGGATTTCTCGTGCCCGCGACGTTACATTGTGTCTGGTGTGGGCATGTCTTCAAACTTCCAGTTGCACAACTCTTCATCTGGACGCATCAGGCGAACAAACTCGAACGATTCAGTGTTATTCCCCCGACCTAGGGCTGCAAATGAGCCAAGCCGCTCGCGAGCAACTCGGCGTTCGAAACGGAAAAAACTCGTTCGACACTCGACTCGTTATTTAACAAGCCGGATCGCGAGCCAACTCGTTAGTTAACGAACCAAGATTGAGCTAGACCATGCTCAGCTTGATAAGCTCGCGAGCTAGCTTGATTCGGTGGCTTGTCGAGCTAAGCTCGCGAGCTGCCTTGTTTTGAGCTTTGGGGAAGGATGAATTACTCTTTTAAACATGAACATTGTCTTCTAATACAGATGTGTATGAAATTTAGATGTTATTTATAGTTTCTAGTGTTCTTTCTATCATTTAAATTCTTATATTTATACATTTTTCCAGCAAAAATGATTTTAAATCGAGTTCATCTTGAACCGAGCTTGTACTCAGCTTGACAAGCTATGTTAAGGAGAATTTATCGAGCTCTACCGAGTCGAGCTCGAGCTAGATTATTTTTATTCAAGCCGAGCTCGAGCTCGAGCTGGATTATCAAAATTCGAGTTCGATCCGAGCTCGAGCTGAAAAATTAATAAACGAGCCGAGCTCAAGCTAAGCAAAAACTCGACTCGACTCGGCTCGTTTGCAGCCCTAATCATGGAGTACTTCTTGTAGAAGGAAAGGATTCTGTCTATGCTTGCAGACCTCTTATAGATAAAATTTTGGCAAGAGTCTGAGGCGGGAAGACAAAGTCACTGAGCTAGGCTGGAAGAATAGAACTGGTTAACTCTGTGCTTATGTGTCTCTCGCAATTTTGGATGTCTATTTTTCTGTTGCCAAAATCTGTGATTGTCGAAGTAGAACATATTTGTAGTGACTTTCTCTGGGGTGTTGTGGTTGGGGTTAAGATCAGGGCTACTGTGGCATGGAATCAGCTGACATTCCGAAGGCTGAAGGTGGTTTAGGCATCCGAGATCTCTGCTCTTGGAACATTGAGTGTGTTAGTAGGCATTTATGGGTTGTTCTCTTGCAGTAGGGGTCGCTTTGTATATCATGGTTGATCAAATATTAGCTAAAGAGTCGCTCCTTCTAGCACTTTCAAGGGACTACAGGTTCTTGGTGTTGGAGGCGACTACTAAAGCTTCATCCTAAGGTGTAACAGTTTATCACTGATGAAGATGGTCATATTCTTTGGCAGGGTGAACCGATGTTGAAGTACTCTGTTAAGAAAGCGTGGAATTCTCTCTGACCAAGGCTTCCTCGACCTTCATGGGCAAATTTTGCATGGAAAGGGACTGGTATTTCTCGAAACAAGTTTCTTATGTGGTTGTTTGCCAAGGAAAGAATCCACACTCGAGCAAAAAAATGGTGTTGTGGCGATATTCTGATCCTTTGAACTGTGTTTTCTTCTGTGATCAGGTGTGGAGACCATTGACCATTTATTTGCATATACCTTCTGTGATCAGGTCTTCTTGCAGGTGCTGGGCAGGTGGTTTATGCGGTCATTTTTTATCTTCTTGGCTGCATGAAATCAGCTGGGCGGAATAGAGCTTTACTCCTCCCTCTCCACTCAAAGACACATGGAGGCTGATCTGGTTCTCCTTACTTAGCCATTTGTGGCAGTAAAGATGCAGACGTAGCATTTATGTTGGGGAGAAGTTAGATATTGATATTTTGATTAATGTGATAAAGGATGAGGTTAGAGTTTTGCTAGATGATCAGATAGTTACTCATTTTTGGTGATGTCGCCTTGCTTTGCTTGAGTTTGGGGTTAATATCTGTAGGAATGCGACGTCGTCGTTTCCTTGTTGTAGAATTTACCGCGCTTAGGCCATTTCTTCTTGATCGACTTGGGTGAAAGGAAGCTCAAGTCGAAACTAGGCTACTTAATCTTTCCATTGATACGGGCTTTCTGATGAGGGGCCACTACAAGAAAATCACTCTTTAGCGGCTAAATTGTGAAGACAAATGTAATATATGTTGCTAAAAATACTTATACCCAACATATATACAATCTGCCTCTGTTTATATTATTATGTGCCTTTAAATAATATTATATTATTTTATATAAAAATTATGTAAAATAATTTGTTGCCTTTAGAGGCAAAGCTACAACGATTGTCCTCTAAAGTTTTAGTTAATAGTCTTATAGAGACAAATAATTATTTGTTGCCTTGTTGGGGAAATCATCAGTTTAACAGACAAATATTAGAAGCCGCCATTACTTTTACATCTAAATTTATATATAGCTAATTAACTTTGTGTGATACATAAATAAATCTGTGATTTTTTAATTCTTATGCCCAACAATTACTTGTGTTCCAACGACAATATAGGAAATTTATATATAAAAAATAGATACAGCAATCTCTTGAAAATAGAAAAGCAACTAACCATTTATAGAAAAAGAACTAACCATAAAAAAAGATTTCTCAACACATATCCACTAACCAAGATTTTCGTTCCTTTTGTTTAAACTTTAAAGGATATAATAATTACGTGGTGGTTAACTTCCCCAAGATTCAGAGAATAAAACTCCTTAATTGAGATAATATACTCCATAGCAACATTTGGACTCTGTGCATGCATAATGGAAGATGTAGAGGTGGACTGATATAGATGATTCTTTTTCCTTTTTTTTCATTTCAGATATCATTTTCTTTTGTGGAGCAATACGTCAGGAGGCTAACTAAAACACGAGAAAGAGGTTCGTTGAATCAGATTAGAGAGATGATTCTTCAAGGCGGAAGCGTTCTTTGTCTCTCATCACTTACCTTTCAACGCAACAATGGTGTCGTGGAGATGTGTACATTGGCAGAGAGTACAAACGCTATGCGACTTGTTAGAATGACAAAGTGATGGCCACTCTAAAGATCCCGTCCAGATCTTCCAATCACCATATGTAGGGCTTCTCCTTAACTGGTTTCCTCCTCTTTTGTTGTTTTCTTCTATTTCCTTCCGTATCTATTGATTATCGATTACAGAGTCATAGCAGCACTAGAGTCTTCAAGTTGCACAAAGTGATACTGAAGAAAGAACACCCAAACCATAATGGGCAAATGTTTTTCGAAGACTTGCTTCGTCGAACATGGATGCCGTTCATATGAGCTTCCTCGCAAACTCCCAAAACCTTCCCTTGGACGATTGACCGGACTCTACCCAAACAATAAATAATCGGTTTTTGATAAAATGATATATACGAGAAAAAAACAAAAAATACATAAAGGAAATGCCCAAAATTAAATATTGTATTTTCAAAATTAATTTAATGGTAATTATATTAGACTAAAACTTATTACCCGCAAAACAACCTGCCACTACAAATACAATTACTGGCAAATATTTATATCTCTAATTTGAGAAAAGATAGACCATAAAATAGTTATTCAAAAGTGAAATTTGTAACAAAATCACGTGTCGCTAATTCGTAAATTAGAAGCACATAATATTTGTCGCTAACATTTGCCGCTAAAGGGATTTAGCAACAGCAGTATTGATAGCACACATTTATGTGCTTCTATAAAGCTATTGAGGCACATAAATCACTTATTGCAACAAATACACTTAGCCGTTAAAGATCATTTTTATTGTAGTGGGCCAAAGTAATACAATCAAGTAGATCTTGGGTCGAGACTATTAGAGAGACTGCATAAAAGAATTTATTCTTTTTTTGTTTCTTTATTGGGCCATCACGTGACTTCAGATTTGGGCCACCTTTCTTTATATTATGATTATACGGGCCCTGATGAAATCGTCATTGGTGATGGCTCAGGTTTGACGATTTCTCATATTGGCTCGTCAAACGTTTCTCTTGGTTCACATTTATTTCAATTGAACGACATTTTATGTGTTCCTAATATCAAGCGACATCTAATTTCGGTGGCCAAATTATGTCAAACTAATCTGGTGTCTATGGAATTTTTTGTACTCATTTTCTTGTGAAGGATCTTCGCATGGGGGCGCAACTGCTGAGGGGGGAAAACAACGATGATGTCTATGAATTGCCTCGCGAAGTGGAGACTGTTCAAATGGCCCTGGTTACTAGGGGTGGGCATTGGGTGGGTCGGGTGGATTTTGACCATAAAATGTACTCACCCGCGTTTAAACGGATTGATAATTTTTAACCCACCACCCACCCACATTTAGTCTCGGGTTGGGTCGGGCGGATGGTGGATGATGCGGGTGGGTATGTGGGTTCACCCACATCACAATGTATATAATATAAAGAAGTCAACTTGACATGATAATAGGTGAAGAGAATCATCGAGGGAAACAATAAGTTGAAATAGGGCGGTGATCTAGGCACAAGAATTAGAGGAAGAAGTAAAGGGGAGAAGAGGGATCTCTATTTGGAAGGTTGGCTTTGAGGTTCAAACTCCAGGAGCAGTCCGAGTTTATATCTAACGTCTCCACTCTCCTCTCTCTAGCGCAACGACTTTGATCTTTTTGCTGTTGGGTTGAGCGGGTCACCCGCACACTCACCCACAATCCACCCACCACCCGGCGGATGGCTCCCAGCGCAACCCGTCACCCACCCACAGACCCACCCACTTAACGAAATTCGGGTCAAATGCGGGTGGGTCTGCCCAAACCCGCGGATGATCCGCCCGCATGCCCAGCCCTACTGGTTACTACTCGGACGTCTAAAACTTCGTGGCATGCTCGTCTTGGTCATCCTTCGAACCAATCTCTTTCAAGCCTTATTCGGTACTATTCTCTCCCTGTTACATCTTCGGTAGCTAGTTCTTCCTGTGATGCTTGTCTTTCCAATAAAAGTCACAAACTGCCATTTTTCATCTCCACTTTATCCAGTATGCGTCCTTTTGATCTCCTGTATACAGATGTTTGGGGTCCTGCCCCTGTTTCTTCTATTGATGGTTATTGCTATTATTTGGTTATAGTTGATCATTTTACTCGATATACTTGGTATTATCCCTTACAAATAGGGGTGGCTATACGGTCCGGTCCGGTTAAATTGGCCCAAATTGATCCGGTCCAGTCCGGTTTTTTTTTTTTAAATATAAGGACCGAAGATTGGATTGGATACAGTCCGGTCTTGATCCGGTCCGGTCCCAATTCGGTCTTGACCCGGTCCGGTCCCAATTCGGTCTTGATTTTATATTGAGATTGTGGGAATTTGAGTGGCCTAAGGCCTAAAAGGGTGAGGAGTTGGTTAAGTTTTGTACTAAGTGCAAAGGTTTGTGACCGTTTATGCAAATTACCCTTAAGTTTTGGGTGTTGAGCTCTCTTATCCGGTCTTTATCCGGTTTTTTACCTCAAATCTAAGCCCAAAGATTGGATTGGATTGTTTACTATCCGGTCCCGATCCGGTCTCGGTCCGGGTTATACGGTCCGGTTTCCGGTTTTTCATCCGGTCCCGGTCCAAATAGCCAGCCCTACTTACAAAGTAAATCGGATGTTCTCCAAGTTTTTCTCGATTTCAGGAAAATGGTTGAAAATTATTTTTCCACCACCATTCGTCGCTTATACACAGATGGTGGCGGCGAATTCCAAAAACTTCGTTATGATCTTCTTAATCATGGCATAACTCATCTTCTCACTCCTTCTCACACACCCGAACATAATGGTCTTGCTGAGCGAAAACATCGTCATTTGGTCGAAACTGGTATAACTCTTATTCATCATGCAAAGCTTCCTGACTATCATAAACTTCGTGTTTTTTGTTGTCTCTGTTATCCCTGGCTTCGTCCTTATTTGTCGCACAAACTCGATCCTCGCTCCCGACCCTGTCTCTTCCTTGGTTACTGCCCTCAACGTAATGCCTATTGTTTGTTTTGACTCTGCCACTCACCGTCTTTTCTTTTCTCGTCATATCGTTTTTGTTGAGGACAATTTTCGAGGGTATTGCCACGTTTCCCACTAGTGAGCTTCCTCCTCCAGGCCAGCCACTTGGCTCATGGATTCTTCCCCCCACAATCACCACTCTCTCAGGCCCATCCACGGAGTCCACCTCGTCAACTGGGCCTCCCTCCTCGGCAGCAGCGACCTCCACACTTGGGCCCTCTGCCTCTGGCCCATCCGCTGCGTCGGCTCTTCCCCTGGTGCCTTCCACACCTCCACCTGGGCTTCCGGCCCAAAAAGCTATTCCACACTCGTTTTCAGAGACAAGTGATATTATTTTACTAGTAGGTTATAGGTAGGTAAATTAACGCCTGGATTTTCATTCCTTCACACAACAATAATCACACTCCTCTTTAACCTTGGAATACAATTATGAGCTGGCACCATGGTGTAAAATGAGATGGCTAAATAAGGCTTGAACAGAAAGCCAACATAGAAAGATTACTAGCTAGGAGCCTAGGACAGCGTTATTCTCTAGCTACAAGCAAACCAAAGAGGGACAAGTTACGTCTGTCTACTAAACACAAACACACTGAAAAAAAAAAAAAAAAACAAGAAAAAGATCACTTCTACCGGGCGGTATAAGTGCAGGTGGTGGCGGTGGCCGTGCTCTCCATGGCCCAGCTCTGGGTCAGCTGCACGTACTCCAGCACGACGTCGCAGCTGAAGTGGAAGCCGTGCCTGGGGCTGGAGAATGGCCCTGTCTCCCACTTGACGCTCCCGGTCCCCTTGAACGTCAGCACGACCCGGCCGGCGAGCTGCTCCTCCCCGAGCTGGTACCAGGCCGCGGTCGCCACGGGCCGCTCCCACCCAGACAGGGGGACGATCACCGCGTCGTAGCTATCTCCAGGCTGGTGGAATCCGTGGACGGTGCCCTCCGTGGTGAGGTTCTGGTCACCGAAGGCCGCGTAAACCCGCAAGGGTTCGTAGCTCCCCCGCGACCTTTTGTTGCGGTTAATCACGAGGAGCTTCAGCTGGACGAAGCAGGTGGCCCGAACCACATCGGCGGGCACGCTGGAGGCCGGGACGGCTCCGAGCTGGTAGACGTCGACAGCGAGCACGGTGAAGCGTGGGGAAGAGGAAGGACGGAGGAGGAAGAAGAGGACGACTCCGGTGATGGCCAAAACGGCTACAACGAGCAAGAGTACTACTGCCACTGTTTTTTTGTTCATGGTTACGTTTGGTGGTTGGTTTTTGAGTTTAGTTTTGACGAGAGAATGTATGGTTGTATGTACTATGGCCGTGAACAAATTAAACACGATGATGAGTTGCTTATGTAGTGGTCGATCATATCGCTTCGCTTCACAAATCACAATCACGCCTGCCTTATTTTGTGCATGCATCGACGTACAGGTAATTATAAATGGGTTTCAGTTTCTTTTCTCCCAAATTGGGGAATGGGTGGGTGTTTAGGGCTGCGAATCTATTAAGTGGCCGGGATCAAAGTGGCTTTAGTAGCTAGTTGTCAGGGTGCTCTGCTCGTGAAGAAAGAAAGATAGTGGAAATACACACACAAATTTCTACTATAGACATCAAGCGATGTAAAAGCTAGCATGCCTCTTAGTTCTTACATTACCACCGTTGGAGATTGGAGAAATATAATTGGTCCACATAACAATAATGCATGAATAAGTTCAAGTCTGTGAATGTGACTGTGAGTGGCTCTCCACTGGCTTTTCTTTGAAAAAAGGGTGATAAAGATTGTTTTTTTATTTTTTGACGAAAGCCTCATTTTATTACGAGACAGGGGTGTATTAGCGAACCGATCTATATCTTATAATTTGGTTCATTGATAGTTCATAAATTTTTAGATTTTATATTTAACATTATATAATGGTTAAAGAGTTTGAGTACGTGACCGAATATATACAATTTATAATTTGAAAGGGAAGCTATGTATTATAGCTAGATTGCTTAGACGATAAGAACTCAAAATGATTCCAACATAGTGTATATGTGGGATCAATTTGTCACCAAAAATTTACTATCATGCTTTTATTATCAGCATATTAATAATTTTTTTATCATATATATATGGTATACAAATAGAACGGTATCTAATGTATAAATTACTATAGATTTTTTAAGTCTGAGGTTAAACAATTTAGAATCATAAATAAGGTGAGTTTAATCAGAGCTCACGAGCTCGTTAATGAGCCGAGTTTGAGTCGACTCGAGCCGAACTTGAGCTAAGGTATTATTAAACGAGTCGAGCTCGAGCTCAACTCATTTCTAATGATACTTTTGTGTTCAGGCCTCCAAGCAATTCCCAATACAGTCTCTCAGGAGTCCATCAACAACAACCGACCATGTTGATCCAATAACCGATCCATCAGTAGTTTGTACTAGGGCTGGAAATCCAGTCCCGGTCAAACCGGAAACCGGCCAGTTTAAACCGTGCCGGTTGCAACTAGAAACCGGATCTCAACCAATCCAATCCCGTTTACGGTTGTAATGCCCACAAGCCCGGTCCGATCCGGTTAAAACTGGATAAACCGGACAAACAACAAATTAAAAATACAACCCAGCCCAGCCCGCCCCCAGCCCAGCCCAGCCTAGCCTGCCCCCAGCCCAGCCCCCACCACCTAAACCCTAATCGCCGCCTCCTCCTCTGTTCTCACTTCTCTCTCCCTCTGACCTCCAAGCTTCTCTCGTTTCCAATCACCGACCCAGTGACCCACCACACAAGAGTAGGAGAAGAAGAAAATCTGACCAGCCTCCATCTCGTCGCGGACCATCGCCACTCCGCCACCAGAACTCGACGGCGATAGTGAGTGGTGACGACGACGGAGCTCTCCAAATCCCCAGCGATGGTGATGGTGACGTCGACGACGACGGCGACCGAGGAGATCTGATCGCTTGACACACGATGGACGACGACATGCATCACTTCTCCAAAGTTTGTCTGCTGCCTTTCTCGCTCGATCTCCCCTTCCCGGCTCACGCAACTCCAACCACTTCTCCAGCTCCAACTCTTCTCGCCTCTCTAACTTCTATCGAGCTCATAGGCAGAGCGAGCCAGAGGAGTGCTCGAGGGAGAAGAAGGCGATGCTTGGGTGTATTTGGTTTGATCCAGAAGAGGGAGAGGGAGAAGAAGAATCGCGAAAGTAGATGGAAAGGAAGAATCGCGAGAGGAGAAGCGGCGAAGATTGAAGTTGGGGAATAGATTAGGGATTGAAGTTTGGTAGGATAGGGTGATTTTTTGTCATTCAAACGGCTGCATTTTGGGGTGGAAGAGGAGATCCGGTTTTTTGGTTTAAACCGGATCAATCCAGTCCGGTCACGGTTGAAACCGGGTAACAATCCAATCCCGTCTTCGGTTGTGGAGTTCTCCAATACGGTTGTAAAAAACCGGATCAATCCGATCTGATTTAAACCGAACCGGACTGTTTCCCAGCCCTAGTTTGTAGGGTTGTACCTGAGTCCAGCCCTCCTTTGGAGGAATGCATCCAATTATTTCCTACTGGTACGATAATTAGTTAATAGGCCTTATGGGTTTAAATTTGTATAGTTTAAGAACTGTCATGTAACGTTTATTTTATTTGTGGTTCGCTTCATTAGAACATTGATCATTTTTTTAATAAGAACCAGGCCAATTTGGATGTAGTGCATATGTACACGATACGAACAACTACATAACTTGATCTTAGCCAAAAGACTGATTTTTTTTTTTTAAAAAGAGAAGTACAGCATATACACTACAACAAACAACCTCTTTGGCATCGGAAATATTCGTCGCTAAAGCTTCAATTTTCGTTGCAAAACGTTTCCGCGACGAATCATGTCGTCGCCAAAGCCCTCCACCTTCCGTCGCCTATACCGCGTCGCCCTAGCTTTTCGCGACGAAATATTTGTTTTCGTCGCGAAAAGACACATTCCGTCGCAGAAGGGTGCATCTTCCGCGACGACATATATGTCGCAATTGACTTTTAGCGACGAAGCGTGCGTCGCTGAAGAATTTGGTATGGCGACGGATGTTTATGTTCGACGCCAAATGATAGATGCAGCAACGATACTTTCGTCGCTAAATGCATGAGTCAGCGACGAACTGTTCGTCGCTGAATACATGAGTCAGTGACGAATTGTTCGTCGCTGAAAGATAGTTTTGGCGACGAATTGTCCGTCACCGATTCTTTGACTCAGCGACGAATTTAGTCGACACGGCTGGTCATCTTTTTTGCGACGAAAAAGTTCATCGCCAAATATTGACAAAATTGTCAACTTATCTCTATTTGTGAGCTGATCATGTACCCTGTTTTGGTTTTGGAATGCAAACTCACATATAAACATAAATACAAGTGAACTATTTTCCATCAAACAAGTATTAATATAACAACAATGTCATTAATGTCAACATCTCTTTACATAATAGATCATAGACCGAACTTGTTTCCAAATAAAACATTTACAATGTTTCTAAAAGTAGCTATATACAGCTACACCTAATAAAACAAAACATCATCCATATTAATACATTTACAACGTGTAGTTCTGTACCTGTAAGGCTAGAACTATACACTAATATTGTACGGTAGTCAATATTAGGATCTATGCCAAAATAACCCAACTGTTGGTTCATGCCAAAATATACCCGACTGCTGATCATTATCGGTTCATGCCAAAAGATACCCAACAGCTGGTCTTACTGAAGCTCATAGCTGGTCTGCACAAAAATAAAATCACAACATAACTATTTGGACTTGCCATCATTAGTAGCTTTCACTAGTGCTACTGGATTTACATCTAACATAAATAAGAATACTATTGTTAATTGCACAATGACAAATAGTTCAATAATGACATTATCCTACTATTGGTCTTGAATTAAATCTTATTTATAAGAACATAAGGAAAAAAGAAGTCGTGAAAGGAAGGCTCAAATGAAGACAACGTTGTAAATTGGAACCTAGAAGGCTAAATCTAAAATCTAATGAGGACTAGACATACGGTTTCAGCCTTGTCAATACTTCACATAACACTAATTATCCATCTAAATAACACCTTAACTATAAAAACACAAAAACGGACAGAATAAATGACTAACTACTCTTACCAGAGGTCTAGGTCCGCAAAGATATTTTTGTCCTTGATGTAATTTGCTATCTTATCAAACGTCGACATCTGTAGGTCATTCACAACTTGCTTTTCCTGCAATTCAGTGAATTTTCCCTCAAGATTTGCATTTTTATAAATTCTAGCATTTGTACAACTAGGATATAACTCCTGCTCCGTTGTCTCTAGCATTTTTATAAATTCTTCATAGCCGTTATTTGACAGGTCACCTCCATTGACAACTTCATCATGAATAAAATTTTCATGTTCATCCAATAAGTCAAAAAGTTGATCATCGAAATCTTCATCATTATCCATTGAATAATCGATGGCATCATTCATGTGGGAATCAGACAACTCACCATGGTATACCCAAGTTGTATACCCAATGTCTATCCCATGAATCAATAGATGGGCAAAAACTCCTTCAAGAGGTTCCTTATAGATGTCCAGGCAACGTTTGCACGGACAATGGATATCATTGTCATGGCCAAAATGTTCCTCAACGAAAGTAATAAAAGATCTTACCCCCTCAATGTAAGCTACGCTAAACCTCGGTTTTCTCATCCAAGATTTATCCATCCTATCGATCCTATAAGAATCGTGTTAAACTTTGATGTTCTAATATAATAAGTTTAACAATGAGTGTAGGTATAAAGAAAAGGGTATAGGGAAAAACCTTTACTTAGGAGCTTTTGAATGACTTCCAGAGTATTCTTGTTGTCCCTTTTGCTCCACTTGATCGGTACAAATAGGTATCTAGCAAATTCAACCTACAACCAAATTGGAACATGTATTCTGTAGGTTTAATCTCATTTAGTAAAAATAACTACTTTAGTTTAAATGAACCACCACTAAAGAAAACAATTAGATAGAGATAAAGGACCTAATTCATTAAGAGGTGGGATTCTTGGAGACGCCCTGTTGATTAATGATAAAAAAAAAATTAAGCTGAAGGTAATTTTTTTTTATTGTTCTTCACTTTTTTGTTTAGTATATCAATTTATCCTAATTGTTACATGCTATTTAAGATATTTAAATTTGAAACTCATAAGGGAAGAAATACACATATTCCCAAAGCCTAAGCATGCCCATTAGAAGCGTGACTCATGTGATCTCCTACAATTTCCTTACCAAAAAAAACCCTTCACTTAAATTTGCTACTGACTCGTCCCCATCTAATCACATCTTGCCTCACCAATTGCTCACAAACTTTGGCATTTTCCTCAAACATAATTGCCAAAACAGGGTACTAACAACCACCACAACATGCTAATTAGTTTATGTTTATTTATAAGGTCGAGTCCTATTTTATTATTAATAATAAAAAATGAAAGTTGCAAAAAAAGGTGACATCAAAACTAAACTATGGGGAATCCAAAGAAAAAAACAAGTACAAATTCATTCAAGCTTCCCAAAAACAAAACTAAAGAAAATGGTTGTTTTGTCCTTTCAACAGTAGGTTTTAACATTCAGAGGTAATTTCTTTCTTCTCTTCTTCCATTGACCCGTAGGTGGCAGCCACCAACTGCTCTCCATCAGCTCCACTTCAAATGTGTAACCAATCTGGCATGAGAAGTCGCTCTTTCTTTCCCATCAATGAAAACAGAGCATCCAGACAAGGCTACTCCCAGCTAGCAACTATATAAGGTAGCTTGGATAGTTTTGTACTATTGAAGAACTCACAGGAGGTGTGCCAACACAATTGGAAGCTGGAAACTACTGGAAAGATGAAAAAGAGGAGGCAGTTGATATTGCCAACCTGTAGTGTTACTGTTTTTGTTCCTTTGGTACTGAATTTGCAGCTTAATTGTTTATTGTACTCTTACTTTTCCCTCAATAAATTGATGTCATCTCTATAAAAAAAAGAACTTAAAAGGGAATGTACTTTTTAAACAGATAAAGAGGAGGGTATATTTTAGAACACACAACACACAAGGAAGTTGCAATTCATGGCAGCAGTTGTAGCCTAGTTTCCAATTCAAATGCCTTCATCAGCTACTATCGATTCAATACCATAAGTTCCATTCCCTAGAAAGTTACAGATCATTGATTGAACTTTTAATCATGACAAGAATTCACAACCATGACAGCCAACGGTTACCAACAACAGCCCACCATCTTATTTCCAATTCAGCAGAGTATTCTTTTTATCCAACTCATATTGTCCAGCTGAATAGTGAAAAAGAAATTAAAAAATAGCCATATAGGTCATAACCTTTGCATAATCTATATATAACCAATTAATATGTATGTACTTAATCAATTGATAAAGCTGTAACTAAGAAAAAGAAGTGAGAAAGAAGCATTCTCGCCATTCTTTAGTTTTACTGTTATTACCGATAGTCTATATATAACCAATTAACAGCTATGTACTAAATCAATTGACAGAGTTGTACCCAATACGTGAATACGAGGATACAACCCATGATAAAAGGTGAGAAAGACAGTAAAAGACCATCCAAACTAGAGATAAACATTCAAATTCATAAGAAAACATCACATGAACAACATAACAAAAGAAACAAATGACAACTCAAAGCTCGAATCATTGGTTCCTCATGGTACAACACCACTTGAGACATTACATAAAAATTAACCAAGTACTATATACCTTACATGACTTGGGAGGACATAATAACTAATTATATTGTTTAAGGATAGGGACAGGGGAACAAACGTGCAGTTCCCCCTGGATTAATTATATCCCAAACAAGGTTACTTTGTTGTTTTATGGAGGTAATGATAAGTTTCTAGTAGCTCCTCTACCTAAATTGTCCAAGACAATGTTAATCATTGGTTTCTCTATATGCTACTCCAAGCCACCACAGGACTCCAACGAGTTCTTCTCTACTATCCACCTTACTTTTAGCCAAAGCACATAACAGAGGTATCCAATTAGCTCCTATGAAATGAAGGCTTACCTACAATAGCATGCCCTTATATCTATTCTTGAAGGGGGAGGGGTTCACGCACGATGAAGTTTATGATCAAAGAAGGTCTATCCTTCGAAAGTCGGCTGCAAGAATCGATCTCGAAGAGGGGAGATTCAAACGCCGGCTGCAAGGGTCGATCTCGGAGATGGGAAAATCTATCTTCAAGCACTGGCTACGACAACCGATCTCATCCTTCAAGCACCGGCTACGACAGCTTCGAGCTTTGAGGATGGTAGTGACGGCAAAGAGCGGCGGGATTTGGGATAAGGCATGTTTCTATGCTAGGGTTTTTCCTTCGATGGTTTGATTTGGGTGAAAGCTCAATGAAGACTTGGAAGTTTTGAAGTGGCCGAGTGTCCAAGAAAAAAAGCCCAAACGACACCGTTTGGAGCGGCTTTGACCCAAAAAAAAATTGTTTCAAACTCAGGCCCGAACTATACATATAAACAGACAGACGTCGTTTAGATACATCTAGAGTCTGCGACGAAGTTAAGTCGTCGCGAAATCTTTCACACTTTCTGCGACAAAAGACTCGTCGCTACATCTTAAATTCCGTCGCCAAATCCATCGAATGGCCTATGTAATTAAATAGAGACAATCAGCGACGAAAATTAATATTTTGTCGCGGAAACCACACTTTTAGCGACGAAAACCTTTCCGTCGCTCCAATTTTCGTCGCTATAACCCAGTTTTTTTGTAGTGATAGGAGTGATAATTACGACAATACAAAAATTCTTTTATTACTAGGATTCGGTATCCTAATGAAGGGAAAGAATATCATCAGTGATTATTTGCCTTGTACATTCTATGCATTGCATATAAGAAAGAATATGAATATCTATAAGAAATGGTATTTCATCATATATATATATAAACCATGACCATGAGAACCAAAGAACCATCGTACCCTAAGAAATACTACACAGAAAATCTGCAACTGCAAGAGGTGTTGAATCAGAGGAAGATGAAAACCACCGCTGCAATGAAATTGACTTTCTTCTTTCTTGCTCTCTTTTCTCTCGCAAGTGGTACGATTCCTAGCTTTTGTCTATTATCTTTGTCTCTGTTCTAAGTTCTAACCCGCAACTGTTCACTGATGTGGTAAAGTTCTCTCTCTGTCTTTGTGTATCGACTAATGGAAGGATTGCAGCCCGAATTACTCAGCGACCCGTGCAGAAAAACGGAAGATTGTGTTGATTGGTGTGTTCACACAGGGTGCCAAGTTTGTAGGTGTGCCAAAAAATTCTGTGTTTGTGACTTCAGTGACAAGAAGACTACTACGCCACTTGATCATCCAATCCTCAACAACAATTGATATGGCGGAGATAATAATATTGTAATCCTTTTTTGTTGAGTTAATCATGAACTCTTTGTTCCCGTAAGAAATGAAGTAAGAAGAAGAAACAAAAAAAAGACCAATTCGGTTTTTCTTATTTGTTATTTAATGATCTATACTGTGTCGCAGTCGGGCTGGCAAACGATAAAAAAATCATCTATCGACACATTCAATATTAATACGCTTCAAATTTTTTTTTTTTTAGAATACACTCCATGGTCAATCGAAGGTCCTATTCCAGTAAAACGAAAAAAATCTATCTTACCTTCAATCCATCTTTGTTAAACTAGCTATCTTCTGATTTGACCTCTTCTTTTGGCGATAGAGTACTCACTTCAAAATGAGATGGCAGCGGTCTGCAGGTAAGCTTGTTTAATTTTGATCTTGGACGCCCCAAAATAATACCGACCCATATTTTATTTTACCAACGATATTTCATTCATATGCTATTGGTTTATCAGCCGCGTAATTCTCCTTCCTTTTTCCTTCCAAGCCATCATAGAGTTTATATTCCACGATCTAATTTCAGAGCTTCTTCTAGCTAGGAAGGAATGCAAGAAATCATTTCAGTAACAAACAAACAAAAACCCGGTAAGAATTAAGGATTTTGGTTGGTAAAAATTGTGGATTTTTGGGTTACTTCTTTATCAAGTTACTATTGCATTTGGTTGGTTGGTGGTTCTATTGGTCTGGCCCACCAATCCGTTCCGACCCTCATAACCAGGGAATCATCATGAATGGAAAAGAAGAAGGTACATATCAACGACTAAACAAAAACATTTGATCTTACCACAAATAAGAAGGTATCCATATGAAAGGAAAGAACATCATCAATGGCAAGTAGTTATAGTCTCATTATCGTGCAAAATTATTTGCCTTTTTTTATAAAACTTGTACATTGAATAATTATATTTAGGCTTTATAGCATTTTGTACCTTCTAGTGCTATTACAAACTAAGTAAACGTATATCTCTATTAATATTTTACACAAATCTACTCTTCTAATATTAAAACGTAACAAATATACTATACAGTCTAACTATATTGTTTAATGGGCTTTGTTACAACGTCGTAGGTAATCATATGCTAATATGCTAATGCCAACACTTTTGATCTCCAAATTCGAGTCGGCACAAGTTAATTTGGGTTGCTTCACAAAATGGGCCTTGTTACTCCGCACTTTGAGCCCATGCCGTCCAATTAATTGGATGGCTCAATCTCCATTCTCCACAGATTGTGATCTCCAAAACATTTTTATCTTAAATACCTATTGATCTAATTTCAAACCATTTTGTTGATTAGCCCAATCAAAATGCCATTGATGATTAACACCAACAAAAAAAGTGAAAGTAACCAGAATAATCTGTCATCAGAAAGCTTTTTGGATCTCTGGCTTATGTACACACTAATCTCAAATGAGTATAAAGGAAGAACTACACAGCCACTCCTTAATGACAGACTAATCCCACTTACAGAACACAGCTAATCCAAAATTAAGCTCAACGGCTTCCTCCGGTCCTCCACCGCCGCCGCCGTGAATGGCGCCCCAAAAATCCTCCTCCCAAAATCCCCCGCAATTCACAAACCCAACCGAACCAAAACCAGATTTAATTCCCTGCCGACCCTAAAGCTCCAAAGCTGAATCGCGTCGTCTTCCACAAACTTCACTTCCTCCACCACGCTGTTCCACTGCGACGTCAGAACGTAGTTCCCCCTGCCCACGACCGTGCCCCATTGTTTCAGATGCACAAACCATTCCTTCTCCTATGGCTCCACAATTAGGCGCGCGTCCACCCCGCCTAGCCGGCTTCCGTGAGTGCCCCACCGCTTCCCAAGCTCCGCCGCCTCCTCCGCCGTCAGGAACTCTTCCTCCACCGCCCCGCGCGGGATCGACAGCCGCGCTTGGCTCTGGTCCAGGTCGCTCCTCGACAGACGCTTCTGGATCACCATCTTCACCTCCCTCCCCCTCACCTCGTCGATGTACCTCGCGAATCGCTCCGGCAGCCGCAGACAAAAATTCATCCCGCCAAAGACCGCTTCTTGGTTCTTTCTTCCCTTTCCCTTCCCGATCTTTTTCTTGCCCGTTTCATCCACTTCGATTTTCTTGCTGGGTTCGACGGAAATCGGACGGAAAGAGCCCAACTTGCGGCGCCCGGTGATGAGCCCACAAGTCATTCAGATCGGCCCATCTCCCGCTCAGCTCGTGCACCACAGCCCAATCCCTGCTACTGAGTTTACGCGTAGGCCGGTCCGATCACAGAACAAGCTCGCCCTTGTAGAGTTTCGGTTTGTTTTAGTATTGTTAGTAAGGTTGAATAGGTCAACATAGTTGTTAGCGTTAGTGGTTAGTGGAATAAGTTTCTCCATATTTTGTGGAAAAAGTTGAGTAGAAATAGCAGCACCTGTAGCGTGGAGTTAGTTCCACTAAGTAGATAGGTCTTTTTCATTGTGTATTTAAGTTGAGATTGGATTCAATAAAAGTAAGCAGAAAATTAGTAGAAGAAATCCTGGTATTTCTCGCCAAGAAAGGAGAAAACTGGTTCAATCCCGCCAAGAAAAGGGATTCATTCACTCATACGATTTCAACACGTATCATTTGGTATCAGAGCCGTCGATCCGTGTTTCGATCATGACGAACTCAGAGAAACCATCAAGAGATGAACTCATCAATCGGATGATGACATCTTTGGATATTGCGATGGCAGCTTGCCGTAGAGCCATCACGGCTTACGATAGAGTCCGAACACCACCGCCGCCGCAAGTCGAGATCCTAGCCGCCATGGAAGAGGCGGAGATCGCCGTCCAACCTGTACCATTCGCACTGCCACTGCCGCAAGCTGCAGCTCTAACAGAGTCGACAAAGTTCGAGGAAGAAGAAGCGGATGCCGCTGACGTCGGACCGCCTGCACCGCTGATGTCGCCCGTCCCTCTTGCAGCGCCGCCAACAAGTGTCTCCAAAATACCACCGCCGTCACAGGAATAATCCTTAGTTGCCATGAAGGTGGATCCATTCCTCATCGCTCCCACCTTAGCACCACCGACGTCCATCGCGTCACCAACCAACCTCCTTGTGTGCACACAAAAACCGCCATCGTTCGACATGGAGCTGGAGCCACCGCTTGCATCAGCAGCCAAGGCCGCCCCTGCTTTGGCACGCCTCGCCGTAAAGTATCAACGAGAAGGGATGCCGCAATCTTTGTGGGTTTGCAGCCGTACTCGACAAAAACAGGGGCATGTCCCCTCATTGGATATCAAAATAATCTCCCAGTGTGTTCTTCCCACTAGAGGTAGAATAATATTGGGCCAAATAAACACTTGCGGATGTCTAAATCAACGTGAAGCAGCTATGGGTATGTTTGATGTTGATGGTGACTTTCTTTATAACTGGAAGAGACAGAAGAAGGGTCAAGACTTAGCTAATGTCCCAAAAATGTGGGACAATAATATACTGTCAAAAGGGAAGCTAGAGCCATCGGTGAGGAAAGAAGACATGGCATTCACTTTTGATTTTTTATACCATGACAAAGACTTCTGCAACAAAACCTACAAGCGGAACTGTCGGTTGGAGACAAATTTTGTGATTAAGCGAATGGCACCATTCAAGAAGCGGAGGAACGAGCTGAAAAGTGTTGAACGAGCCGACGGAGGTTATGGGCGGGCAGGATCAGCCATATGGGTTGATTTATGGGCTAGACCATCTGACTGGTACAGCTCAAGGATGGACACGTATCAAGAACATCCCCTTCTTGAGCTTATTGACTTCCGTCTCTACCTCCAGAACTACAATTCGTTGGTGGGTGGGTTCGTGTTCTTATGGTATACGGAGTTAGCGTCCGATTTCTACATTGCTTCTCCCATCTCGGCCTTGAGGACAAGGCCGATTTTCAGGGGATGGTAATGATGAGCCCACAAGTCATTCAGATCGGCCCATCTCCCGCTCAGCTCGTGCACCACAGCCCAATCCCTGCTACTGAGTTTACGCGTAGGCCGGTCCGATCACAGAACAAGCTCGCCCTTGTAGAGTTTAGGTTTGTTTTAGTATTGTTAGTAAGGTTGAATAGGTCAACATAGTTGTTAGCGTTAGTGGTTAGTGGAATAAGTTTCTCCATATTTTGTGGAGAAAGTTGAGTAAAAATAGCAGCACCTGTAGCATGGAGTTAGTTTCACTAAGTAGATAGGTCTTTTTCATTGTGTATTTAAGTTGAGGTTGGATTCAATAAAAGTAAGAAGAAAATTAGTAGAAGAAATCCTGGTATTTCTCGCCAAGAAAGGAGAAAACTGGTTCAATCCCGCCAAGAAAAGGGATTCATTGACTCATACGATTTCAACACGTATCACCCGGTCGGTGGCAGAGGAGGCAAATGGGAGAGGCGGCGGCGGAGATGGAAGTTATGTTGCTCCTCTTCTTGTTGTAGCTTCTTGAGGGCAAATTTGGTCACGGCGACCAGGTAGTCGAAGCGAGTCCATTTCCACTGCGGGGTCACGCCGGCAAAATCGTCTAATTTCAGCAGCATTGTGCTCTGTTTCCTCATTTCTCTCTGTTCTTGTTTCTTTCTCGGAAAACCCATTTCAAAACCCCAACGAAATGAACAGGGGAAGGGACCGAAGGCAGTTGGGAGGGAACTCGGGAAGAAAAGAAAGAGGAACAAAAATGTGGTAAAGAATTATTAGGAATTTTCGTGGGTAAAAATTGGTGATTTTGGGTTACTTGCCTATCAAGTTACCGTCTGGCTATTGTATGACGACAGGGTACTGCGGGGTAAACAGAGAAAGCTGCAGGAGTTCCCGAAATGACCATTTTGGGTTTCTGTAACAAGAAAATGAAGATTGTCCCTTTGCCCATTTTAGTCCTTTCAGTCATGGGCCATTTCAGGCTTTCTCAGCCAGACTCTAGGCCTGGCCCAACTGTTAATGACGAGCCCACAGCCCAGTTTCGAGGAGCCGAGTGAAGAGAGAGAAGTCATCGTCCCCATTTCAGTGGTTCGAGCATTTTTGGATCAGCAACTGAGGAACAGAGAAACCGAGAGAAGAGAGAAAGGTCAACGGAGGAGAGGAGAAATGAACACCGACATCACAGCGTCGACGAAGCCGGAGTACCCGGTGATAGATCGGAACCAGGCGTTCAGCAAGGTCATCGGCAACTTCAACACTTTGGATTACCTCCGGTTCACCACCATCACGGGCATCTTCGTCACCGTCGGCTACCTATAAGGTTCGCTCTCTCTATCTCTCTCTCTATCCCATTTCTGGAACAGAAATGGATTCCTGGTTTGTGTGTCTATGTTTGGATAATGAATAGTTACTATATGTATTTTGCCTAGATAAAACACGAACTAAAATAGGATAATGAACAGAAATATGGTTATTCGCAATATTCTTCAAAAAGTGGCAATTATCGTCAAAATGTAGATATTTATGGCCAACTATATGTATTTTACCTAGATAAAACACGAACTAAAATAGGATAATGAATAGTTACTATCCGTCTCAATCCAACTCGTTGCGATCCTAACCGAAACCAAACCCGAACCCAAACCCGAACTAACCCATTGGACATAGGGGTGGGCATTGGTGCGACCCGCAACGCACCGCACCGTGTTGATAAAAACCGCATCGCACCGCAAAGTAATTGGACCGCACCGCAAACAAGACCGCAAGTTAATTGGTACGGTCCAACCGATCCGCATTAGTTAGCGACTTGGTGCAGTTTGGACCGCAACCGCAAATAAAACCGCAAAAACACAGCATCTATAAGAACCCCGACAAGGCCATCGCCATCACCAGCTAGTAAGCAACAATTCACGCCATTACCAGGAAAAGAAAAATAAAAATTGGAGGTCAGAATCGTATCCAGAGAGCTAGTCAAGCCATCTTCCCCTGAATCCATAAAAACAAAACCTCACTAAATATTATATGAGACTGTAAGAGAAGTACCAAAATTACTTTCAGTTCTCTCACTTAACTAAGTTCCAAAAAACAAAAAACAAAAAAGCCTGCAGCTTCTTCTTCTCCTCCTTGAACATACCACCTGCAACTCAAAAAAATAGTGTCATCCATGCTACCGATGAATAAAGTGGGGAGGCTAGAAAAGAGACCATTGAACTAATATGCAGTTTCAACAACAGATCAACAGACCAAGAATTGAGGCAATGAAACTAGCTAAAGAGCAAAACTTTAACCTCAATGACAGACAACAACCCAGTTGGGAATTGAAGGGAAAAAACAATAGGAAGGTGAACTCTTACTCTGGCATTCACAGCAGGTTCTGCAGAGAGTGGGGAAATGTTGGGAAAAGTTGAGAAGTTGGTTCGCGTATATAAAACCAAGAAGATGGCTAGAGACAGGACTATAGACCCACAATGGGAATATGGGATACCTATGGAGTTTTGAGCTTGATCATCATGATCACCTTTTTCTCTTCTGTTACCACTCACCCATACTACCAACCAACACAGATTTTAGCTTAGGTAACCAATCTAATATACTAATAATACCAATGCCACAACCGGGGCCAACAAATCAAAACCGCAGCAGCAGTGAAACGAGACACACAAAAACAAACAATGAAGAAGATGAGACATGGCCCGTCGAATGGGGATCATCATCAGATCACGATCAATTACCTCACGTGTTTGCGTTTGCTCACAATATGTCATGTATATATCTGGTGGTTGAGAATGAGTCTCATAAGTGAGGTTGCTAAACTACTAATTACTGGTTTAGCGTGCCGCCAAATCTGATGCTTAATTATGCAGCCAATTGCAATTAAGGAACAGATTTGCTTAATTAAGTAACCAAAATCCTCCAAGTTGGAGATTATGTATTGTGTCTATATTGTTTCCTTGATGACTTCCAGCAGTTTCTTGCGTTGTAAACAGCCCAAATGCTACAGAGTCAAAACTCCACCTTCAACAACCCCAACCATCCACCACATAAGTAAACACACACACACACACACACATCAAATCCCGCTTAAGAATGTAACCATAGTCAAGAAACTCACCTCACTAGATACCGATGCTTGAGCTCGTTTTCCCTGCGAGCTTTTTGATTTCATTTTGCAGATAATATCTTCTTTTTCCCAACTGCTTGATATCGAATTTGAAAAAAAACAGTTAGAAATATGGATCTTTTAATTACCCTCGTTGTGACAGTGCACTTAAACCAAAATTTGAAACATTCAGGTTCCCAAATGCATCTAATAACATATTTTTTGCATTAACAAGTTGCTGGAAGTACCAATACTGCATCAGTACTAATGAAGGAAATAGCTCTGCAGATTATCATCTGGGTTTAATTGGTTTTTGATGTTTTACGACTCTAATCAGAACTAAGTACCCTGGAGATAATATACGACTCTAATCAATCTACCATAGTATACCTAATATCTAGACTCTAATCAATCCACCAAGCCTAGTAGGAAACCCAGGAAGGGGCAAAGAGTTCGGCGGGTCGGTCAGTGAGAGTGTGAGACCGATTAAGGAAATGAGGAGGGAGAAAGAGAGTACCAGAACGGGCTCGAGACTCTAGAGGAATCTTCGGCGCTGGCCCTCTCGCATCTTGGTGGTGGGCGACATCAAGAGGGACGAATATATCAGAAGTCGGGACGAAGGCAAGAACAGGTAGTCAAGACTTGAGAGGAATCGTCGGCGTCGGCGCTGGAGCTATTGCCTCTTAGTGGTGCGCGATGATAGACCGATAATTACACATGTTTTCACCCCTTTTCTGGAGCCGTTTGAGATGTGGATTCTTATGTTTTAAACCGATTTCACGCGAGGTTGTACGTTTGTATCATATTTCAGGACTTGGCGGTGGAATTGAGGCAAAGGAACGAGATTTGGGTCGAAAGGAGCAAGTAAGGCTTGGAGTGTGCTGGAGAGCCAAAATACCCGGCCAAAAGCAGGAATACCCGACCGGGTATTTTCTGGCCATGGTCGGGTATTTCCCGCTTTGGGCGTCCGTGAGGAACAGAAGGGAGCCCGGGCAGTGGGCTTAAATCCCCGGTCGGGGATTATTGAAAGAGACCGGGGATTTTCCCTGAGGCCGAAACGGTGCGCTTCAATTATACCCGGTCGAGACCCAAAATACCCGACCGGGTATTTTGACCGGGTATCGCGATCTGGCAGCTGATTTAAGGGAAAGGAAGGCCATCTTTCAAGGGTTCCGAGTTTTTGAGAGAAAAAGCGATTCCTAGAGAGAGAAAGCGACGAACCAGAGTTCCCAAGTGCCATAGCTTGATCTTCATCACCATTGGAGCCTGGCTTGAGCTTGGAGAAGTGCCGATTAAACGTCCAGGAACAGAAATCCGTCTTCACAGTATGATTTCCGCGTCTGAATCTGCTTTTGCTTCTTTCTCTATGGAGTAGTTCCCCCATTCATCTGGGTATGGGGAACCCGAGATTTGTATGCTAGGTCTGATTGTATGAACCCAAGTACAGAGTTTGTGAATTGATTATATTCGATTGAGGTTTGAATGATTGAATGACTTGAATCCTGATCAAATTCCTGTTGTTTCTGCTTTGACCTAGAATGAGAATATCTGCCTAGGTTGATAGAGTAACCTTAATCGAAGGTGGCGAATTGGTGACTTTAGTCGAGGAGCCAATTCGCTATTATGTACCGAATTCATTCGGTAGTGGAGGTTTGGTTCGCTAGGGCCTCAATCTGTTTACTCCAGTGGAGGTTAGTCGCCCGCTAGAGACTCAGATTGAGAGGGTCTGGAGACCTTCAGTCGAGACTTCAGGCTATTTAAGAACCTTCCGCAGTATAACTTTCATGAAAACTGAACTTGGTAAATTGCAATCCGACTTAACTGCAGTCTAGGGGGAACCATATCCGGGTGACCTCTCTTGACTTGACAACAACCGTTTAACTTGCTTAGTGTTTTTGTTTGCTTGAATCTGCACTAAAATGTCACTGCTAGATAACGAGAATTCACCGAGTAGTCATCACATCTAGGACCCGGGTTGACAATAAAACCCAAACCCGCTATACTACGCTTTAGGAAGTGGTTACACTTGGCCATTTTCTAGAGTGACAGTAGGAGTGAGTCAAGTTTTTGGCGCAGTTGCCGGGGACGGCTAGGTTGTTGAAGAAAAGTGATTTCTGTTACTTTAGCATTTTCATTTTCGCATTGAGTGTTTGTTCTTTCCCACTTGTGCCTTCACGGGTTTGCATTGCTTGATTGTGTGCAGATAGTGCATGACCCGTAGCCAGTCGGGAGGTTTACTGCCGTTGGATCCTGAGATTGAACGCACCTGCAACCAACTTCGGAGACAACAGCGAGCTAGACTGGCTACGGTGGAGCGCAGAGACGGCCAATTGAGCAGCGAGTCCGAGGACGAGTACGAGATGGAAGGCGATCACAACCCAACTCCGGCGAACCAGATCCTGGGGAACGACCCCAATCCCCAGGGAGCTAGGTTCCATCATCATCCACCACCACCGGGTCCCACCTTGGAGTACTACTATACTCCGCGGATTGCTGACATCCGCTCGGTCATCCTCTATCCGCCCATTCCTGCAAATAACTTCGAGATCAAGCCATGCTGGATTCAACTCATTACATCCTCTATCCAGTTCCATGGCTTGAAGGATGAGGAAGCCCGGGTACATCTTTCCCGTTTTCTGCAGCTGACGAACGGGTCCAAGCTGAACGGTGTCCCGGATGACGCAATCCGCCTTCACCTCTTCCCCCATTCTCTGGCGGGGAATGGTAAGAGGTGGTTGGAGACCCAGCCCCCATTATCCATCACTTCTTGGGATGATCTGGCAGACAAGTTCGTGCACAGGTACTATCCGGCATCGAAGACCACAGAGATTCAGCGGGAGATCACTCACTTCCGCCAAGAGCCAGATGAGTCACTTCGTGATGCATGGGAGCGGTACATGGGATACTTCTGGCAGTGTCCCATCATGGCTTCAGCGATGCATTCACAGTGGGGAACTTCTACAGCGCCCTCACTCCAGACAGCCAGAGGGTGATTGAGTCTCTATGCCCAGGAGGGGATATTCTTACTAAGACTCCGCCCGAGCTGAACCAGATGATTAGTACCTTGGCTGCCCGAGATCATTCCTGGGGGCAGAACAGCAGAGGCAGAAATTCCCGGGACCGGGGTGTGCACGCTATGGAGGCCAGGTCCGGGTTAGAGCAGCAGGTGGCTGAGTTGGTGCAGACGTTGAAGCAGCCCAACAGTCTCCTTCCGGGCCGAGGTGTAGCTACGCCTCTAGTAGCTCAGTGTCAGTGGTGTGAGAGCCCGAATCACCTGGTGGAGGATTTTCAGTCTATGAGGGAGTCATCTACTCCCCAAGAGCAGGTGGACTTCTTCGCCAATGCTCGGCGCCTGGACCCATATAGCAATACCTACAATGAGGGATGGCGCCAGCATCCCAACTTTGCCTGGAGCAGCAACGCCAATAAACCACCTGGTTTCCCAGCACCAGCGGGTAGTTTTCAGCAAAGGCAGCCCTTCCAGGCTAGGCAGGGGCCACCACCACAGCAGCAGCCCTACTAGCCTAGGCAGGGGCAGCCATTCCAGCAGCCCCAGCGTCAGTATGCCGAGCCAGCAGCAGCGCCAGCTCCCGATAATCAGATGACTGAGCTGAAGAACATTTTGGCGGCATTCATGACCACCAGCCAGGCGAATTTCACGAGGGTGGACCAGAGCATAGCCTCACTGGAGGCAGGACAGAGGAACCAGGGTGCCATTCTGCAAGATTTACAGAACCAGGTGGGTGTCATAGCTCGCCAAATTACTACCCGGGCCCCGGGGACTCTACCTGCCACCACCGTCCCCAATCCACGTGAGCCGCTCCAGCAGCTGGATGCCATCTTCACTAGGAGCAGCAAGACCATTACCGCTGATCCTGCCCCGGCCAGGCAGGAAGAGCCTCTACCTGCTTCAGCACTTCCAGCCGACGATGCAAAAGTGCGGGTGGTGAAGGAAGTTCCGGCTCCTAAGCCACATCCAGTGGTTAAGGAGCATGTGCCCCAGCTTCCCTTCCCCACTCGCCTACATAAAGATAAGCTGGAGACTGAGTTTGCCAAATTTATGGCAATGTTGAAGCAGCTCAACATCAGCGTACCATTTGTGGAGGCACTGTCGAAGATGCCCAAGTACGCAAAGTTCATGAAAGATCTCACCAACAAGAAGAAACTTGGGGATCTCTCGACAGTGCTGCTGAGCGAGGAGTGTTCTGCTATCCTGCAGAACAAGCTGCCCGAAAAGCGCAAGGATCCAGGGAGTTTTACTATCCCTCTTACTATTGGCAGCATGCATGTAGGAAAGTCCTTGGCGGACCTAGGCGCTAGCATTAATGTCATGCCATACAAATTGTTCAAAAAGCTAGACCTAGGTGAACTTAGCCCCACTAGGATGAGCATTCAACTAGCTGATCATTCTGTTGTGCATCCTAGGGGTATCATAGAAGATCTGCTTGTTAATGTGGGTGCATTCACATATCATGTTGACTTTGTTATTCTTGATATACATGAGGATGTGGATGTGCCTTTGATCCTAGGTAGACCATTTCTTGCCACCGCCAAGGCACTTATTGATGTGCATGATGGTAAACTCATCCTGCGTGCTGGAAATGAACAGGCTACTTTTTCTGAGACTGAGTTTGATCACTGTGCTATGATTGCTGTCACACCTGTGCATGCTATTTCTGACCAGGTACACGAGCCTGTCGTGTATCCTTCTGCATCTCTCATTTTGCAGGACCCTCCTCTCACTCCTTCGCCGCCACTCCACCCAGCCTCACCGCCGAATAAAAAGCTCAAAGAGGCGTGGCGGCCGAAGCAGCAGGTGCATAAGCCCACTCGGAAGAAAGGTGGAGACCACTATGAGCTGGTCCCACCTCCTGCATCACGATCACCCTGGCCATCCGCGTACTCACTTGCCTGCATTTTTCCGGATGGCCAGGTCGAGCTCACCAATGCCGGTGGTTGCACCCGTCGGGTGCACGGGCACCACCTGAAGCTGTACCTCAAGAGTGACGTGGATCCGCTCTTGGAGGCACCTGTTCTCGCGGACCCTTAGTTCCGCCATGGGCGTCCAACTAAAAGACGGTAAAGAAGCGCTTGTGGGGAGGCAACCCCACCACGGTTTGCATTTTCTTTTCCCTTTTATCTGAGTTTTTGTGTCGTGTCGAGTCAGTTGCATGTCTGTAGTGAAGTTCGGTCGTCTATGATGCCTCGATTTGGTGTTTTTGTGCAAGAGAGGTCGAAATTTTGGAGAATGAGAATTTTGGGCGGAAGGGTAAAATACCCGGTCATGAGCCAAAATACCCGACCGGGTATTTTTGGCCCTTGCCCGGGCCCCCTTCTGCCTTCCGGGGCGCCCAAAGGTCAAATCCCCGACCTCGGGCCAAAAATACCCGACCGGGTATTTTTAGCCCGAGACCGGGGATTTCCTGGCCTTGATACGCCGCGTTTAGGGACCCCCCGATCTCTCGCCAAAAATACCCGACCGGGTATTTTTGGCGCGAGACCGGGGGATCTTCGCTCCTATAAAACGCGGCGTTTAAAGGATCCCCGGTCGTGGACTCAAAATACCCGACCGGGTATTTTTGAGACCCGACCGGGTATTTTTGAGACCCGACCGGGTATTTTTGTTATAAATAGCAAACCCCCGGTCAGTTTCTCTCTCTACCCTCATTTTTCCAAAATTTCCCCTCTCTTCCTCTCAAATCCTCTCCCTTCTCTCTTCTTGAGCGACGCCGGCCGCCGCCCCCCGCCGCCGCCGGCCACCGCTCCACCGCCGGTGGCCGCCCTCCGCCGTCGTCGCCGGCGACTTTCCGGCGACTCGCCGGCCATTTTCCGGCCACTTTCCGACGAGCCTCCTCGGCCGATTTTTGGCCCCCTCTCGCATCCCTCACCCTTTTCTCGTGTCCTGACTACAGTTCTACTTGCGTTTCCAGGTGTGTTTCTTATTACTTACTCTTTTCATGGAGAATCAAACTGTAGACTGTAAGAACGAGAACTGTGTTTGCATGCCTGATTTAGAGTAGGGTGAGGGATGCCTTAACCTTGCATGTTTTTATCTTTGGTGTATGTACTGCCCTTGTCATGAATGCGATTGGTACTGTGATTCTTGCTTTGATTCCGGTTGAGTTGCTTGTGATTCAACCGGCTGTGCGTATCACTGTTAGCCTAGGTGGCCTTAAGTGTGGGGGAAGTGATGAACCCATGTTGTTGGTCCTGACCAGTTTTTCTTGGCTCCACCTTTGGTGTATTGATTTTGCAGGAACATGTCTCAGGACCATCCGTTTGTGCAGGATCTGCGCCTGCACCCGGACTACGCGGATCAGTTCCGCAAGGTGATGCGGGGGAGATTGGAGCGCCACTACCACCTCGAGTGGGCGGTGTTCGAGCAGCTCCACTGCATGCAGGAGCTCAGCGCCGCCATCAGTCACCGCGATTGGCGGACGTTGCTGACCATAGACGAGCCTACCTACACGGAGCTGGTGTGGGAGTTCTACACCACATTTCAGTATGACCGCAAGAAGGCCCGGGACGCCTATGCGGTGACATTCAGGATGGGTGGCTATCCCAGGGAGCTGACCATCGACGGGTTGGCCTACGCCTTGGGGATCGAGTACCACCCGTTCGATCGCCACGAGATCGAGATCGCCAACCCGACCGACTGGAACCAGGATGGGTTCTACTGCAGGATAGCCAGGCGCGATCATCGATATGATTACTTCGATGCTGGCCAGACCTACGTCAGCACCCTCAAGCCGCAGTGGCACATCCTGAACTTGCTGATCACCTGCTCTATCGTCCCCAACGCCACCGGCTCGCATAAGATTCCGAAGCGGGTGTTGTATGCCATGTACTCGATGGTGTACCCGGAGCACATGCTCCACTTGGGTTCTTTCGTGGCCACCACCTTCTCCCGATGCCACGGGAATCCCACCCACCTCTTCTGTGGTCCCCTGATCACACGGTTGGCGCGGCATTTCGACATCAGCTTCCAGGGGCTCATGATGCGTCTGCACGGGGCGGCTCCGCACCCCTCAGTCGGGACGTGCTCCACAGCGCACGCCTCCTGGCCACTGATGACATCCGTACATGGGTGGACGGGCTTTCTATGCCCCCTGAAGAGGTGGTCGATCTCGATGAGGACGAGGAGGATGCTGACTATTCATGCGAGGAGGTGGATGAGGATGCTGATGATGATGATGACGGCGTCATGGATGCCGATGAGCCGGAGCCCCCGCTCTCCCCACCTGGGGACCTTCAGCCTCGACGGAGACCGGTGAGAGGTGAGTCCTCCTCTGGTCCTTCTGGTCCGTCGACGGCTTTCGGCACGTCGATGGACTTCTTCACGGAGCAGTTCCAGCAGATGGGGCTCCAGTTCCAGCAGCTCAGTCTTTAGAACCAGTAGCTCATGGACCATCAGGTCCAGTTTTACCAGCAGTATTCGGCCCACCAGGCCGAGTACCGGTCCAGGCTGGGGGGAGTTGACGAGTGCCTTGGCCTCTTGGAGACCCACCTGGGAGTCACTAGTGCTCTCATCGAGCAGGAGAGAGATCGAGGCCGCCCACTGATGGAGTACTCGGAGAACCTGCTCTAGGCTTGTCACCCTCCAGAGGAGCACCACTGGACCACCCGGTGGGATCATTCACCACCACAGCAGCCACCGGAGGATGGCGACGATGACCTCATGAACCAGATCGACTTCTCCGGTCTTGGAGGGCCCTAGGGGCATGTCTTGAGTGTTTTTGTCTTTGACAGCATGCAAACTGTTTTGTGTCGGTTTTTGTTTCTTTTTCTTTTCATTTTTGGATGCTGTACTATTGGGCTGACCATTGGACCTAACATATGTGTTTGAGCTCTTTGGTTTCCTTTAGCTCTGCCTGTGTTCCCGACTGGTCCTCTCTCCAGTCCGTTCCATGCCGACTGGTCCATTTCCAGTCTCCTGCAGTCTGTGCACACCGGTAACATCGTTCCCCTTTCCTTCCCTCTTCTCCATTGAGGGCAATGTCGATCTTAAGTGTGGGGTGGATGTTTATCTTTTGACTGCATTAGCTCTGTTTGTGTGCTTGGAGCCTAGTCCACTGTCCAAATCTCGAGATTTGAGGGCTCCAAGCACTGCTGTTTGCTTGATAATTGATCGTATTGGCACTGTGGATGTGATTATTAGATCGAATGGCTTGTGACTTGATGCATGACAACTTGAGTGTGACTAAGACGGCCTATTACGATGGCTGAGATGTGTAGTAGAGTTGTGTAGGGGTTCAGTTTTTAACTGTTTGCTTACCAACTGCGACTTGCATTTGATCACTTGCTTTTTACAGTCATTTATGCATCTAGTTCAGGGAATCAGAATGTGAGATAGAGCATACAGGTAGCCATGTGAGATTTGAGCCTGCTCGTTTCTTTCTTGTGCGATAGATCCCTCTTCCATGGAATGTAGCATTCACGTTGTCACCAGCTAAGATGATGGAGGCATAGGATTACCCACGACCAAACTGACTGTCCTGATGTGTCATATCCCCTAGTCAGCCCCTTTGAGCCGTGCGTTATCCTTTCTTTCGGTCTACAATGAAAAATCACCCTTTGCATCTTTTAGAAGGTTCCACAGAGTGGTTTTTACGTGTTTTCTGCTGTTTCTGCTAAATGAAATGTGAGGGTTGGAGGTAGTGATTAAAAGTTGGGCGTGTGTTTGAAAAATGTGCAGAGATGGTGGTTCTCTTAAAGAAAGAAAAAAGAGACAAAACAAAGAAAAAAATGAAAGCAAAAGAGAGCCACCACCAAAAATCTGAATGGTGCCCATTAAGTAGTGTTTCTTAGCGGTTTGGCTTGGAAATGCTAACATTTATATAACCTCCTTCGCTCATGTGCCCTAAAGAAGTTGAGTAATGCAGAATAGCAGAAAGGAAGTTACTGGTTTGCTTGACTGTGATTTTGTTGGGTTTGGAAATGTGGAACCTTATGTTATTACTTCCACCACCTAAAAAGCCTTTTCCCCATGTCCAGGACCCTAGCCAGTCATTTGAACCTGTGTCTAAGACCTCCGGATTAGTTGGTGGTGACACCCCCTATGTGAACTCTAGCATTTAGAGGCTGCATTCATGGTGAAGAGACGTTAGGGATTGAGAGAATAAGCATGCGCATTTTTCACATCAAATTGTCCTGACCCCACTGGTCGAGAGTGAGCGATTCATTTTCTCATATTCTCTATACTCTTTACCCCGGTGAGGACCTAGATTGCTCGGTCTTAATTCTGATATCTTGAGCTTTGTGCATGAAGTGACTGTTTTGAACAAGTGGTTGAGTCAAGTCTATGTTGGTTGGTGAACAGAAGGGAACTCTTCCTTTGCTCGACTCTATTGCATTCGAATGTCATCTGTGGTGGTTGTCTAGGTTGTCGTTCGAGTTGCCATGTGTTAATGATCGCAAGCCAGTATGATCCACGTGTTTTGTGCCGATATGATTTGCCCTAAAGCCTGCTTGATTGAAACGTTTTGAGCTTACCTGGTGTCTGACTTGGTTTGCTTAGGGACAAGCAAACGGTTAAGTGTGGGGGAGTTTGATAGACCGATAATTACACATGTTTTCACCCCTTTTCTAGAGCCGTTTGAGATGTGGATTCTTATGTTTTAAGCCGATTTCACGCGAGGTTGTACGTTTGTGTCATATTTCAGGACTTGGCGGTGGAATCGAGGCAAAGGAACGAGATTTGGGTCGAAAGGAGCAAGTAAGGCTTGGAGTGTGTTGGAGAGCCAAAATACCCGGCCAAAAGCAGGAATACCCGACCGGGTATTTTCTGGCCATGGTCGGGTATTTCCCGCTTTGGGCGTCCGTGAGGAACAGAAGGGAGCCCGGGCAGTGGGCTTAAATCCCCGGTCGGGGATTATTGAAAGAGACCGGGGATTTTCCCTGAGGCCGAAACGGTGCGCTTCAATTATACCCGGTCGAGACCTAAAATACCTGAATGGGTATTTCGACCGGGTATCGCGATCTGGCAGCTGATTTAAGGGAAAGGAAGGCCATCTTTCAAGGGTTCCGAGTTTTTGAGAGAAAAAGCGATTCCTAGAGAGAGAAAGCGACGAACCAGAGTTCACAAGTGCCATAGCTTGATCTTCATCACCATTGGAGCCTGGCTTGAGCTTGGAGACGTGCCGATTAAACGTCCAGGAGCAGAAATCCGTCTTCACAGTATGATTTCCGCGTCTGAATCTGCTTTTGCTTCTTTCTCTATGGAGTAGTTCCCCCATTCATCTGGGTATGGGGAACCCGAGATTTGTATGCTAGGTCTGATTGTATGAACCCAAGTACAGAGTTTGTGAATTGATTATATTCGATTGAGGTTTGAATGATTGAATGACTTGAATCCTGATCAAATTCCTGTTGTTTCTGCTTTGACCTAGAATGAGAATATCTGCCTAGGTTGATAGAGTAACCTTAATCGAAGGTGGCGAATTGGTGACTTTAGTCGAGAAGTCAATTCGCTATTCTGTACCGAATTCATTTTGGTAGTGGAGGTTTGGTTCGCTAGGGCCTCAATCTGTTTACTCCGGTGGAGGTTAGTCGCCCGCTAGAGACTAAGATTGAGAGGGTCTGGAGACCTTTAGTCGAGACTTCAGGCTATTTAAGAACCTTCCGCAGTATAACTTTCATGAAAACTGAACTTGGTAAATTGCAATCCGACTTAACTGCAGTCTAGGGGGAACCATATCCGGGTGACCTCTCTTGACTTGACAACAACCGTTTAACTTGCTTTGTGTTTTTGTTTGCTTGAATCTGCACTAAAAGTTCACTGCTAGATAACGAGAATTCACCGAGTAGTCATCACATCTAGGACCCGGGTTGACAATAAAACCCAAACCCGCTATACTACGCTTTAGGAAGTGGTTACACTTGGCCATTTTCTAGAGTGACAGTAGGAGTGAGTCACGCGACGTCGTCGAGAGGCACGAATAGATCGGGAGTCGGGATGGAGGCGAGAACGGGTGTTGGGTAGGTAGTCGAGAGGGAGGAATCGTCGATGGCGCCGCCGACAAGGCTTGCTCTTGTGGTGAGGAAGCTGCAGCCGCCGGCGAAGGCTTGCTCTTGTGGTGAGGAAGTCGCCGTCGCCGGGAAGAATTGATCGGGTTGTGTGGTAACTGGTAATGGCATGAATTGAGAATCCCTCGCTGAGCTGGGTAGGGATTTAGTGGTTTGCGGTTTTGAACCGCAACCGCGCAGTTTCGGTCGACCCGTACCACAAAACCGCGAACCGCTTAGGATTAGACCGCAAATAAAATCGCAATCTTAATGGTGCGGTTTGGATTGACCGCATAAGCGATTTGGAGCGAGCGGTTTGGACCGCACCAATGCCCACCCCTAATTGGACATGAGGTTTATAGATGGGTTCCGGCTTTGTCCAATAGTTAATTCAATTCCCTTCCTATTTCCTAGTGATAACACGTACGTAACCCTTCACCGACACAGTACAAGTCTGCAGCAATCCCATAACGTACGCTCTAGTCACGTGGCCCACGTGACACTTTCTTACGCCAAAGCGGCTAAAGTTCGTTTCTTTCCCCTCCACCTGCTGCCGCAGCAGGCCGGCCTGCTCCCGCCTAGTCCATCTTTCAATACGTTGTCGGATCACAATCTCCATCCCCATCCTCGAACCTTCTGTTGTTCGGTTCCTCATCCGCACGCGACCCGATTTATCCAATGGAACCACGCGTTGACCCTCTGTACTGTACTCCACCGCAGCGCGTGACTGCTTTTAAATAATATATTTATAAAATTAATATAAACTTAGCTAAGGGAACGGTGAGGTCACATTCTCCTTTCCTGACCCGCACCGACACATATTTGGTAGCTCAAGTTCCTTTCCCTTTCCTTTTCCCATTTGGTAGTCGAGAAAATTAAGGAATGTAAATGTTTACCCATAAAAAAAATCAGCTTGTACCACATCGATTAATTACAAAGGGATTAATGGATTTATAAGGCCAGCTCAACATTAATAATTAAAAGAGCCAGCTGGACCTTGATGGGTTGAGTTTTTGGGCCTAAGTGGCCAAGCTCTTCTCCATACACGATGGTCGACCCGTCTCCGTGGCCCCCATATCCGGATGATGCCTTCACCCCTTGGTATTAAATTTGGCTCCCAAAAAACTAAGTCTTGGAAACAAGGCGACACAACGGGGTGCCAAACGGTCGGGTACCAAGCTGGGTGCCAAACAGGAGGCCATCCAAAAAGCTAAGTCTTGGAAACAAGGCGACACAATGGGGTGCCAAACGACTCTTGGAAACAAGGCGACACAATGGGGTGCCAAACGGCCGGGTACCAAGCCGGTAACAAGGCGACACAACGGGGTGCCAAACGGCCGGGTACTAAGCCGGGCACCAAATAGGAGGCCACGGGTACTAAGCCGGGCACCAAATAGGAGGCCATATGAGACAAGAGGGCGGCACAACGGGGTGCCAAACGACCGGGTACCCAGCCGGCAAGGAGGGCCTGGTACCAAAGTATATGAGAATTGGCTAAGTATGGAGCCATAGGGGGTATCAAGCCGACAGGCTTGGCAGCCAAGCAAGGCGACAAGGTACCATGACCCCAACGGGGTATCAAGCCGGCCAACAAGACTGACTTGGTGGCCAGGCAACAGGGGGCCAAGCCAAGTACCAACTAAGAGACTAAGTATGGATATCAAGCCGACAAGACGGGCTTGATAGCCAGACATCGGGTATCGAGCCAACAAGAAAAGAAATTTGACTAAGGCAGGGTGGCTAGCTGAGGTATCAAACAACTGTGGATGGCAGGGGATATCAAGCTGATAAGACAAGCTTGGGTAACAAAGCCTAGCTAACAAGACGATGATAGCAAGGCGGTCCGGGTAGCAAGGTTCGACAAGACAAGCTTGATACCAAGATAACAAGTGGTCCCATGACAATCTTTCTAAGACTAAGTGTGGAAACTTGGCGGGTAGCAAGGGGCCAAGTTCTCATCCTGTCTAGGTGGGTAATGTGGCCTAGCTATCAAGACGGTTCGTCGAGGTGGCTACTAAGATCAGGAGTGTGGAGTCGTCAGGGCTATCGAGGATGAGATCAAGACCTTATCATGGTTCATGGAGGCTAAGGCAAGAGCCTCAACCCCATCCAGTTATGACAGGGCGACAAGGCTCAACACCAATCCGACTCGGCATCGAGGCCATCAAGTACCCACCAACCCCAAGACGGGACAAGGGCCTCCAAGGCGATGGATATCAACCAGTCAACAAGATGGGTCAAGGAGCTCCAAGGCAATGGAGGTGAAGACCAAGGCAACGGTTACCAATTGGCAATCAAGGCAACGAAAAGGGGTCCCTAAGGCGGTTGGAGCAACAAGCCGGCTAGCAGTTACCAAGGCAGTTACTCCTAGTGGCTATAAATAGGAGAAACGAAGACGAGAAAAGGGTTCCACAACCAATCATTTGACACACTATGTCAAAATTTATCTTTTCTCTGCAACTTGCCTTTTAGTTTTTCGGAGCTCTCACTGAACCTCCATAGGAGTAGAGTAACGTAGCTTGTTCCCAAAAAAACCATCAAAACATCAAACACCCTCGTTCGAACATTGTTCGGAGAGGAGTGGACCGTGTATTTATCGTTGTTCAAGAAGTCAAAGGTGCATTCATTGTGTTCAAACACAAGTTTTTCCTCGCCGGAAAACAAATTGGCACACCCGGTGGGACTATGTGTGTTTGATTTGATGGCTACACGACTGAGAGAACAGGAAGGTGATATTTCACCAGGAGTTGGGAAGGAGTTGGCTTCCAAGTTCAAATTTGGCCAAGCATCAGTAAGTGTTGTCGGAAACAATGGCATGATTGAGATCTTGCCACCGGCGTCGCCTTGTGCCGATGTAACCACCACTGCCATGTCACTCCGCTCAATAGTGGATGATAACTGCAAGATGGTGGTGGAGAACCGTCAAGTGATGGTGGAGATCCGTCGATTGATGGAAGAGAGTTTGAATGGACTTGTTAGAAGTTCACAACAGACAAGTCTAAAACTTGCTTCTTTTAGTTCTATGTTAGATAGACGTTTGGATGAATTGTTTGAAGCAACTACAGAAAATACAAATTGCTTGGATAAGCTTAAAAAATATTTTATAGAAACAGTGGTGCGAGAAATTTCTTTACCAAAAAATGGTATAGATCCGCCACCAAGTATTGCTACTGAGTATACAAGTATCCTGTTCTCCGGTGGCCGGACTACCCAGCCACGGTCAGGGAACTTACCGCCTCCGGCAATGAGTCAACCACCTCTTCAACAAGGAGATTATGACAAGAATATTACTAACGCATTCACCACTCATGTAAAGCAACCTCCTGTGCCAACAGTTACTCATAAAACTGTCTCAGAGGCTAGACCATGCTTGAACGTGAGAGTCGGTGGAGGGTTAATAGCTGATGTGCTACCACAAGCTTGCCCAACCTCGATGTCATCTATGCTCGAACGGCCTGGTGGATGCAAACCGCCAGGGGGGCATGCAGAGGGCCATGGAAGTTTACCTAACAAGGTGAAATGTCAGCCTGGGGGGCAAGTTGACGTCAAGAAAATTGAACAAATGGGTGTGTTCAACAAAATACCATATTTGTTGTCTGGAGATGGCATGGGGGGTATGTCATCAACCACAAGCAGTGGGTTGACAGTTGTGAGGAACAAGCCACAACAAGCTCAAGCCACATGTGTTTCCAGCAAGCCTGATGGATACAAACCATCAAGGGGACAGCAAGGAAGGCATGGTAGCCTACCACCTGACAAGTTGAAGGTCAAGTGTCAGGCTGGGGGACACGTTGATGTCAAGAAAATTGAACAAAAGGGTGTGTCCAAAAGAATACCATGTTTATCGTCTAAGGATTACATGAGGGATATGTCATCAAACACGAGAAATGGGTTCAAAGTTGTGTCCAAGAAGCCATTACAATCCCAAGCCGCATGTGCTGCTAATAAGAATGTTAGCGTGGCTAAGGGGGGCAAGGGGGACATGTCTCCATCTTCACGCAGTGGACAGGGGGGCATGTCATCAAACATGAAGAATAGAGTGAGTGGCAAGTCTAAGTGGGTGTTGCCTACCCATGCCACCTATGATTTTCATAACTTTGACGTGTCAAAGAGTGCACATGAAGGCAAGGCTCCTTGTAGCATGCCACCCATGAATGGTCGACAAGGGGGCATGTCACCAACCACAAACAATAGACAGATAGACGTGCCCAAGAAACAACAACAAGCTCAAGCCACACATGCTTATAGTAAGCATGGTAGTTTAGCTAAGGATGACATGGGGGGCATGTCATCAATCACAACTAGTAGGTTGATAGGTGTGCCCAATAAGCCACAACATGAAGCCACACATGCTTTTAGTAAGCATACTAATATGGCTAAGTCTGGCAAGGGGGGCACGTCAACAATCATGAATAATGGTATGGGGGGCATGTCTCCAACCAGTGGACAGGGGGGCATGTCACCGACCATGGAGAAACAAGTGGGAGGAAATTATAGGAGTGTTCATCACACCCAACCCACTCAAAAAAATTCTAAGTATGAGATGGTGTTAAGGGATGGACGAGGAAGCAAGTCCATGCCTAAAGCCCCTAATTGCATGCCAAACATGAATGGCAAACAAGAAGGCATGAATAAGACATCTCGACACACACCAACCAATCATGGTCCTATAAAGAATCAAGGGTTGTTATGTGTTAAGTGTAAAAATCATGAAGATATGGGTTTTAGAAAGAGTCAAGTTGGCCACAAGGGTGGTCGTCAACTCTGTAAGTCCAAACACCCATCTTCTCAACCATATGGGAAGAGTAAGCATGTGCCAAGTTGGGGTAAAATAAGACAGATGACAACTCTTGGCCCCTTTGATGAGTCGAAGGAGTTGAAAATGTCTAGTGCACCACCCAGGACGAGACAAACACATCGGGTTCAACATCAACCCAGCATGTCTAGTAAGGTGGCCAAGGCAGTGGACCCTTGCAAGCCCACTAAGACAGGGCAAGTTGAGAGGATGCCATCCATTGTTAAGTTGGAAAATTTGAAACCAACACCAAATGAGTTGTTTCCCTTAACGGAGGGAAGACAAGTAGTGTATGGATGGTTGGTCTGGTTTAACCCATGGACTTGGCAGTGGCTGTACACCTTTGGCACGTTGGTGGGTGCGAAAGGGCATGGATATTAGTGACGTTTGTCACTCTCTTTTATATTAAAATAAATAAATAAATATAATATTAGTAAAAAAAGAAGAAAAAAGAAAAATCATAAGCCAATCATGGCTAAAAAATATGAGGTCAAAGTGACAAGTTTTAGTTAGATTTATGGTGTGAGTACCTGGTCATGACTGGTAAGCCACAACCATGTGGTGGTTGGATCCATGCCACTTACATGGCATGAGCAAGTGACTGGGTGTCTGGTGTAGACCTTTCACTGTCCATACCACCCGACCCAATGTGGCCTACTTGTTAAAAGATTTAGATGGTGTGTTTCATGATCGATTAATCAATGGCAAGTATCTCAAGCCTTATGTCCCTTCTCTTTGGGACGTGAGGTGTCAAGGGGTTCAATGTTGGGCGGCCACCACGGTGGCCGGCATGCCAAGCCTCCCACACCCTAAGACATGGCATGATACCCTCGTGATAAAGCATGGCTTGAGTAGCTAGCCATGACATGGAAAGGAAATTGAGCTAGTTAAGTTTTACTTCCTTCTGGCGGGGCCTAGCATTCTATAAAAGGCTATGAGTGCATGGATTTGTAATCAAAGCCAAAATTTGGCTAAGGAAGGTGGTGCCGCGATAAGTATTATTTTTAGGTGGTCAAGTTGAGTTCAACAACTTAGTGCATAATTCTTATACACTAAGTTGTGGGGGGCATTTGTTTACCCATAAAAAAAATCAGCTTGTACCACATCGATTAATTACAAAGGGATTAATGGATTTATAAGGCCAGCTCAACATTAATAATTAAAAGAGCCAGCTGGACCTTGATGGGTTGAGTTTTTGGGCCTAAGTGGCCAAGCTCTTCTCCATACACGATGGTCGACCCGTCTCCGTGGCCCCCATATCCGGATGATGCCTTCACCCCTTGGTATTAAATTTGGCTCCCAAAAAACTAAGTCTTGGAAACAAGGCGACACAACGGGGTGCCAAACGGTCGGGTACCAAGCTGGGTGCCAAACAGGAGGCCATCCAAAAAGCTAAGTCTTGGAAACAAGGCGACACAATGGGGTGCCAAACGACTCTTGGAAACAAGGCGACACAATGGGGTGCCAAACGGCCGGGTACCAAGCCGGTAACAAGGCGACACAACGGGGTGCCAAACGGCCGGGTACTAAGCCGGGCACCAAATAGGAGGCCATATGAGACAAGAGGGCGGCACAACGGGGTGCCAAACGACCGGGTACCCAGCCGGCAAGGAGGGCCTGGTACCAAAGTATATGAGAATTGGCTAAGTATGGAGCCATAGGGGGTATCAAGCCGACAGGCTTGGCAGCCAAGTAAGGCGACAAGGTACCATGACCCCAACGGGGTATCAAGCCGGCCAACAAGACTGACGTGGTGGCCAGGCAACAGGGGGCCAAGCCAAGTACCAACTAAGAGACTAAGTATGGATATCAAGCCGACAAGACGGGCTTGATAGCCAGACATCGGGTATCGAGCCAACAAGAAAAGAAATTTGACTAAGGCAGGGTGGCTAGCTGAGGTATCAAACAACTGTGGATGGCAGGGGATATCAAGCTGATAAGACAAGCTTGGGTAACAAAGCCTAGCTAACAAGACGATGATAGCAAGGCGGTCCGGGTAGCAAGGTTCGACAAGACAAGCTTGATACCAAGATAACAAGTGGTCCCATGACAATCTTTCTAAGACTAAGTGTGGAAACTTGGCGGGTAGCAAGGGGCCAAGTTCTCATCCTGTCTAGGTGGGTAATGTGGCCTAGCTATCAAGACGGTTCGTCGAGGTGGCTACTAAGATCAGGAGTGTGGAGTCGTCAGGGCTATCGAGGATGAGATCAAGACCTTATCATGGTTCATGGAGGCTAAGGCAAGAGCCTCAACCCCATCCAGTTATGACAGGGCGACAAGGCTCAACACCAATCCGACTCGGCATCGAGGCCATCAAGTACCCACCAACCCCAAGACGGGACAAGGGCCTCCAAGGCGATGGATATCAACCAGTCAACAAGATGGGTCAAGGAGCTCCAAGGCAATGGAGGTGAAGACCAAGGCAACGGTTACCAATTGGCAATCAAGGCAACGAAAAGGGGTCCCTAAGGCGGTTGGAGCAACAAGCCGGCTAGCAGTTACCAAGGCAGTTACTCCTAGTGGCTATAAATAGGAGAAACGAAGACGAGAAAAGGGTTCCACAACCAATCATTTGACACACTATGTCAAAATTTATCTTTTCTCTGCAACTTGCCTTTTAGTTTTTCGGAGCTCTCACTGAACCTCCATAGGAGTAGAGTAACGTAGCTTGTTCCCAAAAAAACCATCAAAACATCAAACACCCTCGTTCGAACATTGTTCGGAGAGGAGTGGACCGTGTAATTATCGTTGTTCAAGAAGTCAAAGGTGCATTCATTGTGTTCAAACACAAGTTTTTCCTCGCCGGAAAACAGTAAATAAAGCGTGAAATCTAGATTAGGTGGCTATCAACGAATTCAATGACATAATATTATAATATTTACTAATTAAGAGCTGCTTTACATGCGATTGTCGAAAAAGGAGTTCTTTCTCGGATTTTCCCGGAAATCAAACAGGCCGAGACAGAGCGAGAGAAGGATGGAAACAAAGGCGGAAATCATCCGAGAAAAAGGAGATGATGGAATTCGTTTCTTGACTTTTCCATCATTAGATTGGGCAGCCTGTTTAGCGAAAAAGATTAATAAAAAGAATAAAAAAAAAGATGGCGACGTGAATCGTAACGATACTTTGCAATCAGAGGGCGACTCTCACAAGCATCTGAGATGAGATTCGATCAACTGTCATTCACCATCGTCACTGACGGCGACGAAGAGGACGGCAGAGATCTCGAATTGGGACAGAACTGGAAGTGATCGGCGGGCATTTTGGCGACGAGGAAGTGACCGAGTGAATCCACAGTTTCCACCAAATTCTCGCGGCAGAGAAACTCGTCGCTGTAAATCTTCTCCACCTCCCTCCTAATCTCGTGAATGAAGACGTGAGTCTTCTTCTTGCCGGATCCGCCGCCCGTCCTGGCGAGGACTGAGGCGGTGAAGACGGCGGACATCCGGCCGGGGGAATCAGGGGAGAAGCCGCGGGGGCCGTCGACGAGGATGACGTCCCAATCGATGTCGTAGATGTGGTTGGGCATATCATTGATGGCGAGGCGGCAGTCGGAGAACAGGAGGTTCTGGACGGGCCGGCAGTCCGAATCGGCGCGGGCGACGGCGTAGGAGAGGAGGCCGGACATTTCGTCTACTTTGGTGGCGAACTGGACGTCATAGGCCTCCATCTCCGGGTGGTGCTTCTCGAAATTGGAGACGTGGTACTCGCTCTCGTCGAGGAAGACGGTACGGCCGGCGAAATTGAGGGATTTCCAGAGGAGAGCCTCGTGGGAGAGGCCGAAAACGAGGAAGTTGCAAGCGGAGGAGGAGGAGGAGCAGCGGCGGAGGGCGTCGGCGACGAGGGAGAGCTCGGCGGGGGTCATGTGGCGGGCGGTGGCGTTGGTGGTGGCGTAGTGGAGGAGTGCGGAGGCGATGGTGTCCGGGAGAAGGGCGGAGGAGGCGGCGGTGGTGGAGGAGACGGAGGAAGGGATGGTGGCGGTGGAGAAGAGAGTGAGAGTGAAGGCGAGAGTGAAGAAAGTGAGGATGAAGAAGAGGCGGTGGCGGTTGGGAGAGGGGGGAGGGGGAGGCGGCGGCGGTGGAGATTTGTGGATGGATGGGTGGAAGACGATGAGCTTCGCGGTGGCGCTGCTCTTCATTCTCTTTTGTTTTTTCTATGTGGTGGTTTCAGTTTCAGAGCAGGGGAAAGGAGAGGAAATGGCGGAGATCCGGGTTTAAGTCGAGTGGGGGGTTTTTGTGTGTTTATTGTTTAATTTCTCGGGCTTTCATTATCTGGAATTTTTCAAAATTTTGAAATTGTCGGGAGGAGATTTTTTATTTTTCACGGTCTGCAGGAAGATAAAGAAATCCAACGATCGAAATTAAACGATGGAAGATGGGGTTGGAATCCCAATGATCTAGACTGCCGGAAAGGACGGACGGAGATAGTTAGACTTAGTGGGGCTTATTTATGTACTGCAAAAACTGGAGTGGCGTTCTTAGCTAGTTGTGAGACTGAGAATGCATTCACAACGTCACATGATACATATTTATATTTGTTGGATCATACTGCTATCCCCGTACAAATAGTTGGTGAGTGAAGTAGTCCTGGGATGGAAAAGTGGAACTGCTACCCTCATACTCGAAGGTGTTCTGACGGGGGGCGTCAGCAGCGTCCACATCCTCAGTGGATCCTCAGGAACATCGGGCTGGTTCTCCGCTGGGATTGGTGGAGCAGGAAACCCCTCGATCTACTTGATGTCGCGCTCGACTCTCAACAGGTGCATCTTCGAGATTATTTCTTCGCCGAATACACTAGTGTCCCCCTGCTCTGTGCAACCCTGCAGTGTAATCTGGAGGTAGGTGGCTAGACGGGTGATGAGGGGGGTGCAGTACAGGGTCCCCAGCTGTAAATCACTCTTGTCCATAGTCCGGGCCACCACAGAACCAGGTGGAGATGATGGTTCGCCGTGCGGATGGACTGGATGAAGTACATGGACCTCCTGGTGAGGGTGCTGGCACTGTCCCCAGCTGGAGTGTAGGACTTCGCCATCATGTGGTGGAGAATGCGGTTATCGAGCTGCAGGGTGCTAGCCTTCGTCTGCCTTACATGGAAGGGGCGCTGACCAGGATGAGCTAGGCGGGTGTACAACACCTTGAAATTAACACCCTCCGGATTGTTGACCTCGGTGATGTAGTCCTCGTCATTGTCCAAGCCGAGGTCGAGAGCGACCGCCAAATCGTGGTAGCTCATGGAGCGGGCTCCCCGCCGAGCCTGAACTTGACGGCTTCGCTGGCCGCCCAGTCGGTTGTATCTTCGTGCCAGAAGGTTTTATAGAACTCGAGCACCAGCTCGTGGTAGACCTTCTCTCGAATGGATAGCAGACGGTGCCATGGGCGGTTAGTGGCAATGGCGAGGAAGTGGTCGTAGTAATGCAGCTTCTCAAACTCCCGCCTGGACTAGTAGTGATGCTTCCCAAAGGAGGAAGCCAGGATGCGCTTGAAGCGATCCTTGTGGGGGCCCCGCTTCAAATCCCGGATGAACGGGTGCTTGAGGTCCGGTTTCGACATGGTCCTGCAAAAGAACAATCAAAATTGGAGCCAAAAGAGCCATAAAAAAAAGTTAATCACACCCCCACACTTGATAACAAAAAACAGTCGAACCATGGTTTCATCCATCGTTCGGGGGTCAATAACTCGAGCAAAAAAGCACAATCTGGGTGGGGGTGCACATCCACAATGAAGTAGGAAACTTAAGGTTCACATCCATAGAAATTACACCATCAAAGCACATAATTAAGGGCCCCAACCGGCTCCCCCAAGATGGTATGAAAAACTGGCATTTCATCGAACACCTTGTGTGCACTTTTAAATTAAGCATAGAATTGGCAAACCTCTTGCACATGTGGGCTCAATTAAGCATGGGAAACATTGCCCAAAATTCAATGAATGCATTAACATCGTGTTACAAAATTCAACTAATGATCGTAAAAGCCGCAACAAGTCACAAAATGAAATTGTGAGCACTATAGTACAGTGACGTGAGTCTAACGGAGTTAACACTTACTTTGTGGACCAAAGTTGGTGCAATAAACAGCAGAGTCACGAACATGAGCATTGAGCAGTACTAATGGAGTAGACATTCAAATCAAATCAATTCTTGTTGGGGGAATAGGGGGTCGCTACAATGCATTTCTCATAAACGTGGATAGGCCAATCTACAGTACAAGTCACAGAGTATCAATTACAAGTAATTTTGAAGATGGTATCGTTTTGACAAGCATGTACTGTAGAATAAATTGTATTTCAAAATGTCGTGCATTTGTAATGTGTAGTATGTAATATTTTATATAACGTTCTAACACAATGTTTGATACGCAGAATTTATTTTTTAATATAAGGTGTTCAATGCTTTCGGTGAATCAATAAAAAATATTGCCACCAAATTGAAACAAGAATGGAATGGTGACAACAAGGTAAGGTTGGGTTGGTAGGAGATCAACTCTGTGCTAGGAAAGATGCACTTTAATGTTGTAGGTCTTTCAAGTAATTTGCCACCGGAACTCATAAAGACGTTGCTGTTGATGTGATTGCCCACCCGGAAAAATAATTCACGAAGAAGGAAAAATTCATCAACAATTTTTGTTTGTAACATTCTTGCATTAATTCTGGACATGGCAAACCAGTGCTGTAGAAGTACACATTTCAGCAGGCGACTGCCTTTTGATAAACTCGGTTGGGAAATTTTAATTTTTAATTTTGTTATCAGGAACATGTGCACATCATTATCAATAATCAATGACCGTGTCGTACGATCATCAATGTTATGATCACAAGCATCAATTACACACAAATGGCAAGTCCTCTAAGTTAGTTTGGAATGCGTATTTGACTATGATAATAGGGGATGTGGGTATTATATATGTTTGCTTGAAAAATATGATAATTGAGGTTTCTTATTTTCTAAATATCTAAAATATGGTCAATTAGAATTTCTAGGAGGTAGACTAATTGTGAACTATGATTTGTTTTTTTATTTCCATTTTTTATTCTCTATTTTCATTAAATTCGAAAATATCCCTGATTTTCTTCTTCTCAACTTTGGTAAAGATTTTCTCCAATTATATCTTGCTGAATTAATCTCCCACAACTTCTTCCAATCAAAGCTAGTGGTATCACCATTAAACCAAATCCTTGTTCATAAGAAAAACCGAGATGTCTATACATACTGTCTGCAACTACGGGTGAGCATTGGATGGGTCGGGCGGATTTTAACCATATAACGCATCCACCCGCGCTTTAAACGGATTGATAATTTTTAACTCACCACACACCCATATGCAGTCTCGGGTTGGGTTGGGCGGATGGTGGATGATGTGGGTGGGTTTGCGGGTTCACCCAAGTCACAATGTATACAATATAAAGGAGTCAACTTGACATATGATAATCGGTGGAGAGAGTTATCGGGCGGAAATAAGAAGATGAAATAGGAAAAAAAAGTCGAATTTGTTCTGAAATTGGGTAGAAATTCTATTGTGGAGGAGTTTTCTACGAATGGAGATGATTAACAAGTGCAGGGATCTAAGGAAAATAGTTCAACGGAGGAAAGAGAGGTGAACTAGGCACAAGACTCAGAGGAAAAGAATAAAGGAAGGAAGAGGGGATCGCGATTTGGAAGGTTGGCTTTGAGGTTCACTCTCCAGAAGCAACCCTAGTTTCTATCTAACGTCTCCACTCTCCCCTCTCCAACGTCAATGACTTTGTTCTTTTTGCTGTTGGGTTGAGAAGGTCACCTGCGCACCCGCCCACAACACACCCGCCACCCGGCGGATGGCTCCCAACGCATCCCATCACTCACCCATAGATCCACCAAAATATTGAAATAGGGTCAAATGCGGGTGGGTTGGCCGAAACCCGCAGGGATCTGCCGCTTGCCCAGCCCTACTTGTAACCAAGAGTAAGGAATCGCCAATTGCCCAATTCATCAACGTAACTCACTAGGTCCATCAACTTCTTTCAATAGCTTCCAAGTCAGAGTAAACGAATAATCCTTGCTGCTGCACACATGTGACTCGATGTCGACTTCATCGCTATTGCAACAACACTTATCAATATGAGTTGTTCTATCTTGAGGATTCCATGCTCCAATGAGTCACATTTGAGAACAAATTAATTCAAACAGGGTTAGCACGCATGTTAATGACAAGATCAATATCCAAGGTTAATGTGAAACGGGAGATGATAATAATCATAATTCATAAGTTTACAAGCAATACCCATTTTTTTTACTATCAAGCGATTAGGTAGTGTTTTCCGTCGAGAAAAGTTGCGTTGAATAGAATTGGATTGCGCCTTTGACTTCTATGGATAACAATATTTTTAGGTATAAACAGGTAGGTAAAACCGGGCAAACCATAATGCTACATGGTGAAATATGCTTCTTAATCTTAGGTGAAGTTAATGGCAGTCTCAAACCATAATGCTACATGGGCCTTTTCAAATTCTTTCTACATTAAAAAAACTAGGACGAGAAGTGGGAAGATTGGAATATGAGTTGGCGGAGAAGAAGGCAAAACCGGGCAAACCCTAGTCTTTGACTCACTCCTGCTGTCACTCTAGAAAATGGCCAAGTGTAACCACTTCCTAAAGCGTAGTATAGCGGGTTTGGGTTTTAATGTCAACCCGGGTCCTAGATGTGATGACTACTCAGTGAATTCTTGTTATCTAGCGGTGAAACTTTAGTGCAGGTCCAAATTAACAAACAAACAAAGCAAGTTTAACGGTTGTTTTCAAGTCGAGAGAGGTCACCCGGATATGGTTCCCCCTAGACTGCAGTTAAGCCGGATTGCAATTTACCAAGTTCAATTTCTGTGATAGTTATACTGCGGGAGGTTCTTAAACAGCCTGAAGTCTCGACTAAAGGTCTCCAGACCCTCTCAATCTGAGTCTCCAGCGGGCGACTAACCTCCATCGGAGTAAACAGATTGAGGCCCTAATGAACAAAACCTCCACTACCGAAGTGAATTCGGTACAGAATAGTGAATTGGCTTCTCGACTAAAGTCGCCAATTCACTACCTTCAATCAAGGGTGCTCTATCAACCTAGGCAGATATTCTCTTTCTAGGTTAAAGCAGAAAAACAGGAATTTGATCAAGATTCATGCCATTCAACAATTCAAACCTCAATTGAACATTATCATATCAAAGAATCTGTACTTGGGTTCATACAATTAGACCTAACATACAAATCTAGGGTTCTTCATACCCAGGTGAATAAGAAGTTTACTCCATAGAGAGAGATGGGAAATCTAGCTCAGATGCGGAAACCATACTGTGAAGGATGAGAATCTGCTTCTGGCGCTCAATCGGGTCTTCTCCAAGCTCAAGCCGGGCTCCAATGGTGATGAAGATCAAGGTAGGGCACTTGGGAACTCTGGTTCGTATCTTTCTCTCTCTAGGAATCGCTCTGTCTCTCTCTTTGGTTCGTCCCTTGGATGTTTGGGATCCAAAACCCAGCTCTCCCCTTGCAAAAACGCACAAAACAGGCTTTTAACAGCCTGCGTTCGCGATCCCCGGTCATAATCCCCTGTCAGGTATTTTAGGCGACGACCGGGTATCTTCAAAACGCAAAGTCTGGAGACAGGGGAAAATCCCCGGTCAAGGCCAAGAATCTCCTACCGGAGATTTTAGCGTCACGACAGGGCCCCCTTCTGTTTCTCAGAGAAGACCGAAACCAATTTTCCCCTATCTTTGATTCTTCGTTTCTCCCTCGTTCGGACTCCAAATCAGGTGCTGTTTGATCCCAGACGCTCGTATTCTCGTCCTCTTTCTTCTCATGATAATATTACATGATTATATGGTCACAAACTGAGGTAGAAGTCCATTCTTCTTCAAGTCATACCCGAGTTTCTTCCCCCGAGTCGCCAATTGATCTCTGATTGACTTGAAACTTGCTCCTACGCTTCACTTTATGTGCTAGGACCTGAAATGTGACAAAGGAACACAACCTAGCGTAAAATAGGCCAAAGAAGCGATAATTCAAGCTTAAACGATCAAGAAACAAAGGGGAAAACATGTGCAAATATCGAGTCATCAGTCTTACAAAGATCCCGAGGATGAAACCTCTGTACCAAGTCAGAAGCTTGCTATCAGAAGATAATAATAAAAAAAAGAACACATAGAGAGCAACAATCATGACAGAAAAGAGAGTTCGTGTCTTTCTTTGTTAATCAATTCGTTAATTGATTTCGTGATTCGATAATTGGGATTCCCATTGATGCTTATGGCTGGATTAAATCCATTTTGCCAAGGTTTTTGAGCGCTGTTCAGGGACGCTCCTCTGTTTCTTTGTTTTGTAGGAGGAGCTTCCTAGTCGACGAGTGGCGGTAGGTTTCAACACCAGCTAGATTCACCGTCAGTCCCATTCCAATCTCTCTCCCTTCATATGTTCCTCCCCAGTTTCACTATAGACAAGAGGGTACGAAGGTACCAGGGTACTATTGAGAACGTTCCAATGCACCGACTTTGGTTCGGATCGTAAAGTTGTCAAGAGACTCTCAGTCGCCACCCCATGCCATTGCCAGACTCCATTTTCCGGCAGCTCTGCTGCTTCCACTAGCCACCGCTGCAATGGAACACGTGTCGCTTTTGCCTCCCTTTTTGCTTTCCAACGAACGCATGACAATCCTCCTCCTTCTTTCTACTAAGGATAAGTATAATCCGTCCTTAATTGTTATTTATAAATCAGCAGCGCCGGATAAGTATCCTCCTTCAGCTAAGTGATAAAGATAACGATGTTACTTTGTTCTATTTTATTTTACTTGTTATCATTTAGCCTTTTGTTCTCGTTCGGCTTATTGGTTGTGACTTTTTTCTTGCTTTGGGCTTTTACTTATTTGGGAGACGGTGAGTTTTCTCGGCCGCTTTGGTTCATTTGGCTAACTTATTGACAGGCTTCTGCAGGAGTATTATTTCATATGGTAAATTAAGGGCCATTTATTTTGCTAAAGGCTCCTTATTCTGGCCTACCATGGGTTAGATTGTTTGTATTTTGCATGCTAATCGTGGTATCGTTGGCTGCTTAGCCTAATTTTTTGGCGCCCTCGCTGTTCGTGGCGTGAAGATGCACTTCCAGGCTTCTCCACTGCATCCATCGTCTTTCCTATTTACCTCGCCTGTTGATGGATGAGGGCCAGTCATCCCAATCTGCAGAAGCATGGTGAAGACATGTGGTTCAGTCACTTTGGCGGTTCAGCCTTGGCGAGTGAAGGTTATATCCTTTTATGAATTTTTAGTGTTTTTTCACTTTATTATTAGGGTACTAACAGAGCTGGCCATTGCGTGGCACAAAAGACTCTTTTACCGACATGTCGATTAGTATTGACTGTAGTTCGTTTCAATCTATCTACGAAAAAAAAAAAACATTTACATGGTATAAAAGGATATCTATGGCTATTGGGATACCTTATTGGGCAGTGCATTTTTTTTATTTGGAATTTTGGAATTTCAGTTTGGAAACATTTACAATAAACTGTAAAAAAGCAAATTCGGTGTTAAGTAAGAGGTTTGTTACGGTGTAGTAAAAAGAAATATTAGTGATATAACTTTGTATCTTTATTTTTTACTATGATACAAATTAAATTTGTACCTATACATTTTTTATAAATTATTTTATGGTACAAACTGATTTTATAACTATAATATTATGATACAAATTCAACTTGTACCCAAAAATAGTTATGGTACAAACTGAATTTTTATCTAACACTATGGTGCAATACAGTGTGTATATATATATTATAAATTTCTTTATGGTATCAACTGAAGATGTATCTTAACGCTATGATAAAAATCCAATTTTTACGTATACATTTTTGCACAAATTACTTTATGATATAACCTAAACTTGTGGTTTTAATGTCATGATACAAAATCGAATTGCACCTAACAATACTGACAACTTTGGTACTTATCAACATTGTAAAATTCTACGTTAATAAATGGAGAATCCTTCATATCGAAGTGTATAATTTTGTATACTAATGAATTTTTTCTTATTTTATGAAAACATGTCTCATAAAAGGGATTGGGTTGCGTTTTTTTTATTTCAGAATATACATATTTATTTAATGAAGCTGATAGGCAACTACTAATCTCATTATGTCATTATATGTTATTTTACCGATTTTAAGCATATCTTAAGTCAATTTTGCTTGAAAATTATCGAGGCTGAAATGTTGGCATAAAGAGTAACGACCGTAACTGAAATTGCCGGGAATTGCAGATGGGTTGTTGGGTCTTCTTTTTATCACTTTCCTGGGCGATTGTGTTAGGACATGCCACGCCAACCAATCTTGGAAGAAACAAATGTCGTCCATCATAACTATTACTTCTTCGCAACACTGTAATGGGTTGTTTTTTACACTGCAGTTTCATTAAATTGAGAAGTGTACATTAAGTGGGTAATCCAATGAAAAGCTACACTCATGAAAAGCAAAGGATAGGAAGAAACCCACACAAAATGCCCAAACTAGAGGTAGGCACTGGTACGGTCAAATGTTGATTGTCCCGAAATGATTTATCCACTAGTCAACCTCTTTGAGTCTTGTGACTTTGAGGGTCGTTCTCATGTTAGGAGCTTTTTTCTTGTGAGCTTAATGGTGTTGATAGAACGAACCCCATACTTTCTTCGTGTCTATACGTGTGTCGTCCTTGTGTCCCGAAACTCTCGCTTTTGAGCTCCATTAAGGTTCTACATAGGAGGATTGTCTGCGGTGCTTGCTAGGAACGAAAGTGAAAGGAAGAGTAGTGTTGGAGTGAGTTCTTAAAAAGAGAGCATTGATTGTTAAAAGTAGTGTGGAAAATGTTTAACTCTCTAGTACCCCCCTCAAAAAGAAAAGAAGAAGAAAGAAAAGGAAAGTAGAAAGAAAGAAAAAGACAGAGAAACGAAAAAGAGGTAATAAAACGAGGTGAATAAAGTAGAGGGTGCCACAAGAAATCAAAGAGTATGCTCTAGGTGAGGTTTCTTGGCACACAAGCCGTTGAAACCTCCACATTGTCTTAGGACTCCTTCACTACCCAATTCTTAATGTGATAGCAAGAGTAGACCGAGGAAGAGCGCTTAAGGGAAGTTCATGATGGGTGATAGTTTGGAAGGGAGAAGCAAGGTTTTTGGCCGATGCTAGTGGCCGTTGTTTGTAAGGAAGGTTCTTTGTCGAAACTATAGAACCTTCGATTTTAGGGTGAAGATGTAGGACCTCATGATGTGTTTGCCACCACCCAAAAAGCCTTTTCCCCATCTCCAAGACAATCGCCAGTCATTTGAACCCGTGTCTAAGACCACCGGACAAGCTAGTGATGACAACCATTCCGTGAACTCTAGCATTTAGAGGTTGCCGCCGTGGTGTTGAGACGATAGGGCCGAGTGTTGATGATTGTGCACATTCTTTGCACCAAAAGATCCCGACCCCACTGGTCAAGAGAGTGAGTGATTCATTCTTGTTTTGCATGTCATATCATACCCCGGTGAGGACCTTTGTTTCCCATCCGTTTATTCCTTGGACTTGAACTCTATGCATGGTTAGTTGTGGTTAATAAGCGATCTTGTTGAAACTTGCATTGATTTATGAACAAGGTGAGAACTTTTCATTTGCCCGCTTCTAGTAGCCTCGAATGTCGTTTGTGGTGGATGTCAGTATTGCTTGTCACGGTCCTTGTGTTAATTGCCAATAGCCATTTGAGATTCGCCACTTTGTGCCCTTTGATTTGTCCCCAAAGCATTTTGATAGGTTGAGATATTACCTTGTGTGAAATGGTTTGCTTGGGGACAAGCAAACATCTAAGTGTGGGGGAGTGATTCGGGTCTAATTGTACACATATTACCTTGTGTGAATTGGTTTGCATTTCATCGTCCCTCGACATATTTCATGCTAGGTTGTGCTTGTTTTGTCATATTTCAGGTCCTAGTACGTGTGGGAAGGTCAAGGACGAGTTTCAGGACAATTGGAGTCGATAAAGCGCCAAAAAGTGAAGTAAAGTGAAGAATAGTCCAATGTCAAGGGCAAGGGTCAAATGTCACGGTGAACACACCTTGACAATTGATCACATGGCTTGAGAATCAATTGTCACGGGAAAGGGTCCAATGTCATGGTCTTATGACCGTGACAATTCCCCTTTGGGTGTGACATTGGCAATTTCCAGAAAGGATCCACAAGTTACTGGCAAGAGGTCAGTTCACTGTCTAAGACCGTGAACTGGCTTCCCCATCCATGAAATGGGCTCGATTTGGGTATAAAAGGGGCTTTGAGATGAGGGAGAAAGGGGGCTTTGGTTAGGTTTTAGTTTTGGGAATAAAAGGGGGTTTTCTAGTGAGGTATTAGGGTTTCCTCTTCCCATTCTAGAGAGAAAGTGCCATTCAAAGGAGGAAGAAGGAGATTGGGCTCAATTCAAGCTAGAGGATTGAATATTTCATCTTGTCAAGGGAGATTCAAGCAAGAAGGAAGGAAGATCTTCATCTCTCCATGGTTCTTTCTCTCCTTTTTGTTGTTTTTGTTTGCTTAGCTATGGATTAGCCTTCCTACTCACTTCTTTTCCTTTTCCTAGCTATGGATTAGCCGGCACTAGCAGCCTTTTGTAGAGTTCATACTTGGAGGGCGCTTTCGCAGCCTCGGCTTCCACGATCTGGCTGTTGCTTTAGGGCTAGATCCTTGCATCATGATGATGGACGAGAAAGAGTACACCCGAGGTGTCGATCCACAAAAGGCGTTCCAGGCGATCTACCTTCCGGAGCACATAGACCGATGTTTCGTTGCTTCCCACACCTCGGCCACTCTGCTCCGACCCCAGTGGAGGATTCTGCATGCACTCCTCACTCACTCAGTGATTTCGAGCCTTGAGTCGAGTCACCAGATCACTATGAGTAAAAGTGGCGCTCCATACCTTGAACAAGCCGACAGAGCCACTCCACCTCGGGTCTGTGGTGGCGACCTCCTTCTCCAGGATTCAGGGCCAGCCCCATGTTTATACCATGAACTTGGGCCCTTTCATCACCCGCCTAGCCCGATACATCAGAGTGGACACTACCAACTGTCTCTAGGTGGGCCGAACTGAGATATTCCCGGTGGAGACATTCCACAGGATCGGATTAGTGAATGAGGAGCGAGGCATAAAATTCATTGCGGGCATCCGACCCGGGCATTTGTTCCATCTCGTCGTGGACGTGCCACCTTTTTTAGAGCCAGAACAGGAGGCCCCACCACCACAACCACTCCAGCGACCACAGAGGCGCCGTCGTAGCCCACATGGAGCTTTTCATCATCGGCAAGAGCCGGACCTTCATCATCCTCGGGAAACATTAAGGCCCGAGTGGCTCGTTTAGAGGAGCGTAGTGTCCGGAAGCAGGATGCTAGGAGACATACTCATGTTTTCCTTCATGCCCTAACAAGTAGCGGAACCTCACGGTTGAGTCCGAGTGGCGCGCTTCACCTCGCCAAAAGAGCTAGTCACCATGACTAGAGTGTCATGTTGGCACGGTATTACTATCACTTTCTTTCCCTCTACCTTTGACTCAGAACACTATGTCTGGTCTTTCATGTTTGAACTCATACTTGTGTAGTTGGTTTTTCGTTTATGGTGATGTTGGATATTATGTCATGAAATAACCTCGCCTTGTGTGAGAATGTGTTTGTGTTTTTGTGTTTTTTCCCATGTGAAGCTCTCTCCTTTTCAGCCCCGACCCAATCATGTCCCGACTTTTACTCACCAAGCTATGCGGTAACATTGTTCTACCCCTTATTTAACGCCATTGAGGACAATGTCGAGCTTAAGTGTGGGAGAGGGGGGTAGTTTATTATTATTCTTGTGTGTGTGATTGAATGCTTGAAGCCTTGATGTATGCCCAAATTAAAATTTTTTTAGGGCTTCAAGCAATGCAATGTATGATCAAAGTGGCCGGTTTGTAGGAGAATCTTGTGGTTATTAGCATTGACCTTGAATTGTTGCATGTGATCGAGTACGTCCTATGATGATGATTGAGAGGTGCATTAGGATAGTGCAAAGGTTTAGTTCTCATGTGTGCAAAAATGAATGGATGTTTTGACTCGATTAATTCTTGATTACAATTGCCATGCATGTTACTCTGTGAATTGGAATAGATGGTTGGGTGACTAGGTAGCCATGTGAGCTTTGAGCCGATCATTTTCTTCTTGTGTCCTTAGATCCCTCTTACCATGAAGAATAACATCACAGTTGTCACTAGTGAGTATGATGGAGGCGTAGGATTAGTCCACGCCCAAATGTTGATTGTCCCGAAATGATTTATCAACTAGTCAACCCCTTTGAGCCTTGTGACTTTGAGGGTCGTTCTCTTGTTAGGAGCTTTTTTCTTGTGAGCTTAATGGTGTTGATAGAACGAACCCCATCCTTTCTTCGTGTCTATACGTGTGTCGTCCTTGTGTCCCGAAACTCTCGCTTTTGAGCTCCATTGAGGTTCTACATAGGAGGATTGTGTGCGGTGCTTGTGACTCACTCCTACTGTCACTCTAGAAAATGGCCAAGTGTAACCACTTCCTAAAGCGTAGTATAGCGGGTTTGGGTTTTAATGTCAACCCAGGTCCTAGATGTGATGACTACTCAGTGAATTTGTATTATCTAGCAATGAAACTTTAGTGAAGATCTAAACTAACAAGCAAACAAAGCAACTAAACGGTTGTTTTCAGGTTAAGAGAGGTCACCCGGATATGGTTCCCCCTAGTCTGCAGTTAAGCCGGATTGTAATTACCAAGTTCAATTTCTATGATAGTTATACTGCGGAAGGTTCTCAAACAGTCTGAAGTCTCGGCTAAAGGTCTTCAGACCCTCTCAATCTGAGTCTCTAGCGGGCGACTAACCTCCACCGGAGTAAACAGATTGAGGCCCTAAGAACAAAACCTCCACTGCCGGAGTAAAACCGGTACAGAATAGTGAGTTGGTTCCTCGACTAAAGTCACCAACTCCCTATCTTCAATCAAGGATACTCTATTAACCTAGGCAGATATTATCATTCTAGGTTAAAGCAGAAACAACAGGAATTTGATCAGGATTCATGCCATTCAATCATTCAAACCTCAATCGAATATAATCAAATCATAGAAACAGTACTTGGGTTCATACAATCAATCTCAACATACAGAACTAGGGTTTCCCACACCCAGATGAATGGGAGAACTACTCCATGGAGAAAGAAGCAAAAGCAGAATCAGACGCGGAAATCATACTGTGAAGATGGATTTCTACTCCTGGACGTTGAATCGGCACTTCTCCAAGCTCAAACCAAGCTCCAATGGTGTTGAAGATCGATCTAGGGCGCTTGGAGACTCTTGTTCGTCGCTTTCTCTCTCTAGGAATCGCTCTATCTCTCTAAAACTCGAATCCCCTCTCAATTTGGCTGAAATCTGCCTAAAAGGGCATCATTGGCCAAAGCACGGTCGAGGGCACGGCCGTGCTTTGCCTCAGCCCGCCCGTGTTTTGAATCTGGCTTAAAAGCACGGCCACGGGCGTCATGAAAGCACGGGCGTGTTCAGTGCAAAACACGGCCGTGTTTTTCCTCAAGTCTGCCCGTGTTTTTTAGGTGGTTCAAGCCACCCTTGGGAAGTCTCGGCCATAAAAGCACGATCAGGAACACGGCCGTGTTCTGAGGGCCTCCTGCCCGTGTTTTGGCCCTGGCTTGTCCAAACGACTTCCAAACGATCCGAAACTCGTGCTTGGCCTTCCCTTTGACGCCTGGGACCTGAAATAGGACAAAGTAGCACAACCCGGCGTAAAATAGGCCAAAACACACAACCATGCTCCGCAAATGGATAAGAAATAGGGGTATAAAATCATGCAATTACATCGTTATCAGCTTGCTAGGAACGAAAGTGAAAGGAAGAGTAGTGTTGGAGTGAGTTCTTAAAAAGAGAGCATTGATTGTTAAAAGTTGTGTGACAAATGTTTAACTCTCTAGTACCTCCCTCAAAAAGAAAAGAAAAAGAAAGTACAAAGAAAGAAAAAGACAGAGAAACGAAAAAGAGGTAATAAAACGGGGTGAATAAAGTAGAGGGTGCCACAAGAAATCAAAGAGTATGCTCTAGGTGAGGTTTCTTGGCACAAAAGCCATTGAAACCTCCACATTGTCTTAGGACTCCTTCACTACCAATTTTTAATGTGATAGCAATAGTAGACCGAGGAAGAGCGCTTAAGGGAAGTTCATGATGGGTGATAGTTTGGAAGGGAGAAGCAAGGTTTTTGGCCGATGCTAATGGCCGTTGTTTGTAAGGAAGGTTCTTAGTCGAAACCATAGAAACTTCGATTTTAGGGTGAAGATGTAGGACCTCATGATGTGTTTGCCACCACCCAAAAAGCCTTTTCCCCATCTCCAAGACAATCGCCAGTCATTTGAACCCGTGTCTAAGACCTCCGGACAAGCTAGTGATGAAAACCATTCCGTGAACTCTAGCATTTAGAGGTTTCCATCGTGGTGTTGAGATGAAAGGGCCGAGTGTTGATGATAGTGCACATTCTTTTCCCGCTTCTAGTAGCCTCGAATGTCGTTTGTGGTGGATGTCAGTATTGCTTGTCACGGTCCTTGTGTTAATTTCCAATAGCCATTTGAGATTCGCCACTTTGTGCCCTTTGATTTGTCCCAAAGCATTTTGATAGGTTGAGATTTTACCTTGTGTGAAATGGTTTGATTGGGGACAAGCAAACGTCTAAGTGTGGGGGAGTGATTCGGGTCTAATTGTACACATTTTATCCCTCATTTCATAATAGTTTGACTTTGCATTTCGTCGTCCCTCGACATATTTCACGCTAGGTTGTGCTTGTTTTGTCATATTTCAGGTCCTAGTACGTGTGGGAAGGTCAACAACGAGTTTCAGGACAATTGGAGTCGATAAAGCACCAAAAAGTGAAGTAAAGTGAAGAATAGTCCAATGTCAAGGGCAGGGGTCAAATGTCACAGTCAACACACCTTGACAATTGATCACCACGCTTGAGAATCAATTGTCACGGGAAAGGGTCCAATGTCATGGTCTTATGACCGTGACAATTTCCCTTTGGGCGTGACATTGGCAATTTCCAGAAAGGATCCACAGGTTATTGGCAAGAGGTCAGTTCACGGTCTAAGGCCGTGAACTGGCTTCCCCATCCGTGAAATGGGCTCGATTTCGGTATAAAAGGGGCTTTGAGATGAGGGAGAAAGGGGGCTTTGGTTAGGTTTTAGTTTTGGAAATAAAATGGGGTTTTCTAGTGAGAGATTAGGGTTTCCTCTTCCCATTCTAGAGAGAAAGTGCCATTCAAAGGAGGAAGAAGGAGTTTGGGTTCAATTCAAGCTAGAGGATTGAATATTTTATCTTCTCAAGGGAGATTCAAGCAAGAAGGAAGGAAGATCTTCATCTCTCCTTTTTGTTTTTTCCTTTGCCTAGCTATGGATTAGCCTTCCTACTCACTTGGGTATTGTGAATACTAGTCTAGATGTATGTTAGGATGTAAGAACTTGATTCTATTATGTTGATTGTGTGTTCTATATAATATTTGAGGTATTTTTCATGGATGATTGACTGTGCTAGCTTTTACTCATGATTGGGTTATTTTGACCTAGGTGTAGAGAATCACTTTGTTGAAAGAGGCTTTGGGAAGCTTGATTCTTGGCCAAGTTGTGTCACCCGCCTAGTCATGATTAGTGAGTGTTGCTTGCATTATCTCTTTGTTTGGTCAAAATTAGCCTAGTAGGTGGAAATCCACTCTTGATCAAGTAGGAGTTGTATCTCCTAGCCTCTAGGGTAACCCCTTATAGGTTTATATAGGGGCAAGATCTCAACTATCGGATTAGGGTCGTGATTTCTCCAGGATTGGTACCTCCGCCGACCGGATTAAGTTTCGAGGGTTTGGTTTGCAATCCTTAGTCGGCTAGTTGAGAGGGTTAGGTTTTCTAGCTTATCGTTGTCACCCTTAGTCGAAAGGTTAAGTGAGTTAGCTTTCTAACTTGTTGCAACGATTCTCAATTAGCTAACTAAGAGAGTTAGGGATCTCCTTGGTTGATCGGTAAAGAGGGCTAGGCTCTCTAGCTATGAATCATAGTCCTTGACCTAACGGTTAAGAGAGCTAGTTCCCTTAGCTTATATTTGTTGGTTCTCCTTCATTGATTGACTAAGGGAGTTTGTTCCTAGATAGTGGTGCCTACCTCGCGGTGTATGAACACGTCCTTCACACTAGAGCTCCGTTTGCGCTTCATAGCATGAGACTAGGGGGAGCAATACACAGGTGAAGTCCTCTTGAGTAGAATCCTCCACCATTTACTTTCCTTGTTTGTTTCCATTTGTAGTTTTCATAGTTTTAAACCCAAAAGCGTTTTGCTAGATAAAAACTTAAGCGATTGAAGTAGGGGTGACATGACCCGATCCTTTTTGATAATCAAACCATAACTCAAACCACAAACCGGCTAATCCGGAGCAACCCAAAACAAGTTTACAAGTCAAAACCAAAAATAAAAAATTTCAATGTTTAAGACTCTCAAGTAAAATGCCCTAAACACTTGGGTGACCTCAATCCAGAAAAACAAGACATAAAACACAATCCTTGAGTTTCCCAGTATACTCATTAAGACATGAAACTAAAGACAGATATAATGGGAGGTCCCATCTCGTTACTCAGATCTAGTTGACATCTTCAGGTTTGCCGCAACTGCTCTCCTCGGGTAACCTCCTCTTGATGGATGCGTCCTCTTCCCCTCTCTTCACCTAGAGAGCGAGAAGGGGTCAGTCTCGTCGTTACTTCCTAAGGTCTTCTCCCTAAGAAACGTCTCACTAAACACGTTATTAGGGTTCTTGACTTAGACAAAAGCCGTTCTCTAATACATAGGCCTCAACACTAGGGACCACCGCGTTACGTCTCGCCGTCTAGTGTCCCTACTCTAGTATGCCAACCGTGTTATGTCTCGCCGTCCGGTTGCATACCCAAACTCGGCAATGGCACTGCATTACGTCTCGTCGTCCAGTCAATGCCCGGTCAACTACTGCGTTACGTCTCGCCGTCCAGTAGTGACCCAACCGCCCGGGGGTTCATCTTACCATTAACCAAATATTACAATCATACATTCATACATAGCACAACGCGTGCCTCCACCCTTATAGGCGGTGGGATGCCTCACACACATATCGCGCATTACTCAAAAATTAACTAATTAATAACTTGAACGAAAAGCATAAACTAAAAGACCTCGACATATATTTTACCCCCTTTACACTCACCTCTAAAAGATGACTTCTCGATTCCTTCCTCGAAGAAACCCCTCCTTAGCCGGATTATCTTGGGGAAACCTATTAATAAGAATCCATTTTCTTAGACGATCTTTCTTGATTTAAAACCCCATTTGAATCACTAGAATATCCTCTTCTCATATTCCAGTCCTCGAACCTCATTCCAAAATTCCTTTAACCCCCATTAAAAAATTTCTATAATTAATCCCTTCAAAACCGACCATTTTTCTTAATTATTCTTATCTTGGAGGAATTTTTCACCTAACTTGAACCTTCTTAAAATTTCGGATAATTATTTTCCCATGTCAATCATGAGCACCTATACCCTGGAAAATTATCAAATCCTTAAAAACCACTCGGAAATATTTTTATTTAATTAAAACGAATATTAAAAAATTTTAAAAAAATAGAAATACATCTTAAAAAATCCACCAGATGAGGCTCCAGTTTCAGCAGCTCGAGGTCCAGAACCAGCAGCTCATGGACCATCAGGTCCAGTTCTACCAGCAGTATTCGGCCCACCAGGCCGTGTACAACTCTTGGATGACGGTTCTGAACTAGTGCCTCGATCGGATGGAGGCTCAGCAGGAAGCCACCAGTGCTCGCATCGAGCGGGAGCGGGCTCGCAGCCGCCGGATGATGGAGTATTAGGAGCACCTGCTCCAGTCCTGCCATCCGCCACAGGAGCACCACTGGTCCCCAGCTCGAATAGGCTGCACTCGCTGGTCCCTTTGTGTTTATTTCATTTTGAGTCAGAGCGCAAACTGAATGTGGCATTTTGTTTGGTTTGTTTTCTTTTCCTTTGGATGATGTACTATTGGGCTGACATTGACCTAACGTATCTGTGCTTGAGTGATTGTGTCTTCTTTAGCCATGCCTTTGCACCGACTGGTCCCATTCCAGTCTGTTTCACTCCGACTGGTCCACCTACCAGTCTCACTACAGTCTGCGCATACAGGTAACATCGTCCCCTTATCCTTCCCTCTTCTCCATTGAGGGCAATGTTGAACTTAAGTGTGTGTGTGTGGGGGGGGGGGGGGGGGGTGTTTCTATTTGACAGTTTAGATCTGTTTGTGTGCTTGGAGCCTAGTCCGCTGTCCAATTTCAATTTGAGGGCTCCAAGTACGTGTTCCTTGCAAATTGCCTGCTCAGTATGCTTTGAATTGACAGTCTCTATAGTAATGTGACCCCTAGGGAGGTAGTGTAGCACTATGGAGGATGTTGATGCATTTAAGAAGTCTCCTCTCTTCTTCATATTGTGTTGGTTGATTGTGTGTATTAGTGATCCTAGGACCCTTGCATTGTGTGGTGTTGTGGACTCTCTACCTGTTATGGACTCCTGTATCATGTTTTGAAAAGAAAGGTGCTAAAAAATGTGCTTTAAAATAACGTCTCTCGTGCGAATAGGGCAAAAGTGTGTAAGGGGAGACGGAAATCCGTTCCCAATTTCCACCTACTACCTTCAGCCCCCTTACATTTCTTTCCCCCGCACGAGGCTTGAGACATCTCCTCGTGGCATGGCCGGTAAGATCCGGGCTCCCGCAAAACCTTTGCTAGGTGGGAGCCCCCATTTTCTGGAAAAAAAAGGCCTAATACCAGAAAAGGGCCCATAGTTTGGAGTTTGGGTCATTTGTACCCCTATGTTTATCCCGCGTCACTTTTGTCCCCGAGATTCTAGTTCGTTAACCAGCTCCGTTAGTTTTTGACGGACAACTGTTGATCGATGACGTGTCAACCAAAAAAATGATTAATTTCCATGTCATTACAGAAACCGTTATTTTTTTGTAAATTATAATTACCGAAAAAAATTAAAAGCAAATCAAAGTAAAAACGAAGTAAAAAAACGGGGGCCGGCTTTACTCCAAATCTCTCCTTCCCTTCTCCTTCGAAAAGCTCCCAACCCCAACGAACAGCGACTCCTTCATCGTCGATCTAGGAACGGAGGAGCGTGGATTCGGCGGCCGGTCGTCATCGGGACAGCGTCGCAGGCTTCAATCATCAGCGGCGGACTGTCGAACCAACCCACCTTCGACTTTAACGACGACGACTCCTGACGCCGACGACCTCCTACATCAACACCGAAGACGACGTTTGAGGAGTTAGCGCCACTTTCATTGCGAAGGAGCAATCGATTGGGTCTCGGTGCTGGTATTCCCCCCATTCTCTCAGCCTTCGACACTCTCTCTTAACTTCCCCCAATTTCTAGGGTTAATTGTTTCCCCCAATTTCTAGAGTTAACTGTTTTCGCAAAAATTGGTAGGGAACAGAAGGAAATGGATAATGGGGAAGGTGGTTGTGGTACTTGAAGTTTCTACTAAAGAGGCTGTTAGAGAGGGACCACGAATTGGGTTGTGAAGACGAACCTGCCCTTGTAGCCGAGCAAGATTGGGTATGTACGTCATTCTTTCAATTGCTTTATCGTAATTTTGGAAGCATTTGGTTGTTTGTTTATAGTATATCTCCATCTTGTGATTAAACAACTCTTGAGAATGCATGCTTCGATTAGAAAAATTCATTATCTAACCATCTCTTCTCAACTTGTTGGAACCGGGCAGGATGGCAAATGACACTATTGACCTTATCATCCATCATGGTGGTCACATGGATTATTCGGAGGGCAGCCCGCGTTACCTCAATGGGAAGTGTGAAGAAGTTAGCATTGATAGGGACTACATATCATATTTTGAGCTCGAATCGGTGGCCACTCATCACTTCCACTATGCAAGAGTCGACAGAATGTGGTATATGTCACCTTCATCAACCATTGAAGCGGGTCTGTATGAGGTAAAGTCGGACAACGATGTCATGGATGGATTGCTGCCATCAATTGCGAATGGGCAGATTGTAATATTCTTCGAATGCACTGAAGATTTGGCTTCTGTGAACGACAATGAGGCTGCTGCTTGGAGTTCTGGGGACGAACATGAATATGATGGTGAGGGTTCTGTGAACCGCGATATTATTCATTTGATGGACGATGACTGTCGAACATCAGATGATGAATTTGTTGAAGCCATGGAGAATCTAGGCATCCATCAACGGAGGAGGAAAGTTCGTACTAATGAATGTGATTCGGGAGAAGAGGTTGAGCAATTAAACCAGTTTGAAGATGGTGTTAAATTTGAAGCAAGTGGTGTGGATGGTGTGTCTCTTGAGCAAATGCACAATGCAGATGGTGCTGCAAATGCACAACCTCCTCATTAAGAACACGTTGATGTAGTGGAGTCGCAGTATCATGGGAGAGATGGTGTGGATGGTGGAGATGTACCCGTTTACGACCCTGAATGTGAGGTTGCCAATTTGCAACTCAAGGTTGGGATGATATTTCAGTCTCCCCAACAGTTTCAAGAAGCAGTTAATGACCATTGCATAGCAATGGGGGCTGACATCAAGTGGATTAAGAGCTGCAGTAAGAGGAAACGGGCTGTTTGTAGACAATCTTGTGGGTGGTACGTTTATGCTAGCTGGCATGGTGTGAATGAGTCATTTATGGTGAAGAACGTGGGTAATCCCCATAGTTGTCCACGATCTGTCCGACTTACTTGTGCAAATGCCAGATGGATTGCTAAAAAGTTCTTGCATCGATTTAGGGTCAACCCCAATTGGGATGTGAAGCAAATGGTAATGGAGCTCAAAGAAGTCCACTTTCTAGATGTTTCCCATAGACAGGCCTATCAAGCACGTATGTATGCCAAAGAGTTGTTGGGAGGCAGCTTAGTCGAGGAGTATAACAAGATACGGTCATACATAGCGGAGCTACAAAGGGCTGATCCTACTGGTAAATTTGTTTTGGATGTCGACCATTCCAATATTCCAGGTAGGATTCTTTTCAAGAGGTTGTTCATCGGGTTTTCAAGCCTTAGGAAGGGTTTTTTAGAGGGGTGCAGGCCTATGTTTGCCCTAGATGGATGCTTTCTAAAAGGCGAAGTCAAGGGTATGTTGCTTAGTGCCGTGGCAAAGGATGGGGACAACAGAATGTACCCTATAGCTTGGGCTGTGGTGGAGGGAGAGACTAGTGAGTCGTGGAATTGGTTTGTGGGAGCACTTCAGGAGGAGCTTGGTCTTCAAGATGGGCGTGGATGGACCGTCATCTCAGATCAGCAAAAGGTTTGTGTTTGCTGTTTGTGTATCTCTTTTGTTTGTGGTTTGTGGCTGCTGTTATATTCTAATGGTTCGGGTTTGTTTCAGGGTCTTGTCCAAGCACTCCAAAATGTTTTGCCTGAGGCACATCACAGAAAATGTGCTCGGCATGTTTTTCCCAATTGGAAGGTGGACCATAAGATTCAGAGAGTGAGGGATCTGTATTGGGAGGCTGTTTACAGCACTAATGAGAATGCTTTTCGAAGGAAGACTGCCTTGATGGAGCAGATTCAAGCAAGTGGTGTAGATCCAACTGTTCTCACAAGCTTTATGGCACTAGAGCCTCATAGTTTCTGCAGGGCATTCATGTCTCACATCCCTAAGAGCGATGCAGTGGAGAGCAACATTTGTGAGACGTTCAACTCCTACATCGTGGATGACAGAGAGATGCGTATAATTGATATGCTTGAAGGAATTCGGAGGAAACTAATGGTTCGGGTTGTGGACAAGAACAAGAGAATGAATGCTATTACTGATGCATTGTGTCCTCGGATCCGAAAGCAGATTGAGAAGGGTGTAGAATCTGGCCGTCGATGGACCACACGACCGGCCTTGCATGGTAAGTTTGAGGTGGCACTCGGAACTGAAGGGTATGTTGTAAGTTTAACTGATATGACTTGCACATGTGGGCAATGGGGATTGACAGGAATCCCATGCCATCATGCCCTTTCTGTCATTGTTTGGAAGAGGTTTAATCCTGTTAGTTATGTGGCAAAGTTCTATCATGTTTCATTTGCCAAGAATGCATATATGGATGGTCCGCCTGCTTTGTATGGACAACAAGCTTGGCCCGAGGCTGTTGGGTACCCTGTTTACCCCCCAAAGTTCAAGGCAATGCCCGGACGTCCAAAGAAGAAGAGGAAGAGAGGGCCTGGGGAGCTCGAGGCAGCTCCACATCGAGCTGGAGGTACCGCTTTGGTTAGAAAGAATCTTCCCAACCACTGTACAAATTGTGGACAGCAAGGGCACAACAAGAGAAAATGCCCGCAACCTCCTAGACAACAGCAAGATGTTGGGGTGAGACTTTTTGCTTCATTGCTTGACTTAATTGATATGAATATTAGTAGCTTGACAAGGGTTCTTTGTTGATTCTTATTGTAGGCTTCTGGAACTGGACAAGGAGGTGGACGAGGAGGTCGAGGTGGAAGAGGGGGTCGTGGCCGAGGTGGACGAGGTGGTCAAGGTGGACGAGGTGGTCAAGCTGGTCGAGGAGGTGGTCAAGGTGGACGAGGTGGTCAAGCTGGTCGAGGAGGTGGTCGAGGAGGTGCTCGAGGAGGTCGAGGTGGACGAGGTGGCCGAGGTGGCCGAGGTGGACGAGGTGGAGAGGCTCCTATGATTATTGAACATGCTGAAGTTGGTGGATCTCAACCTCCTGCAACCCAACCATCGAATATGTAGTAGTTGGTGTCTGATGCTAAGTAGTAGTAGACATAGTAGTAATTGCCTTAATGTAGTACTTGTAGTTGACGGATGTAGTACTTGACAGCACCCTTGTTGGCTGCATTTCTCTTTTAACAACATCTATGTTTGCTGCATTTCTCTTTTGACAGCATCTATGTTTGCTGCAATTCTATTTTGACAGCATCTTTGTTGGCTGTATAATCAGGAGGATGATTATTTTGGTAATATCAGGTTTATTGTCATGTTGGTTGAATCAAGTTGTTATGTTGGTTGCTTTTAGTTCATAATCACTCCACAATGACACTTGAAAAGTAGAGTTACATAGCTCTTAAACCATACATAAACTCACAAACCACTAGGCATAGAAACTCACGAAAACTCAATGCAACCATACAAAGAGCACTGTCAAACCCACTACTATAAGCACATACGAAACAAACGACAACCTAGTTCCCACTACTTTCAGCTCACGAGATAACCTAACATTTTCCTCCTTAAGCTCAGCTAAATCATGGCATAAGCGATGCTTTGCCTTCTTCCTTTGCTCGTCCTTATCTTAGGCAGCTGTCAATCTCATTTTAAGTGAAGAAATCTGCTTCTTCAAATCATCGTTCTCTGCCGAAAGTGTTTGAACAATATCCTCTTCTCGACCAGGACAATACTGATCCACCCACACAAAGTATTTGCAATCCACCATTTCTTCCTTCCAAAATGGGCAACAATAAAATTCTCTCCCCGGATTCCTCTTAGTTCCAGAGACAAAAACAACAGCTGGACAGTTATGAAAGCACCGAGGCACTTGAGAACTAGCACAGCTCGATTCGCTTAAACTCTTCCCTTTTTTCCTTGCATTCATTGCGATAAACTTGGATTCTTAAACCCTCCAATCTGGTACCCAGTCCACCGCGTCAGTCTACCCTTCGATTCGTCGCTCTTGCCTTCGATCCACAACCCCGGCGTCGTATTCGCTGCCCCCGATTCCGCCAAATCGCGCCGTCTCCGCTCCCCCCGACTTCGTCTTTGCTGCCCCCGATTCCGCCAAATCGCGCCGTCTCCGCTTCCCCCCGGCTTCGTCTTCGGTGCCCCCGATACCGCGAAACCGCGCCGTCTCCGCTATCTGCTCACCGCCGCATCTCTTCTCTTCGTGCTCTGCTCGTGGAAAGAGAGAAGATGAGGAAGATAAAGGTAAAAGGAATATAAGTGGTGGGTGAAAATGTGGGTGGGGGTGAAAATATGGGTGAATTTTTTTTTCATTTAAAAAAAAATCTGACGTGTCGGTGACATGGCAGACACGTGGAGCACAAAGTCAACATTAGGTTGACCACCGTTAGGTTGACCGTCAAGTCTAACAGTCAACGAAACGGGTAGGACATAACTGACGTGTGGACTAGAATCTCGGGGACAAAAGTGATGCGGGGTAAACATAGGGGTACAAATGACCCAAACTCCAAACTATGGGCCCTTTTCTGGTTGAGAGGGTTAGGTTTTCTAGCTTATCGTTGTCACCCTTAGTTGAAAGGTTAAGTGAGTTAGCTTTCTAACTTGTTGCAACGATTCTCAATTAGCTAACTAAGAGAGTTAGGGATCTCCTTGGTTGATCGGTAAAGAGGGCTAGGCTCTCTAGCTATGAATCATAGTCCTTGACCTAACGGTTAAGAGAGCTAGTTCCCTTAGCTTATATTTGTTGGTTCTCCTTCATTGATTGACTAAGGGAGTTTGTTCCTAGATAGTGGTGCCTACCTCGCGGTGTATGAACACGTCCTTCACACTAGAGCTCCGTTTGCGCTTCATAGCATGAGACTAGGGGGAGCAATACACAGGTGAAGTCCTCTTGAGTAGAATCCTCCACCATTTACTTTCCTTGTTTGTTTCCATTTGTAGTTTTCATAGTTTTAAACCCAAAAGCGTTTTGCTAGATAAAAACTTAAGCGATTGAAGTAGGGGTGACATGACCCGATCCTTTTTGATAATCAAACCATAACTCAAACCACAAACCGGCTAATCCGGAGCAACCCAAAACAAGTTTACAAGTCAAAACCAAAAATAAAAAATTTCAATGTTTAAGACTCTCAAGTAAAATTCCCTAAACACTTGGGTGACCTCAATCCAGAAAAACAAGACATAAAACACAATCCTTGAGTTTCCCAGTATACTCATTAAGACATGAAACTAAAGACAGATATAATGGGAGGTCCCATCTCGTTACTCAGATCTAGTTGACATCTTCAGGTTTGCCGCAACTGCTCTCCTCGGGTAACCTCCTCTTGATGGATGCATCCTCTTCCCCTCTCTTCACCTAGAGAGTGAGAAGGGGTCAGTCTCGTCGTTACTTCCTAAGGTCTTCTCCCTAAGAAACGTCTCACTAAACACGTTATTAGGGTTCTTGACTTAGACAAAAGCCGCTCTCTAATACATAGGCCCCAACACTAGGGACCACCGCGTTACGTCTCGCCGTCCAGTGTCCCTACTCTAGTATGCCAACCGTGTTATGTCTCGCCGTCCGGTTGCATACCCAAACTCGGCAATGGCACTGCATTACGTCTCGTCGTCCAGTCCATGCCCGGTCAACTACTGCGTTACGTCTCGCCGTCCAGTAGTGACCCAACCGCCCGGGGGTTCATCTTACCATTAACCAAATATTACAATCATACATTCATACATAGCACAACGCGTGCCTCCACCCTTATAGGCGGTGGGATGCCTCACACACATATCGCGCATTACTCAAAAATTAACTAATTAATAACTTGAACGAAAAGCATAAACTAAAAGACCTCGACATATATTTTACCCCCTTTACACTCACCTCTAAAAGATGACTCCTCGATTCCTTCCTCGAAGAAACCCCTCCTTAGCCGGATTATCTTGGGGAAACCTATTAATAAGAATCCATTTTCTTAGACGATCTTTCTTGATTTAAAACCCCATTTGAATCACTAGAATATCCTCTTCTCATATTCCAGTCCTCGAACCTCATTCCAAAATTCCTTTAACCCCCATTAAAAAATTTCTATAATTAATCCCTTCAAAACCGACCATTTTTCTTAATTATTCTTATCTTGGAGGAATTTTTCACCTAACTTGAACCTTCTTAAAATTTCGGATAATTATTTTCCCATGTCAATCATGAGCACCTATACCCTGGAAAATTATCAAATCCTTAAAAACCACTCGGAAATATTTTTATTTAATTAAAACGAATATTCAAAAATTTTAAAAAAATAGAAATACATCTTAAAAAATCCACCAGATGAGGCTCCAGTTTCAGCAGCTCGAGGTCCAGAACCAGCAGCTCATGGACCATCAGGTCCAGTTCTACCAGCAGTATTCGGCCCACCAGGCCGTGTACAACTCTTGGATGACGGTTCTGAACTAGTGCCTCGACCGGATGGAGGCTCAGCAGGAAGCCACCAGTGCTCGCATCGAGCGGGAGCGGGCTCGCAGCCGCCGGATGATGGAGTATTAGGAGCACCTGCTCCAGTCCTGCCATCCGCCACAGGAGCACCACTGGTCCCCAGCTCGAATAGGCTGCACTCGCTGGTCCCTTTGTGTTTATTTCATTTTGAGTCAGAGCGCAAACTGAATGTGGCATTTTGTTTGGTTTGTTTTCTTTTCCTTTGGATGATGTACTATTGGGCTGACATTGACCTAACGTATCTGTGCTTGAGTGATTGTGTCTTCTTTAGCCATGCCTTTGCACTGACTGGTCCCATTCCAGTCTGTTTCACTCCGACTGGTCCACCTACCAGTCTCACTACAGTCTGCGCATACCGGTAACATCGTCCCTTTATCCTTCCCTCTTCTCCATTGAGGGCAATGTTGAACTTAAGTGTGTGTGTGTGGGGGGGGGGGGGGGGGGGTGTTTCTATTTGACTGTTTAGATCTGTTTGTGTGCTTGGAGCCTAGTCCGCTGTCCAATTTCAATTTGAGGGCTCCAAGTACGTGTTCCTTGCAAATTGTCTGCTCAGTATGCTTTGAATTGACAGTCTCTATAGTAATGTGACCCCTAGGGAGGTAGTGTAGCACTATGGAGGATGTTGATGTATTTAAGAAGTCTCCTCTCTTCTTCATATTGTGTTGGTTGATTGTGTGTATTAGTGATCCTAGGACCTTGCATTGTGTGGTGTTGTGGACTCTCTACCTGTTATGGACTCCTGTATCATGTTTTGAAAAGAAAGGTGCTAAAAAATGTGCTTTAAAATAACGTCTCTCGTGCGAATAGGGCAAAAGTGTGTAAGGGGAGACGGAAATCCGTTCCCAATTCCCACCTACTACCTTCAGCCCCCTTACATTTCTTTCCCCCGCACGAGGCTTGAGACATCTCCTCGTGGCATGGCCGGTAAGATCCGGGCTCCCGCAAAACCTTTGCTAGGTGGGAGCCCCCATTTTCTGGAAAAAAAAAAAAACAGGTTGGAACCCTTGAAAAGAAAAAGAAAATAAAACAAAGCAAAAAACAAGGAAAAAAAAAAAGAAAGAAAAGGGGTTCCAACCATCTTCAAGAAGAAAATAGAGCACCTTAAAAATGCGAGTCCATGATCTTTTGTTTTAGAGAGTCCATTTGTCCTCTGATCACTATTTGTCATGATGCCTACTCGAGACTAGCATTCTCGTCGAAGAAGTTAGGAGATGACTTGTGCATCGGTTGACCTCGTAAGTTGCTAAATGATCTAGAACATCCTCTATCGATGATCGAGGGTGTTTGTTGCTATAGAGGTCTGGCGATCTGCATTGGTTTGAGTTAGGTTTGCTTGGGGACAAGCAAACGGTTAAGTGTGGGGGCATTTGATAGACTATTAATTGCACATGTTTGTACCTCCATTCTTGAGCCGTTTGAGAGTCGATTATCGTGTTTTAATCCGATTTCACGCTAGGTTGTGCGTTTATGTCATATTTCAGGAATTGGCATTGATATGGAGGCGTGAGAATGAGTTTCGGGTGAAAAGGAGGACGTTGGAGTAAAGGGGCGCTGGAAGAGGAAAATATCCGGCCAGGAGTTAAAATACCCGGCCGGGTAAAATGCAAAGAGAGGCCCGGGAAAAGTGTTTTGGATGCCAAAATGGCAGAAGGGGTCCCGAACGGTGAGCTAAAATACCTAATTGGGTATTCTGCACCTCGATCGGGTATTAACCCTCTAGCTGCTGATGTGCGTTTTGAAATCCCCGGCCGGGCACCTGAAATACCCGACCGGGTATTATGGCCTGGGATCGCGACCTGCTGCTTTTTAAGAGAAAGAAGACCAATTTTTGAGAGTTCTGAGTTTTAGAGATAGAAAGTTGATACCTAAAGAGAGAGAGTGACGAACCAGAATCTCCAAGCGCCCTAGATCGATCTTCATCACCATTGGAGCTCGACTTAAGCTTGGAGAAGTGCCGATTGATTGCCAGAAGCAAAATCTCATCCTTCACAACCTGGTTTCCGCATCTGAGCTAGATTTCCCTTCTCTCTCTATGGAGTAAACTCTCTCTCTCACTTGGGTATGAAGAACCCTAGATTTGTATGCTAGGTCTGATTTTATGAACCTAAGTACGAATTCATTGATATTGATTATATTCAATTGAAGGTTTGATTTCTTGAATGTCATGAATCCTAATCAAATTCCTGTTATTTCTGCTTTTACCTAGAAAGAGAATATCTGCCTAGGTTGATAGAGCACCGTTGATTGAAGGTAGTGAATTGACGACTTTAGTCGAGCGGTCAATTCACTATTCTGTACCGGATTTACTCCGGTAAAGGAGGTTTGATTCTTTAGGGCCTCAATCTGTTTACTCCGGTGGAGGTTAGTCGCCCGCTGGGGGGACTCAGATTGAGAGGGTCTGGAGATCTTTAGTCGAGACTGCAGACTATTTAAGAACCTCCAGCGGTATAACTATCATTGAACTTGAACTTGGTGAATTACAACCTGACTTAACTGCAGTCTAGGGGGAACCATATCTGGGTGACCTGTCTCCAACTATGAGCCTGTGAGCATCTTTCGATGTTCGCACCGCATTACCCTGCAGACAATTGGGTACCCAATGAACCACTACAAGACGGCCCTTATAGTGCTAGGTAAATATGTATCTTATTTCATTTATAGGCAAAATACACTTGTATAGCCAAAACTTTCACGTTTGTGACAATAATAGCCAAATTTGAAGAAATACCACTTATAGCCAGATTTTGTAAAGGTGTTGGACAAATATAGCCATTTTCGTTAGATACTTTAACAGTGTTAATAACACCGTCAACTTATCTGACGATTCGCTGACTAGGCACCAACTCAGCGCACACGTCAGCGCCAAATAAGTCGAAAATGACACGTCAGATATTAAAAAATAAATTAAAAATTAATCAAAGATTAAATCACCCACCCTCATACCCATATGCTTTGCACGACGAAAACCTCTTTTTTTTCCGATTTCGTGTTTAGGGTTCGGCCCCTTAGCGGCGATTGAAGCTCCGACGACTGAATCTCCTGGAGGCGACTGAAGATTCCAGCAAGCCAAGTAAAACCACCTCCAGATCCAATCCCCCCAAACTCTTCGACAAAGCAACAATCAAAAAACAAATTAAATCACTCCAAGATTTTCCAAAACAGACAATTTCAATCGGACAAACAACTGGGTTCTGCATATCTTGAGAGAGGGTGAGAGAAAAGCCGAGGGAGAATAGAAATATATGGAGGGACGAAGCGCCCGAAAGGCGAAACTCTTCCGCAAACTGATCACGACCCCTACTCTTCCCCTGCTTTCGTCTCCTGTCAACACCGCCAAGCATTCCACGCCCAGATTCTCAGCTGCATCTACCCTCGTCGCAACCACCAAATAAAAGATTTACACCGCCAAAGTCCGAGAGACCGTCTCCGTTCCCAATGCCATCGCTAGAATCGACGAGTCCCGTGGAGTATCCGACACTGCAGTGAGATTCCCCAGCCGCTCCGGTAAGCTTAGCATCGGCGTAGAGGTTTAGATCCGTCTGTTGGTCCAAGAAATCGGTCGTGGCTTGAGTTGCTTGGAGGTCCGGTAAGGGCGTTTGAGTGATTGTGGCCTTGTGGGGCGCAACGTCGGCAAGAGAGCTTTGCGGTAGGGATTGGGGGCACTGGGCACGGGTTGAAGGAGATGAGAATGGAAGAGAGAGAAGGAAACACAGATGGAAAGGGTTTTTCCATTAATTTATTGTTTATTTTTCCATTAATTCATTGTTTATTTTTTCCCATCCACGTGGAAGGGGTTTTCTTGGTAAGTCATCATTCTCAGATTATTGTTTTTTTTAATTTCTTTTAATTTACTTAAAATTAAAGGATTAAACTTTAATGATTTTCCACCTGGCATTATTATCGAATAAAACATGCCACATCAACTCTTGTTGTTAGTCTAGTCAGACTTTTAGATAACGCCGTTAAAGTATTGGACGGAAGTGGTTATATCTAGTATTTTTTCAAAAGTGGTTATTATTGTCACAAACGCGAAAGTTATGGCTATGAAAGTGTATTTTGCCTCATTTATATTTAAGTTCCTTACATACTTATATTTATTTACAAGGTGGGTTGGTGCAAACCCAAATGACCATCAACCCGATTACTCTTTGTTATATTATCGTGAGCAGTTCAACAGGCCTTGGTGGAATCAGGTACAATTCATATGAAAGTTATTGTTCATACTTTGCTTCTTGTGTCTACTAGAGTGGATATCAAGAGTAATAATTGAAAATGTTTGTTGATTGTAGGTGATTTGGAACCCCTTTCCTCAACATGTCCAAGAGTTGCACAACCTGAGGCGCCCAATTACAATAGAACTAATTGTGCAAGGTGCCTCTAATTTGTTGACACATAGTTGAGTAGCGACTATCGTATAGATCACTGAGGCAGTTTCATTTGGAGCAACCAATTCCGGAAACCCCACCAATAGGGTTTCAGGAACTCCAAGGGATGAACTTGCACAACAAAGTAAGGGATTGGTGTCGCAAGCACCAATACTACTTGAATATATGTCAGATTGGTAATCCTGAAACTAGACCGATGGGGTACCATGATGAGTACATGAAGTGGTATCGGAAGTTCACCATGAGATGGGTTTCCATACAAAGTGTCATGATGAGTTATGTGGTAAGTGAACTCTTAGTATCATAGTTAGTTTTTTTTTTCACTTTAAGACAAATGTTTTCCTCTAACTTATTTATTCAATGTTTTTTGTCATAGGTCGGCAGCTTAGAAATTGCATGTCACACAGTGGAGAGTACACAAACCATGGATGCTGGCAAAACCTCTTTTCTGAGGAAATTCTTCAAAAATCTCTTCAGTTGCACACGAGAGCAGCGGAGAGATGTCATAGCGTACCCGCATGACTCACTAAAACACAACTCCTAACAATGGCCAAGTTTATAAATGTAAAACTCGATGTAGGAACGCATCAAGTTCTTGGTGCCGTTGCCGGGGACTTATGGTAATTATTTGAAAGAGTTAAGTTGTTAGTTTAGTCTTACTTATTTGTTTATATTAGTGTCGTTTTCTTTTAGTTTTGCACTTTTAGTTTTGTGTTTCTTTACCCCACTCTTCTTTCCGAAAAGTGGTTGGTGTTATTTTTTTTATTCCGTTTAAGTATTTTTTATGTATTAAGTGTTTGAAACATGGATCCTAGAACTTCAATCGAGTGTGGGGGTATCAACCATCCGCAGAATGGGTTTACATGGATCCTAGAGCAATAGAGGACAAGGATCCCAGTTCAAGAAGAATCACCTCTCATGATCACCAACCGTACCTCCATGATTATCGAGTTCCACAACCATAATTTGAAGAATCACCTCTACAACCTAAGGTAAAAACCGAGTCGGAGATGGCCCTAAAGAGATTAGAAGAGAGTATGAAGAAAGTCGAGGTCATCGAAACAACTCATTCTACTCCAATCTCTCCACTAAAGAGCCTCTTGGAGCTCGAATTTGAAAGATTCAATGCCGCGAATGAGAGAGCACTTCGTCCTCCACCACCGTCGAAGCTGACACGCTAAAACACAACACATAACTACGATCAAGTATAATCGCATTCCGGAAATGCAGAATAGTGTGGCAAGTTCAATTTATCAACCCGGGGTCTATATCTATTGCCTACTCCGGGATTATCTATTATCTAGCGGGACTAAGTTTAGTGAGAGTGATTGTAAACAAAAGCAGTAAGAAAGCAGTAAATTGTCCGGTTTCCTAAAGCAAGAGAAGTGTCACTCGGGAATGAGTCCCTCTAGCTCCTTAGTTAGGTCCAAGTTGTAATTTCCTTTGGTTGATTTACTGTTGATTAAACTGTGGAAGATCTGACAGTAGCTTGGAATCTCTTAAACTGACCAAGCCCTCTTAGACAGACTAACCGACAGACGACTAGTCTTAACCGGGAAAGAAAGCTAAGGCAATTAACACAGAACTCCACTACTGGAATTGAATTCCAGTACAGAGCAGTGAATTGAATAACTCTCGTATAATCAATCCACTCCTATCAATTGAAAAAGCTCTAACAACCTAATCAGATTCTATCTATCTTAGGTTGCAGCAGAAATCAAGAAAAGTTGATCAGGCTTCAATTGACTCAATAAACACATTTCAATCGATTATAATCAAGCAGTATCTCAAACCAAAGTCATTACAAACATGATCCCTAACACATGGAACTAGGGTTTTTCATACCCAAGTGAGAGAAGGGTCTAATCCATAGAGAGAGAGAGAGAGAGAGAGGAAAACAGAAATCAAAGCAGTCATACTCATAAGGATGGGAATAATCTGCTCTAGGATGATAATCTTCACTCCAAGGACGAAATCCAAGCTTGATTGATGAAACCCAGCTCCAGAATCAATCCTAGGGTTTGTTCTTCGCACTTTCTCTCTTGAGGACTCTGTTTTTGCTCCAAATAGTCGAATCTCCTTCTCCAAAACCTAAAATTGGGTTTTTATGTAGCTTCCCGCGATTGTACGGTTAGACCGCACGACCGTTCAATCCCATAGTCTGGCCGTGCACTCCAAAACGCGTCGTTTCATTTAATTCCACCAGGGGGGGTGCACGGCTAGTGCACGGCCCGTGCAATGCGAGAGCCTAGCCGTGCAACTCTCTTGCATAAATCGTCACAGCCACAATTTCATCATGCACGGCCGTGCAGCTTCTCGGTAAATCCTGCACGGCCACAAAGGCCACCATGCACGGCCGTGCGCTTTCCCGTCCTAGCCGTGCAACTCGTTTGATCTCCCTTCGATCGTCCCGATTTGTCCCAATCAAACCAAACTCATGCTGGCATTAAGACCTGAAATGTCATAAACAAGAACAACCTAGCGTAAAATTGGCTTAAAACCCGATATCCGAGCCTAAAATAGTACAAGAATGGCGGACAAAAACATGTGTAAATATCGAGTCATCAAATTCCCCCACACTTAACTGTTTGCTTGTCCCCAAGCAAACCTGACTCAAACCAATGCAGCTCTCCAAACCTTTACAGCAACAAGCAACCCCAATCTTTGGCAGAGGATTTCCTAGATCATTTAGCAACTTACGAGGTCAACTAGTCTTCTAAGACGTCCCCTATCTCTCTCAATGCGAGTACTAGACTCAAGCCAGGATCATGGGAAGCAGTGGAACTAAGACAGTCAGTTCATGGATAAGGAGACTCTCATAATTTAACTACCAAGGACTCTTTGTATCGGGTGCTCTTCCATTTCGTCTCACTTGTTGAAACCCACTTCCTTTATTATTTTTTTCTTTTTCTTTTGTAGGGGTTCCAACTGTAGTTTTTATGTGCGGTCTGCCCTTATTAGACGAGCAAGAGAAATTTATGTACATCTGTTGCTCGCCAGAGTACTTCTTTCAACTCCTATTCCTCACTTCGAGTGGAGGGTCAATGAAATTAAGGTGGGTCGGAAGATCTATCCGTGCCCTTAAAAACACATCCTCGAGTAAGCAAACCGTTCAACGGGTGGAATTTTTACTTGTACTAGAGACGACTTCGCTTCACCTTGTAGGCCTCCCCAACTAAGGATCACTAATATCTCTTCCAAAACCCGATTTTGTGCAATGAACGGTGCCACACACGTTTGGCTTACCCCATGTTTTAGAAATTTCAAATTTTTGACATGGAGGACCAAGTGCTTTTTGATTTCACACATGAGCACCCTTTTCCGATACACAAGTCCACAACAAACATAAGGAGAGTCATCAATACCACATGAATCAACAGTCCTAAATCCACTAGTTTAAAAAATCAACCGACACAGTAGAGAGACAGATAGGAAAAATCTTATACTTCAACATCCTCCATAGTGCTACAACTACCTCCCTAGGTTGCATATCACCATAAAGACTGTCAATTCAAAGCATACTGAGCAGGGTATTGCAGGGAATAGTACTTGGAGCCCTCAATTCATCAAATTGGACAGTGGACTAGGCTCCAAGCACACAAACTCATCTATCCAGTCAAAGATAAACACCCCCCAACAATTAAGCACGACATTTCCTCAATGGAGCAGAGGAAAAGATAAGGGGAACAATGTTACCGGGAAAATGAACTGCCGGGAGACTGGAAATGGGACCAGTCATTAGGGATAGACGGAACGAAGGACCAATTCTGCGTGATGGGAACACGAACAAAAACACTAGCACACCGTGCGTTAGGGACCAGTGTCAGCCCAGACGGGCACAAAACGAAAATCCACAAAATAAAAACACACAAAAGACTCAGTTCAAACTCCGCACACACATGGAGAAAACAAAAGAACTCAAAACACACAAAAACACTCAAGGGCCGACGAGTACAGACTACTCGTCGCCCAGGTCGTCGAAGCTGATGTCCGCCATGAACGCATCATCATCAGGGGGCTGGGGTGGAAGTGGTGAATCCTCCTAAGGAGTCCTCCAGACTGTCGTGCTTAAGTGTGTGTGTGGGGGGGTGTTTATCTATCTTTGACTGCTAGATGAGTTTGTGTGCTTGGAGCCTAGTACACTGTCCAATTTGATGAATTGAGGGCTCCAAGTACTGTTCCCTGTAATATCCTGCTCAGTATGCTTTGAATTGACAGTCTTTATGGTGATATGCAACCTAGGGAGGTAGTGTAGCACTATGGAGGATGTTGATGCATTTAAAAAGTTCCCTTTCTTCTTCTTATTTTGTTGGTTGATTGTGTGAATTAGTGATCTTAGGACCCTTGAATTGTGTGGTATTATGGACTCTCTACCTGTCATGGACTCCTGTATCATGTTTTGAAGAAAAAAAAGGTGCTCTAAATTGTGCTTTTAAAATAACGTCTCTCGTGCAAAAAGGGTGAAAGTGTGTAAGGGGAGACGGGTATCCGTTCCCAATTTCCACCTACTACCTCCAGCCCCCTTACATTTCTTTCCCCCGCACGGGGCTCGAGACATCTGCTCCCGGCATGGCCGCTAAGAGCTGCTCCTGGCATGGCCAGTAAGAGCCGGGCTCCCTCAAAACCTTTAATAGGTGGGAGCCCCGTTTTCTGGAAATAACAGGTTGGAACCCTTGAAAAAAAAACAACAAAACAAAGAAGAAAAAAAAGAAGGGTTCCAACCATCTTCAAGAAGAAAATAGAGCACCTAAAAAAAAGTGAGTCCATAATCTTTCTGGTTTTGAGAGTCCCTTCGTCCATGATTCATTTGTCCTCTAATCACTATTTGCCATGATGACGACTCGAGACTAGAGTTCTCACCGAAGAAGCTAGGAGGTGTCTTGTGTGTTGGTTGACCTCGTAAGTTGTTAAATGATCTAGGAAATCCTCTACCGACGATCGAGGTTGTATGTTGCTATAGAGGTCTGTAGAGTTGCATTGGTTTTAGTCAGGTTTGCTTGGAGACAAGCAAACTGTTAAGTGTGGGGGAATTTGATGACTTGATATTTACACATGTTTTTGTCGACCATTCTTATACTGTTGGAGCCTCGTCTCTCGTGTTTTAGGCTGATTTCACGCTAGGTTGTTCTTGTTTGTGATATTTCAGGTCCTAGTACGTGAAGGAAGGTTTGGGCACGAGTTCAGGGTCGATTGGACGAAGTTGGGACGTTTGACGAAAAGCTGAGGAAACCACACGGCCATACCTAAATTCCACACGGCCGTGTGACTTGGCCGTGTGGAACCCCTTTTGTGCGGGCAAAGCCACACTGGCCGTGTAAGGGCCTTTTTTGGCCGTGTGGGATTTCCAGAGAGTTCACACTGGCATACCTAAATTCCACACGACCGTGTAGTTTTGGCCGTGTAGCGTACCTGGAGTCACTAAATCGAACGCGGCGTTTTGGAGATCCACACGGGCAAACCTAAATTTCACACGGCCGTGTGGCCTGGCGGTGTGATCGGGCAGAACTAGGGTTTTAACCCAATTTCGGGTCTTTGAAGTGGGGGACGAATTTCCAGAGCATAAACAGAGTCCTAGAGAGAGAAAGTGCGAAGAACAAACCCTAGGAGTGATTTTAGAGCTGGGTTTCATCAATCAATCTTGGATTTCATCCTTGGAGTGAAGATTATCATCCCAAAGCAGATTCTTCCCATCATTATGAGTATGAATGCTTTGTATTTTGTTTTCCTCTCTTTCTCTCTCTCTATGGAGTAGAACTCTCTCTCACTTGGGCATGAAGAACCCTAGTTCCATGTGTTAGGGTTATTGATTGTAATGACTTTTGGATTGATAATGTTTGATTAAAATCGATTGATGCATGATTAATTGAGTCAATTGAAGTCTGATCAACTTTTCTTGATTTCTGCTGCAACCGCAGATAGATAAAATCTGATTAGGTTGTTAGAGCTTCTTCAATCGCTAGTAGTGAATTGACTATACGAGAGTTAGTCGATTCACTGCTTTGTACTGGATCCAATTCCATTATTGGATTTTTGTGTTAATTGCCTCAGCATTCTATCCCGGTGAAGGCTAGTCGCCTGTCGGTTAGTCTGTCTGACATGGCTTGGTCAGCTTAAGAGATTCCAAGCTACTGTCGGATCTTCCATAGTTTAATCAACAGTAAATCAACCGAAGGAAATTACAACTTTGACCTAACTAAGGAGCCAGGGGGACTCATTCCCAAGTGAATCTTCCCTTGCTTAAGAACTTCGAACCATTTCCTACTTTCTTACTGCTTTTGTTTGCAATCACTCTCATTACACTTAGTCCCGCTAGATAACAGGTAGTCACAGATTAGGCAGTAGATCTAGGCCCCGGGTTGATAAATTGAACTTGCCACTATTCAGCATTTCCATTCTGCGATTGCACTTGGTCGCAATTTGGTGTTGTGTTTTAGCGTGTCAGAGACCCATCTCGTGAATCCGGTAGGAGAAGTAGTCCTGAGATGGAACATAGAAGCTACTACCTGCCTGATCATCAGTTTGGCGGGGAAATTCCTCGTGGTCAGCAGCAGCGTCCACATCCTTCGGCTCCTCATCTTGAGCTCCCTTAACGTCGTCGGGGATGGGCGGGACAGGCAGGCCCTCGACTCACCGGACCCCGCGGGACACCCGTAGCAGGTGCATCTTCAATACAGTGGGCTCGCCAAAAGCTTCGGCCTTGCCCTCCAGAGTGCAGTCCTCAAACCCGATGCCGAGGTGGGAGGCCAGGATGGTGATGAGAGGCGTGCAGGGCAGGTTCCCTAGGGTAGAAAATCGACCCCCGTCGAACGACCTCCTGCACGACGAAGTCGTCGTCCGGATGGGGCAGGACGCCGAAAGCAGCAACAAAATCTTGGTAGCTCATGGATTGGTACTCCCCACCCAGCCGGAACCGGATATTGCCCTCTTCTCGGTAGTCATCGGTCTCCCATCCACCACACAAGGGCTCTATTAATTGAAAAACACCCTTCACAACATGCCTAATTGTCAACCCTAGCCTTCCCCTTAACCAACTTCGATCCATTCATACATGCAATTTGATTCTCTAACTAAATACCGTAACACCCAATTCTCCAAAATGCACAAGGTAGAAGTCAAAATCAAACCTGGAGACACAAGTAGAGGTGTAGGGGAAGGCGAGGGGAAGGCAACGCAATCGACTGATCGCCGAAATTCTGCCCGGAAGTTTCTCGTCGGAGCCTCACCGGAGTGTCCCAAACTTGACCCAAAGCAAACCCAAACTCGACCCAAAGCAGCCCAAAATGGGAGGATGGGAAGATCAGATGAAGGGAATAACAAGTCTGTAATTGGTTTCGAGAGAAATCACAAAAAATAGCCGGAAATCGACCGAAGAAGTTGAAAACCCGCGATTTTCCGGCGAGGGAGAGAGTATTTTGGCGAGAGGGAGGAGGTTTATGGCGAGGCACAACCGTGCGGTCACTATTTATAGATGTCTTACGGGCTGCACGGCCAAAGTGCACGGTCGGGCGTCGTGCCAGGCTGCCCGTGCGGAATTCAGCGAGGCCACGCATGGGCAGGTAAACCAAGTTGCACGGCCGTGCGTAATGCCAGACTGCCAGTGAAGAATTCAACGAGGCTACGCACGGGCAAGTCAACCAAAGCTGCACGGTCGTGCGTCATGCCAGACTGCCCGTGCAGAATTCAGCGAGGCTACGCACGGGAAGTCAACCAAAGCTGCACGGTTGTGTGTCTTGACAGGCGGCCCATGCGGAGTTCAGCAAGGCCACGCAAGGGCAAGTAAACCAAATCGCACGCCGTGCGTCTCCCTGTCCTGGCCGTGCAACATTCCAGCAGCCTCGGTTCGGACGATTTTTTTCACCAACATGAAATGGGAGGGAGCTTCGACACACATGACACGACTCACAAACAAAAAATGAAAGAAAAAGGGAAAAGAAATACAAACCGAGGTGGGGTTGCCTCCCCACAAGCGCTTCTTTACCGTCTTTTAGCTGGATGCAGATGGAGGAACTAAGGGCCCTCGAGTTTGATCAGCAACTCTGCGCGTTCCACTTCACCCCCAAATACAGCTTCAGTTGGTGGCCGTTCACCTTGAACGGCTCAGTTTGAGCATTGCCGATCTCTACCGCACCATGCTGGAATACTAGGGTGATCGTGAATGGTCCCGACCACCTTGATCGCAGCTTGCCCGGAAAGATTTTCAAGCGTGCGTTATAAAGCAAAACACGATCACCGTGCTGAAACTCTTTTGGGCCCTTCAACCAAGCGTCGTGGAGACGCTTGGTTCGCTCCTTGTAGAGCAGGGTGTTCTCGTAGGCATGGTAACGCCATTCTTCCAACTCCAGCAGTTGCAACTTACGTTCAGTAACTACAACACTCAAATCCAGATTTAGCAGCTTAAGGGCCTAGAAGGCCTTGTGCTCTAGCTCTACCGGCAAATGACAAGCCTTCCCATAGACAAGCCTATATGGTGAAGTACCAATCGGGGTTTTGTAGGCTGTCCTATATGCCAGAGAGCATCATCGAGCTTGGTGGACCAATCCTTTTGGGACTGATACACCGTCTTTTCAATTATTCTCATAAGCTCCCGGCTGGTCAGCTCGGCTTGACCATTCGTCTAGGGATGGTAAGCCACCAACACATGATGCTTAACACCATAGCGAGAGAGGAGTTTAGTGAATTTCCCTTGAAAATGGGTTCCGCTATCACTTATGATGGCGCAAGGTGTCCCGAACCGGGAGAAAAGCTGCTTCAAAAATGAGTAGACCCGTCTTGCGTCATTGGTGAGCATGGCTTGAGCTTTGCATGAAGAGGTAAGGATCCTCCCAAAAATAATGCTTCAGGTCGGAGAAAAACTTGCGCTTTGCATGAGTGGCCATCCCCTTAGGCAACTGTTTGCCTACCAGATAGTTGGCAAAGTCAGAATACCAGGGGCGACGCTCTCTACCAAGGCCATCGCTAGCAATCGTTCATCCGAGAAGGAGTCATTGATCTCTTCCATCGCCAACAAATATAGAAAGTAAAGAAGCAATTAAGAAGCTAAAGAGATGTTATAGAAGTGACAGATAAGTCTATTAGCCGAGGGAGTCTATCCGTACTCGACTCAAAGATGGAATAACAACAGGTTTACATCTCGACCCATAAAAATACCACTAGATTGAGCACCAGTGATTTCGTATCCGGTCAAAATCTTGGCTAATTGATCGAAGTGGACGAAAACCTTGCTTCTCTCATGGTACAATCCTATACTTCACACTCCGATTCTGGTTCAGCTTTCAGCTCCGATCTTAGTCAAATTTTTTTCTCTATTTTTGTTATAGGAAAGAGAAAATGTACTGGTCGATGTTAGGAATTTGAATCTTTCAAATCTATATAAGGGGTTGGTTCTAGGGGCGGATGTAGCCAAGTGGATCAAGGCAGTGGATTGTGAATCCTTAAAAGTGAAAATAAGCCACGAAGTTCCCAGAAAAGTGAAAATAAGCCACGCTTGGAATACTACCGATACGCGAAAATCGTCTCTTACTATTCTCATCTCTTACTTATTCCATGTGTCCTGCTTGACGAGCGTCAGCGACGGAGACATCGTAAATTGGTCCACGGGCATCGCGATAAGTCCTCTGTCCTACTACCAGATCCGCTGGTCTGCAATGGATTCAAACTGAATTCTTTATTCTTTAGAAATTCGAAAAATAGATAGTATGGTAAAAAGAACTCTATAGTTCTTTCTACAGTATTTGGTTCTTCATCCAAATGTGTAAAATATGTTAGTCGCACTTAAAAGCCGAGTACTCTACCGTTGAGTCTGAAGAAATAGTCTTGCTAAGATGAATGTCACTTGAACGAGTTGAAGAGGTGAAAGAGTGAAATCAAACTATTCCTTTTCAGGTCGGGTTAAAAGAAGGGTCTCACTCTAGGAAGTTGGACTTTGGCAACTTGCTGGAGAAGCTGGGACAAAGGATTTTTACTCATCATTTGCGGGCTAGAGCAGGTTTGAGCATTGAATCGAGGAAAGAGGGCTTGAAGACATTTGACTCCTGGGGGTTGGTTGCTCTGAAAAATCCTTTCTTTCTCGTCCACTCAGGGGGGTGCGGACACACCTGCGCGGATTACAGGTGACGGTTACAAGAATGGCGGGGAAGTAAACAGTACCCGACGACATTCAGGGATGGATGTAGACCCATCGGGCAGGGATAATCATTCCGGTCCTGGGAGAGGTTATGCAAAATAAGCCACAAAGTGCCCGAAAAAGTGAAAATAAGCCACGAAGTGCTCGGTTGTGCGTTGCCTATGCATGCGTAAAGCAGAATGCGAAAGAGTGGCACGCGGTAACCCAATGATGATGGATAAGATACCAGAATCACCTCCTTTTTTCCATACATAACAAACGGGCAAGCTATGTATGCCAGATTCACTTATTGGAATCGGAGATTCAGAGTTTGTAATTAAGCAAATCGTCAGATGAATATCAAACTGGAGGATGTAAAGCTTTTACCCTACTAAGAGATAGTGAGTTTAATGTGGAAACAATTCGAGGACTCGGCGGGAAGATAATGAATTTGCAGATACGATGGCGCCCTCGTGTCTCTATGGACCGAGGAAAAAGGGGCTCAGCGAGAAGAGGATTGTACCATGAGAGAAGCAAGGAGGTCAACCTCTTTCAAATATACAACATAGATTATGGCAATGCAATGTAGTTAGACTCTCATGTCGATCCGAATGAATCATCCCGTCGGCCGAGAATAGCCATGCACGGACATCATCCTCTTGCTCCGCCGGGACAGGATGGAGAAGTACCTGCGAGGCCACATCAGTAGGTAAGTAGTAATTAATATAATCCGAATTCCACTGACCATTGATGATGAACTCGGCTACAGGCATATCAAAAACTTCAGGCGGGAGGTTTGGAGCAAAGGTACTGAGAAGGTCGCCATCGTTTATCCACCTATCACTCCAGAAACGAGCAACCCTCCCATTCCTAATATTTCTTTTCAGACTGAGGCGTCGTCGACAAGCGGCCATACACGCAGGACTCCCCTCCACTGGTTCGACATACGACCTTTCTTCGAGCTTATTTCTCTCCTTCTTGTTCTAATTCAAATGCGAGCTACTTCGTTCCTTCGCCCTTCTCCCTACGGTCGAACATATGATAAACCTTCGGGCTCAGTACTTCGTTCCTTTCCTCTAACAACGTCAGGCCTTAGGTGGAGTTGGATATTCCGGTGGTGAAGAGCAAGCCGAATCATAGGTAAGCGAACAAAGACAAAAACATCATCACAAAAATTAGTTCAGTTTTCAAGAGCCGGAAACTTAAAATCCGGATCAACGCTTATATGATTTCCAGCTAAAATTGCATGTACAGTCAATGTCTGTAAATCCCCTTTCAGTTGGAGTTGAAGTGAAATCTGAACCAGATTCCTCTTATAGTTATTAGTTGCAACGTTGAGGCTCAAACTAAAACAGAGAAAAGACTTCAATCAAAGAGCGTCACCCGCGTTCTCTTATATGAATATATAAGTTCAGGATAGGAAATGAATCTTCCTTTCAGGCATATCAACGTCAAAGTATAGTTCGTCGGGAAAGAGGGTGCCGACCCGGGGAGTGATTCAATCACAAAACCATTCAGAAGGGCATGATTCTTTAAGAAAAAGACAAGTTTGGGCTCTCCCATTGATGATCACTAGAGTTTGCGACCTTTTCATATCATTGTTGGACTATATGAAACATGATATTCGTTTGTTAGGTAGTGTGATACAGAAAGCACAATCTATTTATTTTGAGGAGTTCAAAGTCGATATAGTCAAAAAATTGAGTTTGTCGGGCTCCCTGCGCCTCTGACGGCATGAGCGATAGCTCATGACTGCTATATGGATCTCCATGTAGTGGTCGGCCTTCGTTAAGCTTCACCAGAAGTGAGTGAGCCTCCCATAGAGGAAAGTGAAGTTGGTGAGCCGTATGATGGGCAACTATCTCCTGCGGTTCGGAGAGGACTCAGTTGTTAGTTAGTACCTGCTTGGTTTCGGGATGGACTCTTTCACTCTATTTTATTATATACGCTTAGCGAAAAGAATGTTTTTTGATACACCTAGGACATGTATTTTATATGAACCAATGGATCGTAACAAGTCGTTACTACTAGCAATGACTTCCTCTTTCATTACTTCATCCTTTCTATATCCCTCTCCCTTGTTCTCAGTTACTCATCAAATGGCACTCAAATCATATCTTTAAGTTCGATCATTGACAAGGTTCAAAGAAAGGATGGGCCATTGATAAAGAATCAATTTCAAACCACAATGCTAGCAGATGGCGGGATAGACTTTGACCAGACGTGCTCATAATCTTTTTTTATGGGTACCGTGTAGCCCTTCTTTCTCTTTCGAATGACAAACTCTTAATATAATAAGAGAAGAAATATCATAGCGTAGCTGTATAAAATATAAGGTTTTCTTCGCTGAGTAAACAAATAAAAAAAAGTTTTCTCCGGTTATAACACTCTAATGACAAAGCGTCCGTTCACGTCAAGGCTCTTTGAATTGAATCTGGAGATGTACTAGCTTGTACTTAACTGAATCGGGATTATGTTCGTGTTCAGTGTACCCAACGAAAGGTATCTTGTCTTTACCACGAGTCATTTTCCTTGGCTAAAAATAAAATTTGAGTTTTGCACATATACACGGGTTCTTAAATTTGCTTTCTCCGGTTATAAAATAACATTTAAGAAAGAGGAGAGCCGGTCTTGCACACTCACTCATGAGTAAAAAAAGGAATTTACAGCATTTCACTCCTAAGAAGTGGGAATAGCAGTCAATCGATGACATCAATTACTTTATTAGAAAGATTGCGTAATGCGTCATCTCTTCTGGATTCCATCTCACTCTCTTTCGGGCCGAAGCCGATAGGAAGTTCAAGTCACTGAGGTAAGTTCCGATAGAGCTAGGCTCCGGGTATTCTTAATAATTTTTTCATATAGGTTGCTCTTTGAACTCTTAATTAAAGCATTGGAAGAGAATCGCTATCGTCTTTCTAAAGGACAGGGATTTACGTGTATTGCTTATGTCTGATTTGCTGACGCTAGCTTGACTTCACTCATTTCAGAGACAGAAAAAAAGAATAAGAGAAGAGCGTAGCAGCCAGAAAGAGAAAGAAATCCCCTCTTCCACTTAAGGCACCGAAGTCCCACAGCGTCTATCAATAGCAGTTGATTCAAAGGAAGTTATTTCTAGAGCAGTAAGAGCCTATTATGTCTTGCTTTCGGATTTCATTCCGCTGCTAGGGTTAGGGAACTCTGCATATCTCAATACTTGGAATCCGGTTTGAGGTTCACCGATTGACCTAATTCCATTAGTAGTTCGATCAGATACCACCCCGGATGCATAATATACCGTGCCAGTTGATCCAGATCCTGCAGTTTACCACCTAGTTGGCGTGTGAACACTTTTGAATGAGCATATGGGCCAGGACTGATTGGTCGGGTGGAAGCATCCTATCCAAGAGAAGTTTCAGCAGGAAGCACCTTCCACCCCGAGTGGATAGCTTAACCCCATGATTCTTCTTATCTGTGCTTTCGTGGAAGTCTCACCTATCAAGGAAGTATGACTAAGATAGTCTTCTGATTCTCGTGCTTCTCTCTCTCCGAAACCCAAGGGGTGAAACTTAACAATAACAAGATGACTCGATTAATTTGTCACCTCCTTTCTCTTTTCCAATCTCTTCATTGTATTGAGAATGGAGGGATAGGTAGAGTTATATAAAAGTAAATTCCGTTTTTCCATACTCACACCCATTCTTAGGGAATAGCCCTAATGCTTGGTCCGGCTTTTCCGTCAAAGCCCGGAAAAACCCATCGCGGCAGCATAAGACACGATAGAAAAGAAAAGACCGGACACATTTTCGTTTATTCCATCGAGCTAAAGAAAAAAAGGGTCAACCGACTGATGCTATAGTGCCAGTTCCCGCACTCCAGAAACAAGCTGTTTATACGAGAGAAGAGACAAGGTTAGGTTTGCTTTCTTTCCGTGTTCCAAAAAATGAAAAAGTTGCAGACATAATTTCTAATTACAGATGGTCCCTCCCTGCAGTTGCTGTTAGTCATCGCTTTGTGAAGGAGTGGGCGAATAAACATTCGGCAAAGGCACAGCTAGCGCACGGGAGGTGACACCAACCACACTCCTGAATATAGGACTGTGGTGCGCTAACGAGAACAGAGCCCAAGAGTCGTAGTAACCTAATGGTTGCCCGCACATAAACGCGATACTACTCCATTGCCCTACCAAGGTAGGATTTTCTTGCTCGTCCTAAGAGATCCATGGTAGGTACAGTCATTGAAGCTTGTTGTATAAGCTCTTCAAACGAATTGACACTCGGACAACATAATCCAGATCAATAGTCGGGGTGTTTATATGCTCGGTCTCCTCACCCGAGTCTTTTCTTTGTTTGGTTTGAGGATGAATTTGGTTACCTTCAAGACTAATCCCCCGTGGTAGATCCAAGAACGCGACCGGTAAGAAGTGACGATGGAAAAAAGGCCTAAGAAGAGTGACGAGGGGGCGGCCCTGATGTGGGGGATTATAATTGGAGCGGATCTTTCCTTCTTTGGTGGAGGGTGGCATACTCCCTTCTGGCCTGTCCAAGTGCGACTTCTCATTCTAAAAAAAGCCAAGCTCTAGCCGGGATAGAAATTCACGAGTACGATGCGAATGGGTGTAAGCTTCGCTGCTCGAAAACACCCAGTGCCGACCACATTGAGCGACAGGAAAGCGCAGGTAACGCCAGTTGGCGAAGTGGCGTTAAGCATCCCTAGCGGTACGAAAAGAGAGGTCGTGATGATATCATCTACGTCCGTACTTATTGCCCCCAACCCCAAAAGAGAGCAATTCTCAAACACCTACTTATTACATCCGTACCTGGCCGCCCAACACAACATGGCAACATTCGCCAACTCATCATCCTTAGGGAGTTAATTAAACTGGCCCAATTCCAAGTCCAACCAACTAAACCACCTCTCCCTATCGGTCGAGTGACTTCGTTCTTCTCCGTTCTAGCTTTCTAAATAAGTCAAATCGGTGCGGGAAAACTCCTAAATCAGTAAATCCGGAAGTTCCTGCCTTCCCCAGAGTTCTTCCCGACTGGGTTTTCTCGGAAGAGGTATCAGTGGACAGGCGAGTGGTTTGGGAAACTTTTCATACCATATTTGTCTAATATACCTTTTTGTATATTTACAGGAGGAATAAATTCATTAATTGAGCCAATCTCTCTACTAAGCTAGGCTTTTCAAAGGCTTTTTGCTAAAAGAAATAGCTAGCCAAATTCAGCTGGAAGTGGTGTGCTTGAAAGTAGATTGGGAAGTGCAATAGAAGTTCAAGACCCATAAGGGCCCTAACCATATGTCGACTCGTGACCAATCCATAGATACGAATAGAAAATAAATAGGCACTCAAAACACCATTCTTTCTTAACCAAAGGGAGAAGTGAAGCTCACTATGTTCTACCCTTTCGATCGAGCTACTACGTAGCAGAATGAGTGGAAGAAAGTGTAAAGTTCCAGAGATTGATCATGTCATGCATTCACTTCCTATTTTTTTCATGTGACTTTCGATCTCGATATCCTGATGGTAGTGGGATGGGGCCGGCAACCTGTTTAGGAAGTTACAATCGGGAAGAAGAGCTGGAAGGCCATGAAGGCTACGAACCATTGAGCTCAGCGAAAGCCTTCCACCTCTGCATTGGCAGACAGTAGAACTCCTGGGAGAAAGTGTAATTCCAAAAAAGAGTAGAGGAAAAGGTAGGTTGGAATGGGATGTTGAAGATTGCTTTTATCTCCAGTTGATGGATCGTATCAGCGGCTTGTGACCCAGCGACGGCTGGTGCCTTCGAATGCCCTCTTAGCTATTTCATCAACCGTCCGGTCGAGCTTCCTTGAATAATAGCCTCTGCCTATTGTCTTATTTTATACTGATTGCTTGTATCAAGCAGGACGTCCACATGAGAGTTGTACCAAGCAAGTGTTCTCCCTTCACTATCGGACCTGCTTCTTACTTATTTGTTAGCGCCTACGGGTGGAATCAAAGAAAAAATGAATACATTGGGCTTTCGCCATTCTAAACTCTTTCTCAGTCGAACAACTTCGTCAGTGGATTTTCTTCCTTCTCCCATTCTTACAGATGTCGTACCTCTTCAGTCTATTGCAATGAGTGAAAGAGTCTTCATAAACCGATAAGTCGTCCATGATCTCTCCAACCAGCCGGTCAAAGATCACCAACATACACCGTTGGAAGGTCACCGTTGCATTAGATAACCCGAATGGAATCCTCCGGTAAGCAAAATTACCGAAGGGGCAAGTGAATGTGGTCTTCGCCTTATCCTCTGACACGATGGGAATTTGGAAGTATCCAGTCATGCCATCTAGGAAGCAGTAAAACTCATGGCCAGTCAACCTCTCCAGCATCTTATCAATGAAAGGTAGGGGAAAGTGGTCATTCCTGGTGGCGTCGTTCATACTCTAGTAATTGATGCAGACTCTCCAGCCAGTCACGGTCTGCATCGGGATCAGCTCGTTCTTCTCATTCGGGACCACAATCATCCCGCCTTTCTTCGGGACCACCTGATCAGTGGGGCTGACCCACTTGCTATCAGATATAGCAATGATGATCCTTGCATCTATCAGCTTCACAATCTCCGTCCGGACCACTGCCTCCAAGTTATGTGTCAATCTCCACTGCGGCTGCCTGACTGGCTTAACCTCATGCTCCATCAGAATTCTGTGGGAGCAGAAGGATGGGATAATGCCTCTAATGTCAGTTATCTTCCATGCCATGGCCTGGGCATACTTCTTCAGCAGAGCCACCAGTCTGCTCATATGCTTGAGTGTCAGATCCGAGCTGATAATGACCGGAAGCTTATTCCCCTCCCAAAGAAATGCATACTCCAGGTCAGAGGGGAGGGGCTTAAGCTCCAGCTTTGGTGGCCCCTCCAATGATGTGGCGATCCGGGGCGAGATAGGGATCGACTTGAATGGCTTCTCTCGCCCCTCGATCGCAGCTTCTTCTAGTTCTCCGAGTTGCTCCTCCTGCTGCAACTCATGTGATGCCTGTTCCCCTAGCAAAAGACAACGCTTGAAGAAATCGTCAGTACCCGCACTCGTGATGGCGAGTGCGAGCTCAAAATTAGCAATAACATCGCAGTAATCTAGATCATCATGGAGATGGGGGTGTTTCATATTATCAGAAATAGAGAAGGTGATTTATTCACCCCCAACCCTAAAAATTAACTTCCCATCATTCACATCGATAAGCGCCTTGGCGGTGGCGAGAAAAGGTCTACCTAGAATTAAAGGCACATCCACATCCTCATTTATATCAAGAATAACAAAATCAATAGTATATGAAAATGGCCCTACTTGCGACTATCAAGTCCTCTGCAATGCCCCTAGGATGGACAATGGACCTATCAGCTAGTTGAATGCTCATCCTAGTATTACTGGGTTCGCCTAGGCCTAGCATTTTAAACAGTTTATATGGCATTACGTTTATGCTAGCGCCTAAATCCGTCAATGAATTTCCTACATGCAAACTACCAATCATGCAAGGTATAGTAAAACTCCCTGGGTCTTTGTGCTTCTCTGGTAGCTTTTTCTGCAGGATGGCAGAACATTCCTCGTTGAGCAGCACCGTCGACAGCTCCCCAAGCTTCCTCTTGTTGGTGAGGATATCCTTCATGAATTTAGAATGCTTGGGCATATTCGACAATGCCTCCACGAATGGCATACTGATGTTCACCTACTTCAGCATTGCCATGAACTTGGCAAACTCAGTCTCCAGTTGATCATTGTGCAACCAAGTAGGAAAGGGAAGTTGAGGAACATACTCCTTCACCACTGGTTGTGGCTTAGGAGCAGGCACCTCAATCTCCTTCTCCATTTCTTCTTCATTCGCTGGAAGTGCTGAAGCAGGTGTGATAGCACCATATTTACACATGTTTGCACCCTTATTTCTTAACTGTTTTGGCTCGAATTTTTGGTGTCTAGGCCTATTTTACGTTAGGTTGTTCTTGTTTGTGATATTTCAGGTCCTAGTAAGTGAATGAAGGCTTGGGCACAAGTTCGGGGCCAATTGGACGAAGTTGGCATGTTTGACGGAAAGCCAAGGATTTCACGCGGGCCACTCATGATTTCACGCGGCCGTGCAACATGGCCGTGCGCGGGCAAGAGCCGATTCTACACGGCCGTATAGTGTGGCCGTGTATCTGATTTTTACGCGGCAAGGTCATATTTTGGTCGTACGGAATGTCCAGGGGGTCTACACGGGTAATGCTCAATTTCACACAGCCGTGTGGTCTGGCCGTGTGACTTCCTTTGACCAAGTAAGTGCAACGCCGCGGTTTGGGAGTTACACGGACAGACTGGATTTCTACACGGCCGTGTGGTCTGGCCATGTAATCGGGCAGAACTGGGTATTTAACCCAATTTTGGGTCTTTGGAGAGGGAATCGACTTTTCAGAGCAAAAACATAGTTCTAGAGAGAGAAAGTGCAAAGAACAAACCCTATGTGTTATTTGGAGTGGATTTCTCACCATTGAAGCCTAGATTACATCCTCAGGAGTGAAGATTGATATCCCAGAGCAGATTCTTCCCATCATTATGAGTATGACTGCTTTGTATTTGGTTTTCCTCTCTTTCTCTCTATGGAGTAGAACTCTCTCTCACTTGGCTATGATGAACCTAGTTTCATGTGTTAGGGATTTGAGTTGTAATGACTTTTGGATTGCTATACTGCTTGATTATAACCGATTGAGGCATGATTTATTGTGTCAATTGAAGTCTGATCAACTTTTCATGATTTCTGTTGCAACCTGAGATAGATAGAATCTGATTAGGTTGTTAGAGCTTCTTCAATCGGTAGTAGTGAATTGATTATACGAGAGTTAGTCAATTCACTGCTTTGTACTAGAATTCATTCTAGTAGTGGAGATATGTGTGAATTGCCTTAGCAGTATATCCCGACGAAGGCTAGTCGCCTGCTCGGGTATTCTGTCTACGCGGGATTGGTCAGCTTAAGAGATTCCAAGCTAATTTAGGATCTTCCGCAGTTTAATCGACAGTAAATCAACCGAAGGGAATTACAACTTTGACTTAACTAAGAAACTAGGGGGATTCATTCCAGAGTGACTCTTCCCTTGCTTAAGAACTTCGACAATTTCATGCTTTCTTACTGCTTTTGTTTGCTATCACTCTCACTACACTTAGTCCTGCTAGATAACAGGTAGTCACGGAGTAGGCAGTAGATCTAGGCCCCGGGTTGATAAATTGAACTTGCCACTATTTTGCATTTCCGGACTGCGATTATACTTGGTTGTAGTTTGGTTTTGTGTAATAGCGTGTCAAGGTTCCTCTCTCTCCTGTTTAGCCTGCACAGGTGGGTCTGAAGTCACTTTCCCACTCCTGGTAGTAATGGCCTTGCATTGTTCATTTGGGTCCTACTGATGGAGAACGGTCTGACCGGGTAAAGTACCTGGAGCCCTCTGTGCTACAGCCTGTGCCACACTCCCGTGATGGGTCTGGATATCTTGCGTGTTTCTCTGGCTAGCTTCAAGCTCCATAAATCTACCAGAGGCTTTCTCCATAAACTGCTCGATGTTGCTGAACTTATTAGCACTAGAAGTGACTAGAGAACCCACCAGATCTCGCAAATCGGCCATAGGATCGCTCTATACTGGGACTGCGGGAGTTGCACCTGGCTACTCATCTGTGACTGAAGAAGAACATGCCCCTGTTTGGGCGGATAGAGAGGCTGCTCCTGTAGCTGAAATTGCCCCTGCCCGGGCGGGAGGGTGGTCGCTGGAAGTTTGGAGGTCCCCGGGAGACTGGTGGCTTAGGATTATTTTCAATCTAGGAGAAGTTGGGATGCTAGCGCCAACCCTCGTAACAGGTGTTGCTTTACGGGTCGAAACACCTAGCATTGTCGATGCAGTCCAACTGCTCCTGGGGTGTAGTCGACTCCCTCATCGCCTTACAGTCTTCTATAGTATGGTGAGAGCTCTCGCACCACTAGCAACGCATTACCTGCTGCTGTCCTGTCCCTGGAACCATCCCAAAATGATCAATAACCAAAACCAGCTTAGACACAAGCTGCACCAACTCAGACGACTGGGTGGCTACAACATGCACACCCCGGCCTGGTGCTCGCCTCGATCTCCTAGTAGTTCCCCAGTCATACCCCTCCTCTACCATCTCTTCGAAAAGCCAATTCAGCTGCAGTGGTGTCTTGGTCAGCATATTCCCGCCGCAAACCAAGTCAATCAGCTGCTTGTCTTCTGGGAAGAGGGCGTGGTAGAAGGTGCCCACCTTGAAGGTGTCATTGAAACCATGATTGGGACACTTCAGGAAAAGACCGGTGTATCTTTCCTAAGCATCCCGAATGGTTTCATCTTCCTCCTGTGCAAAATGAGTGATATGCTTCTACAGGTCCGCCGTCTTTGACGAAGGATAATAGCGGGTGAGGAACTTGTCCGCCAGGTTGGCGAACATAGTGATTGATCCCGGAGGCTGAGTGTCCAGCCACTCCTTGGTCTGTCCCTCAAGAGTGAATGGGAAGTATCTCAGCTGGATGGCATCGGCGGGGACCCCATAAATCTTGATCCCATCGATCAGCTCATGGAATCGCCACAGATGCGATCTGGGACACTCCCCCTCCTTTCCACGGATACCACTGAGCCGCACAACATAGTGATGATAGAGGTTCTCACCTCAAAGTTATTAGCTGGAACTTGAGGGTGTTGGATGGGCAACCTCATGTCTGCGGCTCGGGCAGTCCAATAATAACCCATGGTGTGCTCCTCGGGAATGACCACATCATTGTTTTGTGGCTCACCCATGTCTTCCTTCTGGTTGATGTGCAGTTGTGCTAGAGCCTCCTCCACAGCTAGTCGCGCTTTAAAGCTTGCTTGAAGTTCCTACTAGTCTGTTCAAGCTCTTGGTCTAATGGCAATAGTTCTCTTGATTAGCTACGTGTCATGCACTACCTACACAGAATGCAACACAACCAGTGAATGCACATAGGTGGAAGAGAGAGAATGCAGTAAAGAAAAATCTAAAGTAACAGACTTTCACGTTTCTACAATAACCTAGGTCCCCGGCAACGACGCCAAAAACTTGACACGCTAAAACACAACACCAAACTGCAACCAAGTATAATCGCAGTCCGGAAATGCAGAATAGTGGCAAGTTCAATTTATCAACCTGGGGTCTAGATCTACTGCCTACTCCGTGATTATCTATTATCTAGCGGGACTAAGTTTAGTGAGAGTGATTGTAAACAAAAGCAGTAAGAAAGCAGTAAATTGTCCGGTTTCCTGAAGCAAGAGAAGAGTCACTCGGAAATGAGTCCACCTAGCTCCTTAGTTAGGTCCAAGTTGTAATTTCCTTTGGTTGATTTATTGTTGATTAAACTACGGAAGATCCGAAGACCAAGCCCTCTTAGACAGACTAACCGGCAGACGACTAGTCTTAAACGGGAAAGAAAGCTAAGGCAATTAACACAGAACTCCACTACTAGAATTGAATTCCAGTACAAAACAGTGAATTGACTAACTCTCATATAATCAATCCACTCATATCAATTGAAGAAGCTCTAACAACCTAATCAGATTCTATCTATCTCAGGTTGCAGCAGAAATCAAGAAAAGTTGATCAGGCTTCAATTGACTCAATAAACACACTTCAATCGGTTATATTTAAGCAGTATCTCAAACCAAAAGTCATTACAAACATGATCCCTAACACATGAAACTAGGGTTCTTCATACCCAAGTGAGAGAAGGGTCTACTCCATAGAGAGAGAGAGGATCAAAGTAGTCATACTAATAAGGATGGGAATAATCTGCTCTAGGATGATAATCTTCACTCCAAGGACGAACTCCAAGCTTGATTGATGAAATCCAGCTCCAGAATCAATCCTAGGGTTTGTTCTTCGCACTTTCTCGCTCTAGGACTCTGTTTTTGCTCTAAAAAGTCAATCTCCTTCTCCAAAACCCGAAATTGGGTTTTAATGCAGCTGCCCGCGATTGCACGGCCAGACCGCACGACCGTGCATTCCCATAGTCTGCCCGTGCACCCCAAAACGCACCGTTTCATTTAATTCCACCAGGGGGTGCACGGCCAGTGCAAGGCCCGTGCAATGCGAGAGCCTAGCCGTGCAACTCTCTAGCAGAAATCGTCACGGCCACAATTTCATCATGCACGATCATGTTAAAAGCAGGGTCAGGCCGTGCACGGCCACAAAGGCCACCACGCACGGTCGTGCGCTTTCCCATCCTGGCTATGCAACTCGTCTGATCTCCCTTCGCTCGTCCCGATTTCACCCAATCGACTCCAAACTCGTGCTCAAACCTTCATTCACGCATTAAGACCTGAAATGTCATAAACAAGAACAACCTAGCGTAAAATCGGCTTAAAACTCGAGATTCGAGCCTCAAATAGTATAAGAATGACGGACAATAACATGTGTAAATATCGAGTCATCAGAAGCCCAAGAGCATTATATAGCTAGAATTTTAGCGCTTCAACATTCCAATGAATTGCATTGATGTAAGAGATCCCAACATTCATATGGGTATTTTTCGCATCAAAGACATTAAGCGAGAGGAATGGTGGCTCAAAGAGGTGGAGACTAAAGGGACACCTTCCAATATAGTAGATCCCAACCCATCTACTAAAGAATTCCTTGTTGAACAAAAATAGATGCTCGAGAGGTTGCAAAAGAAGAGAAGAGAACTTGAGCACCTTTGTTCGAGACTCAATCAAGATTTCCTCGACATCATCAATGAAGCAAAAGAGGTCGTGGTAGACGAGGAAAGAGCTCAAAGGTGGACAAACAAGTTGACCTCGACGATCCATCTATTAACGAAATTTCTTGGAAGACCATCATTGCCCCCGATCAACAAGCATGAATAGAAAAAGAAGGGAGCATGGATGAGTTTGAGAGGGAGGAAGAAGAACAAGAGGAAAAAGAGCTTGGTACTCAACACAGGGAAGATTCTTCGCAAGAAGGAGAGGAGGTTGAAGAGGTAATTGTAGTCCGAGCAATGGACAAGTTCGAAGAGGATGAAGCTTTCACAAGTTACACGAGCTACCAACGTTGTCTACGCAACCTTGATGGATTCTATTCACAAATCCAAGGCCACACCATCATAAATTCCTCTTGGTGGATTCAATGATGGTCAATCAATGTTGCAATACATGTTATGGGGAAAAGATAACATGAAGGTAGACAGAAGAAGAGGTCTCTGGGCAGAGAGTAAATTCTTTCCAAGTCCGTAGGTCATTCACACCATTTGAAGCATCCAACTCTAGGACTTGAGACATCACCTCACCAATGAGAACCTCAAATTCAACCGAGTCTTAAGTTGGACCGAATACCTGAATACAATCGGCCGACAACAAGACATGAAAGAAGCACTTGTTGGGGATACCCAACAACCGGTTTGCATTTCCCTTACCTTCTTCAATAACAAACTTGAATATTTGATTTCAATTGAAGTGATATTTAGGTTCTTAGCTAGTGAATGAATTCCTTTTATGTCGAGAATCAAACGAATGATTGTTTGGAGACTATCTAGTTGTTTAAGGAATAGTAGCAATGGTTGTTGTTAAGCATGTGTGCTAGCATACCAACTAAGCCACATAGGGTTGGAGAATGGAATGACTAGTGCAATAGAATCATAAAATGTATGTTTAGGAATGTTTTTGTATGTTTTATAAATTTGTGGAGTGTGAATGTCGCTCACCAAGTGCTTAATGAAATACCCAAACCACAAACCACATACAACTTATTTTCTTGATCCAATGGTTTTCAATTGAACTTGTTTGACTAAGATAGGACCTTGGGAGTGTGTTTATGACTTAGGATTAAATCCTTGATGCATGATCCTTGAGTTTTCAACTTTGGCTTGCCTTTGATTTTGTGCCTTGGTATGCTTTTAGAGCCATTAGTTCAAATCTTGGTTGTTGTCTAATGATTTGATTCTAGCCGTCGACCGAGGTATAGAAACCTCTATAAAGACATTATACCCTTGTTTTCATGCATTTAGACATTGACCTTAGTCATTTCAACATGTGTTTCTACCTTTGCACCTCTAGTTCTACATTGTATCACTCAAATGTAGGGGTGTATAGAATGAACCTAAGGATGGATTTAGTTGTTTCAATTGATTAAGTAAGTTATCAAATGATTTTTTGGACATATTTTTTTTATGTTTCTTTGTTGATGACGATCCAACCGAAGTTAAGTGGTTCATCCCTCTTAGCCCTAAAAAAATGAAGCAATTAGAGCTCCCATTGATGAGAAACACCATAAGTCTCACAAGAAGAACCGAGGAGCAACCACAAAAAAGCAACCAACAGAGACTTCTACAGACTATGATGATCCATTCTCACAAGAAGGAGCTTCTGATGTGCAACTACCATATGCTCCAACCGTGCATCGAAAGAAACTTGAAATTCGGTCGACCAGACAATCCAACCTTGCTATCCTCATGAAAGAAGGATAAATTTTGACACAAAACTTGATGCCTTATGGACGAGACTCCTCATAAGCAAGTATGGCGGGAGACGGGAAGGACTGGAAGTGCTTAAGAAAGCTCATGGAAGTTCCTTCGCTTGGCGTAGTTTTAATTATGCCTCCCATATCTTCCGCAAAGGCAGCGCTGTTAATATTCATAATGGTCGGACTACTAACTTCTGCATAGACCCTTGGGTGTTGCAAGATCCCTTGATCTTGGTAGCTATAATAGAAGTTTCCACGGAGATGAGGAACAAGACAGTTGCTGCTATGTGGGATGCAGAGCTTGACATATAGACTTAGGAATGACTAACAACCTTGTACCCACAGCCCAAAGTGGAAGAAGATATGGCGGTTAAAGACAGGGGAGCAATTCAGAGTCTTTGCATGGATGGAAACTTTGAAAAAAATCACCACCTACGTGATTAGAAAGCAAAGAAAGTTGACCAACAATGATTCCTACCCTAGATGTGAGGGAGTTCCAGAGACAACACTTCATTGCCTACGAGATTGTGCTCCAACAGCCTACATATGGAGAAACATTATTGCGACACAATGGAACACTCAAATCTCCACTGCAGATCAGGAAGACTACCTACTCTCTAACTTCGCCAATCAGTCCATGGGAAACTGTGTGAAACCGGAATGGAGAGTGGAAAACTACTTGAGTATGATTTTGTGTGTTTCATTTGGAAAAATATAGTGAATTTATTTTCAGGAACCAAGACATGGAAAATATTTAATTCCAATAATAGTCACTAAAAACATTCACGTCTTGATCATTTAAAATATTTAACTCCAATAATGGTCACTAAAATTAGTTTAACAGTTCAAGTTTTGTCACTCTCCGTTTGTCTCCGTCCAACTCCGTCAATGAAGTCTGTTAAGTGCTAACGTGGCAAATGGAATTGCCTAGTCAGCCAAATTTAACCCAACAAAAATAAAAACAAACTCGCCACGTCATTAAAACCCGCCACATCATTAAAAACAACCCAATCCATGATCCAAACCTTTCTCTTCTTATCAATTTGACTCGACCCGAACCTTCTTCCTTCTCTTTCCCCAAATCCACCACCGCCGCTTGGCATTGGCATCATAAGCAGTTGCGGTATTGAAAGTTGAAGGAATAGTATCATCCAAGTTTTTGCAATAGTTCCAAGGAGTTTAAAGGGGTAGTGATGACATGGCAAAAGGAGGAAGGAAGAGGAGAAGTCGTCGGAAGGTGAGGACAGTGATAAGAGTAAGCGGATTAGCAAGGTGATGAAGGAGAATCAGCAATAGCACAAGTTGTTTTCTCATCATCACCACCACCACAAGATCATGGTTGCGATAGCATGGAACTTCATTTACTAGCTGCAGTCGAGTAGCAGGGCTTGTGGTACTGGTGGCACGATGTCCGCTACATTCTGGATGATGAGAGGGTCTCGTGAGCCGATGGCGGCGTTTCTATCTTTTGACAGTGGCTGGTGTAGAGGGATGCATTTGATGAACTTGGAAGGCAACAACATGATCCAGTCATTCGGCAATGGGGGTTAGTTGATGGATAACAATCAAATAGTGAAGCTGAATGAGTTCGATGGGGTGGGGAAGGGTATTTGATGGTAGTTAGGGTACATACCTGGGGTCAAAATCGTTCAAAATGGATTTTGAGGGTAAAACCAAAATTACCCCATCCCTCTAGGATGAAAATTTGACCCTATCCTATTTTGACCCTGAAGACTGATTGGTCCTACTCGACCCTCAGGGTTGGATCGGGGCGGGAGAGTGGGAACTATGGTTTGATGATGAGCAACCCTTGGCCGTAGCTGTAACGTTTCTGGGTACTAGCTCAAATACTTCACCTTGCGAGGAGAGCAACAAAATTATGGGGTAAATGCCACATTTGGTCACTGGAATTATTAAATCGTGTTATGTTTAGTCACTAGAAAAAATTAATATCAATTTTGGTCCCTCGAATTCCTAAAACAGGTCACATTTAGTCACTTTCCTGTTAGCCTCCGTCCAACTCCGGTCACTCGAGTTACTTTTATTTTTATGAATGTCACTCGAATTAGTGAAACATGTCACATTTAGTCACTCTCCGTTAGCCTCCGCCCAACTCCGTTATCTCCTTCCGGAAGAAATCGAAGAAGTTCTTGGGAGTGACTAATTTTGACATGTTTCAGTAATTTTTTTTTCTTGATGAATAAACATGACATGATTTAATAATCTCAATAATCAAATGTGGCATTTATCCAAAAATATATGATGCATGATAGAAGTGTCCAATGGGAACATAATTTGTTTGTCGCATTAGAACCCAAACGCTTCTTCTGACACCATCAATTTCTCCACAATCACGTCACTATACTTTATAGGTACTAGAGTAGCATGGCCTCGCTTCGCAGCGGCTTGGGAGCAATTTTAAATTGATTTTCATGACCCGTAATTTTGCGTTAGATCTGCAAGACTTCATGTTATGATCTTCATTATTATAACTACTAAGAAGTTAGCTTCTTTCTGTGAATAGTATAAGAGGTAGGGAGTGACTCTGAGAAAAATTTATACATATCTAGTTTAGAAAGAGTCAGCACGACATCATCTTGGGCTAAACGGGAATGAGTATCTCTCCATTAACCAAAAATGATCATTATCAATCAACATTCCATGCTACAAATATCTAATTTCTCAATTTTAGTCTTTCGTATTTTTGCTTTTATGTGACACAATTGGTATCTGAATCCAGCGTTCCGCAATCACACACCCCTAACCAATCCCAACAAAGTTATTTTTGATCACTCGTCCAAATCTAATGGATGCAAGAAACTTGATTATAAAGGGATGAAACGGTGCTTCTAACGTCTTTTTTATAACTATGCTTCTACCATATTTAAAGTCTAAGATTCTACACAAAAGTTCCTCACTACATTCAAACACCAAACATGCAATACAATAAAATGATTGAAATATCAATGTAATCGTCTATAATGTCAATCTTGAACTTTCTCTGCCCCATCATAAATCGCCCCATTTATCATTTTGTTTTGGGGTTGGACGGGCATGGGTAACCCTGTAGCCGACCTGTCCTGATCGACCACATTCTCGGCATATTTTTTCCTAAATTACATGTAATTTTATTCAAATTCTTAGGATTTTACTTTTATTGCCTCAAATTTAAGCTGTAACGAATTTGGAGATAGGCAAGAACCTAATTTTATTGAATAATTTAACTAAGTTTATCATATTATAGTTTGTTTCTTGATTTTTCAATGAAAAAATAAATATTTCTAATGCTTTTCTTGTTAATTACACACATATGGAAAGACCTGTCCCGACAAATGATATGTGATAAATTATCCAATTCAAACCTAACATATAATAGGATGAGTAAGGATATCGAGATACCTGCTCCGGATTGAACCTATATCATTCTTATTTAAAGCCTCATATTTTCTTTGGGGTTGGAAAACATGTGAGGGAAAATTAATCCCACACAAGGTTGTCAACTCGTGGGTCAACCCATGGGTTGACCCGGACGGGGCCTTGAAAGCTGGTTAAAATAGCCCATTTGAGAGTTAGCCCGGAAATTGTCAAACCCGGTCAAACCCAGGCAGTTGGCCCATCCGAGCAGGTCAGCGGGTTGCTCGTTCCGAAGTGTCATTGAATTTTTACTATGTTGAATTTAAGTTGATGTTATTTAAGTGTGTTGGAGTTTAAGTACGGTTGTTTTGTTTATGTTGGATTCAAAATAAGTACAATATAATAACTTTTCATATTTTTGGGCTAAATCGACTAAAACGGGTGACCTATTAACCCTTGACCCACTAGTTCGACCAGGTCCGAATCGACCGATTTTCCTAAATTACATGTAATTTTATTCAAATTCTTAGGATTTTACTTTTATTGCCTCAAATTTAAGCTGTAACGAATTTGGAGATAGGCAAGAACCTAATTTTGTTGAATAATTTAACTAAGTTTATCATATTATAGTTTGTTTCTTGATTTTTCAATGAAAAAATAAATATTTCTAATGCTTTTCTTGTTAATTACACACATATGGAAAGACCTGTCCCGACAAATGATATGTGATAAATTATCCAATTCAAACCTAACATATAATAGGATGAGTAAGGATATCGAGATACCTGCTCCGGATTGAACCTATATCATTCTTATTTAAAGCCTCATATTTTCTTTGGGGTTGGAAAACATGTGAGGGAAAATTAATCCCACACAAGGTTGTCAACTCGTGACCGGCCTTGAAAGCGGGTTAAAATAGCCCATTTGAGAGTTAGCCCGGAAATGGTCAAACCCGGTCAAACCCAGGCGGTTGGCCCATCCGAGTAGTTCAGCGGGTTGCTCGTTCCGAAGTGTGATTGAATTTTTACTATGTTGAATTTAAGTTGATGTTATTTAAGTGTGTTGGAGTTTAAGTACGGTTGTTTTGTTTATGTTGGATTCAAAATAAGTACAATATAATAACTTTTCATATTTTTGGGCTAAACCGACTAAAATGGGTGACCTATTAACCCTTGACCCACTAGCTCGACCAGGTTACAATCGACCGATTTTCCTAAATTACATGTAATTTTATTCAAATTCTTAGGATTTTACTTTTATTGCCTCAAATTTAAACTGTAACGAATTTGGAGATAGGCAAGAACCTAATTTTATTGAATAATTTAACTAAGTTTATCATATTATAGTTTGTTTCTTGATTTTTCAATGAAAAAATAAATATTTCTAATGCTTTTCTTGTTAATTACACATATATGGAAAGACCTGTCCCGACAAATGATATGTGATAAATTATCCAATTCAAACGTAACATATAATAGGATGAGTAAGGATATCGAGATACCTGCTCCGGATTGAACCTATATCATTCTTATTTAAAGCCTCATATTTTCTTTAGGGTTGGAAAACATGTGAGGGAAAATTAATCCCACATAAGGTTGTCAACTCGTGGGTCAACCCATGGGTTGACCCGGACGGGGCCTTGAAAGCGGGTTAAAATAGCCCATTTGAGAGTTAGCCCGGAAATGGTCAAACCCGGTCAAACCCAGGCGGGTGGCCCATCCGAGCAGGTCAGCGGGTTGCTCGTTCCGAAGTGTCATTGAATTTTTACTATGTTGAATTTAAGTTGATGTTATTTAAGTGTGTTGGAGTTTAAGTACGGTTGTTTTGTTTATGTTGGATTCAAAATAAGTACAATATAATGACTTTTCATATTTTTGGGCTAAACCAACTAAAACAGGTGACCTATTAACCCTTGACCCACTAGTTCGACCAGGTCCGAATCGACCGACGGGTTGACATCCTTGATTCCACACAAATCACAAACACAGGAGAAAAATGCAACAACCTCCATGTGACACGTATGACAGTCGGGAAATGCATTTTCCACTAATTGATTGAGGCTTCCCATGGGTGAGCAAAGAAAGTGACAGCCCGTTCAATTAGCAAAACCCTAATGAAACAGTAGCATACTTATGAGTTTAATTATATTCATGGATTACACATCACGTTTTGTCCATGCTGTAAATCACAAAATAATCCTTTCTATCATAAGATGAAAATGACGTTCTTCTCACTACAGCAATCTTCCTCCATTATATATCTCACCATTAAGGCTACTAGGGTTTTGGGAAGAACCATGATGATGGCGAATTTGAGCTGTTTTGAAATCTTACGTTCGTTAAGAAATATAAGGGAAATGATGAGAATTTGAGAAGTGTTAATCATGGGTAGCTTTTTCGAGAGGCTGAGTTGTGAGAATCATGGGTAGCTTTTTATAAACAGCAAAAAGGACAGACTAGGCTGCTTACTTCCAAAACTGAACCTTCAATTGGGTAGCTTTTTAAGTACAACGAATGAAAACAAATTTGCACGACAAGGCTGCACTATGGACTTCCTCCAACTTCAAAGGTAAAATAGAGAGGATTCTTAGTTTCTTTCAACAAAAAACTGTCTTTCTTATTCAATGAAAGGCTTTGCATGAGAGCAAATTACAACAATTGTCCAATTATTTACAACTGTATATAATTTTTTTTGTTAGCGACTACTGCTTAGTTTTCAAGAAGGAAAAAACAAGTTTAACTTAGTATTGTTTGGTCATCAATGTTCCCTCCCCTCAACATACTATAGTGGTATCTTCTGGATTTTGATTGATACTCTACGAAAGTCGTTAACGCTCAATCGCATAAACGATACAGTTTCAATTGGTTAATACTTTTAGTGTAATTGAGGGCAATTTAGTCATTGCAATCTCAAGTACATCAATAAATTCAAGCTTTCATTTGTGACTAACTATATTTTTTTATTTTATAAATGGATGCAATGCATCCTAACCTTCATTCAAAACCAGCCGGGATTCGGAGATCCCTAGAATATCATAAGAGCCACAATCTCAAAACAGGATCAGGAACAGGAACAAAATGAAAACTAACAGGCAACTGGTGACCTCTAGAGGTATGAAAGGCACTCTTATTCCCCTCTCTATACACATGGTAGAGTGCAACATCCCAGTCTCTCTGAAGAAGGAGCCGAAGCCATTCAATGACTGTGACATGCTGATGGTCGGGGTTGTCCTCGCCCTGGATAAGATGGACATCACATTTCGAATCGAGCTCCATGTGGACACGTCTATATACCCATGTCCCAAGCCAGTTGAAGCCCTTCAACAGCGCCTCTCAACTCTGGCCGGGTAATCGAAAAAACTCTCAGGTTCAAGGCGAACGCTGCGAAGCAACGTCCTAGATGATCTCGATCAAGCCCCCTGCAGCAGCAAGACTTGTATCATGTAAGACTGAGGAGTCTGAGTTGAGAATGAACCACTCGGGAGAAGGTGGCTGCCAGGAGATTTCCTCCTCCATTTTGTTCGGCGGATCATGCTTGTGAATTTCCCTATCCTTTTCCAATGCGGTCTTCACGACAATTAACCAAGAATGGACGTGTCAAAGAAAGCCTTCAACTATAATGACCTTGTTTGCAAAAAAAAAAAGCGGTCATTTCTAGTCCTCCACAGGGACCAGCAAATGAGGCCAAAAAGCAGGTTGAACTGCTCTTGCTTTATGTAGTGAGAGAACCAATCCTATAGATGGGATCCAAAAGACAATTGGTATTCAGAAGATTGGAGCACTTGCATCCAAGTTAACCTGGAAAACTAACTGTCTCGCAACACATGCAAGACAAGCTCTGGGTGGGAGGAACAATGGGTGCACACTGTCAGGTCCTTCAGGTAGCAGCGTCATCTCTTTGTGTTTTTCATGAGCCTTTCCTTTGCTACGAGCCAAAGGAAGTGTTGTACCCGAGCTGGCCCTCTGACTCGCTCAAAAATACACCACAATAAAATCCCAACTAGAGTCCAAGTTTTTAAACTCAAGTAGGGTGCAGTGTAGGGCAAGTATTTAGATATCAACCGGGGCCGGTCCGCCTACCCCTACTTCAGTTGTTGAAATCATTATGTAGCAACAAAGTTTTGGTTTAAAAGTTTGCCAATTATAATAAAAGAAGGCAAAGGTAAATGGTTTTAGAAACTCTTTTGTGGAAGGATCACTCGGGTGTCACTTCCCCCTAACTGCTACCATGATATGTGAACTGGAACGATTGCTTGGGGCACGGTAACCACGAACCGCAGAGGGATGCATATATAGTCGAAGACCACAATCTCAATTGCTAAACCGAAGTAAGCATTAAAGGCTGTGTCACTCTACCCTCTTGGTTTAGGCAATCAGTAATTGACTTACTCCCTCACTCAACTCGGCTTAATCGCAATTAATCGATTTGCTTAATTCAACATTGAGGTTTGCCCTAAATTAACCTAGTTAGGTGGCTTAGAAAGCTAAAGGAAAACCAACTTGATTGAGTCTCCCTTGGAAGGGGGATTTTCCTCTCTAAGCTAGGCTAAGGTGGCTAATTAGATTGCTAGCACCAACATGCACAAACATAAGGGTGCTAAGCACAATTATGCACAATCCTTAGGTTGCTAAGCACCAAAATGCACAAACCTAAGGATGCTAAGCACAAAACATGCACAACCCCTAGGCTGCTAAGCATAAGCATGCACAATCATGATGAATAATACCTCAATCATTGAATTTAACAATACCAAATGACAATCATTCAATTCACATAAAAGAAAACTACATGGTAGAGTTAGGGTTTCACAAAATCCAAGTGAAAGGAGATCTACTCCATGCTAGAAATGGGGAAAATAAGGGGGAAGAAGTGGAAACCTTATTGGAGTATGCTCCCAGTCTTCTTGGCCCTTGTGTTGAACTTTCCTTGGAGGAAATCTTCCCAAAATCCACCTTGAGGCAAAACCCTAGCCTTCTTCTCCCTTGGTTCTTATTTCTCTCTCTAGAAATCTAAAGAAGGCTTTTCATACAAAATGGGCTCTCCCTCTCTCCTCCTTTTAGCTTATCTTTTAAACCAGAGACGAGCTCAGTTCACGGCCTGAGTTCACGGCCGTGAACCATGAAACGCGTACGTGAACTTTAGGCGTGTGCCAAAACGTGCCGCTTTGTTCACTTATGTTCATGGTCAACAGCCTTCGTTCACGGTCTTAGTGACCGTGAACTCACCTTGCGTCAGTAACCTCTGTTTTGGTTCTGGAAGCCTCACGGTTCACGGTCAAGGGCTCTTCTTCACGGTCTCGCATGACCGTGAACTTCCTGGGAAAGCGTTGAACTGGACATTTTTTTACCTTTTCTCCCGGTTTTCAATCCTTTTCGTCGAACTTTCGACTCCGAGGCTGGTTTCACCTCGCGAATCCTGAAACATGCTAAAACACGAGAAACCTAGCATAAAACCAAGCTTTTAGGAGCGAAATTGCTACAAACAACTAAGTAAAACGGGGGTAAAACATGTACAATTAGGCCCGAATAACTCCCCCACACTTAGACGTTTGCTTGTCCCCAAGCAAACCATTTCACACAAGGTAATATTTCAACCTACACAAATACCTTAGGGACAACTCAAAGGGCACGAAGAGGGAATTCTCAATGGTTATTGGCAATCAACACATGGACCATTACAAGCAATACCAACATCCACCACAAACGACATTCGAAGCCACCAAAAACGGGCAAACGAAAAGTTCTCACCTTGTTCATGGATCAATGCAAGTCTCAACAAGACCACTTATCAACCACAACCAACCATGCATGGGATTCAAGTCCGAGGAACAAATGGAAAGGCAACAAAGGTCCTCATCGGGGTATGAAATGGCAAGTAAAACAAGAATGAATAACTCACTCTCAACACCAGTGGGGTCGGGACCTTTTTGGTGCAAAAGATGTTCACAATCACAACCTCTCGGCCCTATCGTCTCAATACCACGGCGACAACCTCTAAATGCTAGAGTTCATAGAATGGTTGTCATCACTAGCTTGTCCGGAGGTCTTAGAAACGGGTTCAGATGACTGGCGATTGTCTTGGACATGAGGAAAAAGGCTTTTTGGGTCGTGGCAATCATGACGTGAGGTTCTACATCTTCAACCTATCTCTCCCTTCCAAACTATCACCCATCGTGAAATACCTTGAATCACTCTTCCTCGGTCTAATCTTGCTAGCACTTTAAGGTTTGGTAGTGAAGGAGTTCTAAAATAATGTGGGGGTTTCAATGACTTGGGTGCCAAGAAACCCTTCCTAGAGAATGTACTTTGGTTTTTCGTGGCACTCTCTACTTTATTTACCCCATTTTATTACCTCTTTTCTTTTCTTTCTCTTTTTTTTTCCCTTTTTTGAGGGGGGTACTAGAGAGTAAAAACACTTTCCACCTATGCAATTAACGACCAATGCTCTTTTTTTTTAGGAACTCACTCCAACACTATACTTCATTTTTCATTCCTAGCAAGAACCGTACACAAACTTCCTATGTAGAACCTCTATGGAAACTCAAAGGTGAGAGTTCCGGGACACAAGGACGACTCGAGTTTAGACACGAAAAAAGGATTGGGGGTCGTTCTATTAACACCATTAAGCTCACAAGCACGGAGATCCTAAATCGAGAACGGCCCTTGACACGCTAAAACACAACACCAAACTGCGACCAAGTGCAATCACAGTCCGGAAATGCAGTAAGTGGCAAGCTCTATTTGTCAACCTGTGGTCTAGATCTACTGCCTACTCCGTGTTTATCTATTATCTAGCACATTAAGTTTAGTGATTGCGATTTTAACTAAAAGCAGTAAGAAAGCAGGAAATGATACGAAGTTCTTTAGCAAGGGAAGAGTCACTCGGGAATGAGTCCCCCTAGCTCCTTAGTTAGGTCGAGGTTGCAATTACCCTGGGTTGATTAACTGTTGATTAAACTGCAAAGATCCGACAGTAGCTTGGAATCTCTTAAGCTGACCAAGCCCTCTTAGGCAGGCTAACCGGCAAGCGACTAACCTTCACCATGATAGACTGCTGAGGCAATAAGCACAGAACTCCACTACTGGAATTGGGTTCCACTACAAAGCAGTAAATCGATTAACTCTCGTATAACCAAACTACCACTACCGATTGATGAAGCTCTAACAACCTAATCAGATTCTATCTATCTCAGGTTGCAGTAGAAATCAAGAAAAGATTATCAGACTTCAATTGACTCAATGAATCATGCATCAATCGATTAAAATTAATCAGTATATCAATCCCAAGTCATTACAATCAAGATTCCTAACACATGGAACTAGGGTTCTTCATACCCAAGTGAGAGAAAGTTCTACGCCATAGAGAGAGAGAGGAAATATAAAACAGAGTAGTCATACTCATAAAGATGAGGATAATCTGCTCTGGGATGTCGATCTTCACTCCTGGGGATGCAATCTGGGCTTCAATGGTAAGAAATCCACTCCAAATAGCTCATAGGGTTTGTTCTTCACACTTTCTCTCTCTAAAGCTCTGTTTTTTGCTCAAAAACTCCCTTCCCTCTCATTAGGCTCGAAATTGGGTTAAAACCCAGAATTTCCCGACCACACGGCCAGGACACACGACTTTGTGGTTTCCCAGTCTGCCCGTGTGAGTACCAAAATGCAGCGTTCCATCTAATGAGCTTCATGCACGCTGCATGGCCAGAAATGCACGGCCGTGTGGAATCTCGGCCTGACCGTGTGAGCTCCCTGGAATTTCCACGCGGCCTCAAGGGACCCAGTACACGGCAGTGTGTCTTGACCGCGTAATGGGATTTCACACGGCCATACCACACGGCCATATGGCTGCTGGGTCTGGCCGTGTGGATTCCTCAGCTTCTCGCCAAATGTCCAACTTTCGTCCAATCGATCCCGAACTCCTTCCCAAACTTCCAATCACGTACTAGGACCTGAAATAATACAAACGAGAACAACCTAGCGTGAAATCGGCCTAAGATATGAGAAATGAGGCTCAAACGGCATAAGAATGGTGGATAAAAATATGTGTATATATCAAGTCATCAAATTCCCCCACACTTAACCGTTTTCTTGTCCCCAAGGAAACCAAGTCAGATACAAGGTAAGCTCAACACATTTCAATCATACCAACTTTGGGGACAAATCATATAGGCACAGAACACGTGAATCATAGTGGCTTTTGATCATTGCCATATAGACAACTCAACAGCAACATAGACATCCACCACAGAGGACATTCGAGTGCAGCAAAATCGGGTAAAGGAAGAGGAATCCTTTTTGTTCACCAACCAACATAGACTTGACTCAAATACTTGACCAAGACAGTCATTACATGCATCAAACTCAAGACATCAGAATTAAGACCGAGCCATCTAGGTCCTCACCGGGGTAAAGAGCATAAAGAACACGGAAATGAATCGCTCACTCTCGACCAGTGGGGTCAGGACAATTGATGCGAAAAATGTGCATGCTTATTCTCTCCAATACTAACGTCTCTTCACCATTATGGCAGCCTCTAAATGTTAGAGTTCACACAAGGGATGTCACCACTAACTAATCCGGAGGTCTTAGACACAGGTTCAAGTGACTCAACTCTTAGACATGGAAATTAGGCGGCGTATTCCCCTCAAGGACGTGGTGCAAAAGTCTCTCGCCACTGTCCACCCAGCGATCAAGCCAAAAAGAAGTGGATTGACCATCTTTGATGTTAATCCTCATGGCCTCGGTCATTACTAGCCAAGCTTTTCGGATGCCTCTTCAAATTGTATAGCTTCTAGCAGTCACTTTCAACACCATTTGTCCCTGGACCTCCTTGAAACACTTCGCCTGGGGGATCTGCAACAACAACTCATCGAGCTTCTTAATAAACAGCCAAGCAAGTTTAGTAAGAAATGCTATGTTCAGTTCATGTGCCTTTCGAAGCCCCAGACCACCATTTTTCTTCGGTCTGTAGACTGCCTCTCAATGCACGAGATGCATCTTACTTTGCATCCTTGACGATCCCCAAATGAAATTGTGAATCCTCCTATCAATCTCATCACAAATGGAAATCGGCAGTAGAGTAGATTGCATGGCATGCGTCGGCAGGGTGTTAAGCACTAATGCCGCCACTGTTACCCAACCTGCAAAGGAAAGGTTCTCTGCTTTCCAACCACCTAGTTTATTATAATTTTTGTTTAGGATATACCTGTATGTCTCCTTGATGACCCGACCATGCAGTACCGGCACACCGAGGTTGCGCCCTAGATCCTGGGTGATCGGGATGCATGCCGCTGGAGAGATAGAGTTGCTTTCTTACTTTGAAACATTCTTTGACAAGAATATTACCGATTTTTCCATACTCACTTGCTCCCCCGAGGCCATCCAAAACCGATCCAGATAATCTGTGATGACCTGACTCAACGACGTACTTGCTTCTGCAAATAGAATCAGATCATCAACAAAAAAGAGGTGGGATAGGGGAGGCGCACCCGGAGCTATAACCAACAACTTCTATTTTCCCCTCTCTACTTCTCTCATGATGATGTGGCTAATTCGTTCCATGCAAAGGGTAAGGGGATACGGTGACAAGGGACAACCTTGCCTCAGCACCCTAGTCGGGCGGAAGCTTTCCGGGCAACTACCATTACATAGAACCTGCATCGAGGATGCGGAACACACACCATGACAACACTAATCATGTGCGCCGGGAAATCTGCACCCTATAACGTTTTTTGCAGGAACAACTAGTTCACTCTATCGTATACTTTAGCAAGATCGATCTTCTAGACCATATCTCCTTTCTTCCCCTTCTACAGCTTCATAGAATGAACCACTTCCTGAAGGATGATGATGTTATCATTTATATGGTGCCCGAAACAAAACTAGTCTGCGTGGGATGGATCAAGCTGCGCATCAACAACTTAACCCTGTGAGCCAGACATTTTGCTAGGGTCTTGTACACCACATTACATAGCCCAATCGGTTTGAATTGACTAATGAACTCGGTGCTCTCCTTTTTCGGAATGAGAACCAATAGAGTTTCATGGACTTCACTAATTCGGTCCAGGTTTCCGAATAGTGTTCCCACGAAGCTTGAGAAAGATTCGGCCACCACCTTCCAGCATTTTTTTATAAAACAAGAGAGGGTACCCATCCTTCCCCGCGGCTTTGAGGCCGCCCATGCTCTTCACTGCAGATCATACCTCTTCTTGATCCACCGCTCGTTCTAAGCTGTCCACTGCGAGGAGCTGACAGCCGAAAATGCATCGACAATGGTAGATAGGTTCCCATCTCAACCTGGTACAACTCCACAAAGAAGTCTCGTGCCAACTTTTGGAGAAGAGTTTCATCGTAAACCCATTTGCCATCCCCATTTCGTAGTCCATGTATCCTATTGAACCATCTTCTCTTCAGTGTGGAAAAATGATAGAATCTGATGTTCTGATCTTCTTTGGCAATCAACTAAGTCCTCGATTTTTGAAGCCACAAAAGATGCTCTTGCCACAGTGTTTCCTGAAGTTTCCTTCGCATCTTATGTTCTCTTTCCTGGGATGCCGGATTATCTCCCCTCTCAATGTCCCACTCCGCGGTTAAGAGGCTCTTTGCTAACCTTCGCTTGCGTCTCTAGATGTGGCCGAACACGGCCCAGTTCCATTGTTGCAGCTCCTTCGTCAGGGAAGTAGTCGACCGAACGAAATTAACACTCCTAGCCTATCCCTTTCGTCAGAACCCGCTCAAAGTCATCATGCCCGAGCCACACCGCCAGGAACTGAAACGGCCTCGGTCCTGGTCTAGAGTCTTTCCCACCCTCTCCCATTAGCACAATCAACCTATGGTCGGAACCAATCCTCTCCAGATGTCGAGTGATCGTGCACGAGTATCGAGAAATCCACATATCATTGCAAAGAGCTCTATCTATGGGTTGTTTAAGCGCCCCCCTCTGCCACGTGAACCTGGGACTAGTAAACTCCACCTCTATGAGCCCGCTAGCATCTACACAGTTCTAAAAGGGCGGCAACACAGCCAAGAATGTCGTTCTGCCACCCCTGTCCATTGGCCCCATAATGGAATTCAAATCTCCTACTAGTGCCCATGGTCCCACACATCTCTACGATAGGCTGAAATAGCCACCACTTCACTCGGCTTTGATCTCTTTGAGCATGTGACATGTATCATCTGCTCTCAGGATGTTACTTTCTCCACAATCAACTCTTATCAACTGCACAACACCCAAATGCCACCTGAAAAAGCTAATGGCATCTCTGATTAGACAACCATCATAGCTCGTCTGCCGGATCACTATATGAGCTGTCTCCCCACTAATACGCGGTTCAACAATAATGACAATCTCCGATTTTGTGGCCTCACTGAAAGTACGCAAAGACGTGAAAAAACTCTCATCTCTTATCCCCTGGCAGTTCCAAGCTAGAACATTTAACATTAAAAGAGATAAACAAAGTAATCCACACCCAATAAATACAAAGCGCTCAACGTGACGAAAGAAAATTTCCTTAGTGCAGTCTCGGGGAAAGGCTACTACGCGAAGCTAGCAGGGAGCTTATCTCCCCTCGATAGAAGCACTACATCTCGCAGGTGCGTCAGGGTGACTTGAACACCCCCTGGCCTACCACGTTCCCTGTTTTGCCTCCCTTTGGATGAGTGGTAATATTACTTCCCATTTTTCGCGGTTGTCGTGCCTTTCTTTCGTGGGAACTTTGTCTGCTTTATTTTGGCATTTCCCATTAGATTGTCAAGGCCACCCTTCCTAACAGCTTGCGCTATCAGGACATCAACCAGTTCCTATCGAACGCTTTATGTACCTTGCGACACCTCGTCATCTAGGTTGTCTATCTTCATGGCTTCAACAACATCTTTAGAGTTTGATTCTGCGATATACCATGCCTCTTCTGCGATGACGTCGGAGAAAAAGTTTTTTGCTCCTGCCCCCGCTCCCCATGCCAAGGGTGGGATCTCCGTCTGCGGAAGCGACGCTGGTTTCACAGGTTCTTCCACGGTAGGTTCAGTCTCAATCATCTCGGGGTCTTCCACCATCTCGTTTGTAACGAACAGTGAATTTGCACACATCAGTCGAGCCTTCTCTTTTGCGTGCTGGGTTTCACGATCCCCCTTACCAGTCGGCGAGGAAGATGCCAGATGAGGTCGACGTTCGCAGTAGAGGATTCCGGTGGTTGCGGCGTTGGGGGAGTAGCCCCTGACAGAGCTTCGCTCATTGACGGCAGAGCCGCTAGGTTTCAGAATCACTACAAGAAAACTTGGCTATAGAGTCAGAGTTTATTTGCGTCTAAAAGTCAGTTATTTGATTCTGTATATCTTTTGAAGCAAATAAATTATTTGCATCGGACGCCTCCCTCTCTAATTCTCTTTAGAAGCAAATATAGATGCAAATAATATCTGCTTCTAATTATAAAATCTGAATCAAATCTTATTGATTCTAATCCCACTTTAAAGAACATATATATTCTCTTCTTTATTGGTTTTAGAGAGAAAAATGTTTGTTCCCATTTCTAGTTATGGAGACAATTATAATTGTTTCTAGAACACCTTACCGAAACAAATATTTGCTTCGTGAGCAAATACTTTAGCTACTATTTCAACTTTCATAATTTTGATTATTTTTAAATTCTACCTACGATTACCCAAATAAAATAACAATTTAAATTTTTTATTAATAATTTTTAATACATTTATTCTTAAAATACATGAATATATTGCCATAATACATAAAGAATACATTGTGCTAAAACATAAAAGAAAGAATACATTGTGCTAAATCATCTACTGATCTACCCTACGGTGTGACTCGCTACAAGCCTACAACTAATCACTAACATACCAAAACCCAACCTCGTCAAGCGTTTTTCTCCCCCTTGTTCTTCCTTGACCAAATCATTAAACAACCACAAATTGAACAAATTCAATTGAGGCCTCTGTGATGCCGCTGCTGCTTCTTCGCCCTCAAGATTGCAAAAGCTTACCCCATCCAGCCCCCAAACAAACAGATTGGAGATTCGTCATATGAAATCCAAATCCAGTTCAAGCGACGTCCACTAAATAAAATCCCAGATCTAGATCTGCAAGGACAACATAATTAACAGTTGAAACGGCGCCGATATGCACTCAGATCTAGATTTTTCAAGCTCGATCTATAAGCACTCAGGAGGAGATGGCTACATCAGCATGTGAAAATTGCTTACCATATGTAGATCTAGATCATCGGGGCAAAGAGATCCTTGAAGGATTGGTGTCGTTACCGCTACAGTCTTCAGGTTCGAATTGAAGAGAAAGCCTAAGAAAGGAGCATTCTTGTCGCTGATGAACGTCGACGCCATTTCTGATATCTCTCTTGGCGGATCTGAGGGAGTAGGTGACTACCGCGGGAGAGAAAGCTGCGTCGATTGAACGATTGATGATATGCCTCTCCTTATCCTTCTCGATCTATCGATTCTCTCAGGAATTAAAGGCGAGGAAGAAGAAAAGAATGAGAGAGAAGCGGAGGAAGAGTTGTGGCTGATGTTCGTTGTTTGGAGATTGGAGAGAGAGACGGCATTACATCAATTAATTGGAGTCCCTAAACAAAAATAAATTTAATTGGAGTCCCACTCCAAATTTCCATACCAAGAAATTGAAACGTCTCTCTAGAAAAGTCCAATTAATGGGTTATATTTTCTCTTTGTTTTTAATGTGTAATAATTATACAGTATCAAGAACAAATAAGTTTGGGTAGAAATGGAGAAACTTTGGGCGGGATAAATGATAAGTTTTTTCCCATTATTTTTTTATAATTTTCCCCATTACTTAAACCTACACAATACAACCAATTCGAATTAGTGTTTTAGGAGCATATAGATTTGTCTCTAAAGACTATTAAATTTGTCTCCATATGACATAACTATAAGTGACATTTGTATTTGTCTCTAAAAGTTATTAGATTTGTCTCCATATAACATGATGATAAGAGACATTTGTATTTGTCACTAAATACTATTAGATTTGCATCTATATGATATATGTATAAGGAGCATTTATATTTGAATCTAAAGACTATTAAATTTGTCTCTAATGACTTGGCTATAAGCAACAATTGTATTTGTCTCAAAAGATTATCAGATTTGTCTATAGAGACAAATAATTTCACCTACTGAGTCAAATAATATATTTGCTCCTAACGTTTAGCTATAGAGACCAATACAACAATTGCCTCTAATTATTTGCCTCTATAGGCCGATTTTCTTGTAGTGAATCTTTTTGGTTGCGTTGCGGAAAAATCAGAGCTCTTTCTTTTTTAGTGTTACTTTAGGTGCCCGAACATAAGCAGACTACAGAGCTAGTAATTATGTATATTGTAGTCTTTTAATTCCATTTAATTAATAGAAATATTTCACTCTTATAAAAAATGATACAATCTCTTATACTTTGAGCAAATACATCTTAGAAAGCAGTATTATCAAATTGAAATAATATCATTAATTTCAAAACATAGAACCAAAACACCCTAAAAAGATAAAAAAAAAATCATTGTAATATAGATAACAGTTACAAATAAAGGCAATAATCAACCTTGTTGCAGAACAAACAAGCTTTGGCAAGAGTGGTGTGGGATAAAAGAACTCTGGTTCGATGATGAGCAACCCTTGGTTGTAGCCATAACGCTTCTATGTACTTGCTCAAGAACTTTATCGCCATTTTGTTGTGAGAAGATCAATGAAATAACCTGATCCATTACAAAAGTGTCAAACGGCAATACAATTGGTTTGCTACTTGAGAATCCAAACTCTTCTTTAGACATCCTCAATATCTCCAAAACTGCTTCGTTTTTCAAAAACTTCAATGGTATTGTATAACGACTTTTATCCATGGTGTAGACCACGAAATGACCCCTTCTATCGTAAGAAGAAAATGATGCGTTGAATGGAGGAGAAGAAGGAGAAGCAATCGATCCCATTCTTCTCACTGTAGCAATCTTCCTCCACTTTCTCACGATTGACGTCACGAGTGTTTTTGGAAGAGCCATGATTGAGAATTCGAACTCTTGTGAAATTATATGACTCTTGATGATTATGAAGAATGAGAGAAATGACGATCAGTGTTGCCAAGGTTTTTCTGAGATGAATCAATAGGAAGGCAATATGGTTTAGCTTTTATAGACAGTATAGAGCATACACGTACTAGTTACTACACTAAGGATGCTCAACCTTCCATGGTATTTGTTGTTTGCAAGGGAAAAATTAGGCATACTTAACCGTTAGTTAGATAATAATTTGTTTGCATTTAGTATTTTTTAATATATATATATACAAAGTTTGGCTTTGATATTAATGTTTGGAACAGACACTAGGTCACTGTAATTCCGAGATTGTATCTTGTTAGTTATTTACGAGAATCCCAAACGTACAAGTTCGTTAACTAGTGAAGAAAACAAATCTACTTTGGAACAAGAAAAAAATCTCCTCGAGCTGAGCTGATGGGAATGGCGCAAGGCTTACGCTGTGCATGGGAGGTGGGGATCCGGAAGGCTGTGCTCCAGACGGACTCTAAGACATCCATACACCTCCTCGAGTCGGCACCACCTACTCATCCCCATTTCACGATCGTGTCGGAGATTAGGCAGCTCTTACAGCGGGATTGGCTGATTCGGATCGAGCATGTCTTCAGGGAGGGGAACGCGGTGGCAGATTACCTGGCGTCTACTGGTCATGACGCGGCCCCGGGAGTGCACATCATCAACAGCCCGAGCAGCATGCTAAACTATTGGCTACTATTTGATCACTTAGGGGTTGAAACCCCTCGTTTTGTTTCTGACTAAGGTTTGGGTGCCCTTTGCACCCTTTTTCCCACCAAAAAAAAAGAAAAAAATCTCACAAGGGATTTCATCATTTCAACTTTAACCTATTTTCCAAGGTGGAATTATGGGGATCCTTAGTTTTGTACAATTGCTGTGGATTTGTTGGGTCCTGGATTTAATTCATACAGAAAATTAACTATTGTATGCATATTGTATAGTATCTTAATTCATTGGAGAAAATTATTCAATCTAAGGGGGTCGACCCATTTTGATATACTATTTGAAGAAAATGTTTATTTTTTTACTGATAATTCAAATTGAAATGAGTTAATTCATAAATAAAAAATAGAGGTAAAAAGTAGACTAATTAAGTTCAATTGGTTGAAAGATGAAGTATTGCGCATATATAACGTGTCATTGGGTGAAAAATGAGTTAAGATAAGTCAAAATAAGAGACCATTGAGACAAATCAAGGTAGGACGGGTCAAGAACGAGATGCGGGGGGGCGAGGCAGTTCAGAAGTAGTACCCAAGTCTCGACCCACGCTACAACGGTACCCACCCAGCGCAGGGTCAGTTCAGATAATATCCTCTCGAGGAGAATTCAGATTACCATGAAGTATTAGGATTTAGGAGTGTTGAATATGAGTAACACAGGCTCTGTAATTAAGCACTACCGGTTAATACCCGCCCACTGCGGGGTCATGTTGGATAATACCCTAAGAAGCGGGTTCAAATTACCATGAAGTATTAGGATTTAGAAGCGGTGGAGATGAGTAAAACAGGCTCTACACAAAAAGGTCACGATAGAGATCCCAACGGGAAACGTTATCACCAAATATCCAACTAAAGAGCTTGTTGGAAAGGAAGAGCAGAGGGTTATAGTTATGAGTTCTTTGATAAACAGCGTTCCAGAAATCGAAAATCGCGCTCCCGCAAAATAGAAATTCATGAATTTTCCACTAGAATGTTAAAGAAGAAGATTTTCTCACTCAAGGTCTCCTCCCCTTTTCTCCTTCAGCTCAAGCCTCTTTTTATACCTAGGTCCATCTCAAATCACGGTCCCAGCTCACGGTCTCTAGCTTGAGTTTATGGTCGCAAGACCGTGAACTGGCATGAGTCCAGTGAGATCAAAAAACTGCTCTGGACGCATGGCGGTTCATGGTTGATGGCTTCAGTTCACGACCTGTCTACCGTGAACTCTTTGCTTTGTCGTGATCTGCGGGTGCCTCCATCCTTTACCCGTTTCATCTTTTCGTCCAACTTCTGACTCCGGGGGTTGGTTCCACCTGCTTGAGTTTGAAACATGTTAAAACAAGGCAAAACCTAGCGCAAAACCAAACCTTTCGGAGTACAAATGCCTCAAATGCCTAAGAAAAACAAGTATAAAACGTGTAAAATTAGGGCCGAATAATTCAGCGAAGTAAAAAACCTCAATCCGGAGGCGTTGCTGACAAATAGCTATGAAGCACATTCGAATCCCCTCCTTTCTCAGTAGTTGTGGATTCCTTCCTCTCTTCGGCGAATCGATGGGACAGATAGTAGCGGCCGGAAAATTCATCCTTTCTCTGGCGTATCGATGGGAGAGTTACTAGGGGAGGATTCCCCCCCCCCCCCTATTGGGTTTATCAATGAGTTGGGTGGGTACTTTAGGTTGGGTTGTATGGTTGACTGATGTGGCGGGCTTAGCTGACTGTACGGGTTGGATTTTAATTTTTTTGTTAAAATTGGGTGAATCAACATTTCCGTTAGCCACGTCAGCAAAAATCTGACGGTGTTAACGGAGGCTGACGTACACTAACGGCCAGTGACCGAACTTGGACAACTGAAATAATTTTACTGACAACGAATGGAATAAATTAATCTTAGTGACAAACGTGACATGTTTGAGTAATCTTAGTGACCAAACTTGCAATTCACCCTTAAATAGTTATTACATAGATTTGTGGGCTTAAATTGTATTCATCAAGTGTTTAAGGATCAGCCATTCTAGAGATGGACAAAATTATGTTGATATTGATTAGAAGCCTACTTTGTGATTAATTTTTATTTCCTATTTACTAATAACTTTCATAAATCCCTACACCCCATAATTATGCCAACAACAACGGCAAACAATTTAATTTTCATCTGTTGCGTCCAATGAGAAGAAGATAGTCGTTGCAGCCCCAATCCCACACTCTACCTCTAGCATATACCAACGGTAAAAATATAAAATATACATAGATAAACAATTTTTTATAGTATTATCTAGCGTTATAGGTATAATATGCTGAATCGCTATTCGTCGCCCTAAAATTCAAATTTTATCGCCCTAAAACGCACCAAATTTACACTCGGACCCCTCTGACCCCATTCCTTTAGCTGCAGCAGCCGCCGCATCTTCTTCCGCAGACTTCCTCTTCCCCTCTGTCACCCACTTACAGCACATGCACTACTCCATTAACAAGAACGATTAAAGAGAAATGGGGCAAGCTTGGCTCCATTTGTGGCAGAGGCGCAGAACCGCCTCCGTCGATTGCCCAGCAGCGGCCGACCTCAACCCGATGCTACTGTCTCTGTCGGATTCTTCTCTCCGGCAGCTGCCTAGCTCAATCTGACCGCCTCCGGTGCTCTGCTTCTACTGCCAGAGTTCATTTGATCCTATTCTTAACGTCATATCGGTATGTGCATCAGCAACCAGTGGCAGTGTTCTGTGTATAGAATTCTTCAAATGGGTTTTGAAGTTCGTACTCCTTAATTATGCCGCGAAAGGCAATTGATTCTTTCTTGTCTAGAGTTTGATTCTTCTTATTCGGCTTACAAGTTCTCAATGCCTATGCCAAGAAACAAGGTTTCGGCATTAGAGTGAGCAATTCGTGATTTAAGGTCCAAGGGAAAGGAAAGGTATAAAGCCAAAGTCAGTTGCAAAGAGTAGCTTTTAGCATAAGAGGCTCAATGACAAATTGATAACGTTTTGGGAAATTTATTTCCGGTAATAAGTTTGTTTTTTTCCCGTTAATTTATAAATTTGTTTTGGGTTTAAGTGTTTAAACTACAAATAAATAAATCAAGGGCATTAGAGTAAAATTAACTTAATTAGGGCGACGAATAAGAATTTTTAGGGCGACGAATAGCAATCCCCATAATATGCCCCTTTACTATGACGTTTTATCAAACATGCCCCTCTACTATTTTTTACATAAAAAATGCTCCTGTAATTTGGAAAAACTATCAAACATGCCCTTCAGTTAAAATTTCATTGAAAAAATCGTCAATCATGGTTGAACCGAGATTTAGATGACCTGACATCGATAAATGGGAGGAGAAATGTCAGTTTTGACCTTTGCTTTATTTCTCTAGGTCTCATCAAAGTGAAATTATTAGAATTATTTGCTATACAAAAGAAAAAAAAACTCTAAAGTGAAATTATTAGAGATATTTTATATATTTGGGTCGCCCAAACCAAAGTTCGGTCTTGGTTAACGATTTTTGGATGGAAATTTTAACAAAAGGGCATGTTTGATAAGTTTTCCAAAGTACAGGGACATGTTTGATGCAAAAAATAGTAGAGTGACATGTTTGATAAAACGTCATAGTAGAGGTGCATATTATCTGTATCGCTATTCATCGCTCTAAATTTAAATTTTATCGCCCTAAAACGCACTAAATTGACATAAATATACCTCAAGGCAATTTCTATCCTAATCCCTAACCAAACAATTGCCGACAAAGAATCCCACCAATCGGATTTGGCAGCCGTGGCCATTCCCCTAGCACGCCGATCTGCTATGATTCCTCAATCCACGACCCACTGTTGTTGCTGAGGAAGGAGGAAGAAGAAGATCGTGGCGCTGGTCACCCGCTGCTGTCGTTCCTCAGTCTTCCAACTAGCTGCTGCTGTTGTTTGTTTTATAGCTGCTGCTGGACGGAGGACGAAGAAGGAAGGAGGTCGGAGCCGTTGTCGCTGCCGATTCGCTTCCCGTGCTCGCTGTCTACCAGGAGAAGGCTCAAGAAGGAAGAGGAGGTTGCAGTCGTTGCTGCTCCTATTGACCCCTGCCGAAAAGAGAGGAGTGGACGACCGCCATCGACCCAATGTTGCCGACGTGCCCATATTTTTTTTTCTTTTTGTGATTTTGGCTTGACGGGTTCGCCGGCGAGCTTGGGACGGAAACCTGTCCGACGCTGTCTTGGGTCGGGGGAAAATTGTGGCTTCTAGTTACAGAGTTGAACCCAATTCTTGGAATGTGTTGAAGAGAAGGAAATGTGAGGATGTATTTGGTAAACATCAGAAAATACAACACTAGTTAGATATGAAAATCAAGGTATCTGTTTGCTAACCCAAAGAAGTATATAGACTATAATGATCCGTTAACCAATAATATGAAGAAAGGACATTAGAGTAAAATCAATTTATTTAGGGTGACAAATAAGGAATTTTAGGGCGGCAAATAGCAATCCCATTATCTGCCTATAGTATTCTTCCTTTATATTAATTTTTATTCCCATCTCATCCACTTCCTCTCTATTGATTGTCTCTCTTGTTCAATTTTCTAAATTGTTTTTCGTCTTATGGTTAATTGAGTACCCACCATTTATGAAGGTGGGCTTAGTTAATTGACTAATTATCCATTTTGTTACTCTTTGGGTTCTTTTCGTGTCAATTCATTTAATTATGTATTTTAATTGAAGTCAATTTTTTCATCTTCTTATTTCAGCCATTATCAGTTCATCAATCATCGTCTTCTGGATAGTGAGTCATCCATATTATAACATCAAATTTTGATGGCAATTATTTATATAATGAGTTCTTATTACAAGATTTTTACAATAGGAAATTTTACAACCAGATCACAATTTGAACTTTTTGGAACGTGTTGGTTGTTTTCCTATTGCTATTATAGTATATAAAATCTTGTTAACTATTCAAGTGACTGTTGTTAATGCAGAGAGAAGTTTTCTAAGTTGAAGTTGTTTGAAATCCTATTTACGTTCTACAATGATAAAAAAAACTCAATCAATTAGCTATGATAGCGATTAAACACAATCAATTGGAGAATTCGAAAATTGAAGAGCTCATAAATAATTCTATTTAAGAAAATACTAGAAGGATGTTATTTTTTAAATCACGATGCCGCTGAAGAATTGCTCGGACGGCCCTGGGGACTAGGGCTGGAAGTTTGGTACCGGTATTTGGGATATACCGAATACCGTACCGAATTTGTCTATATTGGTATTACGGAATACACGTATTATTTTTTGGGATTGGGATTGGGATTGAATTTCAATTGTTATTCGGTATTAGGGATTACGGGATTGGGATCGGGATATACCGAAATACCGATCAATACCAAAATATAAGCTAGTTTGTATTTTATCCTCTCAACTAGACTCTCTCATTTACTACTAAATGACCCTCAACCACCAAAAATGTCATTTAATTATACACAGATCATTCCATCATTATTAATAGTCGTCTCTCAACTTCTAATTCGTCAAATTAAAGATTATCAATAACAAGAACTTGAGATGTCTCCTTTCCTCCACTCTCCATAATAATATCCTAATTCAAAACTCTTTGCTTAGTCTTTTTCCCATAAATTAAACAATAAAATCTAATTTATATATTTAATTATTAATTGCAAAGGTAATTAATTTCGTATTTGATAATACCGATTGGGATACCGAGGTACCGATTGGGATACCGAAATATTTAGGGATTGGGATTGGGATACCGGAATTATTTAGGGATTGGGATTGGGATTGACTTTAGGGTGTAATTCGGTATTCGGGATTTCGGTATTTGGTATTGGGATACCGATACCGTACCGATTTCCACCCCTACTGGGGACAGCAAATGATGCTGCTGAATAATTGCTGCTGCCGGTGGGTAGGATAAACAACAACACATGGAAATTTGTGCCACAACAAACAGCCACGATTACTGTACTGAAGTGAAGCGTGCAAAAACAACAAAACCCAGAGGCAAAGGCTCTTTCCTTTTCCCCTTCCATCAGTTCCTTTCTTTTTTTCCTGGCAGCCCAATGGACAGTCCAACCAACCAAAACCAGCAGCTCCACATCTTCTTCATGCCGTTCATCGCGCCGGGCCACATGATCCCCATGATCGACTTGGCCAAGCTCTTCGCTTCCAGAGGAGTGAAGAGCAGCATCATAACCACCTCTGCTTACACCGACAAAGTCTCCCAATCCATCCAAAAATCTGCTTCCGAATCCCCAATCCAAGTTCTCGCCATGACCACCGCCGCCGGGACAATCACCTGGGAGCAGGCGTCCGAAGAAGCAAAGGCGGACCTCTTCTTCAACTCCGCTCCCACCTTCGCCGAGCCCCTCAAAGAATTGTTGGAACAACACCGCCCCGATTGCTTAGTCGCCGACACCTTCTTCACCTGGACCACGGAATTGGCGGCAAGTCTGGGCGTCCCTAAGGTAGTTTTCGGCGGGAAGTGCTTCTTCTCCCTGTGCGCCGAACAGAGCCTGGTCGAACACTACCCACACAGTAGAGTCTCTTCCGACGACGACGCTTTCGTCATCCCGAATCTCCCCGGGGACGGAATCGAATTCACCAGGGGCCAAATCTCGGAAGCATGGAAGTCCGAAAGCGTATTCACCCATTTCTTCAAAAAGTGCCTCGATTCGGAGAGGGATTCCTACGGCGTTCTCGTCAACAGTTTCTACGAATTGGAACCTCTCTACGCCGACCACTACAGATCAGCCGTCGCGAAACGGGCCTGGCAGGTCGGCCCCGTTTCTCTTTTCGCCGGCGGCGCGGAGGAGAAAGAGAGCAGAGGGATGGTGGCCGTGACGGAAGCTGCTGCAGTTGACCGTCACGAATGCTTGAAATGGCTGGATTCGAAAAAACCCAATTCTGTAATTTACCTGTGTTTCGGGTCTGAATCAGAGTTCACGGCGGCGCAGAATTCGGAGCTGGCGGCGGGGCTGGAAGGCTCGGGACAGGGGTTTGTTTGGGTGGTGAAGAGAAGGGAAGATCTGCCGGATGGATTTGAGGAGAGAGTTGAAGGGCAAGGATTGGTAATTGAAGGGTGGGCGCCGCAGCTGCTGATTTTAGGGCACGCGGCGGTGGGTGGATTCGTGACCCACTGCGGCTGGAACTCTGTTGTGGAAGCGATTGCTGCGGGGGTTCCGATGGTGACGTGGCCGCTGGCGGCGGAGCAATTCTTCAACGAGAAGCTGGTGAGCAAGGTATTGAGGGTGGGAGTGGAAGTCGGAGCTCGACGGTGGGTTAGGCTGGTCGGGGATTTTGTGAGGAAGGAAGCGGTGGAGAAAGCGGTGAGGGAAGTTATGGTGGGAGAAAGAGCAGAGGAAATGAGAAGCATGACAGGGAAGCTTGGAGGAATGGCGAGGAGTGCCCTTGAAGAAGGTGGGTCATCGCTTCGTGATTTGAGTTGGTTTATTGAAGAATTCATTAGTAAGAAGAAGGCTTAATCCTTGAAATCAAACTATGGAAAGGATGGAAGACTCCATGTATCAGAATTTTTGTGGCTTGTATTCACTTCGCCGTATGCATAAGAAATTCGAACAAAGTAATCTAGAGCTGGTTCTCGTTTGATCGTTGAAAGAAAACTAAAACTTATGGGTGAATTGAGTTGGACTTTTAATTGATAGTGCAATGTCTAACATACGAAAGGATATTATCATTATATGAATCTGGAGCCAAGGTGATGCTAATGTAGGGTATTTTGCTAACGGTGGTAGGATCAACCAACACATTCCGAATATGAATCAAGCCTTTAATCTGCACATCACGAACAATTTTCTGTCCTTGATACGGTGATACCATTGCAACGTCTTGCCTAGGCTCCCACTATTCCTCCTCACTTTCCCCTCCCTCTTGCCGTCGGGGTCGCCTCCTCATGCGGTTGCACTTTGATACTTCGGATTTCGGAATAAGCAGTTTTGCCTAAACGAACTCACAGCTTGAGTTTTACTATATATATATTGATAGGGGTGGCAGAACGGTTTCCGGTTAGCAGTTAACCCGACGGTTTCAACCGAACTGACCGGTTTTCAGCTAACCGAAAAACCGGTTCTGAATGCAGCGGTCGGTTGGCGGTAGGGAAGGGCAGGGGTTCGGCTAGCCGACTAACCGGGGTCGGAAACCGGCGGTTAACCGGCTAACCGACCCCTTCCCTTTCCCCAAAAACGACTGCGCTTCATTCCCCACTAACCCTTATATGTCGACTGTCGACTCCCTCTGCCCTCCTCCCAAATCCAAATACCATCCTCGCCGCTCCAGCCCCCTTCTCCCTTCTCGCGCAGCCTCCACCCACCTCCTTCTGCCCTCTACCTCGTCCCCCGCCGCCTCCACCTCGTCGCCCCGCCGCCTCCACCATCATCGCCCCGCCACCAGCAGGCAGCAGCAGCTCCACCCTCGTCAGCCAGGCACCCTCGTCTTCGCCGCCGGCAGCCCGGGAATGCCGAAGGAAACCTCTTCTGTCCCTCGCACGACCATCGGATGCCTTCCCCGGCGGTGACCTCTTCTTCTCCTCTCACCCGCGAACAAAACCCAAAAGAATAACACAGATCAAAAACAAAAACCAAAATCAAACCCTCAAAATTCGACATGCAAGTGAGAGAACTTGATCTCACCTTCTTCTACCGTCGCCTACCATCGTCTTGCCCGGCGAAAGATGAGAGATATGCGATTTGGGGATTTTGTGGTTTGGGGATTTTTCGAAAAGATGAGAGATATGCGATTTGGGGATTTTGTGGTTTCGCAAACCAGGGAAATAAATGGGGTGGTGGGTCTGGCAGGGTGGCGACGGGAACGACGAGCAGTAGAAGTAGTCTCTGCTCTGGCACAGTGGATGCTGGGAAGTTGATGATACTGGGATTGCTCGGCGGCTGGTTATGGCCAAGCCCCCTTCAGATACAGAGGCTGGTGGTTGAAGGGATTTGGGATTTGTGGTTTCCGATCTGGAAAAAGGAGAAAGATGGGATCTATGTGGCGGAAGGTAGTGGGGATTTGGGGTTCTGGATTTTTGGTGTTGTTGTTGACGAACAGTAGAGAGGAAGATGGGGAAAGAAGGGATGGATTTTTCTAGGTAAATGGGAAAGGAATGGTGGGTTTTGATGTCGGTTCTCGGTCGGTTAGACCATTGAACCGAACCGTACACCAGTCTGTCGGTTGCCCCGGTTTAACCGCGTCTAAACCGAAAACCGTCAGGTCGGTTTGCGGCTAATCGGGGCGCTGAGGTCGGTCGGTGGCCGGTGGCTTCAGGTCAGGTCTCGGTTTAACTGAAAATCGAGAATTCGGTTTTTGGTTTAACCGAAACCGACCGGTTGCCAGCCCTATATATTGACGCGCTTTGCTGCGATTAGGAGGAGGGTGTTGGTTCAGTTTATTAGTAGTGGGATTGAGTATTAATTATCATGTGGTTTATTTGTTGTTCATTTTTTTAATACTTAATTTTCTATGAAATTTGTTAAAATGATAATTTTGGATCCAAATTACAATTTAAAAAAAAATTATGGATAAGTTTTGACCAAATTTTTTGTTGACCTTCAATACAAACAATTAACCTTTCTGTAACGTAGTGTTTCACGGCCGACATGAATGTCACATGCTTGCTATGCATGGTTAGTAAATATCCATTTGATACCTTGTATACGTAGTACGTACTAAATGTGGGTAAAACTCTAGGTCTCGTAGCTAATTACTAACTTGTATTAAAAAAAAAATTGATTTCTTTATGAGAAGTTTGAATATTTTTCAGAACTTTTTTGTCGTAGATTATATGGATTTGAATTTGTTTATGGTTAGTGGTTATTTCACTCCTAAATTAGTGTATTATAACGGTTATAGTGCATGAACGGTTCTGAACGGTTACTCAACAGTTCTATAACGGTTGCCCGTTGAACCATCAACCACTAAACTTTACGGTTTAGCATCCGGTCCAGTTCTATAAACATTGAGAAAAACTAATTTAAATGTACTAATGGAGAGAGATTTTTTAAAAGTAAAAAAAAAAAAATTTGGCCGACCATCTAAAAAGCCTAAGACCCCATATAAACACATCCCAATTGAAGAGCTCGCATTGTAAGTGAACCGTAAAACTTGTTTACGTTTATATATATTAACTAGTTTTTTACCCGGCCCATTGGCCGAAGAATCTAATTTTATCATTCATATCAATTAATTTATGTATATAATTAAAAAAATTATTTTTCTAATTTTTCTATGCTCTACTTCATAAGTGAGTATACGATATGTTTATATTCAAAATTCTCAATAATTAACTCGCTCACCTATGATGGTCGATTCTCTAATAATAAATTATATTGTGAAGGAATATCACGTCCGCTTTAAAAATATTATATAAAGATTTGTCGACCAAAGTACTCAAATTTATTATCTGATAAGACATATAAAATTCGTGATTTTCAAACTAGGACAAATTCTCAATCAATTATTAAAGAGTTCAAATTAAACATTTATATCATTTGAAATATTAAATTAGTATTTTTTTGAAAATTTAAATTTTTATAAATATTTTATATCTCATAAAAACATTGTGAAATTTCCCATACATATGAATTAAGACATTTGAAATCACCTCGTTCAGTGTAATACGAAAACAAATTTTTGTGGCTACGATAAGTAGATCCAAATACATATTTCTTACTATTACAATGTAAAACATTTTTGTTTTAACACTTTGATCAATGCTAGGTCAGTTGTTGATGAAACATAATATTTATCGTACATCGTCAACAAAATATTACTCTAACATTCATACATGTCATATAATACTTGTACATCGTCAAGTTTCTATCCAGACATTTTTCTATACAATAATTATTTTATTTAATAAATATATACATTAGATATAAGAGAGGGTTTAATAGCAAAATATAAAATAATATAGTTCATTTTTGAAAGTCAATTGTCTAACAATTATTTTCTCTCTTTTCATCGTTATATTTTCTTTAATCCATAAAATTATTTTTTTATTTAAGTTTTTTTAATTTTCAATGAAGTGTAACTTATGTTTAGTAAAAATGAGTAGAAAATTTACTTGATAAAGTGTAACTTATTATTATTTGTATATCTAACATCCAAATAAAGGTATTGTTTGCTTGTGGGATTTGAGTGATGGATTTGACACCTAAATCTCAAGCATCATGGAATTGACACAAATCTATTGTTTGCTAAGTGACACAAATCCGTGGGCCCCACAGATTTGCAAATCCCACATTTCATTTGAAATCTTATAATGCAAAGCAAAATATGATGAGCACTTCTACTATACTATATACATTAAATGTATAAGTTTAGGTTGTACCAAAAAGCAATTTGTACCATTATGTTATTGTACAACTTTACAACTTGAAGTTGTACCATCACATAAAGGTACAAGTTCAAGTTGTAGCATAAAAAAATTTGTAAACAAAGAATAGGTACAATATGAATTTGTACCATAACATAAATGTATAATTTTAAGTTGTACCATAAAGACAAAACCCTATAACACCAATACTATATAGCACTGTAAAATTTCTCAAATATGATACAAACCCATCATAAATGCAACAAATCTAACATAAATCCAAAGCTTTTTTAAAACTAAAAACTCTCCTTTTCAATTCCAACAAGCAAACGAGCCCTTTAAATCAATTTGCTATTGCAGTCGGTTTAGTTCTCCTCGTCGCATTCTAACTAACAAGTACAACACCTGTATTTTTTGGGACTGGTTGCCTATGTTGACATGCATGTCACCCTAACTTGCACTTTTAGGTCGACCTAAATTAAAATTAGGTCGACCTAATATGTTGTTTTAATGTAAAAACAATTTCATGGTCTACTTTGGAGATTCATATCTTAAAATTGGCTGGATGGAAATTAGAGATTAATGGCTTGTTTGGGAGCTCGATAGGAAGTCCAGAAGACCATTGTTGAACCGGATCAAAAGGCTATGCCAAAACTGGGAAACTGCCTGAAAATGGCTAAGTCTAGGAAAGTGTTTGTCAAGCCTACTTTGGAGCTCAATTCGAGAAGCATGGATGAGATTCGAGTCCAATGGCCTCTACCACATGAAAGTAGGTATGTTTGTCTACAAAGTCAAGGCATTGGATGGAATATTGGATATCTGGAAGGTTTTAAACAAAAGCTCGAAGTTGATACGAAGTAAGCTGCCTTATAGCACAAGACTGAAACGACAGATTAGGTCGACTTAATCCTAAGTAATAATTCTCCCAAAAAGAAAATGACGAATGAAACCAACCAAACACTCCAAGACAACACAACATTAATAGATGTGGCGACAGTGGTCAGCATTGACGAATGCAGCAGCTCAATGATGAAAAGCAAATAAAAATCTCACACCCCCACAATAATACTTAACTCTACTATATTGTCATTGTAGTACTATGAATTAATTGGAGTGTTTTCACATAATTGACGACATCTCTCATGAATTTGGCCGATGTTAGATAACCTTTCGTTGGGTTTCTTTCCTGATTGTTTTCCCTTTTCTTCTTCTTCACTGCTGGCGGTAAAGAAATTATTGGCCCGGCTTTTAGAAGTGCTTTTCGGTTTCAAAAGCTGAAGCAGGGCCAAACACTCGTAAAAGCTCGGCTTCTGAAAAGCCGAAAAGCGCTTTTGTATAACATAAAAGCAGAAGCTCCGATTTGGAGCTTCTGCGAAAAGCTGTTTTGAAAATACAAGATTATCTTTACCATATTTTAATTTTATTTCAGAAAATATAATTTTTCTTCATTTATATCATTTTAAAAATAAAATAAATTATAAAATTATATTATTTAATATAAAAAATCTAACAAGATCCATTTTGACTATTTTTTATTGTTTAGAATTTTTATTCATATTTTATATTTTAAGTCCTTTATAGTCATTTTACACAATCTCTCATATTAAAAAGCACTTCTAATAGTTTTACAGCCAAACACTGACTGCTTTTTTTTTAAAAGTACTTATTTAAAAGCTCCAATCAGAAGTTGTTTCTGCAAAAACTACAGCAGGCCAAACTAAACTTATATCAAATATATAAATATTAGAAACAATATATATATATATATATATATATATATATATATATAGTACCCCGGTGAAATTCGGGGTACCGCATACCTTGAGTATGAAAATGCTATCTAGACCTCAAATTAGCAGGAGTTTTGGGCATGATACTCTACCCTAACCCTTAATGAGTGAACTCTAGGTTCTAATTATCTAAATCATAAACTATAAACCCTAAGATGGTGCGTTGATTTTTTTGCCTATATTTAAACGAATCGTAACCGTCGATTATTGTTTCGAATTAAATTGATCTTGGGGTATAAGATTTAGAGAATTAAGACCTAGATGTTGATCTTTAAGGATTAGAGTATAATATCATGTCAGAAAGATTAGTCAATTCAAGTTCTAGATAGCGTTTTCTTACTCAATGTATGTGGTACCCTGGATTTCACCCTGGGTACCGTAGAACTCCCCATATATATATATATATAAAATCAAACCATAGGAAATTATAGAAATCGAGCTACATATTGCGTTTTCGATCAAAATAACTCACTCACTTTAACAAAATAATAAAAATAAGGGATAGTACTATTAGAGTATAGTTAGTACAAGTATTATTATGTTATATTATGAGTATCGTTATGTATTTGGCCAGAGTTATATTTCTTATCAGAGTCGTATAAGTTAGGTAATTTTCGTATTAAATGTTAGGGTTATTATAAAAGACAATCTATATATAATATATAAATCATATGTGATTTCAGTAATAATACACAACCGTTTTAATAATCCCATGTTAATCATTTTTTATTATATAAATGGATGTAATGTATTTCAGTCTTCATTCAAACCCAATTGAGATTGGGAAATCACCTGACAATTTACATAGTCCAATATTCTAGTACATGGTTGATACTAGATAACCAAAAGAAAGAAACCAAACACATACAAGTACTTTGTTGATTGGAGTAGTTGTCAATGATATTTACTGATCCATTAACGAGTTTGGACCCTAATACATCCGAATACTCTCTTGCCGTGGTTAAAAGATTCGTTCCCCTTAGTTTGGTGGGAAAACTTTCCTTCCAGTTTAACTCCACTCACAGAATTAGGAGTGTCTTAAATTTCAATAGGTATGACCATGCACCAATTATATATGGAGAAGACCAACTCTAGTTGTTATTCCCCACTCACGTTTCGAATCCTGCTAGATGCCGGACAGGAGAAAGAAACCAAACACTCCAAGGCACCACAACGTAACTAGTCGTGCGACAGTGGTCAACAGTGACGAACGCCGCAGCTCCCTCAATCATACAATTCCTCTCCTCGGAAACAAAACAATGATAATAATAATAATCTTTCAATCGAGACTCCCCGAAGGCAATATATATATATATAGCAGCTAGCTTCCATCCACCCAAACCAAACAAACAAAACGAAAACCAGCCTCCGTAAGTAACGGAAGAATTCCCAGAATACAGTCAAAATTAAACATAATTCTCATAATACATAAATTTTATAAAATTTTCCCAAAATACCCAAGTTTCAAAGGGTTCGAGTTCCATAAACTCGAACAACAACACAGTTCGACGATTAAAAACACGAACTACAACCACATCGCGTTCTTAAACCTCGACCAAAAGTAGTTCGTATTTGGACAACTCGATCACAGTAGATCGAGTTTGGAAAACTCGATCAAACTAGTTCGAGTTCGGGAAACTCGATCCAATATGATCGATGCCAATAAACACGATCTAGTAAAACGACTTCAGAATCCTCGATCCATATCTGCATTAGATCGATGCCTTAAAACTCGAACCATATAGATCGATTCCTATGGCCTCGAACCACTGGTCAACCGAAGTGTCAGGATAGGGTTGCGGGGATAAGATTCTTTGTTGGCATAGATCGAGTTCTAGGGACTCGAACTAGTGTAGTTCGATTATTCTAAACTCGAACCACTGCTCAATCATTCTGTCCAGTCGCTTTCGGTCCGACATGCTCCAGAATAGGGTGCAGGGGGTAAAATTATTGGTTGTCGTAGATCGAGTTTATTGGACTCGAACCACTGCATCAGTTTACGAGGATAAAAAGCCTGATACTTAGCACATTCTGGCAGCTCTTTTACTTTCTATCTTCTTTCTTCCAAACACAAACTGTAGCAGCTGGAGCACCATAGCTGAGCAAAGAAGAAAATTTTTGGAGGTCAGTTCTGCTTACGTTGTTTGAATGAGCATATTAGAATTTTGGATTAATTTAGAATTGTTTGTACTGTATGTAATGAGCTGCTTCTATAAACTGCAGAAATGGGTAGAAAATTTCGAAAATTCGACTTATTGATTCGGTGGAATGGTCGAATTACACATTTTCATATAGTATTGACTACGAAGATGGTGAATCAAGTACTGTCCGGATTGAGAGCATATATACTTGGCAAGAACTCAACCATATTTGTGCGGAACGATGTTGCATAGGAGGGCGAAGAGTATGCAAGATGACTTACCGTATGCCGATGTACAAGGACTATGCACTTGTATATGAAGGATCAGTTTTGTCTGACGATGATGACGTTAATATGATGGTGAGATTTATTGCAGAGAACAGATTTCCAACTGCTGAGGTGTATGTCGAGACTGAAGTTGTTGGCCAATATGGTGGGGGCGGTTATACCGAACAAGGTGAAGGATAGGTAGAGTTTTCCGGTTCACGAGATTTTAGAGTTCTGCATGATGCACCATGGCCAACATACGAGGATCGAACTGCAACTGGTCCATTGGTGGAACATGGCGGACAGGAGTGGCCAGTATGGGGTGAAGAATGGGATTACATAAGGGCACCCAGACAGTTACCCAGACAAGCATCTACACCAGCATTTGGCATCAACAATGATCCGTATGTGGATAAACCAAGTCCTCCATACACTAGCGAGGCAAGCAACGTGCAAGATGAAGAGTTAGAATCAATGAGTAGTTCAGATGGTGAAGATCTGGAAGTTGATGAGGGGGAATTTGAGCCCCCCACACCTCACTACACGATGGTGCCACAACATCCTCTCTATGCTCACAACGAAGATCCTGACCTCCCTCCTATACCTATCTGGACTCCTGATTCTAGATTCGTGATTGGCCAAACATTTGGAGGAAAGCCTCAGGTGGTCGATGCATTGAAAGAAACTGCTATGCGAAGAAGCTTTCAATATCGTGTCATCACTTCTGACACTAAACAAATTAATCAACTTTTCCCGCTTGCTTTTGCTATAGTCGAATCGGAGAACAACTTAAGTTGGACATGGTTTTTTTCCCAACTATACACTCGTGTCACTCAACGGAAGGACATTGCCATACTTTCTGATCGACACCATGGAATTAGACAAGCTTTCTACGACTTGCCCGAGGAGCTAGGGTGGAAGTGGCGCTGGTGCATACGACATTTCAAAAGCAATTACGGGAAGCACTTTGGTAGAACTTATGAACAACGTGCAGTTTGGCACGCTGGTAAGAACAAATAAGATGTTGTGATTATATCAATTGGTTGAATGCGTATACTCATTTACTAACCTTATTTTGCTTTATTGTAGCTATTGCTTTTCAGACTCGAAAGTTTGTAGACAAAATGAAGAGCATAAGGGAGGTCCACTCTGAAGGTGCAGATTGGCTAGAAACTCATCCTTTTGAGAGGTGGACGTTACATCAAGATGAAGGGTATAGGTATGGAATAACAACAACGAACATGGGTGAGTGCCTCAATGGTTTGTATGTTGGTCTTCGTGCAATGCCTATCTCATCTATAGTCTTGCATACCTTCTTTTGTACGGTGACATGGTTCGTTGAACGCTACCAAGCAGCATATCAGATGCTGAATGCTGGAATCTACATCCCAAAGAAGATTACGGATGATATGAAACCATGGTCGGAAAGGGAAAAATGGCATAAGGTGACTTTATTTAGTCGAAGAGATTCCCGCTTCGCAGTAGTAACAGGAAGTGGACCACATAGTTCAAAGGGTGGTAATGCTCAAACAGTCATACTGGATGCAAGGAATGGAATAGGAGAGTGTACTTGTGGGAAGTTTCAAGGGAGACACCTGCCTTGCTCTCATGCATATGCAGCAGCAAAAAGCGTTAATTTAGTCCATACTACAAGACTCCATACGTGGTCAAAGTTTGGGAAGGGTCGTTCTTTCTATTAGCTCATGACGCATATTGGCCCCAGTATGATGGACCAGTAGTGTACCCTCCCGGGCACATGAAGCGTACCAAAGGTCGACCTAGAGTTAACCGAATTGCAAATGAAATGGATAGATCAAGGACACAGCGCCGCCGCCCGAAGAAGTGCTCTGCATGTCGAGTTGAAGGGCATGATAGGCGCCAGTGTCCAGGGCCATCGACTGACAATTGAAAGTTTATGTTGTAATTTGAATTTTATTTTGTAATATGAATTTTATATTGTGATTTAGAACAACTTAACAACTCTAGAGAAATAGAACAACTTAACAATGCCATTAGAAATAGAACAACTTAACAACGTCATTAGAAATAGAACATGACAAGAACTCTAAAGAAATAGAACAACTTAACAACGTCATTAGAAATAGAACAACTTAACAACTCTAAAGAAATAGAACAACTTAACAACTCTAAAGAAATAGAACAACTTAACAACTCTAAAGAACACCTCACTCTTGTGCACCACATCCGCGTCGCTCTCTTCGACGTCTATTCCTTGAATGAACTCCATATCCAATTCCAGTATTTCGTGGCAATGGAGATGGGGTTGCAGTGGCTGGAGGACCATAATAAACATTTGTCATCGGAGTCTGGACGCTTTGCTGCGGGGTTTGGAATTGATGACCAGATGATGAAGAATAGTAGGCTCCTCCTCCCCCTCCTTGAGCAGGACCTGATGATCCCTCTCCGAATTCCCTTATGACTGGAGGGAATCCATACTCGTATGGGTCAGGAAGTGCCACATCTTCTCGTACTTGCACAGGAACTGTAACTGGCTCTTGCCGACATTTACTCCTCCTTAGTGGTGATGGCGGGAGAGATTCAACTTCAATGGCGTGAGAGGAAGGACGTGGCGGTGCAGGTGCAGGGGGATATGCAATGACATCACGGCGCCACGTTTGGTTACCCATCTTTTTGTGAACTTGCGGTACCAAATCATGTATTCATCTTGGTACCCCATTGGCCTCGTCATTGGGATCCCATCAAGCATACGTCTGACGAGACTCCCACATTTCAATCCATCTATGGTGCTTGGTTGGCCAATCACTGATTGTACCCCGCAGATCCTTGCTGTACTTGTGGAGTGACTTATGTACGTCCGGTGGTGGGAGAGGAATCGGTTGCGCCCAATTATATTGTCGGACACATCTATTCGGGAGGTGCCACTCGACAATGTTGTGGCAGATCACAGGCAACTTGCACGACCAGAGTCGACGATCCTGAGGGTATCGCAACTCGTACAAATCCTTTGCTCCGTTCGGATACGGATCCCACTCCACCTAAGTTTCAACACAACATATAATTTAAAATCGAAGAAAATAATTTCAACAAATCAAATAGGATTCATAATCATAAAAATAAATAATGGGCTAAGACAAATAATTTCAACAAATAAAATAAAATTGTAATCATAAAAACAAATCATAGGCTAAGTCTAAGACAAATAATTTCAACAAATAAATCAAATAGAAATTGTAATCATAAAAATAAATCATAGGCTAAGTCTAAGACAAATAATTTCAACAAATAAATCAAATAGGATTCATAATCATAAAAATAAATAATGGGCTAAGACAAATAATTTCAACATTTCATAATCATAAGCTAGAATGTTACCTCGTTGAATTCTATACAGTCAAGATGTTGGCGGTACCCGTCTAGAGAGGTGAGTCTCGTGATAGCTCCAATCCATCTAGCACCATAAGCCCATTGTCGTAGTGGCTCATCGGGACCCCAACTGTTGGCAGGGCAGATCGGAGCGAAAGTAGGAAGGTGCTCCCAAACCCATAGTTGGAGGATGGACATGGGACCACCCGCTTGCTTTGTTTTCGGATCCGTACACTTGCACAACTCGGAATATATCATCGCCAAACAAGCAGATCCCCAACTTTTTCTCCCAATCTCGTCCCAATCTTCCAAAAGAACTCGAAGCCACATACAATGCATATTTCCACCATACTTGTTCGAAAACAAAAATCCACCAACCAAAACAAATCAGGTAGATGCGAGCATACCTCTCTATCTGAGCATCCGTGGCATCCTCCGGTAATTTCCCAACGGCCCTCACTAGCCAAGGTATCAATAGCATAGACTTGTGTAGAGGTGGTACACGACGACCTTCTTGTGCTTCCTCGGGGATGTTGATACCTAAACGCTCGCTTATAAATTGGCCCCAACCATTCAATGGCTTCTGTGAACTTTCTATTATTGCATCACCATCGATTGGAAGCTCTGTCAGCATGGCTACGTCCTTCAACGTAATCGTCATCTCTCCCTCTAGAAGGTGGAATGTGTGCGTTTCTTTTCTCCATCTTTCCACCATTGCCGTAAGAAGGTTGTTGTCCATCTCCATCCCCACAAACTTTCGCACACTCAGCAATCGCGCTCTTTCAATGAAGGGCTCGATACGATCATCCCATTTAGGCAAGCGAGATAGCGACCGATGGGTGATTACGTCAAGTTGTTCCTGTAGCAAAAAAAAAAACATTAATTATTATACAAAAAATAAATTCGAAGAATATTATCACATTTAAAAAAAGAAAAGTAAATGAGGAAGTGCTTACCGGATCTGCTGCCCAAACACTTTCAGACCAATGGTAAGGTTGCTCATTCAACAAATCGTTTACTGGCGGTCCGCCTTGAATGTATAATCTATGATCGTAAATACTCGGATCCATCTCGACAATTTTGAGTGATAGAAGTACCAAACTAAAGAAAAAAAATATGATGCGGAAGATCGGGCTTAGCCTCAACCACAGAGCATATTTTTTCTTCAAGAGTGGTGGGAGGAAGAGAGGAAAAAGAATGGAGTGGTGTGAGATTTGGTGGAATGGAAGGGGGTATTTATAGGTGCAGTGGGAGGAGGTGGATCGAGTTTAGGGGACTCGAACCACCGCATCGATTTTGCTGCCTTCGATCCGCGTCAGAAGGTGTTCGAGTCTTGCAAAATCGAACGAAACGGATCGAGTTAGGCGAACTCGATCTACGGTGGAGCGTGCCTGACGTCATCGATCCGCGTCAAACAGATCGTTTCCGAGGCGCTCGATCCCCCTGCATCGAGTTCCCCCCACTCGATCCGCGTCACCACTGCATCGCGGGTTTTGCAATCGAACGGTGGAGATCGATCCCGCTTACCTCGATCTATGGTGGAGCGATGCCTATGTCAGCGATCCAGATCATTTAGTTCGAGTCTGTTACACTCGATCCACGTCAATCGAGTTTGAAACACTCGATACGCGTCGTCCTGTGCCAGGTGATTGTATTATGGGAAATTTAGGGAAATAATCCGTAAGTAACCATCATTTCTTTCTTCTTACCTCCCAGTCCCATCTCAGAAAAAGAAAAAAGGAAGCAAAATGGGCAGTGAAAATGAGGGCCAGCTTCACGTCTACTTCTTCCCGTTCATGGCGCACGGGCACCTGATCCCGGTCGTCGACATGGCCAAGCTCTTCGCTTCACGAGGCGTCAAGACCACCGTCGTCACCACCCCCAATCAACGCCCCTCTCTTCTCCAAAACCATCGTAAAACACTCGATCCGTACCCGCATCCTCGACTTCCCCGGCCGGGCTTCCCGACGGCTGCGAGAATCTGGACTTCATCTCATCCCGTAACCTGGGATGGGAAGCTATCTCTAAATTCTTCAAGGCCTCCATACTCCTCCAGGAATCCTTCTAGAACCTCCTCCAACAGGATCAGCCATACTGTCTCGTCGCCGACATGTTCTTCCCCTGGACCTCCGAATCCGCCGCCAGATTCCGCATCCCCAGGCCAGGCTACTCTTCGTCGCAGCCGCCCACGAGCCACAGACCCACGTCTCCTCCGACACCGAGTCCTTCCTACGGCCCAGCCTCCCCCGGCTGACGAAGCGCTAGCTGCCACCGTCAGCCGCTCAGGTGGTCGTCGGCGGGGAGGTCGATTTCATGTCGGGCTTTTTTAAGAGAGTCAGGGAGACCAACTCCGAAGGATACGGAACCGTGGTCAACAGCTTTTACGAGCTGGTGCCGGCTGACGCTGACCACTACAAGACGACTAGGCGTGGCACGTGGGGCCGTGTCGCTTGCCAACGCTGACGTGGAGGATAAGGCCAGCTGGGGAAAGCAAGCCGTGATCGACCAAGATGAGTGCTTAAAATGGCTGGTCTCCAAGGAGCCAAACGTCGTCGTCTACATCTGTTTCGGCAGCGTCGCGAACTTCAGCACCCAGCAAATGCGTGAGATCGCGATCGGCGTGGAGGAGTCCGGGCAACAGTTCATTTGGGTGGTGAGGGGCGGGCAGGACGACAGCTGGCTGCCCGAGGGATTCGAGGAGAGGATAAATGGGAGAGGGATGGTTATCCGCGGGTGGGCCCCGCAGGTTCTGATTCTGGAGCACGAGGCGGTGGGGGCGTTCGGAACTCCACGCTGGAGGGAGTCGCGACGGGGCTGCCGAAGGTGACGTGGCCGGTAGGGGCGGAGCAGTTTTATAACGAGAAACTGGTGACGGAGGTGGTGTGGATCGGGGTAGGGGTTGGGGTGGAGGAGGAGTCGGTTTATGGGGTGACGGTGGAGAGAGCTGTGCCTGTGAGGAGGATTATGTCGACGGGAGACAAGGAGGTGTAGGAGATGCGGCGGAGGGCGAAGGGGTTGGGAGAGATGGCGAGGAAAGCTGTGGAGGAAGGAGGGTCTTCTTACAATCATTTGACTTCTTTGATCGAGGAGCTCAAATTGCAGCGTGGCTACTGAAATAGTCATGTACTTAGGGGTGGTTTGGTTTTTGGCGTAATGTGATTCTTGTTTTTATTATAAATTTTGTATTATCTAAATAATTATAATTTTTTTTAATGAAATATTTAGTTTTATCTTCTGTTTTAACATAAATAACTAACGAATACAGCAAAAGAAAAAACAATTCATGGTTCGTACACTTGAAAACCAGTGTTTAATTTTTTCATTTTGTGATCTCCCCTGCAAAAGTTTTATTTATAATTTTATATCGTATCTTTGGTGCTTTTCTTCTCACGGATATCGATGGAGGAAAGAAAAAAAATTGCATACAACAATTTCATCTAAACTATCTCAATAATTTAATTTGAAACTAAAATTTAACTATGCCTCATTTAATGTGATAGTTTATGTTAAATCAAACAAACAACAATTATATCGTTTGTTCAAAATATATAAAAAATAGATCAATACAAACAGTACAACGATCTTAATCAAACTATTACTAAAACAAAATCATCGCTCAAATTGGGCATGGTCGATCTCGATGAAGAGGCCAAGTCACTCCTTATTATCGCCAAGGTCGAAAGATTGGCCTTGCAAAACATGCATCCAATGCATGTTCTTAGTTTGACTTTGACCTTTTATTTTCTTCACTGTCAATGTTTCCCATTTTGATGAGTTTATGAATCGCTGTTTTCAGCCTGTGGTTTTACTATTTGCCGCCTATAGTTACAAAAAAATATTACGAATTTGCCTCTTCTACATTGTAAAACCCCTAAACCTATTTGTCTCCCAACCCTCACACCCTTCCCTCCCAAACTCTTCCACCTGCTTCCTCTCATCATCCCGCCGCCGACCAGTCATCAGCTCCCTTCCATTATCCCGTCGCCGACCAGTCATCTTCTCGCCGTTGACCACCACATCATCCCGCCTCGGTCCACCACGCCGGCAAGTCAAATCGCCGCCGCCGACTACCACAACATCTCGCCGCTGCAGCCGTCCACCCCGCGTCAATCATCGTCACCGCCGCCAACCCAGAGCCGCCGTTGTCGCCGTCTGCAAGTGGTATTTTATGGTCGAACCCCATCCACCGAGGCGGGCCGGACGGGTTTGGCCAGGTGCTGACCGGTCCGGTTGAATATATGTTTATTTTTTATTTTTAGCAAAAAAATTATTTAATTGATATTTAGATTGTTAGTATAATAATTAGTATCTAATTGTTAGTTACTAAATCATAAATGTAAAATAGTGATGTTAAATTGTGTTTGTAATTTGTTAATTATTTAAATGTGTAAATGTTCAATTTTCCAATAGTTAAAAAGATATAACATTGTGAATAAATTATAGAAAATAAATTATTAGTATATAATTATTAGTTAAATCATGAGTATTTAATTGTATAAATGTTCGATTTGTCAATTATGGACATATCTTCTATTTAAATTTGCAAATTTTCAATGTGGTAAATTCGTTAGCTGAATAATTATTCTTTAATGTTAGTTGAATAATTATCATATTGAATTAAAGAAAGTCTAAATAATTGTGTATTTCATTAAAGTAGCAAAAACTATATATCGTATTTCGTAAAATAATAGTCTATCATATTTAGTGAAATAACTATCTAACTAAATTAATTAGTTAATAAGTTGTATGTATTATAATTAGTCTATGATAAAAAAAAATGTGAATAAATTGCTCAAAAATTAATTTATTATAAGATATTAATATATAATTATTTATTATGTTTAGATATGGCGTCATCTGGTGATGCTAGAGGAAGAGACAAGAAATTGTGGAGATTCGATGGGCACAACATTAGTATGAGTGATAGAAATAATTAGAAGTCAAAGCGTAGAGATAGGGCGGGGGAGCAGTTAGAGCCTGAGAATGAGCCACAGCCACATCAACTAGAGCCACCGATTAGATTGAAGGCAGATGGCTTTCCTCGGTTCGATTTTCAGTTGCCTAGTATGGTTGGTAGTGGAGGTCGTTCCAATCACAACTTTGGGACGAGGTATCAACATACTTCACCGTTTGAGCCTTTAGACGAGATTGACGACGAGTCTGAGCAGTATGAGTCGGACGCTATTGAGAATCGCATTCCACGCGGTAGTCCAATCAGAGATAGAGGTACAGCCAGCGGATCGTCACACGCCGTTATTGGGATTTGTAGAGACCATGCGGGGCGTTTCTACAGATCTTCACAGCCCGGTGAGGATCAGAGGGGTAATGCTGATGTGGGAGAAGAGTGGGAGCTTAATGGCTTGGCGTTACATGCTCGCAGGTCTGAAAGGATTCAAAGCACTAAGAGCCACTGGAGTTCAACGATTCTGATTTTCTAAGGTGGAATAGAGTTCGACGTCTGAAGAACTCGTCATGACGATTGGAGATGATTCGATCCAAGCCACTGCATCAGAAAAATTTCAAATGAAAACGCCCAATTAGACAAAATCACCTCTAAAAAAACATGATTTTGATTCCAAAATCGGGTATCTCGTCGGAGAGTTTGAGCACGAATTGAGTGAAACCAACAATGGGGGTTAGTTACTGCATGATCATGGAAGGTGTAGTAAAACAGAAACCTGTTCGAAATTGCCTGAATTCGGAATCCTCAATTTGGAGTTGGATGTTCTAGGTTAGAGAAAATTTGAAATCGACGATGGAAGTAAATTTAGGGGCTAATACCATTGGGAAACCAAACTATCAAGAAAGTTTCATTTGTGTCCCCGAACTATTCAATATTTCATTTGTATCTCAACGTGTGATAGTTGTGTGTCATTTATGTCCTGACATTTTGTTAATTGTTATAGATAACGTTTGACGAGATGCTGGTCAAATTGATGTTGACTTAGGAGCATAATCGACGGAGAGATTAAGGCGATTTGGGCGATTTTTGCAACTTTTACTTTTCTTATTTTAATAATTTTAGATGAAAATATAAATAGGAATTAATATTTAAAATTCCATATCAGATGCCACGATGACACTGACTGAATTTTCTGTTAAATATTAACGATCAAACTCAATTCAAACTAACAAAAAAATAGTTCAGGACATCAATGTCATATTGAATAGTTCGGGGTTCCCAGTGGTATTAGCCCTAAATTTAAAGATGATGATTCGTCACTTAGCTGGAGCATTCGGAGCATGTAATTGATCGGGAACTTCAATTTGATGATGGTGCAAGCTCAATGGAGCAGTGGATTGTGGTAGTTCAAATCACTGAATTCAATTTTTCAGAATTTTCTGGAGTTCATTACAAAACTGGGAAGTTTAGTGATGATTTTGATATCTCTGTCGTCGATGATTGTTAGCGATATGGGCCAGGAATTGCTTGTGATTGGCAATAATCAACAAATTTCAAAGGTCTTATCATGAACCGGACCGAGCAGTGCAAAGGGGGTGCAGGTTTTAGGCACAAGTAATCCTTGTTAGAAAAGAAGCATCTCGCTTACCTAGATCCGTTTTGGATCGATTCTGATGATGTTCTCTCTTGTAGGCACGAAAAAGCTTTGATGTAAAAAATTTCCAAAGAGGAGGGACTGATGCAAGCACCAAGATGACCCAAAATCATTCTCTTTGATGCTTAAAGAAGAGTTCAAAACATGGAAGAAAGAAGGCTGAAATTGGCTAAATCTGGAGACGGTTTTGAGGTACCATCTTTGAAGTCTTATTAAATGCGTTTGAGAGACATTCGAGGCCAGCTACGAGTTGAAAATGGAAGTCCAAGACTTCCTGAAGAATGTGTAGGAATTGGTTGAGCTCGAATGAGCTTGGTGGGCTTTGAATGAAGAGCCTGAATTTGATATGAAGGCCAGTTTTGTTACTTGTGCAGGAAGCTAGCTACTTATGGCACAAGAAACCAAGTTCAAAACCGAATTTGGGATGGAATCTCTAGCTATTTCATGTTTGTTTTTCCTTTTTAGAGTTGTAGTTGTTTTCCTTGTTTAGTAAGCATAAGACTGAAGTTTCTTTTGCCTATATAAAGGTCTCCTGTAACTTATAAAAGGAGGATTATGATTAATGAAAGTAACCCTACGATTCTTCAAGTTCAAGCTTGAAAGTTTTCGGTTGATCTTTGGTGGACTCCAAAGATTGTTTATCTCTTATCAATTGAGTGATCACCCTCGATTGTGGCGAGCTCCTAATCCTACCCATATTGAACGCGCCTTTCCCCAGCTGTGTCGTGACCGTGTTGACTATCTGAAGAATGCATGCCTTCTGGTGAGCTAGCCACATGAGGGGTAAAGGGGCAGACTCTAGCGATAAGGCGTTGTCTTCCTGTGCATCATTCTGGCCGAATCAGGATGTGACTATGATGGAGATCGTTGCAAGCGAAGGAACAACTAGTCGGGGGCTATTGCCGCCTCCTTGATGAGCCCATGGCAGTGCGAAATCATTTGGCATACGTATGTGGAGAGGCTGGTCTTAAGGGTTGAGTGCACCTAAAGACGTCGCACGGGCTTCGGAAGTCTTGTCCCGTGACAAGTGCTCAACGTGTCAATTCCATCAAGTTCCACAAACAAAACCCTGCTCTTTAGTTCGAAACATTGTGATCAATCACACCTTTTGGGTTGATCTTAGTTGCGTGTCTCTGATCATAAAGACCTTAAGCTTGGGGTCATATCACCAACTCTTGTCCTTATACTCACCATCTCTCCTTTGTTCATCGATAACTTTTCTCCCTTATGTGGATGATCGAGTTGTGTTCCGGAATTTTGTCTATATAGTGATATGGAAGGATGATAGTTGTATAAATCGATGTGCAACTGGAGGGAATATTTGGGGAATATAAGTTTGAGTAGGAACTGATATCATGGATGATCCTTGTTTCTGTGTCGAGTAGTTTTATTGTGAATCTATGTTGTTTTAGAAAGTCGTGGTTGGTTTGAAATTGTTTGTGCCACTTAACTCTGCGTTCTACTTCTTCGCACGTCGACCCTCCTGCATGCTTCCTTCTGCACGCAAAGGCGCCTCTTGAGCCCAAAAAGGGCTCGTTAGCACTCTGACGCCCAAGTCAGTATTCTTTTTCTAAAGAGAGAAATGAATAGTACTTTTAGAGAGATGTTCTAACCTGAGTAAATGAGGTTCACCAACTCCCCTATTTATACTCGGGGCTTGGCCGACCAACATCCTTCCCTTCCGCCTTTCGTCAGGTCTGCATTTAATGTGCCGTACAATCAGGTCCTATGCGCCTCGACCATCTGACTCCCTGCTCAGAAGGCCGAGGCGCATGATGTCAGCTGGTCCCGACTCCGTATCTTTGCACCCACTGCGACTCCTTGTCGTATGCGCCCCGTGTCAGAACCCTGGCCCCACCTGTCTGGAAAGTCCCACTTTATTATATGGGCCGATTCCCTTCATGCCCCTGGGCCCACCGAGTTGGGTTTTGCTTTATGACTTGTTAGCCCTCCTCCTTGGGCCATGGGAGCCCAACCTTCTTGGGCCATAGCTGCACCCCCAACAATTGCCCCCCCCCCCCAGTTAGGCGCCTAGGGCCTCTTCCTGGGCGCCTAACTGGATTCCTATGCCCTGATTGAGCGCCTTCTTCGTTCCCCTGTGCGCCTTGCCCCCAACCTTCGTCTCTCATCGCTTTCATTGTCTTTCCACCCTATCGACGTCCCTTCAGCTTCCCCTTTCTTAAATGCCATCATGAGATCTTTTTGATTCTTCCTCCTTTTGAGACTCTTGGGCTTCCCCCTTATCCCATCATGAGACTCTTGGGACTCTCTCTCCTTGTGAGACTCTTGGGCTTCCCCTTGTCTCCCCCCAGTCCGTTTCGAATTTTGAATTTCGAATTTCAAACTTCAAAACGGACTAACACCCACTCTCTCCGCTTCCTCCTCTACTATATATTCTCCTCTTCTCCTTGCCCATCACTTTCACCCCCACTTTCGCTCTGATCTCTCTCTTCTTTCTCTCACTAAAAATCGCTCGAGTCCTCCGCCGCACCTGCCTCTGTCTTCACCGAGTCCCAGTTGCACACGCCTCGAATGTCGACCTCCCAGCAATCCGGCCCCGCGCGCTCGGCGCCTTCCGCTGATGCCGCCACTTCCTCAGGCGCTGCGCCTCGAGGTATGATCCCTACTCTCCCTCCGGAACTTCCGATGCTTTTCGTGTTAAATTGGTGTCTCTCATGCGCGTCGAGTTAGGGTTAGGCCCCTCCCGCGTCTCCTTTTTTATCCGCCCTTGAATGTTGTGCGCCCTACCTTTACCATCCCCTTCCCTCTTCTGATGCGCCTCTCACTACCTACTCCGCCTTCGTTTTCTTTCCTGATCAATCTTTGCCCCTTGCCCCAGGCCTTGACGCATCGCAAAGTTATGCGTTTCGTTCGTGGGAGTCGACTTGGGCCTCGGGGCAAGCACCTGGTAACGTGGCCAATCTACCCTTGGAGTCGGCGGGCCCAAAACATCCCTCAAAGTTGGTGCGTGTGCGCCTAGAAAAATTGCTGGTGGCCGCGCAGATGGCGGCTCCTTGGAGATATGCACATGCGCCCAGCGAGGCCAGGATAGGCATTTTCGGCGACAGTGGTTGGACGGGACTATACCAGGAGTTCCTCCGGTTTTGCATGCCTTTCCCCTTGACCCCGTTCTTGAAGGGGTCCTCGAAGCGTGCCAATGCCCCCTTGGGCGCCTCTCTCCGGTCGTCGTACTATACTCCATCCTCTTCCGTCATAAGTGCCAACAGTTGGGCATTGTGCCCACCTTCAAAATCTTCAACCATTTCTTTTCCATGTCAAGGAGCGCCAATTGTCTTATCCTTCACAAGCACAAGAAGTTAGGGTACAACTTCATCCGTGGTTTCCAAAAGATGGGGGGTACGTGGTTCGACTCGTACTTCTTCGTATACCCCTGTGAGACACCCTTCTTCGCGAGCGGGCGTCCGGCAGTGACGGAGTGGTCTCTAGGAACCCCTTTTTACTTCAACAAGCATGCGCCGCTAAGTAAGTCGGAGCTGGCCAGCGCTAGGCGCCTCTCTGAGGAGCCTTTCGACCTCACTGACGACGATGCATACGTGCGCCCTTTAGCTGATTTCTACCAAGATGGTACCCAAGCGCGTGCGCCTTACCTTTACGTTGATATGCGGCTTTGTGTGATTTGCTGACCATCGTCTTTTCATTTTCCCTCGCAGGTACCGACTTTACCTCAGTGACGGCCATCATCCGATCGAGGCTGGGAATTGGCCGAGGCGCACCAAGTGCTTCCCCAATGTTCGACACCTCGGGACCATCCGCCTCCAAGCCCCAGAGACGGAGAATCAGAATTAAGGCCAAGGCCGTTCCTGCCGCCTCCGCCTCAGGCACCTCAGGTGATGCGCCCGAGGCCTCGCCGCATGAGAGCTCTGGTGCGGGCTTGGGCAGCCCCATTCTGGTCCATCTGCGCTGGAGTGCTCGTGCTCTCCCTCGACTCCTGCCTCCGAGACCACGCCCCACGAGACGGGGGAGGTAGATACACCTCCATCACCGCCGCACGCCTCGCGAAAGAGGGCCGGGCACGACCCAGCTCGCCCGGCCAAAATGACTAAGGCACCTCGGCCTGATGAGTCTGGGCTGCCGCCCAGTTTCGTGGCGCCCACCACCAGGGCGCATACTGGCCAGGAATCCCCCCTTACCTCCAACCTCCGAAGCGCCCCCTTACCAAGGTTGCTGTTGGTGTGCCCGTGAAGGCGGCCAAAGAAATAGGCGCCTCCGTTCAGTGGGCACGCGTCCAGTATGATGTGGTCGAGCACCTAGAGGGCCTGGTGTCCGAAAAGCCATGGAGCGACATGACCAACCTCACCGCGCAAGTAAGTATCGGTCCACATCCTACTGCGCTCCCTTTTGTTGCAAATATTTTCTAACTTTTCTGATACGCCCTGACTTTGCTCGTTCACTTACTTGCTGGAATCCTACTTGCTCGTTCACTTACTTTTACAAATCCTAATGCGCTCCTCTTGCTTTGCGCCCCAGATGATGCTCCTATGCGAGGCCACTAATCGTGAGGTGGCGAAGATAAAACCAAGGCGGCTCCTGAGGCGGAGGATGGACAGACGCAGGGCGCTCAGAGCGAAGGAGAGGGGTAGGCGCGGAACACGCAAGGCGCAGAGGAGCTCGAAGCGTAGGGGGCGGATGGCGATCAGGGCGATGACGACAGGGTCGACCCCAGCAGGAGCGATGCAGTCGACGATGGTGATGAAGGCGCAGGTGGTGCGGGAGACAGCGGAGAGGAGATTGACGTCGAAGGCTGAAGTTAGAATTTTTCTTCCTCATTTTCAAGTGCTCAGTCTATGTAATCTTTGCCTTCGTTGGGATATTTAGATTATGTTGGGATATTTCATTCCTACCTTTTATTTGTGACTGTTTTATTCTTGTACTTCTCTTTCATTTATCCTTGTCGTTACATGGGGGTAAAGCGTTGGGGCGCTTCGTGGTGCCTTTCGTCTGGGCTTAATAACGGTTAGGGCGCTTTACGAAGGGTTGCATATGCACCAACTGGCTAAGGCGCTTTACGAGGAAAAGGACACTAGTACGACCAACGACACTTTCCTTAGGTTATGCAAGGGCGCAAAAGGTTGGGCGCTTTACAGAGAGTTGGACATACACCAATAAGTATCAATTCTCCCTCTAGACTACTTAGGAGGGCGCGAACTGTTTAAGGCGCTTTACAGAATAAGGACACGCATGCAATTAACCACACTTTCCTTAGATTACTCAAGGGGCGCAAAAGATTGGGTGCTTTACAATAACTCATGATAAAAAAAAATTAAGGCGCGAAAAACCGGGCGCTTTACAAACATTAGTTGAGGCGCGTGGGATGCCGCGCTTGCAGTAATAGTACCTCCCCCCCCCCCCCGCCCGCTTGATGAGCTATTCTCACAAGCAGGCCAAAATTAAGGCGTCCGGTCTTTCCACCACAACCGGTCCCTCCGAGACTGCACCCCTCTCCATGCGATTGTATGCCCTTAGGTTCATGGAATTCCACGTTCGCTTGACGGCCTTCCCACTTATGCGCTCTAGTTTGAATGTGGCTGGTCCCACTACCTCCTGGATGCGGTATGGTCCCTTCCACTTGGGCGCCAACTTACCCTGGCACGCCTTTGGACGCATCTTACGATCATAGTACCTGGCCACTTGCCGCTTTATAGACTCGAGACGCACAACAGCAACATCCCTGCGCCCCTCCAACATGTCGAGGTCATGGATGCGCTCCTCTCCATTGGCCTGTGCCTCGTATCCTATCATCATGTACGTGGGAAAGCGCATCTCTACTGGGATGACCGCTTCACTAACCTAGGTCAGAGCGAATCGTGTTTCCCCCGTTGCTACCTTGTACGTCGTTCGATGTGCCCAGAGCACGTCCGGAAGCTCTTCCACCCATCTTCCCTTGCCATCCAACAGCCTTGTGTGGAGGCCATGTAAGATGCTCTTGTTAGCCGCCTCCGCTTGCCCGTTGGCCTGGGGGTAATCCACGGACGAGAATCGCAGAATCACTCCGCTCTCGTCGCAGAACTCAATGAATTTTTGGCATTCAAACTGCTTGCCATGATCCGCTATTATGGATTTCGGTAGAACAAAACGGGTGAAGATATTCTTGGTGGTGAACTTCCTGACTTGGGCCTGGGTGATGGTCGCTAGGGGTTCCGCCTCGATCCACTTGGAAAAGTAATCTACTGCCACGATCAAGTATTTCATTTGCCCGGGCGCCTTGGGGAAGGGCCCCAGTAAGTCCATGCCTCACTGCGAGAACGGCCATGCGCCCACATTACCCTGCATGGGTGCCTTGGGGACATGGGTGTCGTGGGCATGAATTTGACATTGGTGGCAGCTGTCGACGTGACTTTTTGCATCCGCCCTGATGGTAGGCCAGTAGTAGCCTTGTCGCAACAGCACCTTCTCGAGACTTCTGGCCCCTCCGTGCATACCGCAAGCGCCCTGGTGCACCTCCAATATTGCCTACTCGCCTTCTTCCTGCGTAAGGCACCTTAGGTTCTCCCCCGAATGCAACTGCTTGTACAGTTGACCCTCCAGGATCGTGCATCGGGCAGCCTTGTGCCTCACTTGCCATGCGTGCTTAGCATCCTCGGGGACTGTCCCGTGGAGCAGATATGCCTTAATTGGGGTCATCCAACTTTCCCCTTCTGCCTCTCCCCCTTCCATACTACCTACCACGCACTCCTCCTGGGCTGCTCCTTGGATACGATCACGTACCTCTCGCTTTCAAAATCTGTAGCGGTGGAAAATTTTGACAGGGCATCGGCATGGACATTTTCCTCTCGTGGGACATGCACGAACTCCACTTGTCCGAACATAGCGCGCTGATCCTCGATCCTTTTCAGGTACACGCTCAGCGCCTCCTCCTTCACTTCGAAGATGCCATTCAGTTGGTTCAACACTAAAGCGGAGTCGGAATGGACCTGAACTCGTTGCGCTCCCAGCTCGCACGCCGTGCGGAAACCGGCAATCATGGCCTCATATTCTGATGCGTTGTTCGTCTTCAAAGACGAGAACCGAAGAGCCAGCTCGTGCATCGTGCCCATGGGATTGATAACCACTATGCCTGCCCCAGCTCCGACTCAACTAGCCGCCCCATCGACATACACCAACCAACTTTCATCCACGCCCTTTCCTTCGCTCACCACCCCCTCTGCCGCGAAATCAGCCAATACTTGCGCCTTAATTGCCGGACGAGAAGCATACCTGATATCGTACTCGCTTAATTGCACAGCTCATTTCACCATGCGCCCCGCAACCTCCATGGAGCCCATCGTGCTCCTCAGCAGTAAATTAGTGAGCACAACCACCGTGTGCGCCTGAAAGTATGGACGCAGCTTTTCCGCCGCGGCTACTACGACCAGGGATGCCTTCTCGATGGGCGCATACCGCGTCTCAGGGCCCGTCATTACTTTGCTCACATAATACACTGGATGCTCTTCCTTGTCCGCCCTCGCTCTCGAGATGAGGACAACACTCACCGCGGTTCGGGAAACTGCAATGTACAGGTACAGCGTTTCGCCTTTCCGTGGTGCAGTCATGACCGCGGGCACTACCAGTAGGCTCTTCAGCTGTTCGAACGCCTTGTCGCACTCCTCTATCCATTTGAAGCGCGTGGCCTTTTTCAGAACCCTGAAGAAAGGGGCACCTATCTCTGCCGACCGAGGGATAAACCGTCCTAACGCAGCCAGGCGCCCGTTCAGACTCTGCACTTCGTTGGGCGTTCTCGGAGGTTTGAGGCGCCTAATTGCCTCCACCTGTCTCGGGTTAGCCTCGATCCCTCTCTTATTTATCATGAAGCCCAAGAACTTTCCGGCTTCTGCTCCAAACACGCACTTCAATGGGTTGAGGCGCAGAGAGTGGGTGCGTATTGTCTCGAAAGTCTCGCGTAAATCCTTCAAGTGATCCTCTTTCTTCTTGCTATTGACCACCAGATCGTCCATGTATGCCTCCACGTTTCGCCCAATCTGCCACTGGAATACAGTGTTCACCATGCGCTGGTAAGTGGCGCCCGCGTTCTTTAGTCCAAACGCCATGACTCTGTAGCGGAATTTGCCGAAAGGAGTCATGAACGCGGTCTTATCTTGGTCCTCCTCGCACATGAGGATCTGATGGTACCCTGAAAACATAACTAGGAAGCTCAGCGCCTCGTGATACGTAGTCGCATCCACTAACTGGTCGATGTGAGGCATGGGATAGGCATTCGTGGGGCATGCCCGATTCAGGTTCGTGTAATCAACGCACATCCTCCAATCCCCTGTTGCCTTGGGCACGAGCACTACATTCGGCAACCACGATATGTACCATGCTTTCTCCACGAATCCTGCCTCGAGCAAATTTCCGACCTCCTTGCGCAAGGCCTATTCCTTCTCTTCCGAAATGGGCCTTCTCTTTTGCTGCACAGAGCGCATGCCCTCCTCCACTGATAAACAGTGTAACGCAACCTCAGGCCTAACTCCCGGCATCACCCTAGCGCTTCATGCGAATAAGTCGGTGAATTCCTTCAGGAGCTCCACCAAAGCCTCGACTGCCTCTCCGTTTGTGTGTGCGGATATGCGTACGCACTGCTCAGGGCGCTCCCCATCCAGGGGAACTTGGATCTTAGCATCGCCCGCTTCCGCCCTTGGTATGTCCTCCGGCCGCACGTCAATGTTGTACATCCGTATTCTCTTGGCAAGTCGCGCCTCCTGCGATGCTTCCCCACGCGATGCTCCTACCCCTTTCGGAGTAATGAACTTTAACACCTGATGGCACGAGGACGCGACCCCGTTGAAGAGCGCCAATAGCGGGCGTCCCAGGATTGCATTATACGGGGAGGGACAGTCCACAATACCAAACTCCACCGTGTGCGTCACGCGGTGCTCCTCTTTTCCCAGCGTCATCGGCAAGCGCACGCAGCCGATAACTCGCGCCGGCACTCCCGAAAAACCAATCAAGACCGAGTCCGCCGGCCTGACGAGGCTCGAGGATAACTGCATTTTCTCATAGGTGGACCGGAACAGCACATCCATCGAGCTCCCCATGTCAACCAGCATTCTTTTCACCTCGCATCCGGCCACCACTCCCCTGATTTCTAGCGCTTCCACGGACGGAACGCGACATGCCTCCTCGGGGGCTTCGTTAAAATGAATTTGTACCGCCGCGCGAGCGCTGGCGGTGGCTGACTTCAAGCGCCTCCCTTCCTCCAACTCCTGCCTTAAATCCATCGTACCCGAGATGGCCTCGATTGTCAGCCTAACGCGCTCAAGATGCGCCTCGTGCTCGATACTGAATGGGGGCGGGGGCAGCTCCTCGCTTTCCGCGGGTGCTTCACTTTCTACGGGTGCGACATTCTCTTGCGCCTCCTCTGCCTTCTTCTCCTGAACCATGAAAGTCCTCTGTGCCTTGTCTTACCCTTTTCTCACGAACTCGTTTAACATCCCACGGTCTACCAACCCTTGGATTTCAGACTTGAGCTGGTATCAGTCGACGGTGTGGTGACCCCTCTCGTGGTGGAACTCGCAATACCTATCAAGGTTCTGCTCGTTCGGACGCCCCCTCATAGGTCCTGGTTAGCATGCATACATGTTTATTCTTCCTTCAAAATTTTCAAGTTAGAGGTACAACACACACCATTTATACATCCTTTTTTCTCAGTATATACTTTTCATCGTACTAAAATATGTTTTTCCATAATTGCAGAGTGATTTTGACATCTCCATGACTAGTGAGGCTATGAGGAAGCCAGTAGATTATTCCCTATCCAGGCGATTCATTTGAATTTAAACACCACTGTCACGAGCACTACAAGGCTATAGGTGTGGCCAATGCTCCCCAGATCCCTAATGAAAAGATAAACATGGATGATGACTTCTTTTGTGTGATCATTTTGAATCTGCAAGGTTTAAGGTAAACACATTCATAAGCATGTGTAGAACTGTAGTGTTACATTACCATGTATGGCCACCTAACATAATTTTGTTGTTAGAGGAAAAATCAAGCTAACAAGCGTACCAAGAGTATACAGACATATGCTCATACCACTGGGGGAAAATTTTGTTGTCAACTGATGTACAAAATGGTAACATCATTTGCACTAACTTTTTTTAAACTTATCACGATACATGCATCAGTCCTGTCTAAATACCACCTTGTCTGAACCGTGACAAAAAACATCCAAACAAGCAGTAACCAAGAAAAATAAGGACAACACTGGCGAGGAATGTAATGGAATGGAAAACGAGGTCGAGCAATATGATGATGTAGAGGAATAACCAAAGGAAATTAAAGTATATGCAGACACACCCAAGAAAAGTGATGGAAGCTGGGTTAGTGAACAACCTCAGTAGAATTATGTAAGATGCTCACTCAATAAACCTAATACATGTCTTTGTTTGATGCTCTGAAACAATTGTAGAAATAATGAAGCTTTGGTGTCGAAGAAGTTAAAGATGCTCCTTCTTCCTCTGAATCGAAGTTGTCTTCGTCAATATTGTCTTCCTCACCCAAGCATTGCTCAAAATTGGTGGGGCTTGAGGGATCTTCTTCTCTTAAGCTAGATGTTCCTTTGTTTTGTCTTAAAGATGGAACTACAAGAAAACATCGGTTTAGAGCTGTTGGTTTGTGTCGGTTCATGTAAGCGATGCCAAATTGTTGGTTTGCGTCCTTATTTTGTGTCGGTTATATGACAGACACAAACTTTCTTGGTTTCGTGTGCTGCAACTGAGTCACTGCTCTTCAGGGCGCTTAGGCGGACAATTCCTAAATCCAATCTCTCGGAAGTTACTTTGGATGTGTGTTGGTTATGTTAGAATAGACACAATTCCTCAACGTTTGAGTTGGTTACTTGTTTAACCGACACAATTCCTCTTATATTTGTGTTGGTTTTATTTCGAATCGACACAAAATTTGGCTCCACATTGCAAAATTGAAAATTTTTACTCGACGCCTATTTTCCCTCTCCTCTCCCCCTCCAAAAAATAATTAAATCCTATGCTCTTCCCTCTTCTAATCTTCTTTCATAAAAATAATTAAATCCTATGCTCTTCCCTGCGCTCTTCCGACTTCTGCTTCCATAAAACCAAAATCCTCTATTCTTCCTATTTCTTCCACAAAAATCTTGATTGCCATCGCTTAACGGGTCGTTTGCTTGAGGGTTTTGATGATGGATTTGGTCATGTAAATCTATCCATCATGGACTTGAACAGAAATCCATTGTTTGCCTTAGGGAATTAGGGAGATGGAATCTATGAGGCCCACCTCTTTTGGGGTTCCAAATCCTTGGACCCCACGGACTTGAAAGTTCCACCTCTTAAGGTGGGATTTGGGTGATGGATTAAAATCCATGATGATAAATTACCTTTCTACCTTTACTTATCTCTCTAATTACAATTTTTTCTACTTTAATTCAATGGTCATGCAACTATAAACTTTTATAATGTTGTATTTTATAAATATGAGAAAAATATCATTTTGTTTTGGAATATCATATTTTATTTAAATATGAATGTATATGTGATTTGTTAGATTCAACTATAAACACATTATGCTCATCTTGTGCATTATTATTTGATTGACTGTCGGATTCCAAAATCAGAGTGTTAGCAAGAAGATGATGAGTTGTAGCAATAAAGCGAGCAATTGATTGCACTTGATACATAATATTGCATACATTATTAGATGAATTGTTAATTAGTGTCAAACTGTAATACATTTCTATATTTGTAGTTGAATTATTAGTCCATATCGTGGTAAAGAGTTTAAACTTTTTTTTTTATGTTTTGGATTTGTTTTTAATGAAAGATTTGAATTATAATATAGAAATATAATTATATAATGGTAACAAGGTAATTTATATTTCATATAAACAAATCCAATCAAACAAAATCCATAATCAAATCCAGCAAGCAAACAATAGATTTGTTCAAATCTATAATGCCATTAAATCCATCAGATATCTATGATTTTCCAAAACCTAAGTTTTACCAAAATCTTCATTTTTCAAATTCATGAACCAAACAACGCGTAAACTCAGAATCGAAGCTGACTCCCCTGGCGCCACCGCGATCTTCTCTTCATCAAGCAACTGCAAGCTATCGTGGTTGCCTTCAATCTCCATCAATCGGTCGTCGCCTTCGAGAGAAACCACAAAAGAGGTTTTTCTGGGTTCTATCTTGCCCTGGGCTGATCAGATGCATCGTTCAATCTGTCTTCTCCTAAACTGGAGGGGAGAACACTTACGATCTAGGTGGAGATCGTCGCTAATCTGCGGTCCACCGTCGCCCACCGACTCGGCAAAGACTCGACAAGATGAAGCATACGATTCCGCCACCACTGTCGCCACCCTGCAACAGCCCGCGTGCACCCCGAGCCGCCACCACTACCGCCACGAAAGCTCGCCAACATGCGATTCACCTACTTCGTGGAATTTGGGGGTTTCCAATTTCTGGGTTTGAAGTTTCAATTTTTGGATGTGGGATTGTAATTAGGGTTCTGATTGTTCTGGCAGAGGCTGATTGGAAAGTGCTTTGTTTATTTTGATTTGGATTGAACGATTGTTGGTTTCGATTGCTTGGTATTGGAAAGGTGCTTTTGGATTGCTTTGCGTGTTATTGTGGGGTTAATTGCACAGGATGCCACTTAAGTTCACTATTTGTTGCACGATAACCACTTAAGTATATTTTGTTGCAACTAAATCACTTATATCCAATTCCGGTAGTACTGTTGCCATTTCCGTCTCCATGACTAGGCGGGTGCTAAAACGTAAATTATCAAGCAAACTCAGCCGCCATGTCAGCTGCAGACTCACCTGTGGGCCACCGAAATTCGATGGGCCCACTAAATCGAAAGTTTCCTTTTACGCGGGACACTTCTCCTTGCCTTGGCAAAACCATTCTCCGCCGGCAGCCGAACCGTCAACTCCTTCCCTGCAGAAAACAAAAACGTGAGTCAAGGAGATTATACCAGCGATCTTCGCTGACACGCCAAAACACAACACCAAACTGCGACCAAGTGTAATCGCAGTCCGGGAATGCAGTAACAGGCAAGTTCTATTATCAACCCGGGGTCTAGATCTACTGCTTACTCCGTGATTATCTATTATCTAGCCAACTAAGTCGAGTGATTGTTGTTTAAAACTAAAAGCAGTAAGAAAGCAGGAAATGGTTCGGTTTTCTAAAGCAGGAAAGAGTCACTCGGGAATGAGTCCCCCTAGCTCCTTAGTTAGGTTCAATTGTAATTACCCTGGGTTGATTCACTGTTGATTAGATTGCGGAAGATCCGAAAGTAGCTTGGAATCTCTTAAGCTGACCAAGCCTTCTCAGTCTAACTATCCGGCAGACGACTAGTCTTCACCGGGATAGAAAGCTGAAGCAATGAGCACAGAACTCCACTACTGGAAGTGGATTCCAGTACAAAGCAGTAAACTGGCTAACTCTCGTATAACCAATCTCCTACTATCGAATGAAGAGGCTCTAACAACCTAATCAGATTCTATCTATCTCAGGTTGCAGCAGAAATCAAGAAAAGCTGATCAGACTTCAATCAATTCAATAAACATGCATCATTCGACTAAAACCAAACAGTATAATCATCCCAAGTCATTACAATCAAATCCCTAACACATGGAACTAGGGTTCTTCATACCCAAGTGAGAGAAGGGTTCTACTCCATAGAGAGAGAGAAGAAAACAGTAATAAAAGTAGTCATACTCATAAAGATGAGGAAAATCTGCTCTGGGATGATGATTTCCACTCCTATGACGATCTCCAAGCTCGATTTGATGAAACCCAGCTCCAAGATAGCTTCTAGGGTGTGTTCTTCGCACTTTCTCTCTCTAGGGCTCTGTTTTTGCTCTGAAAATCCGATTCTCTACTCACACGGGCAGGCCATACGGCCGTGTGGCTCACCCAGATGCCCGTGTGACTCAAAACGCGGCGTATCGATTAGTTGAATTTCAGGCTTCCCACACGGCCAGGGTCACACGGCCGTGTGGAAATTCTGCTCTGCCCGTGTTTGCTCTCGGCACAAATCACACGGCCACCTTGCTCCTTCACACGGCCGTGTGATATTTATTTGTGCCCGTGTGAAGGCTCGCACAATCCCACACGGCCACATTGGTCACTTGCACGGCCGTGTGAGGTTTGTGTGTGCCCTTGTGGCTTCCTAATCGGCTTGCCTCGCGCCCGATCTTCGTCCAATCGACCCCAAACTCGTTCCCAGGCCTCCATTCACGTACTAGGACCTGAAATATCACAAACAAGCACAACCTAGCGTGAAATCGGCCTAAAACAGGAGAAACCACATCTCAAACGGTGTAAGAACAGGGGTAAAAACATGTGTAATTAACGGTCTATAAGTGTTAGCCCAGATGGCTACAAAATAAACAATCCACCAAAGAGAAACAAAAACAAAAAAAAAACGACACTAAGTTCAAGCTCCTCACACATGGAGCAAACACACAAAAGTCTAAAACGAAAAACACACTGAGATGGGCAACGAGTACAGCCTACTCGTCGCCAAGGTTATCTAGGTCGATGTCGTCCATGAAGGCGTCATCACCATCAGCTCCATCATCACCATCAGCTGGGGGAGGTGGAAGTGGAGAGTCCTCCCAGGGAGTCCTCCAGACGGGCTGCTCGCCCAGCAGTAGCTGTAGCAGGTGCTGCTGGACCTCCTGCATGCGCCTAGATCGAGCCTTCTCTCGCTCGATATGAGCCAGAGTCACCCCCTGCTGGGTCGCCATCATGTCCAGGCGCTTATCATAAGCAGCCATCCTGTGCTGGTACTCGGCCTGGTGAGCCGCGAACTGCTGCTGGAACTGCATCTGATGGTCGAGCAGTTGCTGGTTCTGGAGGCGCAGCTGCTGAAACTGCTGAGTGAAGTAGTCCTCGGCTGGAAAGCTGGAACTGCTACTCCCGTAATGGAAGTTAGTCTGTGGTGGATCATCAGCAGAGTCCACATCAGGCTCGGCCGTGTGGGTCATTTTTATAGCAGTCAGGCTCGTCACACGGTCAACCCACACGACCGTGTGAAGTGCAATTTTGCCCGTGTAGGCCGACACGGGCAGACCGAGGAATTCCACACGGCCGTGCCAGTTGCATATTTGGCCGTGTGGAATTTGCTGAGAGCTCACACGGCCAAGGGATAAAGTCCACACGGCCGTGCGAGCATATGAGTTGCCAGTGTCGGCCACACGGCCAGGCCAGGCCAAGCCACACGGCCGTGCCAGTTGCACTATTGGCCGTGTGGAATTTGCCGAGAGCTCACACGGCCAAGGGGTAAAATCCACACGGCCGTGTGAGTTTCAGGCCTGGCCGTGTGAACTGCTGGAGCCCCGAATTCAACCTGTTTTCACTCAAAAACGACATTTGACTCTGGAACAACATCTCAAGACTAAAAAACACAAAAAAAAGAAGGAAAAAAGTAAGAAAATGCAAACCTCGGTGGGGTTGCCTCCCCACAAGCGCTTCTTTACCGTCTTTTAGCTGGACGGCAGTGGGTGGATGCTCAGAGAAGTGTAGGGTCAGGTGCCTTCAAGAGCGGATCCACATCGTTCTTAAGGTACAGCTTCAAATGGTGGCCATGCACACGACGAATGTGGCCACCAGCATTCGCCAACTCGACTTGGCCATCCGGCAAGATGCAAGCCAGTGAATACTCGGATGGCCAAGGTGGGGGCGGGACCAGCTCGTAGTGGTCTCCAGCTTTCTTTCGAGCAGGCTTAGCTGCCTGCAGTTTCGGCCGCCATTCCTCCTTGATCTGTTCTTTTGGTGACGGAGTGGACGGGAGTGGCGGCGAAGGTGTGGGAGGCGGATCCTACAACATAGGAAACACAGAAGGATACACGACAGACTCGTGCTCCTGGTGAGATACAGCATGCAGAGGTGACGAAGCAGGTAGAGTATTAGCAATTGAAAACGTTATTCACTCCTCGCCATCCCTCAAAACTAAGGTCCCATCATGCACATCTAGGACAACAAAATCCACAGGATATTTGAATTTGCCAACCTTAACCAGAAGGTCTTCCACTATGCACCTAGGATGCACTACAGATCGGTCAGCTAATTGAAGGGTCATCCTAGTAGCACGGGGTTCACCTAGGCCTAGTTTCTTGAACAATTTATACGGCATAACATTGATACTAGCACCTAAATCCGCCAAGGACCTCTCTACATGCAATTTATCTATAGAGCACGGGATAGTAAAACTACCTGGGTCCTTCTGCGGAAGCTTGTTCTGCAGAATAGCCGAGCACTCCTCGCTGAGCTCCATAGTGGCCAGCTCACTCAGCTTCTGCTTCTTTGAGAGAAGCTCTTTCAGAAACTTCGCATACTTAGGCATTTGAGATAGTGCCTCCAGGAAGGGCACTTGGACATTCAGCTTCCTAAGCATGGACATGAAGTTTTCGAACTCTGCCTCTAGCCTGTCTCTGTGCAACCGAGTAGGGAAGGGGAGTTTCGGGATATACTCCTTCACTATCGGTTGCGGCTTAGGTGCAGGCACCTCAACCTCCTTCTCAGCTTCTTCTTCAACCGCTGGAGACGCTAAGACAGGGGTCTCTCTCTCTTGTTCCCGAACAGGTGGATCAACAATCATCTTGCCACTCCTGGTTTTGATGGCATTGTAGTGCTCATTCGGGTTCTGCGGATGAGGGATGGTCTGACCGGGTAGATATCAGGAGCCCTTTGTGCCACTGGGAGCCACGCTCCCCAGCTGGGTTTGGATATCCTGCAAGACAGCCTGTGTGTTCCTCTGGCTTGCTTCAAGAGCCAGGAATTTACCCGAGTCCTTTTCAATGAACTGCTCGATAGTGTTGAATTTCTGAGCACTAGAACTGGCGAGAGAACCCACCAAGTCCCGCAATTCAACCATCTGATCATTCTGCACTGGGGTAGCAGGGGCTGCACCTGGCTGCTGGAAAGGTCGCGGCTGTGATTGAGCAGCATGCCTTTGCATGGGCTGGTAGAGAGACTATTGCTGCTGCTGGAATTGCCCCTGTCTGGGCTGATATGGCGGCCTCTGGAAGCCCGGTGGTCCCTGGGGGACTGGTGGTCTGGAATTTGCCCCACCCCGGGAGAAGTTGGGATGTTGGCACCACCCCTCGTTGTAAGTGTTACTGTAGGGGTCATGGCGCCTGACATTATTGATGAAGTTCACCTGCTCCTGGGGTGTGGTCGATTCCTTCATCGCCTGGCAGTCCTCCACCGTGTGATGGGTGCTCTCGCACCAGTGGCAGAGCATCGCCTGCTGCTGTCCGTTCCCTGGAATCAAACCAGAGCGATCGATAGCTAAAACCAGCTTCGATACCACCTGCACCAAATCAGATGACTGGGTGGCCACAGCATGCACACCCCGTCCTGGTGCTCGTCTCGATCTCCTGGCAGTTCCCCAATCGTACCCGTTCTCCGCCATCTCCTCAAAGAGTTGGTTCAGCTGTGGTGGTGTTTTGGTCAGCATGTTCCCGCCACCAACCGAGTCAATCATCTGCTTGTCCTCCGGGAAGAGGGCGTGATAGAATGTGCCCACCTTGAAAGCATCATTGAAACCATGATTGGGACACCTGAGGAAGAGACTGGTGTATCTCTCCCAAGCATCCCTGATGGTCTCATCCTCATCCTGAGCAAAATGGGTAATTTGCTTCTGCAGGTCAGCCGTCTTGGATGGAGGATGGTAGCGGGTGAGGAACTTGTCCTCCAGGTTGGCGAACGTGGTGATAGAGCCCGGAGGTCGAGTGTCTAGCCACTCCTTTGCCTGCCCCTCCAGAGTAAATGGGAAGTACTTCAGCTGGATGACATCTGTTGGGACCCATTTATCTTGATTCCATCAATCAGCTCGTGGAATCTCCTCAGATGCGATCGGGGGCACTCACCCTCCTTGCCACGGAACACCACTGAACCGCGCAGCATGGTGATTACTGAGGTGCTCACCTCAAAATTGTTGGCTGGGACATGAGGGTGTTGAATGGGTGACCTCATGTCCGCGGCTCTGGCGGTCCAGTAGGATCCCATGGTCTGCTCCTCTGGATTGATCATATCCTGGTTCTCTGGATCAACCATCTCCTCTTCGTCAGTGATCTACAGCTGTGCTTGCGCCTCCTCTACAGCCAGTCGCGCCTTTAGAGCCCGCTTGAAATTCCTGCAGGTCCGTTCAAGCTCCTGGTCTAGTGGTAGTAGATCTCCCGACTGGCTACGGGTCATGCACTACCTGCACACAATCAGCAGAAGCAACCCGTGAAGGCACACAGGTGGAAGAGAAAACAATGCAATAAAGAAAAAAAACTAGAGTAACAAATTCTCACGTTTCCCCAATAACCTAGAGGGTCCCCGGCAACGGCGTCAAAAACTTGACACGCCAAAACACAACACCAAATTGCGACCAAGTGTAATCGCAGTCCGGGAATGCAGTAACAGGCAAGTTCTATTATCAACCCGGGGTCTAGATCTACTGCTTACTCCGTGATTATCTATTATCTAGCCAACTAAGTCGAGTGATTGTTGTTTAAAACTAAAAGCAGTAAGAAAGCAGGAAATGGTTCGGTTTTCTAAAGCAGGAAAGAGTCACTCGGGAATAAGTCCCCCTAGCTCCTTAGTTAGGTTCAATTGTAATTACCCTGGGTTGATTCACTATTGATTAGATTGCGGAAGATCCGACTGTAGCTTGGAATCTCTTAAGCTGACCAAGCCCTCTCAATCTAACTATCCGGCAGACGACTAGTCTTCACCGGGATAGAAAGCTGAAGCAATGAGCACAGAACTCCACTACTGGAAGTGGATTCCAGTATAAAGCATTAAACTGGCTAACTCTCGTATAACCAATCTCCTACTATCGAATGAAGAGGCTCTAACAACCTAATCAGATTCTATCTATCTCAGGTTGCAGCAGAAATCAAGAAAAGCTGATCAGACTTCAATCAATTCAATAAACATGCATCATTCGATTAAAACGAAACAGTATAATCATCCCAAGTCATTACAATCAAATCCCTAACACATGGAACTAGGGTTCTTCATACCCAACTGAGAGAAGGGTTCTACTCCATAGAGAGAGAGAAGAAAACAGTAATCAAAGTAGTCATACTCATAAAGATGAGGAAAATATGCTCTGGGATGATGATTTCCACTCTTATGACGATCTCCAAGCTCGATTTGATGAAGCCCAGCTCCAAGATAGCTTCTAGCAAGTGAGAGAAGGGTTCTTCGCACTTTCTCTCTCTAGGGCTCTGTTTTTGCTCTGAAAATCCGATTCTCTCACTTGTGGCTCGGAATTGGGTGAAAAACCAAGATTTCCCGACTCACACGGGCAGGCCACACGGCCGTGTGGCTCACCCAGATGCCCGTGTGACTCAAAACGCGGCGTATCGATTAGTTGAATTTCAAGCTTCCCACACGGCCAGGGTCACACGGCCGTGTGGAAATTCTGCTCTGCCCGTGTTTTCTCTCGGCACAAATCACATGGCCACCTTGCTCCTTCACACGGCCGTGTGATATTTATTTGTGCCCGTGTGAAGGCTCGCACAATCCCACACGGCCACATTGGTCACTTGCACGGCCGTGTGAGGTTTGTGTGTGCCCGTGTGGCTTCCTCATCGGCTTGCCTCGCGCCCGATCTTCGTCCAATCGACCCCAAACTCGCTCCCAGGCCTCCATTCACGTACTAGGACCTGAAATATCACAAACAAGCACAACCTAGCGTGAAATCGGCCTAAAACACGAGAAACCACATCTCAAACGGTGTAAGAACAGGGGTAAAAACATGTGTAATTAACGGTCTATCAGTCGCGAAGAAGGAAAGACAGCTTGCTGCAAAAAAAAAAAATTCATTGGTATTTATTCCTACCCTTCTCCTGCGCAACAGTCCATCTCTACCCTACTCTATACCTTCATTCTTCTCCATGACAATTGCAGATTATGGTTCCTCATCTAAATTTTTTTCCTTCTTTTTTATAGGGATTTGAAAGCAGTAAGGAAGATAGCTTTTTCATGGAATGATGGAGAAATAGGTTAGTGGCTTCTGGTTTCTTTGAGTGCTTTGTTTTGGTGTTTGTTTTTCTTTTTTGCTGTTGGATGATCAATGAGTGAATGCAGGGCAGGGCAGTCCACTTCAAGCACCTGATCTCTTATTGTTTGATTTTAAAAAATGCGTCCAAGCATTAGGGAAGTCGGCGAAACTGACCGAATTCCTATATATGGTGAGTGTTCAATTAAAGATTGCTGTATTTTTTCATGCTCTACCATTTTGCAGCTGCAATTTACTGCAGTAAATGTTAACCGACTGTTTGTGTTATGATCGTTGTAGTTTGGTTACCAATGCGTATACTTTTTTCTTTCTTTCCAGGATTTAAAGATGATAAATTCACAATCTAACTCCATTATAAGGGTGAAATTGTGCATACAAATGATGAAGACATATCCTATTTCGGAGGTGAAGTTGTATACTTGGATTGGATTGATCCAGACTGTTTGTCTTTGTTCGAGCTAGATGGTTAAGTTGTCGATATCGGTCATATGGAAAGTATGAGAATGGTGGAGGAATATAGAACGACACATGGTTGGGCATATTATTGGAGACTGCCGGGAGAAAGATTGAAGGAAGGACTGCAAGAGCTGACAAGTGATAGTGATATTCTGGACATGGCTGCCAAGATAGTTCTAGAAACCAAGTTTGTAGAGGTTTATCTGATCAATAAAGATGAGTTAAGGAAGGCTACATTAGAAGCATATCAAGGAGAACGTCCAAGTGTGCAAAGTCTTGTTGACATGGGTGCTGAACAACAACATGAGAATGGACCTGAATATGGACACGAGACCAATGATGAGAGAGTGGAGGGTGATCTGGAACTACTGGCAGCCGAGAATTATGAAGGAGAGGAGGATGTGGAGGGGCAAACCAATGATGTGGAGAATGAAAGCCATGATATCTATATTGACTCTATATTTGATGTCAATGTTGATGATGAGTTGTATGATTCAGACAATCTGGGTAGTGTTCACTCGGATGAAGAAGAAGGAGTTCAAACTCGTTCAAGATACCCAGAATTCAATCCAGAAAAAGAAATGAGTGATCCCCAATTTCGCCTACACCAAATCTTCAGGGACAAGGATACATTCAAGGATGCTATCAAAAGCTACTCCATCAACAGCAAACAACCTCTTAAATTTAAACATAGTGACATGCATAGAGTTCAAGTTGTCTGCCAGGCAGGTTGCCCATGGAACATATGGGTAGGACTGACAGATGATGGAAAGGCTGTCCAAATCAGATCATGTTATCTAAAACACGAGGGGTGTATCATGGTGTTCAAAAACAAGTTTGGAGATGTTAATTTTATTGCTCGTAGGTACATCCAAAGGTTTCAGGCTGATCCGGATTGGGGGACTGAATCTATTATTCAAACTGTGGTAGAGGACTATAGTTGGACCATTTCAAGATGGAAAGCATGGAGGATCAGGCGTGTTGCTAAGAATCTAATAAGTGGCAATGCTAAGGAGCAGTATCGCAGGTTGCAAGATTATTCTGCTGAAGTGCGAAGGACAAGTCCTGGTTCTACCTACTTTGTGGAAACGTGTGAGAACTCTAGAAGATTCAAAAGAATGTATTGTTGTTTGGAACCATGCAAGCAAGGGGTTGCATCTTGCAGGAAGATCATTCTTCTTGACGGATGCTTTTTGAAGACAGAACATGGAGGGCAATTATTGTCTGCTGTTTGCCTAGATGGGAATGGTGGGAGTTTCCCCATACCGTATGCCGCCGTGAGAGTTGAAAATGGAGACAACTGGACTTGGTTTTTGAACCAACTATGTCTTGATGTTAACATCTTTGAAGATCCTGGCAGCTGGACTTTTATGTCAGATAAGCAAAAGGTGAGCTTCGGTTAAAGAGTACTTTAAGTTTTATATTACTTATATTGGTTTCCATCCTGATTATGTATTTGAACTTTTCCTGGCAGGGTTTGTTGAATGCATTAGAGAGTGTGGTTCCGTATGCAGAGCATCGATGCTGTGTCAGACACCTCGTTTCTAATCTGTTCAGGGCACAAGGAGGTAACAAAAAAACTAGAGACTTGTTATGGAAGATTTCTAGAGCAAGCTATGATGCAGAATTTAAAAAGTGCATGACTGAATTTAAAGATCATGATGAAAAGGCTCATAGGTGGTTGTTGGAAAAGCCATTTTCACAGTGGTGTAGGGCATATTTCCAACCATTCTGAAAATCAGATCTGTTGACAAACAATATATGTGAGAGTTGGAATAGCTCTCTCTTAGGAGCTAGGACCAAACCAATCATAAGCATGTTTGAGACCATCAGGAATATTCTTATGCGCAGATTGCATGTGAGGAGGGAGAAGGCTGAGTTAAAATTCAAAGGTAAATTCTGTCCTACCATCCAACAAAAGCTAGACATACTTCAGAAGGCTAGCTTTAGATGTACTGCCATCCAAAGTGGCCCTCAAAAATTCCAAGTTACGTGTCCAGAGGGTCAGCTTGTGGTTGATTTGAACAAGGCCAAATGTACTTGTAGGATGTGGGAATTGACAGGTTTACCTTGTCCACATGCCATTCGCTGCATATGGCAAATCTCAAAAAGGGTTGAAAATTATGTGGACAAGCATTATGAAGTTGCAAGCTACATCAAAACTTACATGGGAAATGTGGAACCAATGGTTGGGCCTGAATCATGGTTACCAAGTGGAAGAGAGCCTGTGATGCCACCATATGTACCCATGGAAGAAACAAAAAAACCAGGAAGGAGACAAACCAAAAGGAGAAAGGGCATTGAGGAGACAACAGGTAATGATATGCAGAAACGTAAGTTTAGAGCTGGAAATGAGAAGATGAGTCGAAAAGGGAAGGGTGGAACCATTCATTGTAGTGAGTGTCATCAGCCTGGACACAATAAGTCATTTCACTCAAGAGGGAACAAGGAAGGGAGCTCAAATGCTGCATTTGGTGGTGGAAATTTTGGTGAATCGAGTTCACAAACAGCAGCAGCAGATCAAGCATCAAGGGATGGGGTAAGTTAAAACTGCTTTTACAATATATTAGTTGTTTGATCCCTGCCATTTAACGTGTTTATGTATATGATTTATAGGGAAGTGCAGCAACTAGGGGGCCAACTGGTTTTATTGTGCAGTTGATGCCTGATGTAAGTTTAGAGTTGATGTTTCAATTGTTATGTTGTTTAGAGCTTATATTTAAGAACTCTAATTGATTTTTTGTCATTAGGGAAGTAGTCGGAATCGTCCCATGAATCCCTTAAGCCAAACTTCAATCTTACTTTCTACCCCATCACAGCAAAGTAGCCGATCTCAGGTTATATTCACTTCCATTTTTAAGCTTGAGGCAAGCAGAACTGTAGTTGAAGTTTTGTGTTAAAGTTAACAAGTGTGTTTCTTATACTTTTTTGGTTGCAGGAACATCAATCATGCCATGTTGTTAAATGAGGAGGGCTGTCAGCAGACATGTTTTTGTGGTTTTTAGCAGGGCAGAAGAGTAGTTAAAAGACTCCTGCATCTTTCTTTGGTTTTGTCAAGAACTTGAAAGACTCTTGGATAGGGCTTTCTCTCTTTTGTCTTCTTTAAGGATTGGTTTTTATGAAGACAGCATTAGTGCATCAATGTTTTCTTTGTTGTTGAACATGAAGAGTGCTTATATTTTGAGCTGAAAGCCTTGTTATATGTGCTGGAATGCAGCTGATACTAATTGCTAGATGCATCCAACAAAGTACCACTTGCATCAGGCTTATGGTAATCATGAGGATCAGATGTACTTTCAGGTTGACATATATCCTCAGAATGAAACATGTACAAGCAGACTCTAACAGACTCAGAAAACAAATTTATGTAGGAACTAATTGTGCAAATTTGAAGCAAGAAACTGCTGAGGATAGTTTGTGCAAATTTGCAGCGCCAACTTCATCATTCAAATAGTCATTGCAACATGATAAGCTACGAAAACAAGCAAAATAAACAAGCATCTAAAACAAGCTATCTGCACTTTGAGACGCAAAGAGAGAAATGAAATCCACAATTCTCAAACATTAGTTCTTTAATCATACTCAATGAATCTCATTGATCGGTTACAACATAAGCTACGATAACAACAGCTGTTAAGAAAGCTCCTATTAAAGGTTCCCAAACATGTAAGTCACCACTCTCTTTGCCAAAGCAGCACCAACAATAATACAAATTCCTTTCACCAGTTCTTTCATAAATGAGCTATGGTTGTTCCTATTCTCCATCTCTCTGATCCTCTTATGCAATGAAAGAAGAACACACTTAGTATTCTCATCAAGTGGCGGATCCAGCCAACAAAAATAATTGCATGCTTTCCCATCCTACGAATCAAATAAAGAAGAACCAGAACAAGAACTAGGTCAGAGCTGCTAAAGTGAAATTGAGAGTAAAGATTCTAGTGTTCGTCATACCCCATAATTCGAGCAGCCAAAGAAGCGCCTGCGGGGATTGGCATCAGTCCACGAGGTTCGGAGAATCGCTCGTTCAGCACAACGGCACAATGGAGTTGCTGCCGCCATTCTGGGAGGAAAGGAAGCGATAGAACTAGGATCCCTTTGGTGAGAATGAATGAAGGAACAAAAACCAAAATTTACATAAAAGAGGCTGAAATGGAAATGCAACTATCTAGACATAGGAATATGAAGCAGAAGAAGGAAAGGATTGAAAAGAAGATTTCTGTCTCTGGTTTTATAATAGGGTCAGCTAGGGTGTGGACAGGAAAGAAAAGGAGGAAGGGGTCGATGGATTTTTTTAGGGAAAGAGGATGAGTCCATTTATTGGACTTAAATGGGGTTAGGGTAAATATGAGTCAGCAGTTTGCCGCTGACATGGCGGCTGAGTTGGCGTGGTAATTTACGTTTTAGCACCCGCCATTAGTCATGGAGACGGAAATGGTAACAGTGCTACCGGAATTGGATATAACTGGTTTAGTTGCAACAAAACATACTTAAGTGGTTATCATGCAACAAATGGTGAACTTAAGTGGCATCCTGTGCAATTAACCCTGTTATTGTGGCCTGTGCGAGGAGGATGCCTTCACCGATCGACTGACTGTGGCATTTTTATAATTTTATATAATTAGAGTCGGTTATTTGAAGTCGATCACAACCGACACAAAAGACTAGTGGGTGCCGATGGGGATTGCTAATTGTCGCCCTAAGTTTTACTCTGATCGCCCTATTTAAAAATGAAAATGACTTTTTTATCCTTTATTTTTAATTAACCCAAGATTTTACCTACCTGAACGAGCGATTAAAAACTGTGGTAAACAGCCATGGGCGCCGGAGAGCAGAGGAAGAAGTGCAATTTACATGATCCATGGCAAAGAGAAAATTCAACGAAACACCCATTTCTTAAAGAGCCTCACCCTTTTACTATCATTGCCATTAATAACAAACACCCATTTCTCAACCTAGGAAGAAAATCACCTGCCTCTGTTAAGATAAGAAAAGCTTAGTCCAGCTTCTACCGATGGCAACAATGAAAACTTCTCCCTACTCCCTTGATTCCATTTTTAGATTAATCTCTGTTTATTTATTTTTTACCCCGACGGGCGGCATTGAGCTCAGCGACCTTGAATACTTCCTCGGTTCGGGAACGGATCAGGTCAGTAACCTTATGGTGAGTAACTATGAGTAACCCGCCCACATCAGCATCACATCAGCATCCTCTCTCTCCTGGAAAGCCTTTAATTTTCCCCTCCTTAATCTTTGACGGACGATTTCTCACTCGTTTTAAGTCGAAATTTAATTTTTTTTTTGCACAGTTAGATCAGATTAATTGTGCTCTTCAAAATGATATCCACTTTGATATATTTTTCAAACAAAAAAAATTGAGCCATTTTTTACCAGTCTATACCATATGGTATTGACTGGTATTGAAATAAGAGCATACATATGGTTTGAAAAGCATACCATGGTGGTATGACACAAACCAAAATTATAGGATGGTTGAATACATGATAGTAGAAGTATATTAATTGTCATTTACAACTTTTAACATTGTATACCATAAGTTACCATAAGATACCACCCCATACCAGGGTGGTATTGTATGGTATTGTGTGGTATTTTTTGGTCTTGTAATTTGTTCACCCAGAAATTTGTAGATCCACTAGATCATGATGAACTCGTCCCTACTGTGCAAACGTTTTCAAAAACGAATTAAAAACGAAGAAGATACCATATAGTATGTAGTTGGTACCGAGAGACCAGAAATTTTTTTCCTCAAAAAATATTGAAAATTGATCTCATTTTATAGAGCACGATGAACTCGTTCCATCTGTGCAAAAAAAATTAAAATCCGAGTTAAAACGAAAAAGATATGAGTCAATTAAGAAAGCTAGTGAAAATAAAAATTGGCCTTTAATTCTCCATCCTTAGATCTGAATTTTCTAAATGAAGGGTCCAGATTTGGTTATTGATGGGTGCATAACCCATGGTTATGCACCCTAACTTGAGCCCCTCGGTTCCTCTACTTCCGCAACTTTTTTGGAGCCGCCGGCGATTTTGCAGGGGAAATCTTTCGAGCGAGTTGGTTGGTACCTTGGGTTCAAGGATTCTGTTGACACACCCTTTGTCGTCCGGTTTGGTCGGCGTTTGTCCGCTTCCGCCGGGAGTCGAGGTTGCGGCTTCGTGCAGTAGGAAAAATTCAACGACGGTGGAGAAGGAATGGCGGCAGATTAATTGCAGGGGAGGAGGATGTTGAAGGAGGATTAAAGATTTGGGGTGTTTGTTTTGGAAATTACATTGATTAATGAAGGGTAGTTCGGTATTTTTATATTTTAGTTTACGGCGATAATAGTAAAATCAGGGCGAGGTTTAGCCATCCAGATTTAGATATGGTCCACCAATTGGATTTTGGAGGATGGTTCTCCATCTCCAATCCAATGGTCCATAAAAATGGGCAACTAAATTAAGGGTTGAGATTCATTAGAAAAAAAGTAGTAGTGGAGAGTGATGTCAGCAACTGAAAAGCAGCTGACGAAAAGGTGTTTTTCTTTTGGCCCACGGACTGAAAAGTAGCTGACACAAGAGAGAGAGTGAAGAATGCAAGTTCTGGGAAATGCTGAATATGATTTCTGTTTTGTACAAATATCATTTGGGATCAGTACGAATATGATTTATGTTAAGTAAGAATATTGGTATATTATTTTGAATAAAAGTTGTGAAAATCACGAATATACAAATCACACATACAGAATATGTTTTTTGTTCAATACAAATATTTTTTTTGTTCAATACGAATATGTATTCTAATGTGTATTTATGTTCAATATAAATATGATTTTTGTTTAATATGAATATGTATTTTGTTTCAAACAAATATTATTTTCGTTCAATACCAATATGATTTTTGTTCAATCAGAATATACATATACAAACTATAATATACATAAATTTTTTTAGACACAAAGGGCCCGCTTTTTCATTTGCTTTTCAGTCCGTGGCCCCCATAATCCACTATCTCTTTTGCTAATAGATCCGAACCTTTGATTTGATGAGCCATTTTATCAACCATTGGATGAAAGTGGAGGATCATCCTCCAAATAGTAACTGGTGGACCATATCCAAGTTGATGGGTGGGTGGTTTGGGTTTAATCATTTTAGTAACTCGATCCATACAGTACGGTTTTGAAAATATCAAATCCAAACCCAACCAAAAAATTTAGAACCCTATGATTTGTTTATAGTTGGGTTGGGTCTGGTTGGATATATTTTTAACTAAAACCCCAACCCAACACAAAAAATCTACGCCATAAAATATTATATAAATAAATAATTTTTAGAAATATAAATAAAAACGAAATGAATCAAAATGCATAAATGGTATTTGCATTTTAATAAAATACAATTTGCTTCAAACTAGGTCTAGTTTTTCCCACAAACATTTGTCGAAATAAACTAAAATGATTATAAGAGAATGCATTTATAATATATTATTTTTCTAAAATTGTACACTCAAAAGATTATGTGAATTGTAGCTTATATTAAATATACGTCTAAATTTTAAGTAGAAGAATTTATTATGTTAGGAAAACCACTAGAGAAAAATATAATAAAATATCTTAAATTTCTAACAAATATGTTTTGGATTCGACCATTTATGATAATAGTCGGAACACGGGTTGGGTCGGGTTCTACGGGTTACGTAACCCAAAATCTGGACCCAACCCAATAGAGACAAGTTGTACAAAATAAAACCCTCACCCACCCATAAACCTTAATTTTAGCAATAAATACGGGTGGGTTAGGTCGGGTTGGATGGATGGGTCGGTTTGCGGATTATTTTGTTCACCCCCACAAAAGACCAATTAACTCTAGAAATGAATTTCTGTAATAAAAAATTGTGTTGGTTTAAACCGGCGTAAAATAACATCGTAAAAACCATTCTTGTCGGTTACTCCAGTGATTGTCAAAAATTGACAAAAATCATATTAGTGTCAGCAGGTTTCGTGTCGGTTAAATGAACCGACACAAAACGGATTTGTGTCGGTTAGAACTGACTCTAAACGCTTAAAATAACCGACACTAAAGTATTTTTTTGGTAGTGTGTGTGAACTTGTGGCTCCTTAGTCCTTATTGGATGATCTCTTGCACGATCTTTAAGTTTTTGGTTTTTCTTCTAGCAGCTACTAGACGCTGCAAAATTCTTCAAAACTAAAGAAAGACACAAGATGATTAGATACTTTTATATGTGATTAAAAATATCTGGCAACGGTGCAAAATCTTGGTGTGGAAAACAAGTGATAAAATCCTAGGATGTCCTAGGGTTGTATTCATTGAGGTCTTTTAACACATAACTATTCACACCAACCATCCATGACACACAAAAATATGAAAGGCTTTCAGGAGTTTTCATTCAAGTAACAACCAATGGAAATTAAAGCAAGAAAAGTAATGATTTTTATGTGTTTTTTTTATTTATAGATGCATATAAGTACATATACATTATTGTAGCAGAGAGAAAACTTGATTACTATCATGCATACTAGGGCACGATCACAACATGCATCGATGATTCATCTATTGTATAACTATATCCCTTCCACTAAAGTCATTATCTACCCGTGCATGATCCTCTTGTGATAAAGATTTAACTAGATTATGCATGCTTTTGATTCATGCCATCAAATTAATGAAGAACAAGGAAGGTAGGATAGCATATGATTAATTGTGGGCTTCTATGAATCATAATCAATGGTCTATAGAATTGATGATCTAACAATCTACCATCGTTGATACTACTCGAGGTATAAATGGTTGATCATTCGCTCTATACTCGTGTAGCATCAATGGGGTTTCGCCAGAGAGTAATTTCTTATTAATCTAGGTAATACTAAGCACAATGCATATAGTAAAATACGATAAAATCACAAACATCTATGACAAAGAAGCATTCATACAATATAAACAACAATACCCATCACATAATCATCGCAACATAGGAATCCATGCATAGGCAATAGGTATTCAAATTCACAAAGATAAACACAAGCATAAATGAAACCACATCATTCATTAACATAAAGATAAACGAGTTCACATCTCATACAATCAATTTCAACTAACTACATAGAAGAGAAGGAGGGTACCTCCTATGCAAGCTAACCTCTTACTCGAGCATAGTATAGTGGTTTTTGTGTGATTGTGCAACGTTTCTAAGCTAATGAGTTAGGCCCTATATTTATAGGTGAAGAACTCGGCCTAAAAAGTCCTACACCGAATAGGAAAGAGTCTCCTTCTCATTGTGGGCTAAGTAAACTTCCCCAACAAGGTTAGGATTTAGCGGTAGTAGGGAGGTGGGAACTGCTACTCATTTTCTTCATGGTTGGGCTCCTTGGATGAATCCCCCTTGCAATTTAGGCGCGTCTTGACTTATCCTCCCTAGCGGCAGTTGGACCCATTGTTGGGCCGCCACTCTTTCTTTCTTCAAATTGAGCCGAGCCATCTTCCTATGGTCTTGTCTTGAGTTTATGAAACGACTTCTAGTTGACTTCTATGTCATTGGACATCTTCTTTCTCATGAAAGCTTCAAATTCTTTCTTGTATAACTCTTTTGATCCTCTAGAGTTCTCCAATGCTTGATCCAATCTTCCTTAGGTTGTTTTGTACCTTCAAAACCATAAAAAAAAATCTACCAGGAAGGCATCAAAGAGTACAAAAACATAAAATATGCCTATTAAAGGCTCATTGATCAAATGATTGTGATTTATATAGGAAATATTGTTGAAATAACCAAACATGCTTTGATATTAGGGGAAAATGTATCAAGAATGGGAGTGAGGAAACACTATAAATAAAGTATCATCATTTGTGCATAGGAGGAGATGAAGAGAATTTATGTGAAGCTGTAAAAAAAGGGGAACCCACTATCTGGAGCTGAGATTGTTTGCATGATTGTACAAAAAGCACCAAATTATCCCACAAGTAGAGAAACCACTTCCCAAGGAGAGAAGGACCTGGAAGCACGTTTAGAAAGTATATTGGTTGCTAGATAAAAAAATTTGAGGACCAAATACATGCTCAACAACAACAAATAGAAACCCAACAAGAGGAGATACAAGGTCAGAATGAGATAATACAATCATTGCGCTATTCACAAGATCACATGAAGAAGCATTTTGACTCACTAGCTTAAAATATATATTGTAGAGGAGTTTAGTTCAAGGTACATACAATTTTCATTAGGTTTTCCATATTGACTTGGTTGAATTGCAGTAGCTATCTTAGTAAGCAGGCTTGGGATGAACAATATGCTTATAATGTGTTAATTGTTGCTGCCTATACGTGTATTTGTTGGGCATTAAGGGACTTCTCAGAAGTGTCATCGCCACATTTTGTATCCTCTAGGTGATGTTACATTAGCATGCTTAGTACTTGTTTAAGACTTTTGTTTTGTGCATGAACACATCGGGTGGGTTGTGTGTAACAAACTATTGGTGTTTTGCATTTTGGGAGTTCTTAGGACAAGTGGAGTAGTATTGGATTGTGCTATATATAAGAACAACCAGGTGTTATCACAATATTAACTTCTCGTGACATAGCTGTCAAGAACCAATTGATCCCAATAACTCGAGTTGTTGGGATCAACTGGTTCTTGACATGGTATCAGAGCTTTCTGTGACCGAGAGGTCTTGTGTTCGATTCCCAGTGACCACCATTTGTTAAGCACATGGTATTCTTGTCTTCAGACCTGTGCAAACTTCAAGCCCTTGTGAGTGGCTTTAGTTTGAAGGGGCGTGTTAGTGTAGTGGTATATGATCCACGATTGAACACCTCCCAATATAGTGGCGGACCCAGAAATTTATAAATAAGAAAATACATTACTCATAATGGTTTAAAAATTACATGATGTGTTTTTTATTCGGAAATAATTGTAGAATACACTTGATGTCTACGGTGTTAAAAAACATTGTCTCTAAATATCCTACTAGACAATCATTCACGAACTTATCGCGTATTCGATTTGTAAACTTGCTCTTGATGTAACCCAAAGCTGAAAGAATCTTTCAATACTTGCCTTGCAACCATAAAATCAATACAAATTAAGGGTAGCTTGAAATTAATTTAATTATTAGGTTTTGAACATAATAAGAGATAGGAAATTACATTTTACTATTATACAGTGTTCAAATCGAACAACAAATGAGTTGTAGTTTAATGAAAATTAATTTTATTAATAATAATAGTGTTCTAGGTTTGAATTACCAACCTACCACTTATATTCTCATACACAAATTCAAAAAATGACAGTAGGATCATCATTTTTTCAAATTTCAGAGGTGTCCCTAACTATCAATTATAAATTTTTTGACCATATGTAAATAACCACCGGGGATTAAATAATCATTTCTCCAAAAGTTAGGGGTGTCGCGGGACACCCCTAAAGCCCCTTGGGTCCGCCCCTGTCCCAACAACTCGAGTTATTGGGATCAACTGGTTCTTGACAATAGCAAGCTGTCATAATAAGGTGACCATAGACAAGTTTCGACAAATGAAAGTTGCCATAATTAGAATATCTTATGAAAAACTATGTTTATCATAAATAATAAACAAAATATAAAAAATTTGTTTGACGAGTTATAATGAAAAGATTTTTTCGTCGTAACTATTTTGTCCAAATAAAGGGCCCAATTTCAGTGATATTGTTACGAAAACAGAACCTTTATGATAAATGTTTATTTTAGCAAAGTAAATAGTCATAATAAATATTTATTTTTGACCAAATGCTAGTCATCAGAATATTTGTGAGGATGTTATGACAAACCGTTTTGGTTTGTCATAATAAGATTATTTTGATGAGATAGTTAAGAAGAACGTTATGGTAAAATATGTCGTCACAATAAATCTAATCAGGGGCGGAGCTATAGAAGCCTTCGGGGAGGCCCCGGCCCCCCGAGAATTTTGAAAGTTACGCGTAAAAGTTCGGTATTAGACGTATAAACTAAATGTTATGTATAAAAGTAACCAACTTGAAAATAGTACAATAAAAGTCTTTGTAGTCTAGTGGAGTTAGGCAGTTCCCTCTTGACTAATGGTCAAGGTTTTGATCCTTGTGAGAAGCAACATGTCTTTTTATCACCAGCTTTTTGGGTAATCAGTTTATGTTTTGATCCCTAAATAGTCAATTTAGTTTATGATTTTCATAATAGTTTATTTGTCATTCAAACTGTTTCAAAATTTCAAGATAGTTTGAAATATGATGAATATTTTTAGTTATATGGCCTTTAAGTTTTTATTTAACTAAAAAATTTGATCAAATGCTTAAACTTGCATAGTTGGTTTGTTAATTATTTAATTTTAAATTAGATTTAAGTTTTTATATAACTAAAAAATTTGATCAATGCTTGAACTTTCATATTTCGTTTGTTAATTACTTAATTTTAAATTAGATTGATTAAATTCCTCAATTTTAAGGTTATTTTTGAATAAATAATGAATAAATTTTGCCGAATATTAATATTGGTAGACATTCGCCTTTAATTATTAAAACAGTTTACGCAGCACAATATTGAAATGAGTTAGTAACTTGTATATAGTTTTCTTATTTATCCCAAATTTAATATAAATTTTTTGTGCGCTTTTAATAAAATAAAGTGAGTTTTTGTTTAGTATCAAAAGAACTCCGGCCCCCCCGAAAGCTAAATCCTAGCTCCGCCCCTGAATCTAATAGGACAAAATAATGTTTGTCACAACTTTCCAAAATTGTTGCAGTGGACAAAATTAGGGCTGGGAAAGTAGACCAGACCGTTTGAAAAATAATGGTCCAAATCGGACCGCACAGTTTGGTCCAGACCGTAGACCGTTAAGTATGGTCTGGTCTGGTCCATAGTCTGTATTATACGATGTTTTGAGGAAATAAAATATTTTTTTTCTTGGTTATTGGTTCAATTTTTTATGCGGTTGACTAATTTAATTGTTCATTTTTCGTTTCGTACCGGACCAGACCGTATAGTCCGTGGTCTGGTCTTTGGTCTATACTCTAACATCTCGGTCTGGACCGTAGACCGCATATATGGTATGGTATGGACCAGACCGCACCGTTTCCCAGCCCTAAACAAAATAAAATATGAAAGTTTTTATGTGGGATTTAAGAAAGAGAAGAAGGAAACAGTGATGATGCTTGATTTGGGTACGATGAGATTGAACAATGACGAGCTCGGGTCATCAAGGCAGGAGATTTGGATTGGGTCTATACTTCTCTGCAATTAGTGAAGAAGGGAGCCCTTAAGGAGAGGGATCCTATGATCTAGACCTGGCAATCGGGTCGGGTTGGGTTTTGGGTTACGGGTCAAGTCATGTTGAATTGGCTGATTTCAAGTCAAATATTGACCCGACCCATCGGGTTTCGGGTCAAGTGACAGGTCATTTCGGGTTATGAGCGCTCTTAGTTACAATATCAAACATGCTTCATGTTGTTTTAAAGAACACAAATTTTTACATATGCATGGCAATAGTTTACCTAACACATGTCAATTAACATATTCTCCAATCCTCCAATGTTAATGAAATGAAATACAAACTGCACAAATCGTCAAAAAACAATCAAGTACTACAAGAAACACATTATATTTGATTATTTCCTTTCTCCCCCTCGTTTTTTTTTTTTTTTGCTCCTTCGCCATCACCAACCGACGTCTCCTGATTCCAGTTGACTCTCCTAGGAAGGTGCTTTCCTGGGTTTTAGGCTGCTGTCCCCGGCCACCAAACAAGAAGAATGGCTTTCTCCAGTATCGTCAGATCCGTCGCTGCCGCCGCACCTTTCGCCGATGCGGCTTCCCGATCCACCCTCTCCCCTTCCTTCTCCTGCGATCGGTTCAAGCTTCTGCCCCTTCTATCTACAAAAATGGAGCTCGCTGTGGCGCTTGTTTCTAAATTAGATGCAAGAACCCAGGGCTATGCAGCAGCAGGGGAACCACAGTCATGGTGACCGACCTCAACACTAGCAAGACCACCGATTTCGTCCTCAGCAGCAGAGCTTTCATGGCCATGGCCAGCGAAGGCAAACCCTCAGACGTCCTCAAGCTCGGGATCGCCGACGTCGAATACAAAAGGTATATAGTCAAACTACCATATAATAATATGAAAAGCCGACCCCCAAATTAGGTCACATATTTGGCCAGTCAGTAGCGATGGGTTCCCTTTGTTTCTTTTCGTTATCGATTGAGTTTAATCGTTCGTCTTCTGGGCTTTGTTCCTCCCTTTCGGTTATCCTTTTTTTTAGTTGTTCGGCCGATGACAAGCCCAACCGAGGGATAGGAATTGGCAGTCCATCGTCAGACGTCCAAGGGTTTTCCGGCGAATTGGTTTCTCTGGCAAGTCCTGTAGTTACGTCTCCTCCGTGTGGAAGTAAAAATGTAATTATTGCCCTTCCATGTCCGTTTTGGACCGGAGCGTAACGGACAGAGGCATGGTGAAGGCACTCATTATTTGGTGCATATGAGTCCTTAATTACTCTAATTACTATGAGCAATTCAAGAAAAACCCCATATTTAATAAGTTTCTTAATGCAGTTATTTTGGTTTACGTTTATGTTTTAATAGTAAATATCATATTTAATGTGATTATTATTTTTGTTCTAACATATATTTTAGTTCTAAGTGGGCGGAAGTTTAGCAAGCTAACGGTAGCTCTTAACCACCATTGAACGGCCTGGATTTGGCTTAAAACGACACTATTGTCGGAAACCTCCCGCGGATGGGAGAGTAAGACTCATTTAATTCTTTTGATTAACATAAGCGACCCTCCTCTAGAATCAGACCATGGCCGATATCAGTCTACGGTGTGGTACCACAAACGGCGAACTCGTCGGAAAACCTCCACTGTCGGAGAATATTGGCAATTAATGCCGGAACAGTTACAAACTGTTGGCGAGTAATTGCGAATTTTCAGTCCCAAATTTATTTTGCATTAAATTTTTCTATATGTGTAGGTAACGATTAATTGGCCTATTTATTGTTTAGTCCCATTTTTATTGTCAAGAATTCATGTCATTAACGGTATTAATCACATGTTCTACGATTTCAAACGATGAAGTCTTCCTTAGTGCACCAACTATGGTTTCTTATTTCTTTAGAAATAGTCAAATAGGGCTATCACCTGGCTCATGAATCAATTTTGGGCTCAAATCGAAAACGGATAGTCGAGAAAGCAATGAACATTTATTCTTCAGATGCCCCCTAGCCACCATATTGTGGACCTTAGTGGGATTGAGCAACTTTATTGAGACCGCCCGACTGTTAACTTTAGTCTATGGTGACGACATGTCATGGTCTCTGAGACCTCCTCATTCCACATTCTCCAATGCGTCTGCTTACTTTGGAGAATCTGGAAGTCTAGAAATAAAGTGATTTTTGAATTCTACCAACCTCGTGTCTGTTCCCTTGCCAGACATTTCTACAACCAGGTCCTTGATATCTCAAACACTCTCCTCCCTCCCCAACCCCACAACTCTCTTCCCAAACCATCCAACCGTCATATGGGTCTCGCCGCCAGACGATTACTTGAAGATCAATTTCGACGCTGTTGTTTGTGCCACCGGGTGTTCGTCTAGGCTTGCTGCCCTTGGGTAAGACGGACATGTGGCGTTGGCGTTCGGGTTAAAGTATCAAGGAATAGTCAACCCTTCCCTGGTAGAGCTCCTAGCCATTAGAGACGCTATTTCCATAATCACCTGAAGATCTTTGACTCACGTAATAGTTGAAGGTGATTCCGAAGTGGTCGTCAAGCAGATCCGGCAAGGCTTCATAGAAGATTCGATTGGTGGTCTGGTGCTACGAGAGTGTCGTCAGATCCTTAGCTCTTTGTCCATGTGTATAGAGTTTAGGGCGGTTCCTAGAACTGCCAATAGTGCTGCCCATAGAGTGGCGCGTAAAGCACTGCTTTTGTCTCGTCTAGAGATAGAATCTTTTGATTTTTTTAGGATGGCTTCATTAGAATATATTGTAAGGGGTCCTGGGTAGATTTGTATGAATAACTCTTGTCCTATATTGATATCACTCAGAAATAATAAAAAAAACACATTATATTTGATTATCTTTAAACCTCAAACATGTCTTTCAAATCCTTTAGAATTTTTTTTAAACATCTCACCAATTTATGAATGATTTTATCATTTTTCGAGTTACATATGAAATGGAACGCGTCTAACGGGTCGATCAGCTAACCCACCCTACTCTATCCAAAAATCACTGGTTAATTAGGTTCGGGTCATTCGGGTTTCAGGTTATAAAAGCTTCTACTTTTCGGGCGGGTTTGGTCGGGTCAACGGGTCGGGGTTTTAAATTGGCAGGTCTACTAGGACCCCACACTTAGCAAAAATTGGGTAACAAAAACCTTAAATGTATGCGTTTTACCATGATTCTTGAAATATAGGACCCCATACATTCACCGATACTACCTCACGTAAGGATCCCAATCAAATTGAAAATTTTAAGGACCCTAATACATTCAAAGTCTGGATACGCCACTGTCTGCGAGGATGGGTGGAAAAAGGCAATCCTATACTTTGTTATTTTTCATTAAAAATAAAATGTTGGCTGATAAAATCCTGATCAATAAATAAACGAGAAATTTGATAAAAAAACAAAACTTTTTTCTAACTAAAGATAATCATATTGATAAAAAAAATTACGCATTACAACCTGAACCCAGTCCAGACACGAAAATCATACAATCGATACGAAGTCGAAGACAAAGAAAGAACCTTCCTAACCACTGAATAAGTTACCCTACGATTAATCCGACCACCGAGCAGACTAAAAATTTCTAGAATGAGAGAATTGGGCACAAATCCCACATTTATACTTTTCATTATCAAAACCAATCCTAACCTACATTACTGATCATTTGACATATGAAAGTTTGCACACGTGACCAAAGTGATATTGGCATGGCATATACCTTAAATTAGGATAAAATGGTCCTTATTTTAAAGGAAAGGTAAGGTGTGGAAATTAACTCGCCACGTTCTAAAAGATGGGGTTGGGTACGAGACGAGGCAAGGAAATCAGAGGAAGGAAAAAAGATCTGAAATGAAAAGCCATCTAACTAAACTAATACACGCATGAGCATGCTCGTAGTCTTAAAACGTATGCCCACCCACATTTCATGCACATTACTAAATCAATTGCCAGATCCCGTGGAAAGTGGCCGACGGCGATACGCATTAATATTTCCGACGCTATGTATAACTAAATCAAACAGAATAATCACAAAACAAATACTCCTCACAAACATTAATTATGATATTGTTTTATGTATACTTACCTAACATTGTTATACAAATTTTACCAGCCGATCAAAATGTTGAAATAGATTTGAACCAGAATTTTTTTGTCACAAACAAAAGGTCACAAAAGAATATTACGTTATAACTAAGCAATTAGTCCATGCCTTTCCATCCATAATTTCATCCAAAATGGTCAGTTTGCTTGCTCTTGATAATTAACAAGTAAATTTTCAGATTTCACTCATATTTAATATAATTATGCAAATGCTATATAGACTACTAAACATATTATGATGTATCAAAAATAATAACTTACGTTAACATCATTACACAATTCTATTTCCTACAATCTATCTATAACGAGGAATAATTTTTTTTCTTTAATGAATTACAAATTTCATATTTTATTTTTAAGTCATCTACACATATTATAATACACCGAAGGAAAAAACGTAAGCCCCATTTCAAATTTCCTGCAACGAGAGTGAAAGTAGGAAGGACATTTTGGTCTTCATAATTACTTTTTTTTTTATTCATTAAAAAGACATGTACTAGGATTTGAACCATGATCATTTTAAAGAAAAACAAGGATCATAACCAATCACACTAAGTACATTTGTTGTATCTATTTAAATTAAAAACATATAATAGCAGGGAGAAAAAACTCTTCCCCCATTTCAAATTCCCTGCTCCATGAGCGTTTGTAGGAAGAGTAGAATAGGTAATGTCAATTTTTTTCTCTTTCCTCTGTGGAACGGGCCAACTTACCGTACACATGCGGATTTAAATGGGTCCAGAAGTGTCAATTTTTTCCTTTAAGCTCTTTTATTTCTCCGTGGTGATAAAATATATATGAAAAGGCAAAAACAATACTCCTTTTTATTGCTAAAAATAAAAAATTTAACAATAAACTAATGCATGGTATCTAATGGGCTAGCCGCTAACCATAAAATAAAAGAGTTGAATGGGTATGACCTACACGAGATTTGGCCATCAAGTAAAACAAATGAACATCACTGGTTTGCCATTCTAAAAGCGTTTGTAGGAAGGGTAGAATAGGGAGTGTCAATTTTTTTCTCATTCCTCTGTGGAACTGGCCAACTTATCGTACACATGCGGATTTAAACTGGTCCAGAAGTGTCAATTTTTTTCTTTAAGCTCTTTTATTTCTCCATGGTGATAAAATATATATGAAAAGGCAAAAACAATACTCATTTTTATTGCTAAAAATAAAAAATTTAACAATAAACTAATGCATAGTATCTTATGGGTTAACCGCTAACCATAAAATAAAAGAGTTGAATGGGCCTGAACTACACGGGATTTGGCCATCAAGTAAAACAAATGAACATCATTGGTTTGCCATTCTAAAAGCGTTTGTAGGAAGGGTAGAATAGAGAGTGTCAATTTTTTTTCTCTTTCCTCTATGGAACGGGCCAACTTACTGTACACATGCGGATTTAAACGGGTCCAGGATTGTCAATTTTTTTCTTTAAGCTCTTTTATTTCTCCGTGGTGATAAAATATATATATGAAAAGGCAAAAACACTACTCCTTTTTATTTCTAAAAATAAAAAAAGTTACGCATGGTATCTAATGGGCTAACCGCTAACCATAAAATAAAAGAGTTGAATGGGTCTGACCTACACGGGATTTGGCCATCAAGTAAAACAAATGAACATCATTGGTTTTCCATTCTAAAACAAGCTATTTTCTCTGGCATAAAATATATTATGCTATTATTTTATATCTTAGTGGCTAAAATATAATGTATTTTAAAGTTATTCAATGGTTCAACCTCGACCAACCCAATTAGTCCAATTTTTATAATTTCAAATAAATATTATATAATTATTTGATATCATAATGATCAAATTGTAGTGTATTTTACAGAGAATCGTTTGGTATTTGTTAGTAAAAAACTAAACAGAAAGATCTATTTGGTTATTCTAAACATTAAAACGTTCCTAAACATTTTCAGTTCCTTTTGAATTTCTATGGTTTTATTTCCGAATAAGTGATGTGCAAATGGCGAATTACAGTCATCTCTTTTCTTTCACTATTTTTTATTTTCAAATAGGATGTTTAAAATTAAAGAATAATTAGAATTTGGCATGGGTCGGTCAAACATGCGGAATTTCAAGTTTTGGCCCGTTTTGATCAGGTCTAATTTATAATCACAAGGTTCCCTGATACTCGATAAAAATCTCAATCCAAACCAGTTTGGCAGATGAGTCCGTGTTTACCACCATTTTCTAGGGATACGACAACGACGGTTCCTAACCCAAATCGTGTTGTTCGTTCTTGATTTTCTTAGATTTTATCATTGTCTGACAAAAACCAGAAAGCACAATGACGACAAGATGAAAGTTTTATAAAGCAAATTAATCGGTCAACGGGCCGAGTAAAACCTAGCAACGATTGTGAGATGCTCATTTCCCGAAAACTAACGAGATAGGCGATTTTTTATTCGATTTTCTGGAATTCGATTTCTATAAAATTACTCCACCTCATCGTATTACCATAAACAATATTGTTTCCACTATCAATGCTTTCTAGGTAGAATTATTTTGTAACAAATCTATAGTATCATGAAGTGTTTTTTGTCCATGTTATATTAGGTTATAACAGCGGTGGCCTGTCAGTTGACTCTAGAAGAGTTGTGGACAAATTCTAAGGACGGAAAAGGAGTGTGCTATCTGCCTGCTGAACTACAGGTTGTGGTCCGATTATGCTTAAGATTAATTTCCTCTCACCAAAAAAATACAACACATACTTTTTTAACGTGAATGATATTGTGTTGACAAATTTCAACTATGCAAGAGGGCATTAGACCTATATGAATCAAAATTCCTTAGTCGAACCAATATGATGAACAAGGTAAACTGTCGTCTTAATAAGTATTACATGGTTTGCAGTTTGTTTTTTTAATACGTGTTGACAATTTCCGCGTATGTAGGTGTGTGTTCTGATGAGAGATAATGCCCACTGGTACTTGGCTGTCATTAAGTTGGACAAGGAAGAAGTCCATATCTTGGATCCATAACCAACAGAAGACCGCAATTCCTTTCGACTACAATCTGTTCAAACGTTATAACGCAAAAAAAAGTAAATACCTCTTTCTAAATACAAACGTTTCTTATTTTGTACATATTAGATTTATGCAAGCCTTGTGGAAGATTCTCTATCGTGAACAAGGTCCGGGATTGTCGCCACCAAGGATTGCGGAGTTTTCGTACACAAATCCTTCAATGGATCAAGAACAACTACATCGGTAAGTATGCCCATTTTGTGTGATATTAAACGACGACTTATCAACTTGTTTATCATGCAATGCTTTCATTTTATGTAGGTCTGACAATGGAGTCTGGGTCTGCATGTGGATGTATGGCGCAAGCTAGGACTCCTCTTATATTTGGATAAAGACAATTCTAGTTCGCATATTAGAAAAACCACACTTGATTGTTATTTTTGAATCATGCGTTAAGCATCATGTTTGTTGATGTTGATAGCCATGCACTCAAGTGAGGAGGATGAAGATCGCTTTGTACCTTGTTCGAGAGCCCATGAACTACATAAGGCATATGGTGCTCACGGAAGCAAGAGCAGTTGCACCTCAAGTTGAAGTTGCAGTCGAAGAGTACAAGAAAGCCCATGAAAGGAGGAAAAAGGAAAGAGAAGAGCACAAGGAAACCCAGTCAAAGAGCCCAAGGACAACCGGATTTTGCGTTTTTTTTCAAGATGATGGACAACCATGTTATGTTTTGTTTTTCAAGATGATGGACAACCATTTTTGGTTTGGTTTGGTGAATGCTTTCTATATTTGTTTTTTGGTTTGGTTTGGTTTATTTTTTCATGGAAACTATATTGACGTTTCGGACAGCCATCCCTTCCGAATCGAGTCTCAAAGTATCTAGCTTTAACCTGGCTACTACCTTAGTCAACAAGTGGCAATTTCTAGCTTTCCAGTTACACTTTTGCACAACCTGAAAAGGGACCTTCTCGATTTGATCTCCAGCTCCCAAGTAATCCTTGTTCGTTCACAAATATCCCAGGTTCAATACAAATCAATAAAACCTCATTTTCATCAAGCCATGCGTGACGAACAGGCTTCCAAAGTGAGCTACTTGAAATGGCAAAGGGACTTGACCAAAATTCCAGCTTCCAACTTGTGAGTGAGGTTGCTTCTGTTTCAAGCCATTGTATCTTGTAGAGAGGTTTAATTAAGATCATGTCATTCCACTTCGTTCCCAATTGCCCTCGTCTAATTAAATTTGCATTCATGTATAGTTATCCCAAAAAGTAAAACTGATTGGCTCCCAATCAACATAATTAATGGCCAAAACCCGTACAAGGCAGATAGAAAATTCTTAGGTAATTAATTTAATGTTCCTAGGATATGGAAAGGCTTCCATTCCTTGAATTTTCACCAACGATGTATGCACTCCCCTTTTAGTGAGAGAATTCATTGTATTAATAAATACAATAAAAAGGCTTACATAGTTAATGGATTTTTTATTGTGTATAATTAAAAGGGTATTTTACTATAAACGAAGCATGATAGATTCACCGGGGGAATAAAAGAAGCATGAGTCTTGATCAAAAAGGGGAAAAATCATCATAGATAAAAAAAATCATTATAATCAAGCCATTTAATATCCATACTATTCACGCCTATCATCATCACTATACTTGTGACCAAATATAAATAAAACCATAATTTTCGAAAACCATTAAAAATTGAAGATGAAATAAGTAACACATTCTTTGACCTAATTGGAACTGCTTAGAACAAAAGTGGATTAAAATCTCCCCCAATGAAATTCATTTGCAATTTCATAGGTAGTCCCTACTTCCACTTCTATAATTTTGAGAAAACACCACTTCTCAACTTCATCCTCTCTACAACAATGAAATCCAAATGCAATTTCAATGAGTTTAACCAACATATTAATTAACCACTACTAAACAATTTATATATCGTCTCCATCATCTAACATCTTTAAAAAAGAGTAAAAAATGGCCCACCATCGGGTCCATTTGAATTGCAAGAAGAATTGCACATTATGCAAATTTGCACCCTTGCAATAGCTTCTCACATCATAGCAATTTAAAGATGCAATTGCACCTCCTTGCCACATCATCTTGCAAGTCACAAAAATTGCACCATTGGAGATGACCATTACTGCATCTCGTCACCTGTCTTAGGGATCCTAGCAATGGCAAATTCAAAAAATACTGCATGCATAGAAAAATCCAGGTCTGGACATGTGAAGAATTCAAAATAGGAGACTTTCCTAGTCAGATGATGTACTAGCTCCCCTCAGTACCTGACAGTTTTGAGTGCTGGAGAATAAAGGAAAAGACAAAAGACTGAAAAAAAAACCCAACGAAGACTTAGTAAACTTGTTAACAGAAGACATCCATTGCTGGCCCCTTTGCTGCTCCAACGCTCCACCCCTCCCTGCATCAATCGACTCTCATGTAAGCCGAGGAAGTTTGCTTGAGGAGGCCTCAGGGGTCTCTTGATGCTCCGTATGTCGATTCTCAATAAAAGTATTGGTCAATTCGGCTATACGGTACACCGCCAAATAAGCGCACTGGTCCTCCTTAACATAAATGCTCATATCCATCCCAACCCTTTCAAGAAAGGTGGTCCTTCAAGGTGGCATAGGGAAAGGCAGTATACCAGTTTTCCCCTTTGGGAGCAGCCTCGACCATGTTCAGGAACATGAGAGATGCGAGGTTAACAGGAACACGTCTTTGAGCTTGCACAAGGATAAACAAGTCGAGTTTACTAATAATGGAATGACCATGGTACCTTGGAAGGAAGCAGTTTACGATCAAACAGTGGAGGGATCGAAAAAGATCTGGGAGGAAAGAAGCCTGGATGTGCCCCTTCGTGAGTTTCGCCAATTCAACTTCAAACTCAAAATCGTACAACCGCCCAAGATCGCTTCTGCTCTCAATGGGGTGTCCTCTAGTGAGAAGATCAAGGATCTCAGCAAATTGATGAGGCTGAAAGCAGACTCTTTGTCCGAGGAAGATCGACACCAGATGAGAATCACAGGGACCAGAAAGCTGTAGATTGTGGTAGAACTTCCTCACCACATGGGGGCAGTAACTTGTGCTTCCTCGACTCCGGAGAACAAATACATTTTCCCAGTCAAGATTTTTTATTAACGCCTTCACTTCTGGAGGGAAAGGACTTAGGTGGATGAACTCGTACTCGGCCACAATTGTGGTTTTGCTTGTAAATCAAATATAGTCACCGAGACTGGCGGTGGATCGCCAGTCTTCGTTTGATAGAGATAGTATCCCCATTTCCGCAAACGATCTACTTTTGTTTGCCATGGAGTCTGGAGGAAGAAGGAATAAGGGGAAGGTGAAGATGGAGGAGAGAGAGAATGTAGGTGTAAGAAAAAGTGATCGTGGGGGTTGAGTCCGGAGACGTGAGTGTGATGGAGACGGTTGAGTCTGGAATGTCAAGAGTTAGAAAATGATATTTAAAAACCCACTTTTGAATGTTATTTAAAAGCCTGCGAAAATCAATGATCAGACCCAGTCCAACTAGAATTAGTCCCAAACGCACCGTTAATACATAAAACACAAATTAAGGAGACCTCTCCATCCGGTTCGAATCAAATTCTGTCTTCTTCATCTCCTTCCTCAATCCTCTGGGTGAGACGAACACTACACATCAGGAAACCTTAATTTCACCGAGTGATAGAAGTTTCGAGAAAATGACAAACGGTAAGACAAGATGACAAAGCACTAGCGACATGAACCCTAGGGTTAGCAAAATGAAAAGTTTGATGAACACAATAATAGACATGGTCACTGTAATCGTGTTAGAAAGAGATAGGCGAGGGGAAATAAAATGGCGAAGAACAAACAAGACAAAATAAATTGGGAAATTCAAACTACGTCGAATGTGGATGCAAGTAATTGGGATTCAAAAAGATGATTAAGTTGGGGAGTTCAAATTGGATGGGGAGCTTCTCTTGGAACTGTGAAGGGCCGTCCCTCCAAGACGAGAGAGGGATCGTGTAATTGGTTAGGGCGGCAGTGGGTCTACCCAATTGGGTTTGCAGTCTTAATCCATTTAATTTAATCGGGGCACTTAGTTGGACTAGGATGAAAACAATATTAACGCATAAGGAGGCTTTTCGTAATTTGTTTAGTTATTTAGTGGCGCAGTTAGGTTCAACAAACGTGATTCGTGGAGTTTGAGAATGAATGGTTAAGATCGGCCAAGGTACCCGTACCCCGGATTTTTCCCTGGGCACCGTAGAAGTCACCATATATATAATCCGACTATTTCCCGTTTGCTACCCGAATAATTAACCTAACCAAATAAATCCTCATAGTTCCCGCCCTAACACAATATCCGAATAATAAGCAAATGACAAATAAACCCCAATAAATATGTTTCTCACAATCCATCCCCCTTGAAGCCGACCTTGCCCTCAAGGTGGGCTTTCTTTCTTCATCTCGGCCCCGTCTGTTTCCAACTCCAGCTCCTCGCCTTCATCTTCCCAATTTCCTACCAGCAGCATCAAATGTCCCTTGGCGCACTGGTGCCCCACGGTATACCTCTCGTCGCAATTGAAACAACGGCCATCCCTGTGTTTCTGATCCATTTTCGTCTGGGTCAACCGCACGAACCCACGTGGTGGCAATCGAGCCGGGAATCAATCCCCAGGAGCAGCCTCGGCAGCCGCCTGGTTTGTAGTCACAACCGACGGTGAGGGCGGCACCGACCCTGCCCCAGCGCCGCCACCTGCTCCTCCACTGGCCTTCTGTACCCTTCCTACGGAGGACCTCCAGCTGGCTAACTCCTCCTCCTTGCGTCCTGCAAGTCTAAAAGCCACTCGAAGAGAATCAGGTTCAAAGACCTTGACCACTGTTGCCAATTCTGGATAAAGTCCCGCCATGAAAAGCCCCACCAATGTCTCCTCCGCCATCTCCTTGCATTGATTCCCGAGCATTATAAACTCGGATCGGTACTCGGCCACTGACCCAGTCTGCTTCAGTTTGGCCAGCTGCTCTGGTGCCCATCCTTTCGCCTTGCCGAATTGGTAACAAAGCTCCTCTTGAAACCTGGGCCAGGAGATGTCTTCTCCCCCTACAACATATGCTCTTTCGGTCCATTCCCACCATTGGAGGGCATCTCCCTCTAGGTAGAAGGACGCCAGATGCGCCTTCCACTCTTCCTTGACCGGGTGGTTCTTGAACCACCTTTTAGCGGCATATAACCACAATCCCACATCCCCGGTCACATCGAATTTCTGAAACTCAATTACCGGGGGTTTAGCTCTGAACACCAATTCCTGATCATAGTCATACAGAGGGTTGTGCTACCCATACCTGCCCCCGTTCGCTAGTCGGGTTTGGCGACCTGACCCGTAGCGATGGAAATCTGGATCCTCATCCTGCCGCCGAGAGTAGGCCCAGTCGGCCATCTCTCGCTGATACTCTTCCTCAGGCCCCAGCTTGGTCCCAGAGCCCTGTCCCACCTCAACTCAACGACTCATGCGCCCTGGGTCAGCTCGCTGGGTTCCCCATGGAGGGTAGCCCACCTCGGGTCCTGATCGGTCGTGCCCAATCCTCCCTCCAGCTCCACCCCACCCGCTGCCCGGCGGAAACCTCCCGGTTCGGCCTGGTCCGACTGATTTCGGTTCGACCGATTTTGGTTCGATCGATGCTTGAGCCGGCCTGTCACCCGATTGGGCCTGGTCTTGGGTCAGCCACCCAGCCTTGACCCGCCCCATTGGGCCCAGGGTCCACCCACCAGCCCTCTTGCTCCGCCAAGCTCTGCTCATCATCCTCGGGGCCCAACTCGTCAAATTCAACCATCTTCTTTCTGCGGGCCTAAGAGACCTCTTGGGCCGACGGAACCGGCAGCAGGCCTGGCCAGCTGAGCACCGGTGATGCCCGATCCTCCCTGCTCTTCCTTGTGTCGCCGTCCGTGCCAATCGCCGCACCCCGGGTCGGCTCCTGCTCCATCGCCTCGACTGCCCCGCTGGCCACAGGCCCTGGAGGCTTGGTTACCGCCGCAGCGGAAGCCCCGCCGGCCGAACTTTCCCGTTGTCGCGCCCACCGCCTTCGCCGGAACCTCCTTGCCGCCATCGTGCCCCAGCAACTTGGGTACCGCGGTTGCGGAACCGCCGCCCGACGCGCTGCCCTTAGCTGCACCTGTCTCCCTTGCTACGATCGACCGCTCCTCCTGCCTCGGCGCTTGATTCTTCAAGAAGTCGACCAACACCTCTCTCATGGTCTCCGCGAGGGCTCGACATAGGTTCTCGGTCACTGTCTTACCCATCTCCTCAATCGAGACGGTGATCTGCCCTCCCAGAGCTTCCATGGCGCCCGTCGAGTCCCGTGAGGCCGTCGTCGCCTTCTCCGTGGACTCTGTTAGGCTCTCCAGTGTCGTGACTATCACGTCTTACTTGTTCGTTGTTATGTTCTTCACGGTAACGATCTCCTTGTCCTGTTTCTGCTGCTGTGGTTTGTCCATCGTGTTCGTCGTTCTTCAGGTTCCGCTTGTCTTTAATAAATCAGCACACCGGCAAGACTCTGATACCACTGACAGAACTACGGATCTGGGTGTGCGATTTGGGATTGCAATGGATTAGGAATTGGGAATTTAGGTGAGGAAGAATTGGGAATTGGGTGAGAGAGAAGACGGAGTCGGGTTCCCGGAGAGGGAAGGCGCCGACGGTAGAGAGGAGAGGGTTCGGCCAAGGTGAGATAGAGAGAGAGAGAGTTTGGGAACAAGTCTGTATTATTGCTTTCCTTGACCTAACATAAGTCTAAATAGCAAAACTCAATGGGGCGTACGGTAGGATAGCGTATGCCCGGACGTACGCTAGCCTTTGCCATATATATATATATATATATAATCCGACTATTTCCCGTTTGCTACCCGAATAATTAACCTAACCGAATAAACTCTCATAATTCCTGCCCTAACACAATATCCGAATAATAAGCAAATAACAAATAAACCCCAATAAATATGTTTCTCATACTTTTGCTATTTTTGTGCTCTCGAATTTGTTTTCAGTTGCAGGTGATCGAGGAGGCTAATTATAGGTTGTTACGCATCATCTGTGGTCTCTAGAGGCTTTGGAATAACAAGTGTAATGTGGCTTTCGAGTATGTGCATCCTTGGATCTTGGTTCACCAATGGAATCATCAAGTGGTAGAGTTTGATCACGCTCCAACTGAAGAAGGTGGTTCAACCTACCTTCAAATGCAGTTCCCTGGTTCGCTTCCATTCTATGAGGCAAATATGGTTTTGCTACTTTTGAAGTGGCTACTTCCTCTGTGGGATTTAGAGTTGTTGCTGATATAATCCCAAGTGGCTCATGTACAAGTCTCAATTACTTGCCAAAGAAGCCATACAAGTTGACAAGAAAAGAGGTAAGAATTTTCTGTGTTGAAAGTGATTCAAGGTGTCTACTTTATGGCTTCATATTTCACAATTGGACCGATAGAAATTCAAAAGGAAGCCTCTACATTGAAGAGCAAGAGTTCCATTACATCTTTGAAGGCTGGGTGGCACAAGGTCAAGTTGATAAGGTCATTTTTCAAAGCTCTCAACATGCTATGAAAATACGAGAAAACTGTCCAAAAAATGACTATGGAAGCTGTTTTGGGTACCCTACTTTGAAGGCTTATTCTAGTTGGAGTGAGATTTGAAGCAGAAGGTTAGTGTCACATAAAAGTACAGGTTTCACTCTACAACCTAAAGGAATTTGCTGAAGATTTGGAAATAATTTTGACCATAAGCGAGACGTCCAAAGTTGCTATGAAGGACCGTTTGGTTTCTTGCATTATAAGGCTAAAAATCCTTGTGAAGCAAGCATTAGTTGTAGAATTAATTTCCTAGAATTAGGTTTTGTTTAATTCGTTTTAGTGTAGATAAAGGAATGTAAATTTCCTATAAAAGGCTCAATTCGTTTTTGTGCAAGGTGGAATGGAATAGACATCACTTTTGCCCTAATTTTCAAGCTTGTGTGTTTGTCAGTTGGTTGGGTTTTGGAGAGTTCCAAAACTTTCTGAAAGTAGCTTATTTGATATGACCCTAATTCGAGAATCCTCCCAAATTTGGACCAAAGATCAAAATTGTACAATGTTGAACTCTTTTTAGGGTTTTCTCCTTTCTTGAGTAGCACAAAACTAAAGATAAATGTGGAAATCGATCAAACATATCTGAAACCATGAGAAGAGCCAATTGGTATATGAAACCAATCAAACAATCTCGAACTCGTGGATAAGGCCAATCGATATCGTTGATGCTTACCACAACTAGATGCGTTCTCTGGTTGATAAGAGACCACTCAATTCTCCCGAATCCTCAAAGGAGAGATTAAGCAAAAAACTGTTCACTTGAACTTGAAAACACTCTAATTGATTGTTGAAAACTTGAATGAAAAATACAATAGTTTTGCCTCCTTATATAGGCAACGAATTTACATCCAAAACTACTAAGGATAAATAAATCCAGCATGAAAAAGGAAATAAAAAACCTTAACAGACAAGGAAAAGAACAAGTCAAACTTCCTCCTAGAATCTAGCCTTGAAATGTGCATTCCCCTTGTTTTCACACCTTGATGCTTTTCACGCTTGTGATTCCATTCACACCTTGATACTCCTTTTCAATGGCCGACCCTCCTTCCCTCCCTTTGAGCCCAATTTTGTTCTTCTCTTGATCTACAAAGCGCAATAGTGTGATGGACTTTCCTCCTAGCAAATTCAAGCTTGTACCTTCGAACTCCTTAGCCAAATAACTCGCAGTTTGATCTAGAAAAGCCTTAGCCTAAGCAAGACTCATTGGTCCTTCATTTTGAGCATGCTTGGTCTTGATGACCTCATCAGTCCCTCCCTCTTGAAAATGATTTACCCTCAAATCCGAATTATCATCTAAGGTGGTGCAAGATCAGAAATGTTGAAGGTTGCACTTATGCTTTACTCTCCTGATAGGTCAAGCTTGTACGCATTAGTCCAAACCTTCAAAATGATTTGAAAGGGACCTTCACTTCTGGCCAGAAACTTGGATCTCCTTTGATGTGGGAACCTTTCCACACCCAATCTCCTACTTCAAAATTTGAGTTTTTTTATGCTTATTGACGTTCTTCAAAATCTGCTTCGTCTTTCTCTCAATATTCAGCCTAGCCTTCTCACGGAGATTCTTCACATACTCCGCTTTCTGAGCTCCATCCATGTTCACTTACTCCTTCAAAGGTAGAGGTGTCAAATCCAATGGAGTAAGAGGATTGAACCCATACACGATCTCGAATGGAGAATACTTCGTTGTTGAATGCACGAATATATTGTAGGCAAATTCCACATGTGGTAGGCAGTCCTCCTACATCTTGATGTTGCTCTTGATGATTTCTCTTAGCATTTGAGATATAGTACAATTCACCACTTCAGTTTGCCCATCTGTTTGAGGGTGGCAAGTCGTCGAAACAAAAGCTTTGTTCCAGGCTTGCTACACAATGTCTTCCAAAAGTAGCTCAAGAACTTTGCATCACGATAGGAAACAATGGTGCGTGGCATCCCATGTATTCATACCACCTCTTTAAATAACAGATCTGCCACACTGACAACATCGTCAGTCTTATGGCATGGAATGAAATGAAATGCACCATCTTCGAAAATTGATCCACCACCACAAAGATAGAATCTCGAGCTCTCTTCATCCTTGGAAAACCCAATACGAATTCCATGGATATATCCACCCATGGCAAAGTTGGAATAGGTAGTGGATTGTACAACCCAGATGATTGCACCTTCGATTTAGCTTGTTTGCACTCAACACATCTCGCACGCAAGCTTTCCACATCTCTTTTCATATGAGGCCAATAGAAATTCTCTTGTAAGAAACTCAATATCTTGGCTACACCAAAGTTTGCAATCAATCCTCCTCCATGAGCTTCTCGTAGTAACAACTCTCGAAGTTGGGCACAAATCGCCGATAGAAGCCAGCCAATCAATGAAAGCTTCTTACTTCACTCATGTTTGTAGGAGTAGGCTATGCTTGAATCGCATTCACCTTCTCTTCATCGACCTCAACTCCATTACCACTCACGACAAACCCCACAAACACCACGTTTAAGGTGCAAAACGTACACTTTTTGAGGTTAGCATAGAGTTGCTCCTTCCTCGAAGTCTTCAATACAACCCTCAACTGCTCAAGGTGCTCTTCCATGTTCTTTGAAGAGATCAGAATGTCATCGAAGTAAACCACCACGAATTTCCCAATGAATGCTCTCAACACATTATTCATCAATCTCATAAACAAAGCATTTGTCAAGCCAAATGTTATCACGATCCATTTGTAGAGACCATGTTTCTTCTTAAAACTTGTCTTCCACTCGTCTCCTTCTTTCATGCAAATTTGGTGATAACCCGACCTTAGATCAATATTTGAAAACATGCTAGAACCATGTAACTCATCAAGCATGTCATCTAATCAAGGAATAGGATGACAATACTTAACGGTTATTTGGTTGACTGCTCGACAATCAACACACATCCTCCACGTATGGTCATTCTTTGGCACGAGGATGACATGAACCGCACAAGGACTCTGGCTTTCACGAACATGTCCTTTCTCCATAAGCTCATCTATTTATCTTCGCAACTCCTTTTTCTCCTCTGGATTCGTCCTATAGGCTGCCTTGTTTGGAATGGTATCCCCAGGAATGAAGTCAATTTGATGCTCTATCCCCAGGATTAGAGGTAATCCTTATGGTGCTTCCTCGGGAAAAACATCCTCAAACTCTTCTAGTACCAATCATGCCCTAGGTGGTACCTCTTGTATCATCTCTTGGTTGAGTAGTGCGCCCTTGATAATACGATGATCATAGGAACTCGATCATAGAGAGCTTGCTTCATATATCCTTCTCGAACTAGCATCATTGCCTTAGACTCCAAGCTACTCGAACCCTTCTTTGCTCCCTTTTCAGATTGAGCCTTCTTCTCTTCTTCTCACATTTGTTGCATTTTTAATTAATCTTCATACACTTCTCTAGGAGATAGCGGCTTCAATACGATCTTCGAATCCAGGTGCTTCAATCTGTATTTGTTGGTGACACGCTAAAAACTTGACTCGCTATGACACAACTCCTAACAATGGCCAAGTGTAACCAATGAAAGGGACTGCAGTATAGTGGCACAAGTAATAAATATTGAATCCACGGGTCTCTAGAGTTACTATTACTCAGCTTCAGTTCATTATCTAGCAAACTAGATTAAGGATTGATTTATAAACTACTATACTGACTACTCTACTAATTACAAGTTGAGAACTCACTTAGGTATGATTCCCCCTAGCTCCTCAATTAGGTCCAAGTTGAAATTACCTTTGGTTGATCTACTGTTGATTAAACTGCGGAAGATCCTAAATTAGCTTGGAATCTCTTAAGCTGACCAAGCCCTCTCAGACAGAATACCCGGCAGGCGACTAGCCTTCACCGGGATAGACTGCTAAGGCGATTCACACAGATCTCCACTACTGGAATGAATTCCAGTACAAAGCAGTGAATTGATTGACTCTCGCACAACCAATTCACTACTATCAATCAAGGAAGCTCTCTTAACCTAATCAGATTCTATCTATCATAGGTTAAAGCAGCAATCAAGAGAATTTGATCAAGATTCAATTGACTCAATAAATCATGCCTCAATCGATTATAATCAAACAATATAGCATCCAAAACTTCATACAAGAAAGATCCTAACTCATGCAACTAGGGTTCCTCAAAACCTAAGTGAAGGGAAGTTACTCCATAGAGAAGAGAGAGACTGCAGAAATCTGATCTAGATCTTCAATCTCCATCTCCAAGCTTGATTCCCGAGCTCTAATGGTGAAGAAATCCTCCAAAATAGCTCCAAGAATGTTCCCAAGTCGCTCTCTCTCTCTCTAGGGTTCGTCCCTTGGGTGTTTGGGAACCAAAGACCCCGCTCTCACTTTCCTTTGGCTTCAATCTGCCTAAAAAAAACCCGATTCTGGGCAAAACACTGTCGTGGACACGGCCGTATTTTGATTTTGCCCGCCCGTGTTTTGCCCCGTGTTAAAAACACGCCCGCGCGCGTCGGCCAAAACACGGTCGTGCCTAAATATGGGCACGGCCGTGTTTTGATTTAGGCGCGCCCGTGTTTTTACTGCCGAACCTGTTCCCCTATATTCAATGCTTCGTTTCTCCCTCGTCCGGACTCCGAATCAGTTGCCGTTTGATCACAGACGCTCGTAGTCTCGTCATCTTTCATTTCATGACAAACTTGCATGATTCTTTGTCCATAAAGTGAGGTAGAAGTCCATTCTTCTTCAGGTCATGCCCGAGTTTCTTCTCCCGAATCGCCAATTGATCTCTGATTGACTTGAAACTTGCGCCTATGCTTCACTTTATGTGCTAGGACCTGAAATGTGACAAAGGAACACAACCTAGCGTAAAATAGGCCAAAGAAGCGATAATTAAAGCTCAAACGATCAAGAAACAAAGGGGAAAACATGTGCAAATATCGAGTCATCAGTTGGTGACGCCATCATGTTGAGCACTTCGATCAAACTTCAACGGCCTCCCAAGTAAGACATTCAACGCTTGCATAGGGACCATGTCACACATTACTTCATCCTTGTACTTGTTTATGGTGAAATTCAGCAAGGCTTGCTTCGCAACTTTAATCAAACCATCTTCATTAAGACATTGAAGATTGTAGGGTTTTGGATGAATTGTTGTCTTCAACCCCAACTTCTTCACACAACTCACACTCACCACATTGGTGCAGCTTCCTCCATCAATCACAACCGAAAGGAGCTTTCCATTCACCATGCACCTAGTATGGAAGAGGTTCTCACGTTGCTCAAGCTCTTCTTTTGGTTGAATATTCAGAACCCTTCGAGCTACACTTAATTTTCCTGGCAGTTTCTCCATCTCGATTTTCTCATCCATTGCTTCCTCTTCAGAATCTGATACATACGTGCCATTATCTAATAGAATCAATGTTCTCTTGTTTGGGCATTGGTTCTCCATATGCCTTCGTCCATGGCACTTAAAACACTGATTGCCACAAGAAGATGAACCATGTTCGATGCTAGGTTTGGCGCCCCTACCTTTGGCCCGAGTTTTGGTGCTTCTTTTGTAGGAACACTCGGTCTAGGATTTGTAGTAGATGTTGGTGTAGGTCTCGTAGTACTTGTAGAGGGTAGGAACCTCTGATTCTTCTATTGCCTCTCCACCTTATTGTACATAGCACCCAAGTCTTCTAACTCCATGAATTGATGAATTTCCACGACATTACGAATCTCTCGGTTAAGAACATTAGAAATCCTCGACAATCTTGTTGCCTTGTCGAAGAATTTGCAATGCTTGATGCATCTCCCTTTGATGACAGGCTGGAACAAAATGATCTCTCATGATTCCCTTCATCTCTTCCCATGTTTCAGTAGGTCTGTGCCTATCTCTTCTCCTCTTCCTGCACAATTGATCTCACCAAACTAAGGCATAATCCGTAAACTCAATAAAATCCATCGCCACCTTCCTCTTTTCCGAATAGTTTTGATTATCAAAGATCACCTCCATCTTGTGTTCCCAATCTGGATATACTTATGGATCAATTGTTCCCTTAAACGAAGGTACAATTATATTTAAGCCTCTTAGATCATCATCATCATCTCGTTAGGCGCCTCCATCATACTCGTACTCTTCATAACCTTCCTCGTCATAGTAGGGGACGTATCTTCTTGCACCACGATGCCCTCCCAATGGTCTATGTCGATGAACATGCTCGTACATTGGACGTTGAACAGGTCGTCCTACCCTTCTTTCTTGATGTCGATCTCTAGGGTTGACATTTTCGATGGGTTGGGACTGCACTTGATCCCAAGGTTGAGGCTGCTCTTGTCCACGCCTCTCTATTGCAATAATCTTCTCGTCGACTGCGGTTTGGCGTTGAAGCTCGGTCTCCAATTGTGTAGACATTTTCTATATCATTGCCGCCAAAGTTTTGAATTTGATCTTCCATGATTTCTTGTCCAAGAAGACTCCATGAATGCACTCTCTAAGATCTCCTTCTTGCCTCACAAGAAACCCTCAAAAACATCCAAGATTTGCTTTCTTGATGTTCAAGATTTCCAAGAAACCTTGTCTTCTCCCTTGTGTTTGAACTGGGCTCTGATACCACTTGATATGATTCTAATTCGAGAATCCTCCAAAATTTGGACCAAAGATCAGCATTTCACAACGTTGAATTCTTTTTAAGGTTTTCCCCTTTCTTGAATAGCAAGAAACTAAAGACAAATGCAGAAATCGATCAAATAGATACGAATCCGTTGGAAGGGCTAATTGGTTCTATGAAACCAACCAAACAATCTCGAACTCGTGGATAAGGCCTATCGATATTGTCTATGCTCGCCACAATTAGACGCGTTCTCTAGTTAATAAGAGACCACTCAATTCTCCCGAATCCTCAAAGTATAGATTAAGCAAAATTGTTCACTTGAACTTGAAAACAATCTATTTGATTGCTGAAAACTTGAATGAAAAATACAATAGTTTGGTCTCCTTATATAGGCAACGAATTTACATCCAAAACTACTAAGGATAAACAAATCCTACTTGAAAAAGGAAAACAAAAACCTTAATAAACAAGGAAAAGAACAAGTCAAACTTCCTCCTAAAATCTAGCCTTTAAATGTGTCTTCCCCTTGTGTTCACGCCTTGATGCTTTTCACATTTGTGATTCCATTCACACCTTGATACTCCTTCTCTCCTTTTGAGCCCAAATTCGTTCTTCCTTGATCCGCAAAGGTCAATAGTGTGATGGACTTTCCTCTTAGCAAATCCAAGCTTGTACTTTCCAACTCCTTAGCCAAATAACTCGCAATTTAATCTCGAAAATTCGTAGCCTTACCACGAGTCATCGGTTCTTCATTTTGAGCATGCTTGGTCTTGATGACATAATCATTATTGATCTATAAATCCCACTCGATTACATCAAAAGCAACCTTTTAGCGATTGTGCCTTCTCCCAGTTGTGGAATTGCTCTTTCGTTTCCATCAAATCCGAGTCCAAACTAGCTATCTCACGCTTGTTTTGGCCCTGCTTCGTATTTGATCAATCCCTTTTATTGATCAAGAATGGTTGTGCTGATCCTGACTCCTTTAGCTCAAGTTGAGCCCATATTAGTTGGATTCGTCCTTCCCTTGCCCACTAGGGATATCATGTTTGCGCAAGAAACCCGGTACTATAGGATTCATTATCCTTCTTTGTTGGAAGCCTTCACTCTTCAAGATTGTTTGATGGCATGTCGAGCTAGAGAGCTGCAACAAGTGATGGTGGGGGCAATGCTAAGGTCATCATTGACAAGTTCCTCGTGTGGTGTGTTAGGGATGCTTATACCGGGGCTATTCAATGTGGTGATCACGATCTTAAGATTCGTAAGAGTCTTGTTAAAGTCAGTCCGGTTATAAATAGTGAGAAAGTCACATGATTTAAGACGATTGGTTTCTTTTGCATCTTCCTCTATCTAACTTGAAAGCAACTTTCTTGCTTTGCTTTATTAGTGGGGTACGGGTATCCCCACTTAATTATATTTTTCTCAAAAAGAAAAGGTTAATATTTTAAAGTGGCCTGAACTTTACACTAAATGACTATCTTGGTCAATATTTTTTGAAATGTCTATTATAACCTAAACTATTATCCATAAAGCCTAATTTGGCCCGAACCGACAGTTAGATTAGACGACCAACACTGTTAACTAACAGTTGATGACTTGATATATACACATGTTTTTGTCCACCATTCATATATCGTTTGAGTCTCATCTCTCGTGTATAGGCCGATTTCACGCTAGGTTGTTCGTGTTTGTGATATTTCAGGTCCTAGTACGTGAAGGAAGGTTTGGGCATGAGTTCCGGGCCGATTGGACGAAGTTGGAACGTTTGACGAAAAGCTGGAAATTCCACACGGGCAGACCTAAATTCCATAAGGCCGTGTGACTTGGTCGTGTGGAACCCCCTTTGCGTGGGCAAAGGCACATTGTGTTAGAAACAAAGTTTCTAACGGTTGTAGAATTAGGGAAATTGGCTAGATCAATTAGGGATTGATCGAGCTAGGGATTGGGAATGGAAGAATTTAGGAAGAAGAGAGGGGAAAGGGGCTGCCGCCGAGCAGCCAAGGAAGAAAAGAGAGGAGAGGAGTCGGCGCTAGGGAGTGAGAGAGAGAGAGAGAGAGATTAGTTTAGGTTTTCTGTAATTGATTGCCCCCTCCCAAATTACACCCTACTGCAGATTATATAATCCGCTAATTCCCTAACTGCTACCCACTTAATAAAATGTAACAACCGACTCCCCGCTTATTGCTAAATACCCCCAAATAATCCCCCAATTATCCAAGACCGACAATAATACGAAATAACAAAAAAGCTTCAAATTGTTTGTTTCTAACATCCCCGCCTCCTTGGGAAGCAACCTTGTCCTCAAGGTTGCGGCTTCTCTTGCTCTGCTCCGGATTCCTCTGCCATTTCATCCTCTGCCTCATCTTCCCAGCGTCCCACCAAGAACATCAAGTCAGGCTTCCCGCATTTGTGGCCAAAGGTGAACCGCTCGTCACAGTTAAAACACTTCCCTTCCCGCCTCTTCTGCTCGATCTCTGCGGGAGATAGCGTCCTAAATCTCTTGGGTGGTGGCCTCGGTCCCGCGCGAATGGCAGCCGAAGGTGGGCCAGCCGCCGCACCCCCTCCAGAACTAGGACCCGATGCTGCTGCACTCGCCCCGCCGCTCATCCCACTACCACTGCCTCCTCCTCCGCTCGGCTTCTGATAGCGGCCTATCACTCCCCGCCAGCTAGCCAGCTCCTCCTCCTTATTACCTGCAAGACGGAAAACAGCTCGAAGTGAATCGGGCTCAAATACTCGTACTGCTGCAATCTCTGGGCGGAGTCCCGCCATGCACAGACCCACCAATGTCTCCTCCGGTACGCCCTTGCACTGGTTACCCAGCTTGAAGAACTCAGCTCGGTACTCCGCCACTGTCCCCGTCTGGCGCAGCTTAGCCAACTGCTCCGAAGCCCACCCTTCCGACTTGCCGAACTGATACCTCAACTCCTCCTTGAACATCGGCCAAGTAATTAGTGTCCGAGCTTCAGCATAGGTTCGCTCCATCCATTCCCACCACTGCAATGCATCCCCCTCTAAATAAAAGGATGCCAACTGAGCCTTCCGTTCTTCCCTAGTGGGATGGTTCTTGAACCACCGTTCCGCGGAGTATATCCACAGACCTGCATCCTCCCTGCCATTGAATTTTGGGAACTCAATGGTAGGAGGTTTAGCTCGGAACACCATGTCATCTTCCGCCTCACCACCTCGGGAATAACCGGCGTGCCTCCCATACCCCGGTGCCTCACTGTGATAATGCTGCGAGAATCGAGGTCCCCCTTCATATTCCCACCCATCCTCCTCCTCCTCCTGATATCTCCTTCTTCGGCCCATCTCATTCCTCTGCCTCTGATCCTCTGTTCCCGATCCCATGAATTCCCTACCGGGGCCTTGCTGATTCACCAAAGAAGGGTGGGGGCCACTATATTCATCGAATTGGCCCGGAAACACTGGGTGTCCCCTGCTGCCCGTGCGCCCCAACTGCTGTCCCGGACCGGCCCTGGTTCGACCCGGTTCGGTCCGACCAGCCTCGGTCCGACCGGGTTCGGTTCGCCCGGGTTCGGTCCAACCGGCCTCGACCCGGTTCGGCCCGACCGTTAGAAGTTCGGCTCGGACCTGCCCGACCCGCACTCTCGCCCCGGCCCGCAGCCCCTCGGCCCAAGCTGCTCGGCAGCCCCACCTCCCAGCCGCGGCCCGCCTCGCGTCGTCCTCCACCCGGCCCGCCTTCTGGCCCAACTCGGCCCACCTGGCTGCCTTCATCCTTCCTGCAATCCGCCCCTGGCCCATACAACTCGTTAGGCCAAGGCCCGTGATCATACTCCTGCTCCAGGCCCATCAACTCTTCCCCCTCCAGGCCCGCTTGCAGCTCCGGGTCCACATATTCGGCCATCTTGGCCTTGCCCCGCGCGCGCCTTCTCCTGGGCCGAGGGGGTCGGTAGTAGCCCATCTTTGGCTGCTGGGCCAAAGGAAACTTGGCCCGCACGCGACCCGGGTGGCCGGCTAGGGTTGACCACCGCCCCGCTCCTCTCGCCCAATCCGTCCGCCGCCGCATTCGACGCGGGCCGCGCGGCGCCCTGGCCGCTGGGCGCTTCCACCGAGGCGGATCCCTCCTCTGGCGCGCCTCCCTCCACGTGCAGCTGGTCGCCGCCGCTAGCTCCGGCCCCGGATTTCTTCCAGGCCTCCGTCAGGTCGCCCACCTGCCCCACCAGCGCCTCCACAGCCGCCGCCAGAGCCTCAAGGGTGCGGCCCTGATCCCTAGCCCTCACCTGCAGTCCCTTCAACTCCTCCTCCACCCGCGCCTGTCTCTCTGCTTGCGCCTCCAAGTCTCTCCTCAGTTCCTCATAGCCTGTCAGATCCTCCACCGCCCCGTCTACCCCTCCGTCGCCTGCATCGGCGCCCTTCTCTCCCGCCTGGGCCGCCTTCTCTGCTGCCTTCATGGATTTCGTCGATACCATTGCTGCTGTCCCTGGTTCAAGAGCTCAAAAGAACTTACTTTCGAACCGGACTCTGATACCAGATGTTAGAAACAAAGTTTCTAACGGTTGTAGAATTAGGGAAATTGGCTAGATCAATTAGGGATTGATCGAGCTAGGGATTGGGAATGGAAGAATTTAGGAAGAAGAGAGGGGAAAGGGGCTGCCGCCGAGCAGCCAAGGAAGAAAAGAGAGGAGAGGAGTCGGCGCTAGGGAGAGAGAGAGAGAGAGAGAGATTAGTTTAGGTTTTCTGTAATTGATTGCCCCCTCCCAAATTACACCCTACAGCAGATTATATAATCCGCTAATTCCCTAACTGCTACCCACTTAATAAAATGTAACAACCGACTCCCCGCTTATTGCTAAATACCCCAAATAATCCCCCAATTATCCAAGACCGACAATAATACGAAATAACAAAAAAGCTGCAAATTGTTTGTTTCTAACACATTGGCTGTGTAAGGGCCCATTTGGCCATGTGAGATTTTCAGGGAGTTCACACGGGCATGCCTAAATTCTACACGGTCGTGTGGTTTTGGCCGTGTAGCATACCTGGAGTCTAAGTTGAATGCGGCGTTTTGGAGAGCCACACGGTCAGACCTAAATTTCACACGGCCGTGTGGCCTGGCCGTGTGATCGGGCAGAACTGGATTTTTTACCCAATTTCGGGTCTTCGAAGGGGGAATCAAGTTTTTGAGCAAAAAATAGAGCTTTAGAGAGAGAAAGTGCGAAGAACAAACCCTAGGAGCTATTTGGAGTGGATTTCTCACCATTGAAGCCCAAATTGAATCCCCAGGAGTGAAGATCGACATCCCAGAGCAGATTATCCCCATCTTTAATGTGTATGACTGCTCTGATTTCTGTTTTCCTCTCTCTCTCTCTATCTCTCTATGGAGTAGAACCTTCTCTCACTTGGGTATGAAGAACCCTAGTTCCATATGTTAGGGATATTGATTGTAATGACTTTTGGACTGTGATACTGCTTGATTATAATAGATTGAAGTGTTTTGATTGAGTCAATTGAAGGCTGATCAACTTTTCCTGATTTCTGCTGCAACCTGAGATAGATAGAATCTGATTAGGTTGTTAGAGCTTCTTCAATCGGTAGTAGTGAATCGATTATACGAAAGTTAATTGATTTACTGCTTTGTACTGGAATCCAATTTCAGTAGTGAAGTTCTGTGTTAACTGCCTCAGCGTTCTATCCCGGTGAAGGCTAGTCGTCTGCCGGGTAGTCTGTCTGAGAGGGCTTGGTCAACTTAAGAGATTCCAAGCTACTGTCGGATCTTCCACATTTTAATCAACAGTAAATCAACCAAAGGTTATTACAACTTTGACCTAACTAAGGAGCTAGGGGGACTCATTCCCGAGTGACTCTTCCCTTGCTTAAGAACTTCAAACCATTTCCTGCTTTCTTACTGCTTTTTCTTAAAAGCACAATCACTCGACTTAGTTTGCTAGATAATAGATAATCACAGAGTAGGCAGTAGATCTAGACCCCGGGTTGATAAATAGAACTTGCCACTATTCTGCATTTCCAGACTGCGATTACACTTTGTCGTAGTTTGGTGTTGTGTTTTACCGTGTCAAGTTTTTGGCACCGTTGTCGAGGAGCTTCTTGGAAAGGACCCATTTGCAGTGTCTCTTTTCCAGAGCAAGACCACATCAACATCAATCCCTCTTGGTGGATGCGATGGTGGTCAATCGATCATATCTTATCTGATTTGGGGCAATGAGACAAGAGCATACGCGAAGGCAGTGGCGTAGCCAGGATTTTGGGTAAGGGGTACCAATTTAAAAAAATTAAAATGATTAGTAATTTTTTATAGTGACCCACGACGGGTTCTCATATTTTGAAAAGTCTGTAAAATACATTCATCATCCAGACTATCAAGAATGACACGCTCAATGTATCCTACCAAAAAATCATTCATGATATCATCACTCATCCGACTCCGAAGAGTGTTCTTCACATACTTCATTGCCGAAAATACTCTTTCAACACATGCAGTGGCGACTGGTAGCAGCAATGCTAACCTCACAAGAAGATACACAAATGGAAATCTCAGATGCCGTTTTGTAGAAACCATCTTACTAGAAAGCTCAACGATCTCCTTTACTCTAGTGAACCTCTTATCTCTCGTCATCTCATAGATATAACTATAACTGTCTAGCTGAGGATCAAGATGTAAGATATCTTGTTCAGAGAATGAAGGGAGATGAATGGTGGGACTGGGTCTGGGAGAAGTCTTGCTTGTTAGGCCCGAAGTTCTGATTGCTGCTTGAATAAGGATATGTACAATTATGTGTTTTTTAATTTAATTTATTTATTATTTGTAAACAGTAAATTAATTGTTGTATTGGTGTATCACGTAAATTATATACATACAATAAAACGTATTGGTGTATCACGTAAGTAATTGTGGTTTAATTGAAGATGCCAAAACTAATAATAAGAGGTTTCCATGTTCAAATCCTAGCTATAGCATAAACTGATACCCCTATTTTTTGATGTACTAGTCCTAATCTAAGGGTGTGCCATGGAACACCCTAATTAAAAGCTATCTCCGCCCCTGCGCGAAGGAGAGGTCTCGAGAGTGGAGACTTTATCTTCCTCAAGGCCATGAGTCATCTTCTTCACCTATCACAGCACTTGCTTGTGACTTGAGACTCCACATCATTGACGAGAACCTTAACTTCAAGGAGGTTCTGGGGTGGACCGAAACATAGGAGCCACCGTCTAGCTAAGACGGTAAAGAAGCGCTTGTGGGGAGGCAACCCCACCAAGGTTTGTTTTCCTTTCGTTTTTTTTTCTGTTTGTCCACTTGGAACTATAATTTCTATCACCCAGTGTGTTTTGATGACTCTAGCCCTACTGACTGGTTCGATTTCCAGTCCCCCGACAGTCCGTATTTCCAGTAACATCGTTCCTCTTATCTTTCCCTCTGCTCCATTGAGGGCAATGTCGTGCTTAAGTGTGTTGGGGGGTGTTTGGAGCCTAGTCCACTGTCCAATTTGATGAATTGAGGGCTCCAAGTACCGTTCCCTGCAATACCCTGCTCAGTATGCTTTGAATTGACAGTCTTTATGGTGATATGCAACCTAGGGAGGTAGTTGTAGCACTATGGAGGATGTTGAAGTATAAGATTTTTCCTATCTATCTCTCTACTGTGCCGGTTGATTTTGTGAACTAGTGAAGTTAGGACCGTTGATTTATGTGGTATTGATGACTCCCCTTATTTTGTGTTCTGGACTCGTGTATTGGAAAAGAGTGCTCATGTGTGAAATGAAAAGGCAGTTGGTCCTCCATGTCAAAAACTTTGAAATCTTGAGACATGGGGTAAGCCCAACGTGTGTGGCAACATTCATTGCACAAAATCTGGTTTTGGAAGAGATTTTAGTGATCCTTGGTGGGGTAGGCCTACAAGGTGAAGCTAAGTTGTCTCTAGTACAAGTAAAATTTCCACCCGTTGAACGGTTTGCCTACTTGAGGATGTGTTTTTAAGGTCACGGATAGAGCTTCCGCCCCCCCCCCCCCTTTAATTTCATTGACCCTCCACACGAAGTGAGGAATATGAGTTAAAAGAAGTACTCTGGCGAGCAGCAGATGTACAGAAATTGCTCTTGCTCACCTAATAAGGGCAGACCGCGCATACAAACTGCAGTTGTAACCCCAACAAAGTAAAACAAAAAGAAACAAATAGTAAGAAGAAGGGGTTCCAACAAGTGAAATGAAATGAAAGAGCACCCGATACAATGAGTCCCTGTTTGTGAATGGTGTGAGTCTCCTTATCCATGAATTGGTTGTCTTAGTTCCACTGCTTCTCATGATCCTGGCTTGAGTCTAGTACTCGCATTGAGAGAGATAGGGGGCGTCTTAGAAGACCAGTTGACCTCGTAAGTTGCTAAATGATCTAGAAAATCCTATGCCGACGATCGGGGTTGCGTGTTACTATAGAGGTCTGGAGAGCTGTATTGGTTCGATTCAAGTTTGCTTGGGGACAAGCAAACGGTTAAGTGTGGGGGAATTTTATGACTTGATATATACACGTTTTTATCCACCATTCCTATACTGTTTGAGTCTCATCTCTCGTGTTATAGGCCGATTTCATGCTAGGTTGTTCGTGTTTGTGATATTTCAGGTCCTAGTACATGAAGGAAGGTTTGGACATGAGTTCCGGGCCGATTGGACGAAGTTGGGACGTTTGACGAAAAGCTGTAAATTCCACACGGGCATACCTAAATTCCACACGGCCGTGTGCCTTGGCCGTGTGGAACCCCCTTTGCGCGGGCCAAGCTACACTGTCCGTGTAAGGGCCTTTTTTGTCGTGTGAGATTTCCAGGGAGTTCACACGGGCATGCCTAAATTCTACACGGCCGTGTGGTTTTGGCCGTGTAGCGTACATGGAGTCACTAAGTCGAATGCAGCATTTTGGAGAGCCACACGGGCATACCTAAATTTCACACGACCGTGTGGCCTGGCCGTGTGATCGGACAGAACTATGTTTTTTACCCAATTTCAGGTCTTTGAAGGGGAAATCGATTTTTTGAGCAAAAAGCAGAGCTTTAGAGAGAGAAAGAGTGAAGAACAAACCCTAGGAGCTATTTGGAGTGGATTTCTCACCATTGAAGCCCAGATTGCAACCCCAGGAGTGAAGATCAACATCCCAAAGCAAATTATCCTCATCTTTATGAGTATGACTGCTCTGATTTCTGTTTTCCTCTCTCTCTCTCTCCATGGAGTAGAACCTTCTCACACTTGGGTATGAAGAACCCTAATTCCATGTGTTAGGGATATTGATTGTAATGACTTTTGGTCTGTGATACTGCTTGATTATAATCAATTGAAGTGTTTTGATAGAGTCAATTGAAGCCTGATAAACTTTTCCTGATTTCTGCTACAACCTAAGATAGATAGAATCTGATTAGGTTGTTAGAGCTTCTTCAATCGGTAGTAGTGAATCGATTATACGAGAGTTAATCAATTTACTGCTTTGTACTGGAATCCAATTCCAGTAGTGAAGTTTTGTGTTAACTGCCTCAGCATTCTATCCCGGTGAAGGCTAGTCGTCTGCCGGGTAGTCTGTCTGAGAGGGCCTGGTCAGCTTAAGAAATTCCAAGCTACTGTTCTTTCGCAGTTTATTCAACAGTAAATTAACCAAAGGTAATTAAAACTTTGACCTAACTAAGGAGCTAGGGGGACTCATTCCCGAGTGACTCTTCCCTTGCTTAAGAACTTCGAACCATTTCCTGCTTTCTTACTACTTTTGCATAAAATCACAATCACTCGACTTAGTTTGCTAGATAATAGATAATCACAGAGTAGGCAGTAGATCTTGTCAACAAGTCATGTCATTATAAAGAAACATAAAAAAATTCTTAAATTCCACATATTTCTAATTTTGAATTATTAAAACTAACTTAAAAATAAAACAAAAAATTTATGGCTAATTCCACTAGGAAGCCCACACTATTCAAAAAGTGTCATTTGTGTGCTAAACTATTCAATATGACAAATCTGGCATTAACAATTTTTTTATTAATGTTAACCGTAGAAAATCTACTCAACATCTATGTTGGTTTGTGCTAATTTGTCATATTGAATAATTTAGAACACAAATGACACTTTGGATAGTTTTGACTTTCTAGTGGAATTAGCCCAAAAATTTAAAAATAACAAGAACCCAAATTTTGGCCACCACCCGTCGGAGTTCCTCTTTTCCTCGCGACTTAAGGGCTCGTCTAGCTTAGCTACATCTCCCCCCCCCCCCCCCACACACACACACACATCTGCTATGCCTCCCTCCTCCTCGTCGTCCTTCTTCTTTCGCTGGATCATAGCCACGGGAATTCAATAGAAAACCCCAAATTTCGTCAACAATTTTCGTTCCCCCCCCCCCTTTACAAATTAATCGACCCGTTCAAGCTATAATCAATCAGTAATTGTCATGAATAAGATGTATAATTCAGAAAGGAAGAATATATCATGATCGATATTCAGGAAAGTGACTCGAGCGAGTCGAATTTGCAAACCCCAAATGGAAGGACAACTCAGTTCTAGGCTAGTTTCAGATCGTTATGATCCAAAGGTTTGAAGAAACTGACCTGGAGATGAGGATTTGTGGGTGATAACTTAGAGGGGAGAATATAAAGGGCAATTGAAATTTGATTTCTAGTCGATTCCCATAACTCACCAAGGCTCGCTGGAGATTCTTGTAGAGAGCAATAAGTTCCCAAAGCATCCCTTGTGCTCTCTTCAGTTTCTCCTCTAGCTAATTCTCCTGTTGATCTATCTAAAAGACAGTGTCGTCGAGTAGACAGACTCCCACTCCTCTGTCTCCTCTTCATCATCACCACAAAACAGAGTAGCAGTCCCACTGCTTGACCCTGTTAACCCTTCCAGTTCTGGATGTTAGTATTTTTACTACCAATGAAGGTTCTCAAGATGATAGAAGATGTTTGTTATAAGTTCTTGTGGGGATTGGATGGAGTGAAGAGGAAGAAAGCTCTAGTAGCCTGCTCTCAGGTTGCTATTCCAAGGCAGGAAGGAGGTTTGGGCATAAGAGACATTAAGACCTGGGATAAAGCTTGTGTTATCACTTATCAAGCATCTGTGGAATATAGTATCTAAGTCTGGATCTTTGTAGGTGGCTTGGATGAATCGTTATACGATTAAAGGAAGGAGCATCTGGCTTCTTTCAGAAAGTTCAGTGAGTACTCTGTGAAGCTGGTTTGGGAATCGATTAGCGTGCCCCTTGCAACTGTCTCATGGCATCACATAGTTTGGGGAAAACCAGTTTACCCTAAACACAAGTTGCTTTTATGGTTGATCATCTTAGGAAGGATCAGAACTGGAGATAAACTGGTAAGCTGGGGCATGTATGCAATCTGAACTGTGTGCTATGCCCAGGGGGAGTGGAGAACAGAGATCATTTATATAGTGGTTGCTCATTTGGTCAGACAGTCATGAAGAAGATTCTGAATGAAGTTTGTGTGGTTCCTATGTTTGCTGATTGGAGTTCTCATATGCAGTGGGCAGAGCAGCAGTGGCTGCAGCAAACTGATAAAGCAGTTGTAGGCAGACATTTGTGGATCATGGGGATCAGCTACGTATGGAAGGAAAGATGTTCGAGATTACATGGAGATGCACGAGCTTCTACTCCAGAGAAAGTGTCAAGGAAGATCTTGTCTGAGTTTGCTATTATTTCCAGTAAGAATGTAGTCTTCCAGTTGAGAGTTTCGCGTATTGTTCATTCATAGTTTACAGTTTTCACATTCTAATGCTTATAGTTGAGTTTAGTAAATTGTAAACAACAAAGTGACATTTTGAGAGGGAGTTTTGTGAGTTGCAACTCCCTGGGCTTCAATGCAATTTTTTGATTACGCATAAAAAAATTGGGAAATCTGAAACTAAAGATTATATGGATTTTTTGAAACTTTTAAATTTGTTTATGCTGACAAGGCAGTGACATGGCAGGTTGACTGTTAGTTAACTATTTTAACCGTCCAACTTAACTGTCAACACTCGGGTTAAGGACAAATTAGTCATTATGGATGATAGTTTAGGCTAAGATAGAAATTTAAAGTAAAGTTTGTGTCAGCTTAAAATATTGGGCTACTACCACTAGAAAATCCGAACTATCAAGAAAGTGTCGCTCGTGTCTCGAACTATTCAATATGACATTTATGTCCTGAACTATTTTTCTGTTAGGTTGACCGAGTTTGACCTTCAATATTTAACAAAAAATCAGTTAGTGTTGACGTGGCATCTGATATGAAATTTTAAATATTTATTTTTATTTATATTTTCATCTAAATTGATTAAAATAAGGAAAATAAATAATAAAAAGTTATAAAAATCCCCAAATCGACTTAATCGCACTGATTCTAAGTCAACATTAAGTTGACTACCGTCTGATCAACCGTTATCTACAACAGTTATCGAAATCGCAGGACATAAATGACTCATAACTTCAAACGTTGAGACATAAATGAAATATTGAATAGTTTGGGACACAAATAACACTTTCTTGATAGTTCGGGTTTCTCAATATATTAGCCCTAAAATATTAACCCACAAGAATATTATCAACAGATACCACAGGTAGGGAGAAAGAGTTTCAAGCCTCAAAACAATACTAATAATGTGTGCACACTCATGACGTAAGCAAACTTGGCATATTTCTAACATTGCATTTTCTTTCCTTCCCAATCAATATAGGCATATCATGTTATCTACTCTACTGATTCGACATACCAATGTTGAAACGACCCTACCTTTTTTGTAAACCAAACCATAACTCAAACCGAAAACCGGTTACTTCGGAGCAACCCAAACCACTTTTTAAGAATAAACAAACTGACAATGTTTAAGAATTTCAAACGAAAAGCCCTAACACGTGGGCAAAATCTCAATCTCAAACACTTAAAACAACTTAACACAGAATCTCCAGTTTATATTAATAACCATGAAACAAAATAATTAACTATTCTAACTTGACTCCTCACGAGCTTTCTGATATCCCGTCAACGCTGGTACGACTGCTCGCCTCGCCCTCCTTCGCTAACCCTTCCTCGTCCTGGTGAGTGAAAAGGGGGTCAATCTTGTCGTTACTTCCTACGGTTTTTGCCTAAGCAACCCTTACTAACACATTATTAGGGTTTCTTGCCTTAGACGAAAGTTGTTCTCGCTTTCATCCTTAATAACTTATTCCATAACAACTAATAGAAGATCTTTACTCCTATGCTTGTCTTATAGAAGTTATTTACTTCTATCCTTACTTAATCACATAGCACTAGGGAATCACCGCGTTACGTATCGTCGTCCGGTGTCCCTACCGTCAAGGCAATGGTACTGTGTTACGTATCGTCGTCTAGTCCATGCCCGGTCTACTACTGTGTTACGTATCGCCGTCCAGTAGTGACCCAATATCCTCGATCAACTGTTGCGTTACGTATCGCCGTCCAGCAGTGATCCGACCATCTACCGCGTCCAGTAGTGGCCCAACCTCCCGGGGGTTTAATTACTTAACATTAACCATACATATACATAGCACAACGCGTGCCTCCACCTTAAGTAGGCGGTGGGATGCCTCATACACATAATCGCGCTTACTTGAAAATAACCAACATAACTAAATTAAAAGACCTCGATGGAGATTTTACCCTCTTTACGCTCACCTCGCTTCATGGTCGAATAATTCGATGAATCTAAACTCTTTACTCCTCAACGATGCTTGTTCATCTTCGCTTGTATACTCGGTAACCTATGTAACATTCTATAACTGATTACTACCAATTTCGATAAAAACACAACCCTCTAACTCTTCAAGCTGTTAAGATACATACGCCCTTGACAACCCATTACCAATCGTTTCATGTATTAAGCCACTTACTCGTAATATCCAATTCTACCAACTCCCAATTCGTCCATGCATTGAAAAAGAACCACGCACAATTGTCTTATATGATCTCCCTAACCAAGTTAGAAATTTTAACCCATTGCCATTTAGCTCCATGCATAAGAGTCCAAATTATTACCCGTAGGCATGATGTGGACGTCATCCACCTATGCCAAGCTTGGATAATTGATTCCGATAAACCCAGAACAGATTGTGCTTAAGGGATATAAGTTGTGGCTGTTAGATGCTTACCTCGACCATTGAGCCATTTCTACGCGGTTAGCCTTTCCCGCTGCCGAGTACGAAGGCCGCCGTTTGTTCTCCCGGTCGAAGAATCCATCAGTGTCCCTCACACCTCAATTGGTCCTTCCCTCCATTATAACATCAGGACCCGACACTATTCTACCATCATTGATCGCCACTCGTCGCCTAGTCTATTCAATCAGAGTCCCAATCCTTTGAATCTTCCTTCCACTCTGAAAAGGAATGAAGATTATCATCTCCCTGATGTAGTAGTTGCCCCTGCTGGTGTGAGCTGCAGAACAAACTTTGCTGCTGTCGCAGAGTCAAAGAAGCCAAAGGAAGCAACGCTGCGTTTTAGTATATATGTTAGAGTTAGTTTTCACTGTTTAGCTTTACACGTGTACAACCTTTATTAGTTAGTCATTTCTGTTTTGTTTTAACGGCTGGTAGATGGCAGAAAATGTAAAGCTAAGTTACTCTGTATATATACTTCCGATCAATGGAAAAGCTCACAATGAGCGATTTTCCCAAACCCTATATGTGTTGTATTTGGTTCCTTCTCATGGTATCAGAGCGCTACTCATCACCCTCGATCCGTTTTCTATTCCACTACTAGGGTTTGCTCTTGCGATTTTTCCTCTTCTTCTTCTTTACCTCTCTGTTCTCTAAGAAATGTCTAATTCTGGGTCACCCAAAGCCAGCACTCAGAAAGGCAATTCTTCTGAACCATCCAAAGCTATAATGGCTTCTTACGAAGATCCTTATCCCAACACATATTACCTCCCACATCAAGACGGCGCTCTACCCACCATCATTTCTATCAAGCTCGTGGATGGTAACTACCATACATAGAGTGAGGTGATGATGTTGGCTCTTGAGACGAAGAACAAGACTTAGTTCATCGATGGTTGAATCCCTGTTCCTCAGGTATCTGATTCTCACTACCAGTCATGGGCTCATTGTAATGGTACAATCCGCTGCTGGATCTACAATTCCTTGTTGAAGGCATAGCTAATAGCGTTATGAGACTTGCTTTAGCTAAGGATGTGTGGGACAATCTGAAGAACCGTTTTATCCAGGAGGATAATATTAGGGTTTATGATCTCAAAGGGCAATTGTTCAAATGTGTGCAGAGAGATCATTCTGTGAGTCAGTATTTTACTGGTCTCACCGTCATTTGGGATGAGCATCGTAGATACAGACTCATTCATGTTTGTCTATGTGTTACTCGTCCTTATGAAACTCTCAAGAGGTATCAGGACAACGATTTTGTAATCTAGTTCCTACATGTGTTAGAAACCGAACAGAAAATTTTAGGTTTACCGATCTGGAGCTGAGTCGCGGACTAGGTCGTTCTCTTTAAGATGTTTGCGTCACTTCCTTTGTTGCGCACGGCAGACTATCAACCGGTCGCCTCCAGGATAAAACAACTCATCTACTTTGCTCGGCGGTTTTGTGCTAAAACCGGAGCTCTCTGAATACACTCTCTCTCGTGTTTCTGCTCTCTTATTGTGTGTTTAGAGGGTCTGGGGATTGCTCTATTTATAGGATCAAAACCCTAGAATATTCCTCTTTCGTGGGGAATAAGTCGCACTTAATTAGGAAGATAATTACTCCCATAATTAAAATGTTTTCTATTAAGATAATTAACTCTAATTATCTTCATAATATTCCTTTTATTAATTATCCTTTTTATTTTCGTATATGGAAATATACAGGATAATTAACTAGGAAGTTCATTTATAGATTTTCAAAACTATTCATCCCACAATCCCCCACTTGAATAGTTTTGAAACTATCTTTGAGCATCAACAATTTCATAAGATCAGGCATAAGCTAAGGTATCGCGAAGATTTGAACCTTAGAGTAGTGGTTACACTTCCGATTTCATAAGGGTGACTCTTAGTCTTGAACCCTATCTCAGACAGTGTAGCACACCGGGTCTTTTCATTGAGTGGTATTCTCTCATAGCCGTGCTTTTATGGCCCTGCACGTTATCCCGGTTTAGTGAACGCTCTAGCAACTTTGTGACTCCAAAGTTCGATAGGGAGCTGCCCCACTCCCACATTCACATAGGTGAGTCTATCAGAAGTACCCCCAAAGTAAATTACTTCACTCCACATAGAGTATAGATCTCATTAAGAGTTAAACTCAACCTCCAAGGCTTTGGGATTCATGATTCACTATGCATGAACTTTTCTCAATATTACTCGTGACTTGTTATTACCCATTGAACCCGTTTCTTGGGATCTCCAGTCTATCGGGTCGGGTTACCATCACTTGTAATCCATGGTTTCATAGGCATAAGTCTCATACCATTCGTGGTATTTTGGACTTTTCTCTCTAGGTAATCCTTTCGTCAAAGGATCAGCTAGATTCTGTTAGGATCTTACATGATACACCCTTATTGCTCCTATCGTTAGGAGTTCTCTTACAGTACTGTGCTTACGACGAATTTGTCATTTCTTTTTGTTCTAGAACCGGTTCCCTTCTTTTGCAATAGTTGTGGTGCTATAACAATGAATCAACTACCGGAGGGATCGGTCTTTCCCATAAGGGAATCTCTAGTAATGACCCTCTCAATCAACTTTCCTCTATACTAGCCATTGATGGTTTCATCATTTCTGATTCCTTAGTTGATTGAGCCAAGATCGTGTACTTCTTAGACTTTCAAGATACAACTCTTCCCGCGATGTTTAACACATGCCCACTGGATGCCTTGAAGTCCTCTATAGGGTATTCTCGTCCGCATCAATATACCCTACCAATACAGCAGGAATCGTCAAGGTCTACTGTTCTCTTAAGGTGTCTCATGACCCCTTTCAATAGCATGTCAATGCTTCATACTTGGACAATCGGTAACCTGCCAAGTACCCCCACTATGTTGGGTCTCATGTTTATCAGCTGCCTCTCGCAGACTGTCGATGCTAGTATGTTCTTACTTTCCTACACCGTCTTTGGTGCTCTTTAAAAATTATACTAGGACCATCAAACATTTGTGCAGGTGTAACACGTATGTCTTATAGATCTTATTAAACTAATCTATAGAAAATTTCTTTCATTGTCCTATTCATTTGGATCTCTAAGCATAACACTTGCTTCATACATATCTTTTATATTCAAAGTTCTCAAACATGGTTTTTCACAATATTGACATCACAAGTCTTTGTTGCAAAGATCGACGTGTCATTCATAATGCAAGTGTCATTCTCAAATTTGTACTAAATGCACTTGTCACTTTCATTTAAAACCATTAGAGAGAACCAGATTATTCATGCCATCGTTTTAGAGTCTGTTTCAAATCTTACAATGATTTGTCTAGACTTCTTAAGCATGTTCAGGAATAACAACTCTATAGGTTGTCCCATGTGGATTTCTCTATCTAAATCACCATTAACATCCATATGATGCACAACAAAAGCAATCAGAAGACACATGAATGTTATATTGCATATTAGTGAATAGATCTGAAAGAAATATACAATTTTTTCCTCTTCGCCTAAAGCCTTAGCTACTAAACGATCATTATAATCGTAAACTAAACAGCCAGGTTTCAGCTTTTCTTTTAGGAATCCATCTATTACCTGACTTCATTGCCAGGAGGTAATTCTCAAAGATGCCAAATCTTGTTCGATTCTATCGATATATTACCTAAGGCTTTACAACCAAAAGGTAACTCAACAAGTTCAAAGTCTTACTAGACTCCATAGATTTCATTTCGTTAATAATGGATTATCCCACAATATGTATTCAATTTATACTCTAATCATCGAGTTAATACATCTCAATGTCGACATATACAGGCATCAATTCTAGTTTTATTTTCTCACATTTACAAGTATTCTCAATTTCATGCATAAAACCCTATAAAATTTGTCATTCATTAATGACTCATGAGGAAGGTTTCAATTCTTACCTCTTTTCAAGAAACCATTGCCTTCTGATTTAGCAACCGATAGCTAACAACATAATTAGCTTCTTTGTTCCTCTTTATTTCTCTTGTCGCACAGGAACTCATTTTCATGCTTCGAGTGACATCACCTCTCCCCAGAAGGCCAGAACCATATGAGAGGCCTCCACTGATTTCCCAAAATCCAAGCTCCAGCTCGTTGTTAATTACACGAGAGCTAACCTCAAATTCAGAAGTACTACATTCGAGTAAGAAATCCGAGCACTTCTACTATTAGGGGTGGCTATACGGTCCGGTCCGGTTAAATTGGCCCAAATTGATCCGGTCCAGTCCGGTTTTTTTGAAAATATAAGGACCGAAGATTGGATTGGATACAGTCCGGTCTTGATCCGGTCCGGTCTTGACCCGGTCCGGTCCCAATTTGGTCTTGATTTTATATTGAGATTGTGGGAATTTGAGTGGCCTAAGGCCTAAAAGGGTGAGGAGTTGGTTAAGTTTTGTACTAAGTGCAAAGGTTTGTGACCGTTTATGCAAATTACCCTTAAGTTTTGGGTGTTGAGCTCTCTTATCCGGTCTTTATCCGGTTTTTTACCTCAAATCTAAGCCCAAAGATTGGATTGGATTGTTTACTATCCGGTCCCGGTCCGGTCTCGGTCCGGTTTCCGGTTTTTCATCCGGTCCCGGTCCAAATAGCCACCCCTATCTACTATGCTATATAGTATTGGTGCTTTAATGTACAATTTGAAGTTGTACCATAACATTAAATGTATAAGTTTAGGTTGTACCATAAAGGAATTTGTATCATTATGTTATGGTACAACTTTACAACTTGAAGTTGTACCATCACATAAGGTACAAGTTTAAATTGTACCATAAAAGAATTTGTACAAAAAGTATAGGTACAATCTGAAGTTGTACCATAACGTTAAATGTACAATTTCAAGTTGTACCATAAAGAAAAAACTTATAGCACCAATGCTATATAGCATTGTAAAATTCCTCAAGAAATCCACGATATTTGGCACAAGAGCGGAATTCATTAACTAATTGATGTAGTAATTCAATATACTTATCTTTGGTGATGCTATATTTCTCCTGGTCTTTGAAAAAAATGAGCAGCCCACTCAAATTCTTCTTTCAAATTTCACCCGTTATCCTTTTGTTCCGTGGGCAATGACAGGCCCAGCAAGAGCCAACCAACCGATTGCTTTTTTTTCCTCTTCCCCCACCGCTTTGCTTGCCCGCGACGCTCAGAGTCTTTTACTCTTCTTCCTCATTTGACTTCCTCCTGCAAGGATAGGCTGGCCGCCAAGCTTGGTGGGTAATATTAATCCTAACGGTCCGTGCAATTACTTTAATTGCTTCCTATTCCTTTTCCTTCGTGTCCGTGGAAATCCAAATCAACTAGTAATCTTGCAACACTAAAGCAGCCAAATAAAAAGAAAACACGCATAGGAGGAAAAATTATATATTTGAAGGATTACAACTCGGCTTCATGACCTTCCTTATAATTGTGGTGGCTCCAATTCTCGTGTCCCTGGTTCAATTGTGCAGCCTCTCCATGTAAGCGCGATAGATCTCGTAGGCGTAAGACCGTAAGACCAGAATCGGCATCCTGTTCGGTACATATGACAACAACCGAGCGTCTTAAAATTGTTAGAAACCAAACAAAAATTTTTAGGGTTACCGATCTGGAGCTGAGTCGCGGACTAGGTCGCCCTCTTTAAGACGTTCGCGCCACTGCCCTCGTTTGGCACGGCAGACTATCAACCGGTCGCCTCCAGGATAAAATAGCTCATCTAATTTGCTCGGCGGTTTTGTGCGAAAACCAGAGCTCTCTGAATACACTCTCTCTCGTGTTTCTGCTCTTTTATTGTGTGTTTAGAGGGTCTGGGGATTGCTCTATTTATAGGAGCAAAACCCTAGAATATTTCTTTTTCGTGGGGAATAAGTCGCACTTAATTAGAAAGATAATTACTCCCATAATTAAAATATGTTCTATTAAGATAATTAACTCTAATTATCTTCATAATATTCCTTTTATTAATTATCCTTCTTATTTTCGTATATGGAAATATACAGGATAATTAACTAGGAATTTCATTTATATCTTTTCAAAACTATTCATCCAACAGGGTCTTAATGGGGAGTATCAATCAGCTCGTACCCAAGTTCTTATGCTTCCAATCTTACCGCTTATTGATATTGTGTTCAAGCAAATTCTTCTGTTAGAACGCCAATTAAAAGTTATGAACAGGGGATCTGGAGTTGAATCTCTTGCTCTTGCTGCTGGAAGTTCACAAAACTGCAACTACCAGAAAGGGAAAGGCTATCAACAGTCTCACCCACAGCAGCAAACCCAGCAATCTGATGGCAAGAAGTTTTGTGCATATTGCAAGAAAGAAGGTGACCTCATTTGTGATTGTATAAAGTTAACGAACAAGAAGCCTAGAGAGGGAGCAAATGCTGGATTTGCAAGGTCAGTTGAAACATCATTGGTTCAGGACTCTGGATCCACTCCTTATCCTCCCAGAGCTCCACCAAGCTTGAATCAACTGTTTACACAGGATCAAGTGGATCAACTTAAGCTTCTGCTGACTCAATCTCCTTCCCCAAGTCCTTCACCTCAAACATTACCGTCAATTCACTCTATAAATGTTGTGATTAGAGCTGATCCTCAGCAGGCTCACTTTCCATCAGCTTCAGGTACCACTGTCCTATCTGCTTTGATTCCCTCTTCTGGTGAACCATTGTGGGTCCTGGACACATGTGCCACAGATCACATTGTTTGTGATCTCAAATACTACATTAAGTATAGAACTGTGAATGGAATTTCTGTGACTCTTCCTAATGGTGCCCAAGTCAAGGCCACACACATAGGGATAGTCAAACTTCCATGTGGATTGTTCCTTTCCCAAGTTCTATTTGTTCTTGTTTTCAGTTAATTATAACTTAGTGTATGTTTGTAAATTGACCAAAACCAATCCAGTATCCCTTACCTTTCAATCCTCTTTCTGTGTCATACATGACCTTATTACACAGAGGAGGATTGGTTTATCCCAAGTGGATAGAGGTCTTTACTTGTTCACCAAGACACCAGTTCCAACCTTCTCCAAGTGTTTTGCCGCTTCCACCTACAACCTTCAGACTCAAGTCTTTGACATCTAGCATGCCAGATTAGGCCATCCCCACATATCTAGAATTCAAGCTATACATAAACAATTTCCTGCTGTAATTCCTTCCAAATTCTCCCATTGTAATGTCTATCATCTGGCTAAACAGAAACACCTTCCTTTTCCAGACAACACTTCTATTGCTTCTACTGTTTTTGGAATCATCCATGTAGACATTTGGGGTCCTTTGAATACAACTTCATACAATGGTTTTAATTTTTTTTTTTTTTTTTACCATAGTAGATGATCATTCTAGATGTGTGTGGACCTTTCTCATGAGATCCAAAGATGGATCTCGTTCTCTGTTGAAATCTTTTTGTGTTATGGTTCAAAACCATTTCCAGCAAACAGTCAATCATCAGAACAGATCAAGGGCAGGAGTTTCATATGAATGATTTTTACAAGGAACATGGAATTGTTCATCAGATGAGCGTGCAGCGGTGGAACCAGGGGGAGGCCACACTGGGCCCGGGTCCAACCCTCCTCCCCCATGGTGTAATTTCCAGGGCCTATAAAACTCAAGGCCTAGCCATCTCAGTCATTAGGGCCCAACCCTCTATCCGCTTCCCGGACCCAATCCTTCTCTCATTATATTTTTCCCTGCCAACCCCAGTCTCAATCCGCCTTCCAACCCCAAGCCCTCTCACTCATTAGGAATTTAGGGCCCAGCCCACTATTTGTATCCCAACCTCAATCCGCCTCCCAACCCCAATTTCTCTGTCATTATGTCTTTCCCTGCCGCCAACAGGAAGGAAAAATAAAAAAGAAAACCCACCGCAAACCAAAGAAATGAGGCGATCTGCCCTCTGTTTTGAACCTCCGACGGGCATATTTTCTCCACTAATGCGCCTATTTCAACCAGCAGCAGTCCAATTTAACTCATTTTATTGAAACATGCCATTAATATATACCTCCGACGGCCCAAATTTATAGTAAATTGTTAATCCCTTCAATGAATTTTTTTAAACATGCCATTAATATACCCAATGCAGTCAAAAGCGCGATTCTACGTAGAAGCGAAAAAGGGGTAAAATCGTAAAGCGTAGAATTAAAGCGTAAAAGCGTAAGTTTTTGACGCATACTGCAAAAGAACTAAAAATATGTAAAGTACGACATATACTATGAAAAATATGAGTGCACAAAATTCAGATAAGTTAATAAATACTTGCAATTCATGTCTAAAGTAGAGCAACTTATAGCCTCTTAATTAATAATAAGTTCATAAATATAAATCTTATAAAAAAGTCACCTTCCCCTCCATGCTAATGAATTTGAGAAGAGCCTAGATAGTAAATTAGATTATTTTATTGAAGTTCATAATGCATCCAAGTATCTGATATGTTTCTTTTAATCTTAAACGTATAATATTGTCGGTGATTTATTTTTAAAATTTATTTTATATAATCAATTTCATGAAAAGAAGACCCATTCAGTGAAGTAAAAGCGTAAAAACGTAAAGCGTTTTAGTGAACTAGAAGCGTAAAATTGTAAGTTTTTAAGTTTTAAAGCGCAATTTAGTATGATTTTATACACTAAAGTTTTTACATAGAAACGAAAGCGTTTTGGTGACCTAGAAGCGTAAAACCGTAAGTTTTTAAGTTTTAAAGCGCGATTTTGACTGCATTGAATATACCAATTTAACTCATTTTATTAGGTTAAAAAAATACGTATAATTATTTGAATTTTGGGCCCCGGACGTCAAAATCCTGGCTTCGTCCTAGTTTATGGTATCTAATTTTATGTTCAAATTCGGCCCAGTGCTCAACTATATCCTGGATCCGCCGCTGTGAGTGTGGCTTATACTGCTCAGCAGAATGGGAGGGTAGAAAGAAAACATCAACATCTGTTGAATGTTGCCAGAGCCCTCAAGTTCCAGTCTGACTTACCTTTGCAGTATTGGAGTGACTTCATTCTTCATGTTGCTTACTTAATCAACCATATACTCCAACTCTAATCCTTCATAACAAAACACCTTTTGAGGTGTTACACAACTTTCCTCCTGATTACAATAGCCTTAAGGTTTTTGGATGCTTGGCTTATGCATCCATAGCGGGACCTCCTCGAACCAAGTTAACTGCTAGAGCTACTCAGTGTGTGTACTTAGGAGTTCCTTCAGGTATCAAGGGTTACAAACTCCTTGATCTGACTACCAAAAGGGTTTTTGTATCCAGTGATGTGATCTTTTATGAACACATCCTCCCCTGTACAAATCCCTCTTCTGTTGCTCCTTTAGTACTACCTCCTCCTTCTCATTCCACTGCACCATCTGACTTTCCTGATCCTTCCATTCCAACATTTCCTACTGGCTTTCCTTCTCCCTTACCTGTTTCCCCTACCTCATCAGTCTGAGGAGGCCAGTTTCCTCATTTCACCTATTCCTTTCTCTCTTTCACATCCTAATGATTCTCCTGAACCAAGTTCCACTTCCTCATCTTAACTTTTTTCCCCTACATCACATTCTTATTTTCCATCCTCCTCTCATTCCTTCTCTCCATCTCCTTCACCTCATAAGGATCCACCTATTCCTCTTCGTAAATCCAACAGAGAATCCAAACCTCCTAGCTAGCATGATGACTATTATGTCCAGTATCCTGCTCAAGCATCTTAGTCCCTTTCCCACTTGAATCCTAAACACCAAAGTTTCGTTAACACAAGTGTACACACATTGAACCTACTTCCTATGTTGAAGCTTCACAGAGTGCTGAATGGAATCAAGCAATGAAAGAAGAAGGTAAAGCTTTGATTGAAAATGAAACTTGGGATGTTTGTGATCTACCACCTAGTAAAAAGGCTATAGGATCAAAGTGGGTTTACAGGTTGAAGTTGAAGTCAGAAGGAGATATAGAGAGGCACAAGGCAAGGGTGGTAGCTAAGGGTTACACCTAAGTCTATGGGATCGATTACTGTGATACATTTTCTCCAATTGCAAAGATGGCATCAGTGAAGGCTTTATTGTCTATTGTTGCAATTAAAGGTTGGCATTTACATCAAATGGATGTAAGCAATTCTTTCCTAAATGGGGATCTAACTGAAGAAGTCTATATGGAATTACCACCTGGCTTGGACAGTATTCCAGAATACAAGGAAAAGGTATGCAGGTTGAGAAAATCCTTGTATGGTCTTAAACAGGCAAGTCGTCAGTGGTATGCCAAATTGACTGAATCTAGGGGTGGACATCGGTCGATTCGGTCCAAGACCAAACCAAACTATCTTCGGATCGGACCAAAATTTCTTCTAAATCAAGGACCAAAGTCGAATTTTTATTACTTCGATTCGGTCCAGATCAAACCATATATGGCTCGATTCGGTCTGGACCATCCCATTGGACCGACTAATCTTTCATTCGAATAAAATCACTCTTAAAGGACAACACAACAATTAAAAAAATGTAACTACATAAAAAGAAGTAATCAAATTATCCCAAATTAAATACTCCACAATTCTTAAAACCCACATGTTCAAAAATATTATGCAAAAAGCTAAACGAGAACTACTTAACTAAAAGACAAAAGTCTTTTTATTCAATCTAAAGTAGTCTAACTAATTGCCTCTCTAATCTTTCATTTTCATTTTCAGAGTGCACGTTGGACCTCCCAATCTCCATAATTTCCACTCTTCATTAGAAAGGAGTTTAACAAAATGACACTTACTCCAAGAACTAGTGCAATTAAACAAATGATTCTTAAACTTGCTAATTTGCAATGGTGTTGTCAGACTTGGCAGAAGCATTTGTGGTGTCATTTATTCGTATCTTCTCCATATATGAAACATTAAACAAGAAACGAGAACATAATATAAATACATGGTTCACAGTATGTAGGTAAAGTAAGCAGCTCTCTTGATCAAAGCAACGCGGATGAGAACTCTGATTAGCGGGTAGGACTATAGGAGCGGGAGCGACGAGTCAAAGTCAGTAAAAGTCAATCATATTTATAGGTACTTAAGTAGCATGTAGGGTACTATGGTTTCCAACTCCAAGTCGACTTTCCTTCTCAGAGCCTAATAAAATAGGCAATTAATTTAATTACGATTCGTTCCGGTCCTTAGCTTGATTTTACGGTTTCGGTCTGGAACGAACCAAAACCGAATATGTCCCAAATTCAGGAACCAAAGTCGAATCGAAAGATAAACAGTTCGATCCAATTCGGTGTGAGAGTCGTTTCGGTCCAATTCGGTCCGATGTGAATCGAATCGTTGCCCACCCCTAACTGAATCACTTCTGAAGCATGGTTTTAAACAGTCTGCCTGTGATTACTCCATTTTCACTGCACAAATCCTTGGAGAGTTGGTGGTTTTGGTTGTGTATGTCGATGATATAGTGCTTGGAAGTATTAGTTTGGATTCCATAAATGCAGTAAAGAGAATGATGCAAGCAGATTTTAAGATGAAAGATCTTGGAGAGTTGAATTACTTCCTTGGTTTGGAAGTTACCCATGAAAAAGGGGAATCATAGTGTCCCAGAGGAAGTATTGTCTAGAAGTTCTTGTTGAATCAGGCTTTGGAGCCTGTAAACCTGTTGCAACTCCTATCTTTGTTAAGGAGACACTTTCATCTGCAGGAGGTTTACCTTTGGAAGATATCAGCAACTATATACATTTGGTGGGTCAATTGCAGTACCTAACAGCCACAAGACCTGACATAACCTTTGTTGTACAACAACTATGTCAGTTTCAGGATAAGCCTACAACACTGCATCTTAGAGCACTACGTGTTCTGAGATATCTAAAAATGTCACCTGGTCAGGGATTGCTATACTCTTGTGACTCCAATTACAGCTAATTGGGTATAGTGGCTCGGATTGGGCTACTTGCCCTGATTCGAGAAAGTCCATCACAGGGTACTGTACCTTGCTTGGATCAGGGCTAATAAGCTGGAAAAGCAAAAAGCAGAGCACAGTGTCGTGTTCTTCATCTGAAACAGAGTACATGTCACTTGCAAGCTTAAGTTGTGAGGTCCAATGGCTAGTGAGACTGCTGGCAGATTTTTGAATCACACACAATCAACCAGTACTTGTCTATTGCGACAATCAATCAGCAATACATATTGCAGAGAATCCTGTTTTTTACGAGCGGACGAAACACATCGAAGTCGACTGCCATGTAATAAGGGAATGAGTCCAATCAGGTTTGATCTCTCTGCATTATGTGCCAACAGAATTTCAAATTGCTGACATATTCACCAAGAGTTTATCGATGGATAGATTTGCCTTGTTATTGTCCAAGCTAGGAGTATACAATCTATACTCGCCAGCTTGTGGGAGGGTGAAAAGGAATGAAGATGATCATCTCCCTGATGTAGTAGTTGCCCCTGTTGGTGTGAGTTGCAGAACAAACTCTGTTGCAGTCGCAGAGTCAAAGAAGCCAGTAACGGAGGTGGAGTTGAAAATTAGTGAGGCTTAGGGAGTTAAAAGTAATAATTTTTATTTTTATTTTAGTGGTAGTGATAATGAGGTGAAAGTTCTGAATTTTATTTTTTTAGTTTTTTAATTGCCACGTCATACATTTAACGGTCAACTATAAGAGTTGACTGTCATATCAGACAAAGTTAACGGAGTTGAACGGAGAGTGACCAAACTTAAATTGTTTTACTAAATCTAGTGACTATGAATGGATTTAAATATTTCGAGTGACCAAACTTGAACGTGATCAATCATGCAATTAACCCTTGAAAATAATGAATCCAAATGGGGGAACAGATTTTTGGCCAGCTAAACCCTATAGAAGAAAACCTTACGCCTGAACAAGGGTCAACAATCCAAACCACATAAATGAAAAGCAAAGCCAGCACAAATGGGCCTAAAAGAGAAACCCTAACAACCTAATCAATCTTCTGCGCAAGAGAGCAGCGGCCGCCCCAAGGAATCCCACACCATCAATAGAAAAGCACAAGACGCCAACGACAAAGAGGATGTGACAAACCAAGACTGAAATCGCTGAAATTCCAGAGACAAACCTAAACAAAGATAGATACCTCCATCACAGCGGAAACACATGTAGCAAGACGATTGATAAGAGGCTCAAGTGGATCTCACTATCGAGCTTCTTAGAGCTACAACCACGAAAAGATCACAATAGGATTCACAAGTCTTCTCCAAAACACCTAAACAGACAGGTGGAGCAAGGAGGAGCAGAAACAAGAAGGAGAAAGCAGGTTAAGAGAATGTTAACCTCTTCTATTACCATTAAACCATCTCGACAACAAATCTGAAATGAGGAAGAAGAGGAAGCCATCTTCAAGAGAGGCCCCGAATGCAGAGAAAGAAACAGACAAATGGAACGTAATAAGAAGCTAAACGAAGAAAAACAAAGGGGTGGGGCTACCGACGGCAGTCCATTACAGTATGAAAATTAGAGAGGAGCTCAAGAGAGGGACCAAAATCAAAATCAAGCGAATGCCACCTGGGAAAAACATAAAGTAGAAAACAACAAAACCCAAAGCGAAGCCTGAGTTTAACGAATAACGAATGATAGATTTCACCCAACATTCAGGCTGTATATATACATCCACAGCACAAACTATAACAATCTCTAGTTTACAGAGCAAGGAAACAAATGATACTGGTGTACACTCTCTAATACCACAATCCTGTACACAGAAAACTCTAGTCAATTATCCCAGTGAGTTCAGTGAAACTAACCAAACAACGAAAAAGGACAGCCAGTAACAATTTTACAAGTTCACATTAGCTGTTGTTACGAGGCTTGGGAAGACAGACATTGATTCAGCATCACAGCTAGAGCCTCAAATGCGTTCCCCTCGTAGCACTTCCACCACCGTCCTGATGTCTAAACTGGGAAGGGATCCAGTGGCTTCAATCACTTATGAATATGATGCAAGATATCAGCTAGCTAGTGCGAACAAACAAACCTTAACAGAAATCAATAACCTTGAACAATCTTATGACAATCAAGTGCTACAAACAAGAAGAACCTAATGGGCATTCCTCTTCAACAATCCATCCAAGGTAGACAATAGGCATGAACCTGTGGTCTAATTATGCAGCAGACTCTACTTTTAGAGGGACGATGAATCTCCAATTTTGTCATATATAGACCGGCTTCACATCGTTTTGTCCAAAACTTGCAGCACAAACAGGACACTTGCGATGACGACTTTCGGTGACTTTTTGAACACAAGGGTTGCAGAACAAGTGATAGCATTTTGTGATGACAACCTGAGATGAAAGATATTACGCCAAGTCAATTGCCTCAACATTGTTGCAATGCTACTTTATATAAGGGAGGATCACAAGCAAAAGAGGGTGCTTGGAAGCGCATGTTTTGAGGCTATGCGCAACCGGTCCAACAACCCCAGAGAACCTGTTATCCCTTATTGCAAATATCACAAGGTTTTAAGAAGAAAAATTAAAATTATTACACTGCGAATCTGGAAGCAGTGTACGTAGTTATCCAAGATCAACAGCACTCTATACTTAATTTCACAATTTCTAGCTATTACAAAAGACTTCTCCAGTCACAGGAGGAAAAAGAGACCATTTAGAGACACCAAAGAGATCAACCCTAGGATTTAGTATGAAGCCAAGCCCACATAACACATCAGACTAGACACATAACACAATGCCAGAGAGGGACTGTCTTGGATGTAAATGGAAAAGTAAAGCGCCTCTAAAGTGATTGCTTAGAATGTTGAAACAAAACCTGATATAGAGTGAACCAAGAGGTAAGGGACAGTAATTCACCTCTTTGGGTCTGTCATGGCAGACACCGCACTTCACTATTTCTCTGTATTCTCTTAGTTCCCGTCGAAGCTTCTCCAAGATAGATGAACGCTCTAGCTCATCTCTAAGGCATGAAAGCTTTCTTCTTGATATTTCTAATTCCTCCTCTCTTCTTCTCTTCTCAAATCTGATCCATGATAAGCATACATTAATGGTTGGGCTTCATATGGGATTACAAACAAATGGAAGATCAAAGTTTCTTCACCTCTCTTTTTCCACATGTATTTGCAGCTCAGCCAGAGTCATTCGCCTATCCTCAACTTTAGATTGTGAGCCATCAAGCACTTCCCTCCCTTGCTTAGCTGATCTCCTTATATCTTGCAATCTTTTCTGCACATTCTCTAATGTGACTAAATTCTCAAATTTGTCTCCAACAAGCTTCTGAACCTGATCAGAAGAGCTTTTTAACTGCAAGGAAATTTGGCACAATTAAAAGACAGAATCACATACATCTCAATCTCCTGCTAAAAAGAGCCCGAGCAGCACCTGGTCTTCAATTTTTGCAGCCTTGACCTTGTAAAAGTCAAGAGAAACTTTGGCTTGCTTCATTCCCCTTTCCAGGGATAACTTGTCAGTCGTTAGAGAGTCATGCAGCTGTCTTGCTCGCACACCCTCTAGCACAAGCTGAAAAAGATTAACCATATTAACAGATGGTGCCTTCAACCACAAGATGAAACGTGACATATTTTATAAATTGGTCGGATGCACACATGAACTGGATGGTCAATAAGCACACCGCACGACAAACACCATCATTCATAACCTTCAATAGTCAAATGACAATATTATTTGCATTCCTCACAATTACATCCAAATCTTCCAGAAGTGAACTCCCAGGCCAGCACATCATTTTAATATAATTCGCACGGACTATTGGCCATAAACACAAACCCCATGGTACTTGGCACATAGGAAAACAGTAAATGCCTCAAAAGCTCAAACAACGTTCACAGAAAATACGACTACAAGCCTTTTGATATGTGCAAAAAAAAATAAGGGTAGTAAAATAGGAAGTTTAGATATATCCATTTCAGAGAAGAAGACCAAGAGTTCCAACACCTAAGAAAGCCCACCGCACCTAGACCATACTTAGAAGAAGTAAATTCTATAGAACCAGCGCCTGTTAATAGAAATAAGTCAATCTAGTGAAATATGCATAATTTACCATGTTCATACAGCTCTATGAACACTGACTAATCATCATTAGAGTCACAACAGTGGAGATGAACACATAACTAACATTGAAATAATATGCTTTGCTGAGGCAACATGCCAATCACCCACATTAAAAAATCAAAAGTTTATGCATAATTTACCATGTTCATACAACCCTATGAACACTGACTAATCATCATTAGAGTCGCAACAGTGAAGATGAACACATAACTAACATTGAAATCGTATGCTTTGCTGAGGCAACATGCCAATCACCCACATTAACTGTGGGGCAAACAAAGCATAATTACGGGTCAGGCACAGATGAACCAGTGTTCTGCTAAAAAGCTAAGCTACAGATGCAAATTACCTTGATGTTATAGTCATCTCGCTCAGTGACTTGCTGCAAAAGATGTTGGTTTTGGGTTTGCATGTCATCATAGGCTTGTCCAATAGTCTGCAACAGATGAAAGAAAAAATGTTGACAGACATGACCTTGCACAGAACATCATGCAGGAAACATTAGACTGAGAAAATTACCTCTATTTCGGATAAATACGCTTCATTTTCTTCACTTTTGGCTTTGAGGACATCAGAAAGCTTGGACATTTCCCTGCAATAACAATAGCTTCGAATACCTCAGTACTTTTCATTTCAAATCTAGAAAGTTATCAAGGAGCAATATCTCATGGTCGTAACAACCACAACAAAATAGTACCGATCAAAAAGTTACAAATTCATCCGCATGGACTGAATTAAATTTCACCTTGTTAGAACAGGTTCACATCTGGTTATATTATTCTTTCTCAACTAAACAACTACTGCAAAGACTCTGAAACAATCTAGAAGTGCATCATGATGCATGGAAAGAGCATGTAATCTTCAAACGTAGTTTCTTTACCGGGCCCTTCCTCAACAAGAACAGAACAGACTCGAAAGAGATCTCTAAATCACACATTCACAGACAAGAACAAGTAGAGTAGGAATAAATCAACAATTCACTTTTCTGCAAGACAATCATAAGTCTAACCTTTTGGAAGTTTCCAATTTCTCTCTCGAGTCGGCAATCTCAGCTTCTGCAGCAGCCAGCTTCTGCTGTGTGATGGCCTCAACTTCAATTGCAGTCTTAACACGTAATTCCAAGTTCTGCTCATCAAGAGATAACTTCAAGCTTTCAACTTGAGCCCACGCCTGGTATTCCGAATCTTGACTCTCGCTAACATCCCTGCTGTCAAATATACACGGCTCTTGCAATCACTTATCACATCCACCAATAATTACCGAGTTCCTCTCAGGTGAAACAGAGATGAGGGGTTCACAGTCACGACACCAATGAATACTACCTTGAATCTGTTGATTCACGCCTATACATGTCTGAAATTATCTTCAGCTCTTCTACACTTTCCTTTAGATCCTTGACCTAATAAAAGCAGCTAAAAACTTACTGGTCTGAATGAAACCAAGTAACAATATGCAAGTAAATAGCAGAAACACACCAAGATAAAAATAATAAATAAAAAACATAATGAAAGATTAAGGAAAAAATTATCAAAGCCCAAGCCTCTCCAAAATAACTAAGAAGGCCATAAAATAAGATGACAGAGGAGAAGAGGATACAGATGAGATAAAATAAGAAAACAGAGAAGACGATACAGATGAGTCGACCATGTTGTCAAGAATCCTCAATAATCTCGAATTGGATTTTTCGTATGGTTGATATATCATGAAGCGACAGATTTTCGTTTCCCCATAAAATCCATCTATCATCGCTTCAATTTCATCAAACATCCATTCTCGCCTAATAACTGAAGAGCTCATTCTTGTAATTTCAACAATGAGAAGAACAAAACTCCATACAAGCTTTAACTAGATCCTAATAAATCTGGAATTGCACAATGAAACTCGAAATCATATCATTGCTTCAAGTGGCATCTTAGAGTGCGATTGGGAAGAAGAGATTTCTGTTGGCAGGCCACCTTTTCTTCTACGGGTAGTTTGGATAAGGAATTCTAACGAATCAATTTGACCCAATTGTTTCGTTTTGAGACAATCTGGCCAAATTGTTCATTTGGCAGCACAAAATTTAGATGAAGCAATGATGCATAGAGAATTTCAAATTGACTCGTTTTGAGGCAATTACAATTGTCTGGGGTAGAGGCAGACAATTCGAATTGACTCGTTTTAATTACTCAATGTCGTAAAATGAGACAATTGGCCAAATTGTCTCGTTTTTCAATTGATCCATCCAAACGACCCCCTCATTTCCCTGTTAAGGGATGATTGTAACCAAACTCTTATATCCCAAATGAAATTATCCAGGCTTTCCTATAAAAAATGTGGCATCTTAGACAAATATCTAAAAAAGAGAGGAGGGAGAGAATATAGAAACACATGTACAGGTTATCACGAATATTAACAAGTGTTTAATCAGCTATGCTCTGGAACAAAAGTGTCCACTCGGCTGGTCTTTAGGGACATGATGAACATTGGCAGTGCTACATTCAGGTCAGATTCCCTCATAGCCCTAAAAGTTGCTCGCATAATAAGCCCAGAAGTGCAGGCCACTTTGCAGGTACAACTCACCCATTTTACGCACTAACTAAACCATCAATGGCAAGAATCGCAAATGAACATAAGCCATTCTTCAGCAGAACATGATTTGACTGCAACAGCAAGTAAGCAAATGGAAACATGTCTTACCAGGGACTGCAACTTTTCTATCTCAGAAACTTGATTTGTTGACCTCACAGATGAACTCGTACACTCCTTTGCCTATTCAGGAAACAAAACTTTCAGCCTCCTTTCACATCCAAACTTGTAACACATAAGAAAACACCAACCTTCCTATCAAGAACTTCTGAAAGACTTTGCACATCAGCTCGCAAAGTATGAATTTCTGAGGCAGCCTCTTTATAACTGCTTAATCGGCGTTGCATACCACTCATATCATCAGGGAACAATGACAGCAGTACTTTAAACTCTGCAATAACTTCCTTCCTCCCTACAAAAAAGGAGTGTAATAAGGAAGCCAGTCCGGTGGGTTTCTGACAAGAATTCATAACTTGATATGGTATCCTCTTACCGGGTTCTGTTAAAGCCTCATCCAACTTATCCTTAATCATATTCTGTTCATTGATCTGTTTCCTTATCTCCGACTCTAACTCAGATAGCTTTGAAGAAGCAACTGCAGAATATCTTCGATAAACATCAAGCAAATCATTTTTTATGTTTAGTTCCCTTTCCCTCCACATAAGATTATCCTTTTCAACCTGAAACGTGCACAGAACATCTGCAGTCAGGCATAAGAGCTAAGCACATGCAAAGAGAAGAACAACTATATCATAAATGAAACTACCGACCAGTTACAACCTGTATTCTCTCAGAAATGGCCTGATATCGCGACACTTCTGATTTTGACTTTTCCAATTGATCTCTCACCAAAAGATAGGCATGCGAGGAAGAGATGCACTTAATATTCTTCAATGAGTTCTATTAGAAACACATCTCAGTTAAGGAAATAGCCTAAGAGAATGAATTTGGTAACAGAGTTTACTGCTTGCACCTAAACTGCAAGCAACAACTAACCTGTAGATCAGACAACTGCTCCAGCACTTTTATCCTCTCATTATGTAAAGCTTTTAATGCCACCAACCGAGAGCAAGCTTGTTCCTAAGGCGCACAGATGTCACCAACATGAGAATCTCTAAAGAGCAGAACTTTGACATCTCAAAGACAAAGATGGCAAATAAATAAAAGCCAGATAACTACCGAGACATCTTTGAGAGAAGATTCCATTTCATGAAGACCTTTCTGTTTCTCTCTACCCCTATCACCACCACCATGTTTACTTCCTAGGTTTAGGACAGGAAATAACATCCCTTTTGTTGCATCTCCCTCCGCCTTGAGAGTTGCCATTTTGCATTTAGTGCCCTGTAACTCAATAACCGAAGTCTCCAATTCCCCTTTGTAGAAGGATATGAAAACAACAAAAAAGTGAAAATAATATTGATATGCAAAAGGATTTAAGAGAAAGAAATCCTTAGACTAAGGAAATTACACCCACACAATGAGTAACAGAAGAGATGGCAGAAAGAGAGGGTAGGAGGAACAGAAAAATACACAGACCCCACCTATGACCTATCAGGCACCAAGCAGTGGGGAAAATTATGTAAATAGCAAAATAAATTTGATGGTTAACATATCAGCTGATGAAAACTAGAAGCTCATGGAGCCATGTCAACTTAACGTAGTACATAGACCAGTTTCCAATCATATCAATGAATACTAAAAAAGAAATAAGTTACCAAGAGCAGTCGGAGATTGCAAATGCACAATGCTGCATGTCCTCTTGATGGAATATATCACGTACAATTTTTCCTATCTAATGGAAACAACATAATAGTGCTTGCAGAAAGACATCAGTAACCAACAACAACCAGAGATTGTACCTTTTAATTGCTTAAGCTGCACTTTATTCCTGACATCAGTATCCCGCTTTCCCTGCAAGTCCCTCGACAGTGACTTATGCCTTATATGAATGTCACTTAATGCTGATCTCAAATTCTTAACTTCCATAACTAATTTAGTAGACGACTTTTGCCTGCATGTACCTAGCAGAAGAAGTAGTATGTATGGGAAACCAAGAAAACTCACATCACGAAGCCCACATTACCAAGAGAAACATGGCAGCAAAGTCTTACCATCATTTGAAAGTTCCTTCATCATTGCAATATGCAACCCATCCTTTACGCTCCAAAGTTCATTTATTGAAATCACTATATTTTCAAGGATATTCCCCAACTTATTTGAGGCATCCGGTCTTTCTTTGTCCATTGATAGAATCTCAACATTACCAGAAGCAGTTATTCTGCTTTGCTCCATCTGGTCGGGGATATTATTTGCAGAGCAACTATCAGTTGCACCTGTTTCCACGAGACGGTGGAGGAAAGTGTCCTCTGGAACAGCGGAGAACTCTTCTGTAGAACAATATCAAACACTGAATGAGAAAGATTTTAAGTATTTTGCCAATTCAAAATCCAGCTGCTGTACCAGAAATAGGCTCCATACCATAACTACAACAGACACTATTTTGTTCCGAGGTTTGTGACCCACTCAAGAAAATTAAATAAAATAGTTCCACCAGAATCACCAAGGGAAATGTAAATGTATCTGGATAAATACGAGATCCTTAAAGTTGTAGAACGTGTAGATACTAGAATTAGAATTTAAATTGTTGGGAAGTCTGGAAACGAAAATCCTAGGGACCTAAGTAGGAATTGGAGTTAAGAAATGGAGTTTTGTGGCTAATGGAGATTTAAACAAAACAAAATACCTTTCTCTATCCTCTTTCATTCTTCAGGCTTTATTTTGGAAGAACTTCATCCAGAAATTTGGATTTCACAATTTATTAACCGGAAATGTCAATATCAAATTCCAATTGTAAAATCACATCAAGCCAAAGAGGGGGTGAACAGAACAACAGAATATATTAAGGAATAGTACATCCCTTGGGGCTGCATATTCATTGGCAGATCAATGAGCCACTGCAGGGGCAGTGAAATATCTAATAAAAACAACAGCAAGAAGAGCAACAGGGACGATTATGGGAATGAAAAGAAAGAATATCGGTTGAAATTACTTCATTTTAAGCAAAAGTACGGCAAGGAGGTTTTAATACATCAGCATCAGGACCATCCCGGGGCAGTGATGAGAGGATGGTCTATTAAAGATAAAACTAAAAAGGAGTACCATAAACACAACAGGTTGCTAATTGAACGCCCGAGATATGTTTTTCATGGAAACTTTATTGAATTCAGTTTCCTTGGGGTTGGCAACTGAGAAATTGAGAAGATAACAGGATGGGGAAGGCAGAAGGAAGGGCAAAAGGGAAGAGAAAGTTTTATGGCTACTTTCTCTTAAAATGCATCAATGAGAAAAAAGGATTTAACTTATAAAAATTTGGGAGTTATTTTAATTCCAAATACATTCGTCAAAAATGGAAATCTAAGAAACTGAGAAGTGAATTGCCATCCTCATCTAGTTCTGACAGGATAAGTTCTGAACTAGCTGTACAATACTGTAAAATCTTAGCATCCTTGGGACAGCATAATTCAACCCTCCCTTCCCTACAAACGTAGGAATTACCACACAACTAATACAAATGGATGAAACATGAGAATGACAAAAAACCATCAATCGAACATGCGAGTTACTCGTCATTTAAAGAGCAACTTTTTTTTCCAACGAGATACTATTATTATTTTTTAACCACAAATGGAGTTACTAGTTCCCACCTTTTGTAAATGGCATTTTCTTGAACTCTTTACAACTACTTGATTCTCTGATCTGTTTGGAGTGTTTCTCCAAGTCGGAAACCAACTGTCACAAAACAGATAGTCAATTTCCAACCTATAAACAAGATAGGTTGCAAAAACTAAGACAACATAGTAAGTCAATTCATCTACGCTCATACAATTCAACAAATTTTCAAACTGGCAGTAAATCAACAAGAAATTACCACTTTCCAGGATTTACTGATTGCTTTTAATATGGAATCATAAGGCTGCTGTTTCTCCTTGAGTTGGGAGAACTTGCTTTCGGATGTGCAGTACTCAACTTTCTGAGCTTCTAACTTCTGTAGAAGCTTTTGATTTTGGAATTGAAGGACAGCAGTATCAAGCTGCATGGAAAAAAGGATGCACTAGTGAGCTAAGTTTCATTAGATCCCAGAACCTGTAAATCCCAAAAATATAAACATGAATGTTGCAACCCTGTCCACATTCACAGATAGTATATATGTGAGTCAAGTTCTACAAATAATCAATAGTCCCTCGAGCAAATGCAAGACGACGCAAAAAACAAAAACAAATTACCAGCATTTATAACCGAACTGTTTTTTAACTAGTGAAGTATAGAAAAAACAATACAAAGCTACGTAATACAACGGTTACTCCGCAACCAAAACTGAAAAGGAAGAAAAGGAAACCAATGAGAACCAGATACAAATCAAAGCATTAACAAGATACAACCCTGATGGCAGTTGTATAAAGAAAAACCAGATGAAAGAGAGCCAATATGCAGCCACGCCATTAACTCGAAGCTATATACGCAACATGCCACGATAATTAGTGCTTTACAAACAGAAGCACCTCCCAGGACACAGCAAACTCATGTAAGTTAGATAAAAACAGCTATCAATTGAAAACAGAATTATCAAAATCCCAATTGGATTAACAAGAGAGAGCCGACGAAGATTCATCCCGCACCTTTTTATCATCGGAGAAGTGCGAGAAGGGCTGCTTCTTAGCCATGACAGCCGTAGGCGACAAAGAACTAAAGTGACGCCGCTTTCGGTCTGGCTCACCAGCGCTCCCCATTGAAAACCCCTAACTCAACCACAACTACAGCCCCGCAAGCCGCCGCCCCCACGCCCAACCGCCTCACAGGTCAGCTTTACTCACATCACCGCAAAGGCCACAACTAAGACCTAGACCCGAACAAACTGCGAAAACTCCTCTGATGAATACCGTAATTCAAACACCAGATACACCTACACTCGCACCTAAACACAAAATTTTACTTTCCCTTCCTTTCCAAGAAGCCCTAATTTCCGAAACAGGCGGCCAATCGACAAGAGCTCCGGCGGAATATGAATTGAAACGGGGAAAATACGTTTCCTTGACTCCCTTCAAACGGAAACGAGATCTTCAGTTCTTCACTTACGGTGACCAAATGCAAGAACTCATCCTAGTTCAGAGAAGAGAAGAGACGAGACGGGAGAGAGTGGAATCGTGTAGTTTGGAGCTTTTTGTTTTTAACTGGCATAAAGTAGCATGGGATTGTGGGGACCACGGGAGGGGTAACCCCGGGAATTCAGACTAGCTTTGAGCCGGAATACCAGTTGGCCTGAACAAAAATAAATAGGAGTATAAGTATAATATGCCCCTCTCGCCTCTAGGGCTTCTACTATGACATTTTATCAAACATGCCCTTCTACTATTTTTTACATCTAATGTGACCCTGTAATTAGGAAAAATTATCAAACATTGCCCTTAAGTTGAAATTTCCATTGAAAAAATCGTCAATCATGGTTGAACCGAGATTTAGACGACCTAACATCAATAAATGGAAGGAGAAATGTCAGTTTTGACCCTTGTTTTATTTCTCTAGGTGTCGTCAAAGTGAAATTATCAGAATTATTTGGCTATACTAAAGAACAAAAAAAACTCTAAAGTGAAATTATTAGGGATATTTTAGATATTTGGGTCGCCCAAACCAAAGTTCGGTCTTGGTTAACGGTTTTTGGATGGAAATTTTAACAAAAAGGCATGTTTGATAAATTTTCCAAAGTACAGGGGCATGTTTGATGTAAAAAATAGTAGAGGGGTATGTTTGATAAAACGTCATAGTAGAGGGGCATATTATACATATAACCCAAATAAATAATGCTATGAGTTAGCATAATTGTTTTATATAAAATTGAATGATATTGAATAATGAAGGTTTTGGTAGAATTTGGGTTTTGAAAAATCATGGATATATGTGGGGTTTGAGTTCATTATGGATTTGATAAAGTTCATTGTTTGTTTGATGGATTTCTTGATGAATTCTGTTAATTAAATTTGTATGTATGAAGTGTAATTTATCTGTATTGCTCTTAATGATATAAGAAGAGAAAAAAATATGAGGTATGTTGGTTAAAAAATTATGGACTTCAAAGTCCATGATCAATTCCCACTTAAGGAGGTGGAATTTTCGGCCTTGTTTGCTTCAGGGTTTTCATCATGGATTTAGTGCACAAAACCCAAACCTCATGGACTTGGAACAAAATCCATTGTTTGCTTCAAGGTTTTAGGGGAGATAAATCTGTGGGGCCAGCAGACTTTGATGGTACAAATTCGTGGGCTCCACGGACTTTGTTAATTCCATCACAAGGGGTGGGATTTGGGTGAGGGTGTGAAGTCCATGATGGGACTTTACTCTTTTATCCCCACTCATTTTATTAATGACAAATTTGTCCTCTTTATTTTTGCTAACTCTTTAGACTAGAGATAACGAGAGACCCGGGAAGGAGTGGGAAAACGCGAAGGAAAAAACACGAAGAAGATGGTGGAATGTGCTTGGACTTAACAATCATCAATTTGTGAGTAAAAGAAAGATGAAAATTCTATAATTGTAGGATACATCAACTAGTTTAATGATGTGTGGTAAGTTGTATTTGCCTATTTGGAGTAAGTGGGTATTGGTTAACAAACTAACAATGATTGAAGCACTTTGTTTAAAACTGAAGATTAGTTTATGCTCAATATTTCAAATCTTCTATTAATTTCATGTTTGTTTGCATATATGATAGCTTTGGGCTCTTGAAATCTTGGAGAGGTACGAAGAAATTCTAAACGACTTTGTTTATATGAAAACAATCATATACAAATAATTATAAATAAGGGCAACAAGGTCAATGTTATCTCATACCAACTAATATATTTCAGCAAAATCCATCATGAAATTCAACAAGGTTTTGGTCCAAATCCATAATGGACCAATTTCATCATAAATCCTTGGTTTTATAAAACTCAAGTTTTAACCAAAATCTTCATTTTTCAAATCCATGAAGCAAACGAATACTTGAAGCAAACAATGGGTTTTAGACAAAGTCCATCATGCATCCAAATCCTTCACCAAATCCATCAAGCAAACAACCCCGTAGTGTAATGACTTAGAAAAATAGGAAGTGTCCAATGAATTATGTTAGTTAGTTGTGTATGGTGATATAGAACCGAATGATATTAGTACAGTTTAGTAACTCTAATGATAGGAAAGTAACTTGTGAATACGCTATCGTGACGCTCTTCTCTTTTGTTAAATGTTTTTCAAAATAAATACCATTGTGTATATCACATAAAATTTGATTTTCTTGGAGCAAAAATACTAAATTCGTAGTTAAAACGAAACAAATATGGGCTGAGAAAATGAAGAAGAAGAAGAGAGAGTTTGTTGGATGACTGCAAAGAAGTAATAAAAGGAAAGAAAAAAAGGAGTTACACGCAATTTTTGGGTAAATTGCAAGGTTGGTCACTGTAAGTACTAAAAGATTCACATTTGGTCACTAAAAGTATTTTATTCCATTAATGGTCATTGAAAATAGTTAAACGTTTCACTCTTGGTCACTTTCCGTTAGTCTTTGTCATCTTCCATTAACACCGTCACTCTTTTGCTGATGTGGCTAACAGAAATATCTAGTCAACATATATTAATCCAAAAAAATTTATACTCAACCCGCCACATCATCAAAGCCAACCCAACCCATAACCTCAACCCGCGAGCCGACCCATAACCCACTCCCCTTTCTTCTCCCCTGACCTCCCCTGTCGCTGAACGAAACGCCGACTGCTCCCGCAGTCGGTCAGTTCCCTACTCCTTCAACAACAGTACCTCCTTTGACCTCTCTCTCATCCCCTACTCGCCTCCGGCCAGTGGCTCCTCAATCGCGAAGGAAATCGGCAAGAGCGCCCGCCTGACTATTTGCATGCCAAGAGTTCCATTGATTTCAGCTTCGATTATCGCCTATGCCTCAGGGATGGAGGTCGTTCTATTCTGACGGAGCAGCCGGCGAAGAACACAGAGGAAGCAGAAGGGTCTCGAGACGCCGAAGTTTTTACCCTATTAAATGTTAGATCTGCCGCGGGCTATGACAAAACTGCTTATTGAGAAAGCGAGAGAGGTTGGTATTTCATCGAGCAGCTTCAGCTCATATCGAGAAAAGGAGCCAATATCAAATCCAAAATGAAAAGAAAGATCGTCCAGAAGCATATTGTGGAGGTAAAAGGGAACCAGTTCGGAATAATTATTATGCTTCATAATTTTTTGAGGTTTTTCAATGAGGGAAATGGATTTGCAATGGACGATGGTGGATAAGAGAATGGAGCCGAAGATTGCGTTATTACCATGGAGATCGGGATTTTCTATGGTGAGTTTTGTTGTGCAACCATCGGAGCTGAATAAATTAGTGAATCTGACCTATAGTCGAATCCCTCGTCGATACCTCTTCATTGTCTGTCAAATTGAGATGGAGAAAAATGGAATAGGGGAAAATGCAGGAGAAAAATGGAACGGGGAGCCACTGGCCGGAGGCGAGTCGGGGATTGAGAGAGAGAGGTTGAAGGAGGTACTGATGTTGGAGTAGGGACTGACCGACTGAGGGGAGCAGTCGCAATTTCGTTCAGCGGCATGGGGAGGTCAGCGTAGAAGAAAGGGAAGTGAGTTACGGTTCGGGTCACGGGTTGAGGTTATCGGTTGGGTTGGTTTTGATGATGTGGAAGGTTGAGTATTAACTTTTTTGGGTAAAAAAATGTTGAATGTGCACTTTTGTTGGCCACATCAGCAAAACATTGACGGTGTTAACGGATGCTAACAAAGACTAACGGAGAGTGACCAAAAATGAAACGTTTAACCACTTTCAATTACCACAAATGGAATAAAATACTTTTAATGACCAAACATGAATTTTTCAGTACTTCCAGTGACTAACTTGACTTGAATCATCGTCACGAGAGAGGGCTTGATTTCGAAATTGTTGGCGGCCATGGGTGGATGTAGGATTGGTGATTGGATATCCGCCGCCCGTGGAGCCATGTAATAGCCAATCGTCCTTGGCTCCCGCCTCTACATTTGTGTTTGGGAGTGGATTAGCCCCTCGGTGTTGATTCCCCGCCATCTCAATTTCAACTTCTTCTTCGAATCCTTCAAATCCGGGACCAACTACTTGTCCCCTTCCTTCACTTCTTCTTCTTACCTCCGCTTGCTCCCTCTCACGAGCTAGAAGTCGGAGAGTCCGGTTAATGTCGTCGTTCAGTGGTGCTAAAGGCGCCGGATTGCTCCGGGTCATGCACCTCCCTACACACACTCAAAGAACAAAACTTGTCTGGCACAAGCACACACTTCACAACTTAACAAAACAGAAATTAAAAGCTAGATTAACACCAAACAAACTTTTCACGATAACGAACCGTTGTTCCCCGGCAATGACGCCAAAAACTTGACTCGAACCCGAATATCACAATAAAATCCCACCTAAGGTCCAAGTATAAACCTTAGATGGGTGCAATACAGGGCAAGTATGTTTAAATATCAACCCGGGTCGGTCCATGTACCGCTACTTCGACCGTTTGAAACATTATCTAGCGAATCGGTTTTGGTGAAAACAAAGGTCTAAAACTAAATTACTTTGCAAAGGTAAAATGGATTTGACTCTAGTTGAGAAAGCTTCACCCGGCTGTTGCTCCCCCTAACTAACAATTATGACTCGATGACTAGAATGACCGTGTGTGGTTAGGGGGTCATAAACCGCAGGGGAGTCTAACAAGCAACCGAAGCTACCCTCTTAGACCCTAGGTTGAGGAATGGGATATGGTCCAAGCCACTAACGTGACCCTCTCAACCTATCGACTAAGGAGTGGTTAGACTCCACCCCCTGAATTGGAGTTCGGACGGCCACCCACAACCAAACCCTAAGTGCTTAATACAAATTAAGAGGTTTTCCCTTTATCTAACCTAGAATAGGAGGCATAGAATGCCCAAGGAAACCCCAACTCTAAAAGAGCCTCTTAAGCTAAGGAGGGTTCTCTCTAAACTAGGTTAGAATGGCAATTAGATTGATAGGCTTTCACAAAACACAATCATTTCTGAAGAATACCTCCATATTCACATTAAAACACATCCACACACAAATCATTCAATTCATACAAGTATTAACATAATTGAAACTAGGGTTTACAAACACCCAAGTGAAAGAAAGGGACTACTCCATGCTAAGAGAAAGGAAAACACAAAAGAGGGAAAGAAAAACCATCATGAAGATGCAAGCCTTGCTCCTAGTGCTGAAGAAATCCCAAATCCTTGCTTGGAGATCAAACTCTAGCTTTTCCTCTTCTTTGGTTTGTCACTTTCTCACTCTAAAATCTGAAGAAGGAGAAGTTTTTCTCACACTAGGTCTCTCCCCCTTTTCTTCTTCCTTTCAGCTCCACACTTAAAACTAGATCGAGCTGAGTTCACGGCCTTCCAGTTCACGCCGTGAACACCTAAACGCGTCCGTGAACTTAGTGTCGTCGCCAAAATGCACCGCTTCACTCTCCAGGGTTCACGGTTTGCACTCAAAGTTCACGGTCTTAGAGACCGTGAACTGCCTGGTCGTCAGTAACCTTTGGAACCCTCCTAGTCACCTCGTTGTTCAAGGTTTGTGGTTCCAGTTCACGGCCTTAGAGGTCGTGAATAGGGATGGCAATGGGTCCAGAACAGGTCGGGTACCATGATACCCGGACCTGCCCTGCCTATTTAAAAATCGCCCCGACCTGCCCCATGCCCCGCTACGGGCTCCCATCCTTTGACCCATGACCTGGCCCGCACGGGGCGGGTAAAACCCGCCCTGGCCCAACACTACATTTTTTACATACAAAACAAGATTTGCTTTCTCGACAAATCCCCCAAAACAAGGTTTGCGAACATTAAAATAAACATCATAGCCTCCCAAATCAACGATCCACTTAACAAACTCAAAGGGAAAAGAAGCAAAAACAGAAATTGCTTCAATTACACAATCACTACCGCAATCTCAAAACTTCAGTTCTTTTAGACTTCAAATCCTCAATCGTTATTATCATCATTGTTGTTGCTTCTATTTTCGGGACGAATTTGACTCCCAACTGCTCACATATTTGTAGGCTGTCTTCCAGAGCATCTATTCAAGTGTCACCACAAATGGCTTGTTCCAAGCTTCGGATCTGCATCTATTATATTGTTGCAAGATTTGCATTTGGCAGCTTTCTTAAGGCCAATTTGGATTTTTTCGAAATAAGACCAAATTGGAGATTGAACTCTCCGTACAGATCCACCTTCTTCCATTGCTGCAGCTACAACGTGCAAATACAAAACATTCAAGCAATAGATGGGTGATAGATAGAGACCAGCTTAATTCAATACTAATTACTATAAATCTGATTGCATGTAGCACATTTAACCAATTAACGAGGATATTTGACAAAAACAAGAATATGTCCATGGATTAGCACTCAAATATAGAGCAAAGTTTTTTGCAGCAGTTGCTCTGCGGGTCCTCTGCTGCTTAGAAACAAACAACAATGGTTGAAAGAGTTATAATAAATTAATAATTAATCCAAATCATATTATCACACCTGATATGCAGCAACTTTGCCATCCACTCTATTTCTATCCAAATCACATTATCACATCCTGATATGTAGCAACTTGATATGCAAACTTTCAATAAATTAATTTAGACTTTGCATGCAAACAAATACAAAAGCAGCAAATAGTTCAAGATTCATTACCTGTGCGCTAACTGCAAGATGAGTGATTGGCTTGACGAGGACGAGATGTGAAGCAGATGGGTGATTAGGATTTGAAATGGCCAAATGGGGGTGAGACTTGGAGTAGCTCTTTGCCGTCAGTCGCCTATTTATGTGAAAATTGAAACTATCGGCATGGACAAGATGAGAAGCTACAACCTAGGGTTAGGACTTGGGACTCGGAGATGAAAATTAGATTCATATTTCAGAACCAATAGAGATTGAGAAGATGATTTTTGGGAAGGTAAGCATATCAATTTCATTCAAAGGGAAGGGTAGGCGTGAGTTCTGTGTGTGGTTTCGAGGATGGATTATTGATGATGTAAATTGGGAATGGAGAGTGAGCGACTGGAAGAGGAGAGAGAGGTGATTGGGAAAGTGTGAAAGTAAATACTCAGCAGCTTCTATGTTTGGGGAGGCGGTTGGAAACTTGGGGTGTGTTAGGGCCTTAGGGGGAGAGAAGATGCGGGCCGGGGCGGGGCCGGGGCGGGCTGGGCTTGGTATCCGGACCTGGCCTGAACTGTGACGGGTCGGGCCAAGACCCGCCCCATTTATGAACGGGTCGGGTAGGACCTGCCCCAAAACGGGCTGGGTCGGGCCAAACCCGTCGGGCCGGGCCACTTTTGCCATCCCTAGTCGTGAACTCCAATGCCAGGCCGTGAAATGCAGCTGATTCCTCCTCTTTGTCCCGTCTTCGATCCATTTCTTCCAACTTTCGACTCTAGGGTTGGTTTCACCTGTTAGGATCTGAAACACACTGAAACACATGAAACCTAGCATAAAACCAACCTTTTAGGACTTCAAATGTCACAAACGTCAAGTGAAAACGGGGGTAAAAGGTGTACGATTAGGCCCGAATCACAAACCTTGCAGTTTACCCCACAATTTTTTTATTGGTTGTAATATGTGTTGACGTGGATGCATGAGAATTCAATGAATTTGAATTGGTGAAGTGTAAATCGAGAAACTTTTTATTATATTTTACTAGTTTTTTGCCCCATCAAGTTGGCTTGTACTTTTGGAATTTTATTTTCTAGTTATGAAGGTTATAACGCACTCAGTAAAAGATGTGATAAAAAAGACTATAAGATAGTAATTATTTCAAGTTATAATTCAAAAGACAGTCAGTTAACATATCAAAATTACTTTAATTCATAGTTTTTCCAAAATGATGACATGAAAACCAAACATTTTGTGTATTAACCCTCTTTTATCAATATGTAGCTATATTGAAGTCCAAATCAATAGCAAATTGCAACTCCTAACAAAGTCAATATAAAAATATGAAGAAGAAAAACACAAATGGAATAGTAAGAGTTTTGAGTACTAATGTGCAGTTGGATCAATAACGTATGAAATAAAAACAAAATCAAACGCCTGCTAATTGTTAACCAAATCTTTCTCGCATTTTTTATTAGCCAAACTTATTGAATTACTAATAAATAGTTAAATATTAACTTCCATTTAGCAATTATGTTAGTTCTATTGACTTGGCAATATAATACTGACTTGGAAGAGACACAGTGAGGTTAACATTCCAAAACTTTAGTATTTTAACTAAAATAGTTATAGAATTGTTCAGGTTTAATTCACTTACATAGTCATAACTTTCACGATTTTGAAAAATATGGCCACTTTTCGAAAAATACACAGATATAGCCACACTTCTAAAACTAGTGTGACAAATTTAGCCATTTCCTTTAAAAATAGTAACGTCGTTAGTGATTCCGTCAATAACATAAGCATTATGCTAATGTGGATGCCACATCAGCCTCCATATCACCTCTTGCTTGCCACGTCATATTTAAATTTTAAAAATAAAAAAAATAAAAAAATTAGGGTCCCGACCCAAATTTCCCAGATTTACTTCTCCGATAAATGATCTTTGATCCAAAATGGTGCAGAGAACTCTCTGTTATTAATCTGTTTCTTTTTACTTTCGAGTTTAAGGAATGGGAAGCATCTTCTTGACTCAACTTCCTTCTTGCCTCGTCCCTCCTTCCAGTGAAATCAATTTCTTTGAGTCTTCATCCGAAACCCGATATCCCCCAAGCTTGACCACCACCATTACTCCTCCCACTCTGCCGCCTCGCTTCACCTTGGGTCGTCTCGCCTCCCAATCAATTCCAATCTGACCCACCTCCGAGTGCTCAAGATTTCTTTGATTCGATTTAAAACAGGAAACGAAAGCCACAAGCCAAAGAAGGCGTCATTGGGTGGGAGTCCACCTCTTTTAACCAGAACCAGAAGACTCTCTTCATCCTCTGAATCTACAGAGAGTCCCAACCACGAGAAGACTCTCTTCATCGCTGAATCTACAGATCTGGCGCCAACGGGGAAGGTACAGTTGCGCCTCCAAAATCGTCTCCGCGTCATCATCGCTGGTGGGAAGTCTACGGCAGTGGGCGGCGGGACTTGGTAATCGGAGAAGATAAAGGAGATGAAGAGAGACAAGAAGAAGGTTTGGTGGGTGGCCTTTCAATGACGGAGAAGCAGCAACACAAGAAGAAGAAGGGGAAGAAGATGGATGGGTGTGGGGTGGGGTGGGGTGGGATGGAAGGAGAGGATACGAGGGTAGGTAGGTGAAAGGGTAAAGTAGTTTTTTTTAATTAATGAAATTTAAAATATATTCCACCTGGCATTGCCACGTCAATGAAAAATCACCACGTCACCAACAATCATTTGTCTAGTTAGCAATCGTGATAATGTCGTTAAGCTTTTCGAAGGAATGTCTATATCTGTGTATTTTTTCGAAAAGTGGCTATATTTATCAAAATCGTGAAAGTTATGGCTATGCAGGTGAATTAAACCAATTATTAACGATAACAAAAAATGGCTAATATTTTGATACATTACAAAAGATTTGGCTAATTATTAGTAATTCTGTAGGTTTGGCTAATAATTAGTGTTTCCCTTTTTATTTTAGAAAAAGGGGAAACAAACATATCTAATGTCTTTGTTTCAAGATTTTGACTATAGGTGTCAAAACATTTGCCGACCCGACTATCCCGACATGCAACCCGACCGCAACCCAAATTGACTAAAAGTCAATGACCCGCAACCCGATTGACCCGTGACCCGATTAACCCATAACCCGCAACCCGATTAACTCGAACACGACTGACCTGCAACCCGATTGACCAGAACCCGATTGGCCCAAACCCGACTAACCCGTAACCCGTTCGATTGACTCGAATAATTACTATATTATATAAAATTTCAAAATGAAATTTGTTTATTGTAAGACTAACCCTGTGTTCATTAACGAAGGAAATGGGAGGAAATGAAAGTATTGGAGGGAAAACACAATTCCCAAGTGTTTTCCTCCGTTCTTTAAGCTTAGCTACAGTTCCAAGGGAAAGGAAATAGAAAGAAAAAAGATCTGTACAAGCCTCCCCTCCGATTTGGGAGGAAAGCTAGTTTATTGTGGGTCTTGTCTTGGCCCAATTTATTACTTTTCCTTTATTTTCTTTCCTCTGTTTATATATATATATATATATATATATTACTTTTTCTTTATTTTTATTATTTAAATTGGGCTAAATAATAACTACCCTATTATTTTATTAATGGTCGGAACACGTTTCTTCCACCTAATTAAGGACTCGGTTTGTTCAAGCTGGTTTTCTTTTTGTGATAGTTTTTTTTACGATTTTTTTTGTCATAGTGGGTTATGGATTAAGGAGATTAATTAGAGATTTTATAAAATATAAAATAATTGGGGGCTTTTGACGTAGAGGCCATTTAATTGATGATAAGTGATTATTATTAAAATTAGTGTATGTAAAATCATACTGTACAGCGTACGATCCATATGGGTGATTACTTCACGTATAACATTATTTTACGCGATACATAAACCTGCTACGTGATATGTAAAATTGTGTTACGATCCTTGTAAAAACAAATAAAGAGTGTAGATTTTTATAGAATGAATGTGATTTGTTTTGTGTTTCCGTTTTTAGTTGCTATGTTGACGAATCAATAAAATAGAGACAAAATTTTAACAATAGGTTCAAAAAAAAAATCAAGTCATCTAAGTTTTGATTTTTAATAGTGAACAAAATTAGTAAAAAAATACAAATTTAATTCACAGTTCATAACCAATGAAAATAATATCAACATATAATCAAATTATTTTACTATTATATATCCAATAAAATAACATATCCATCATAATTCCCAATACACATTTTCCTTCTCACTTTCCTCCATAAAACACAATTTTCCTTCCAATTTCCTTCACCTCCAAATCTCCCCTCCCCTCCTAATTTTCCTTCACCTCCCCTCATTTTCCTCTCTTCCTTCGGAAACAGAGGGTAAGTAAACTATGTTTCCATTTTATAATGAAAAGTTCAAAAAATGATATTGAGTTGACATTATGTATTTTTAATAAAAGAAGGAAGAGAAAGAAATAGGGGGAGTTTTGATACTTTGGTTTATAGGAAGAGAAATAAGTGAGAAATTTTGGTGTTTTCAACTTTTTGGGGGAAAAAAGGACAGAGAAATTTGGTGTTTAAATTTTTGGAAAAAGAAAGAAGGGGGAGTTTTGGTGTTTTGTTTACTAGCACCGGGCCCACCCCGTTGGGTGGGTAATCTACGCACGATCGTATTATTTGATAAAAATTGAAATATAAACCCAATTGATAATAGTGCATTGTTTTGGTAACTTTTGTAATAAAATCGTGTTTGTACAAAAGTTTAGCCAACAAAATGTGTTATTAATATCTGTGAAAGTTTGTCTAAAAATTGTTGTATGGAAGTGTTTATGGGAGAAGCTGAAATTAAACTATCCATGCGGATAAAGCAACTTAATGTTTATTATGAAGATTAATTAAAAGAATCTATTTGTAATTTTATAAACACTAATAATAATAATGTTATATGAGATGAACGTAAAAAAATGTGTTGAAAAAACTTTATATGAGATGAACGTAAAAAAAAAGTAATAGGAAATAAATACTTGGTGATCAATCCAACAGTGTGATTGATTTCCAGCCCACAAAAGAATGGGCGAATGCTGGGCCACCAGATTGAATGGCAGGGAAGTGGAACCAAAGCCGAAGCCTGTATCAGTCCTTCACCAACAATCGATCGACTTCCTTCTGGTTTCAATTGAGCATCCCTTGAAAGGGGGTTTTCCCTCTCTTGTCTATGTTAAATTGGCCAATTAGATTGCTAAGCACAAACATGCACAATCAACATGAATAATACCTCAATCATTGAATTAAACAACACCCATAAACAATCATTCAATTCGCATAACAAAAACTACATGGTAGATAGTTAGGGTTTCACAACACCCAAGTGAAAAAGAAATCTACTCCAAGGCGAAGAGGTAAAAACCATCATGGAGAAGCTTCCAATCTTCTTTGCACTTGTGTTGAACTTCTCCTGGAGAGAATCTTCCCAAATCCACTCTTGGAGCAAAACCCTAGCCTTCTTCTCCTTTGGTTTGTCTTTTTCTCTCTAAAATCTGAAGAAGAAGAATACTTTCTCACTCTTTTTGGGCTCCACTCTCTCTTCCTTTCAGCTCTCTGAACCACGTCCGTGAACTCACGATGGGCGGCGAAACGCACCACTTCGCTTGCACGGGTTCACGGGCAACAGCTCCAGTTCACGGTCTTAGTGACCGTGAACTCAATTAGTGTCAGTAACTTGAGATTTGGCCCTGGACGCCTTATTGTTTACGGGCAACATCTCCTCTTCACGGTCTAAGCAGACCGTGAACATCCAAGGAAAGCCGTGAACTTCCTTCTTTTCACCTCTTCTCCCGGTTTTCGCTCCTTTTCGTCCAACTTTCGACCCCGGGGCGGGTTTTGCCTGTTAGATCCTGAAACATGCTAAAACACAAGAAACCTCACATAAAACCACCCTTTAGGAGCACAATTTCCACAAACGTCTAAGGAAAACGGGGGTAAAATATGTAAAGTTAGGCCCGAATCACTTGACATTGCCCTAAATGGCGTAAAATAAAGGAGGCAGAAGGATGTTACCGGTCAAGTTGTGAATGTTGGTGATCAGGAGAAGAGGGTGGGTGAGATCCGAATGAGCGTGGAGATGGCAAAACACCACCAAAAGCTCTCCAATGGTCTTCTCATTGAAAAGAAAAGAGATGCAAACTGTTGGAATCGGTTTCCTCCCATCAAGCGCTTCTTTAACATCGTGAGCCGAACGGTTGCTCTTCAAGTTTCGGTCCATCGAAGAACCTCCTTGAGGTTGAGGTTCTCGTCGGTGAGGTGGTGTCTCAAGGAGAAGGAAGAAGAAGGAAAGAATCAGAGGACTCGTGGGTGGAGCCTCACAAAAACTCAAGTTCACGAGCCCTCAATCATGGATTCGTAGCACTTGTAACTCATAGAAGCTTCATCCACCACGACCTTGTCCTCATCTTGGACGCCATTTGCTCCTTCAACTTCAATCTCAACTTCCCATCCTTCTTCTTCAATCCGTTCCTCCCCTTGGGAACAATCAAGACTTTCCTCCTCTTCAAAGCTCACTTCCTCCTCTTCAAACTCCTCTTCCTCCTTCCCATTCATGTCTTTAAGCCCGGTTTGAAAGGCAAGATGCAATGCAAGATCATAGGAAGGATTCTATTGCTCCTCCACCCTCGTGATTTGGTCTTCAAAGTTGTTCTCGAGAAAGGGAAAGGTGTGAAAGTCATCAGTGCAACCTTCTTGTTCATCCTCACCACGGGATCTCTCTAGGGTGAGTTCCTCTTGTTCCACACGGTTGTCATTGATCGCTCCTTCAACCTCCTCTTTCTCCTCCAATGATGAGAGGCGATAGCTTGCAGAAGCTCGTGCCACCTTCTCTTGCAATGTGAAACCAGGAGGAGGGAGGGGTTGGAAATCCATCTTGGTGCTTGTTCTTCCAAAATTCCCCATGGCAAGCTCCACCTTGGACTTCTCCTTGGGTTGTGGGAGATCCAAGTTCCAGAAAGGATAAATCAAGAAAAGCATAAATGATCGTTAAAGTTGTGTACTTTGGTCATATCATCTGAGTTGGAGACCGTTTGATGTGTTTGCACTATCCTCGGAGCTAGTTTACACAGGGTTTGTTCGTGTTTTGTCATGTTTCTGACCTTAGAAGGTAATATTGGCATCACGATCGAAAGTCAGCTGGAAGAGGGCGAATAGGGGAGCAAAAAGGTTGAAAGTGCAAGGATCACAGTTGTGGAGGAATCATCACGGGCATATTTCGTGTTGTGGACAGTCAAACTATGAAGTCTGTACATTTCTAGGAGGTTTCTAGCAGTTTGCAGGCATTGTCACGATCACGATCTCCAAACCGTGATGTCAACAACCAGCCTATGAAATCGTTGGTGAAATGACATGTTTTGCTTCGAGATCATGGTTTCACTGTCAAATATACTATCGTGATATGAGACCAAGATTTGTGCACTCGGGAACTATATAAAGGAGATTGAGCTAATTTCAAAAGAGATAGTTCTAGAGAGTGATTGGAGGCTTCTTTTTCAAGGCTTAGATAAAGAGAACTACGAGCTAAGAAGGAAGGATGGAGAATTTCACCTGCCCAAAGCTAGAGGGAGGTAGATTTCTTCTCTAAGGAGTGAATCAAGCATCTAGGAAGAGGACGAAGCACTTTGCTATGGTTTCTTCTCTATTATAGTTGTATTTTCTCTTCTAGCTATGGGAGTAGTCTTCTATTTCACTTGGATTTTGTGAACCCTAGTCTAGGATGTATTCAATTGTAGGAATTGAACTCTATGTGTGTTTGGTTTGTGATTTACATAATGATTGAGGTATTATTAATGAAATTTGTGTGTTCTTGATCAAAGCCCTCAATTTCGGGACAAGTTGACCTATAAGGAGGAAATCCCCTTATAGCCCACTCTTGGAAATTCGGGTAACCTTCTCTAGGAAAATTCGGGTCAACCCTCGATCATCAAGGAATTGTAATGATATGTCTTGATTGGTTACGTTTCACTATTTATGGATTAACTTCCGAGGGAGTAGTTATGCATGCCTTAATCAATCAATCAAGTGAACTAGGAAACACTTGAATTTGTTTCTTGGATACTTTTTTTTATCTCCTACGGTGTATGAACCTACCTATCACACTAGAGTCTCATCTTTGTGTCTTAACACGGGACCAGGGGGAGCAATGTCTGAGTGATTCTTTCTCAATCGAATTCACCAAATTTTAATTGTTTGCTTGTTCAGTTTCCTTAGCTTTAACCACAAATTGGTCGCTAGATAACGTGTGAACAACTGAAGTAATGGTAGATAGTCCACCCGACTAAATATTGAACACTTATCATATCCTACACCCAATTATAGGTTGCACTTGTCCTATAGTTTGGATAGTACGTAGTGGTAGCGGAATCACCCCATACCATGTAATGCAACCTTGATTAACCACCATTGAATTGACTAAGAGGAATTGTTGATGTTGTGGCCTCGGTAATGCAACCTAAAATTGCATCAAGGTCAGACGGAAAGCTTTGGTAGCACATGTAAGTTGTGGAAGCTTCATCCATTCAACCTTGTCCATTGACGGGACTCCAATTGCTTCTTGAACCTCCTCTCCTTCTTGTGAAGAATCTTCCCATGTTGAGTAACAAGCTCTTCTCCATCTTTACTTTTTTTCTCCCTCCAACGCAACCTCATAAATGCTCCTCTCTTTATCCATTACTTCTTGTTGATTGGGAATCATGATGACCTTTCTAGCAAGTTCTTCAATAGATGGATCTTCGATGTCCACTTGCTTGTCCACCTTCGAGACTCCTTCCTCTTGTATCACTACCTCGTTTGCTGCATTGATGATGTCTAAGAGGCAATCTATAATTGATTCTCAAATAAATTTGTTCGAAATATCTTCTCTTGTTTTCTAGCCTCATAAGCATTTCTTCATGTTCAACAAGGAGTGCTTGCGTACAAGGGTTGGGACCACCAATAATGGAAGGTATCCCTTCAGTCTATACCTCTTTGAGCCACCAATCCTCTTGCTTAACCTCTTTGATGCAAAAACAACCCGTAGCCATTGAAATTCACATGTTTAGTGCCCTATGACATGCCCCAAAGTTTTCAAGAAAAAAGTTGTAAGCTTACCTTGTTTTATACTTAGTTTGCTTGGGGACAAGCAAACGTTCATGTGTGGAAGTGTGATTCGGACTCAATTACACATATTTTAGCCCTCATTTCTTGATTGTTTGACTTTGTTATCATCGTCCCTCGACGCATGTTACGCTAGGTTGGCTTCTTTTGTCACATTTTAGGTCCTAGTACATGTGGGAAGGTCCGAGACGAGTTTCAGATCATTCGAATGTCAAAAGGAGCCAAAAAGTGGAGGATGAGCACTGTTCACGGGCTAGAGGTAAATGTCACGCCCTTAGACCGTGAAAATCACCCTCATGGAGTGAAGACCAAGACTTTAAGGGCAAGACTCATTTATCACGATCCCAAGACCGTGATAATCACCCATAGACCGTGAAGTGGCCAAATTCCAGAAGCAAATGCACACCTCGTGGGATCCCAGTCAGTTCACGGTCGCTAAGACCAACTCAAGCCCCAGACCGTGAAGTCGGCACTGTCGGGAAAATATAAAGACAGTAGCGGGGAGAGAGAAATGAGAGCTGGTTTTTGGAGAAGAATTAGTTTCTTTCTCTAGGGTTTCGACCCAAAATACCAAAAGGGTAGTTCTAGAGAGAGAGTGTGTGAGTTCTTGAGTGATCTTGGAGCTTAATGGAAGGCATTGATCAAGGTTGGAAGAAAGGACTGAAGCCTAGAAGAAGAAGATTTTCGGCTCCAATTTGTAATATCTCTCTTCTCTCTCTAGAAACTCGCCCTCTTCTCTTGAGTTTAAGAACCCTAGGTCTAGATTTTGGTTTGTTGTTGATGTACGTGACCAATTCCATATTTGATTGATGATTTTACTTAATTGATGGATGTTTTAATGAATGGCATGAGTCGGGTTTCCATTTTCATGTTTTGAGCTTTTGACCTAGGAGGGAGATAATCCCCTTACAACCCACTATTGGCGTCTTTGGGTCACTCCTCATCCTATATCGTCCCGGTAAACCCCGAGGGAGTCAATTCCATCAATCTCCTACGATATAGGGTTTCCCTAGGTTGAATAGAGCACACCCCATTCATCGATTCGCCATTCTGGGTCATCCCCGAGGGAGTCCATCTCCTAATGGCAGAGTATTTGAATTGATAGATCTAGGAGGATACCCAACATCGATCCAAAGGACGGACCTATGATGATTCACTATCCTAGGTTGGTTAGATAACGAATCCTAAACCGAAGTAAGGTAAGCCTAGATCCCTGTGGTATGATAAATTATAATTACTTACGTGCCCTATGTTACACCCGGTCAGCGGTTATATTTGGTCGTCGATCGGGATGTTGTAGTTGGAATGAGCCAATGATCATGGATTCACGATCATTTACTGCTTTCTTCATGTCTCCACTTTGTGCTATCATCAATGACTTGGTCTCCATGGCACTAGATCCTCTTTGCACACTCTTGCTCATGCTTGAGACTTCTGCTCCTTATCCTTGTTTATGGAGTTGATCTTCAAAGACTTCCTTGGGAGATAGGGGCTTCAACATGATCTTCTTCCCATGATGCGACAATGTGACTTGTTTGTAACCCCTTCATGAAGTGCACTTCGATCATATTGCCATGGTCTTTCAAGTAGGACATGTGATGCTTGCATAGGCTCACAAAGGATCTCGTCCTTGTATCCTTCAATTTAAAACTTCAATAGGGCTTGTTTTGTGACTTTGATGTCTCGATGATCATTAAGCCATTGAAGTGTATAGGACTTGGGATGCTTCAATGTGCTCAATCCCAACTTCTTAACCGCACTTGCACTCACAACATTAGTGCAACTTCCACCATCAATCACCATTGAGAGAAAATTTCAATCTACCATGCAACTTGTATGAAACAAATTCTCTCGTTGTTGAAGCTCCTCTTTTGGTTTCACATTTAGAATTCTTCTAGCCACGAGAAGACTTCCTGGTGGTGCCTCTATCTCTATTGACTCATCATCCACTTCAGAATCCGAATTTTTGTTCTCTTCCTCTTTAGATTCTGAAACATATTCTCCAACATGACTAGATCTCGTTTGTTGGGGCATTGGTTGGCCATATGCCCTCTCCCATGATATTTGAGGTATTGAATGCCTCCACTAGAGCCCGCGGGTCTTTCTCTTGGCGCTTCAACCTTTGTCGCCTGTTTTGGAGCTTCTTGCTTCAATATGGATGGCCTAGAGTTTGAAGTCGAAGGCACTCCTGGCATTGGTGCACTAGAGGGAGATACAAACCTTCTTCCAAGGTTGCTTCGTTGTTGCCTCTCAACTTTGACAACCATATCCACTAGATCATCCAACTCCACAAAAGGTTGGATCTCCACCACGTTTTTTATCTCTCAATTCAGACACTGTAAGAACCGTGCAATGGTGGCTTCACGATCTTCCTCTACATGAGCTCGAATTTGTAGGGCTTGAATACGGTCGAGGAGGAGAAGTCGATCGAGGGAGAGGGACTGCACATGAAGGAGTAAGCCCTGGAAGAGGGATGTTCACTTCGAATGGCAGGAATGGTGAGTTCCCGATCACAGTGTATGCAATGAAACCGAGGGTCAACTTGAACCATATGTGCGGGAATAGACGACGCAATGAAATTTGGGTGGGGTTTGCATTGGCGACAGCTTAAGAAGCGACAACATTGCGACACCTTTCAAAAAAGGAATACCATTGTGGATTGCTCATTGGAGAAAGCATAGCGGGCCGTTCGGAGAGGAGATTCCACGAGGGAAGTAAGCTCTTCATACATTTTGCACCGCCTATGTGTATGAAGTTGGCAGTTGGGCTACATGCCCCATTAATTGTATACACAATATGGAGGCATATGTATAGGTAAGTCAAGCATGCAATGGGAATGAATTGATAATTTGAGACATTGTTTGGATAATTCTAGCAAGGTAGGTTACGTTGATGCATGGAATAAAATGGCTAAATGGAGATTAATTAATTCTAGCACCAACTGGTTAGAAACGATGATGGTCGGGGAATCGATCAAAGCTAACAAGGGCTTTGCAGCATCAAGGAGCTTTGGGCATCGATGAGTTGTTATTTGCACGACGAGGAATGGGCTTAACTTAAGTTGGGGACTTAAATTACTAAGCTTAGTTGGTTCTAGGCAGGCCCCGCCTAGACCCTGTGATGGTCAGACCCACAACACAAGGCCTCAATTCTTTGGGGCCTCATAGTTCATAACTGCTTGAACACCAACCTGGGCCTTAGAATCAGGGCGGAGCTGCACCATTTGGGCTGGCATGGCCCTCCACAACTGCTTGAACATCAACCTGGGCCTCAGAATTTGGGCGGAGCTGCACCCCTTGGGCTGGAAGACCAACACAAAAATCAAATGTGCATGGACGGCAACGAGGAAAGCTATGAATCAAACCATTAGGGATGGCAAAACTGGCCCGGCCCGACGGGTTTGGCCCGACCCAGCCCGTTTTGGGGCAGGTCCTACCCGACCCGTTCCTAAATGGGGCGGGTCCGACCCGGCCCGCCAGCAGGTCAGGTCAGGCCTGGGTATTACCCTCAACCCGCCCCGTACCTGGCCCGCCCCGCATATATCTAACCAGTAATAGTGGTCATTTGCACATGCAGCTGTGTGATCTTTGGAATCACCGAAAGTAAATTCCATCTCGACAATAGCTCCCCCATCGCCCCTTTCTCTCCCACCAAGACACCCACGCAGCCACGCTTAGCATTCCCATTGAATCAAATTGATGATGCTACCTTCCCAATAAGCCATCGCCGAATCATCTTCTCAACCTCTATTTATTCCGATTCCAATTTCCATCTCCTAGACAGAACCCTAGGTAGCTGCATCATCATCTTCATATCAGGAGTTTCCATTTCTCAGTTCTCACCCAATTTCAAAACCCAATCTACTATCCGCTTCACATTTCTTCCTCATCACGCCAAAGCCTCATCTTGCGGTTGGTGCACAGGTAACGAGTTCTTCATTTTTTGCTTTTTATATTTGTTCTAATGCATAGTCCAAATCAATTCATTGTTTTGATTCTTCTTTTCTTTTTGTCTTGCTTCTTCCCCTGTTAGAGAAAGGTTGGTAATATCTAGCTCAAGCATTCTATAGGAAAACAACTACAACATTAGCAGCCATTAGGCATTTTAGAATGCTTATTAGTTTCTGTTAGGGATTTTATCTGTCATTTTTCTATTTGGTTATCATAATTGGCGCCATCTGCATATATGCAAACTGTAGGGTATCTAATGGCAGAAGAACTTGGTACAATAATTCCAAATATGAAACACAAAGCTTCTTCCAGCTTGTGGGTTCATTTTAAAAAAAAATAGAAATCGACAATGAGAAGGTTTCATAGTAGAGTGGATGGTAAAGTTGCATGTGTATTAGGGAGTAATAATGTGATGTTCATTAGTAATTAGAACATTTTCAACAATTGCTATTTGTTTCCAAGTATCAGAGCACCAGAGGACTAGTAGAGTAGCCAGAAAAGAGAACAATGTTCTGTATCAGAAACCTAATTCATAGTTTTTCTTTTGACAAATGTCCCTGTGAAACAATGTTCTCAATATGGATGCTCAATTTTGTTTGTTCTTTCTCATATGTTGTGCTTAATTATTATATTACGTACTTGTTTCTAATCCTATTGCTATAGTTTGATGTGGATTTATGGTTAAATGAGATGCAGCTTGCAGCAAGCTGATGAACTGAAGTTTTAAGTTGCTGGGAGATATGAGGATTTAACTTGGAAGCTGATGCATCAAGCTGATTTTCTATTTCTTTTTGCTCTAGTCTTGAACAATTAGCCATTCCAAATTTTCGTGTATTCTTTTACATATTTTGGAGTTGAGTTGAAGTTCATTTGGTGGTTCTGGATTTCTATTCGTGCTTGAAAACGGTGGTGAATGGTGAATCGCAAATGATTCCATTGCGCACTTATTTTATCGTATGGAAGAATGGGGCAGGGCGGGTTTGACCCGCCCCGTACAGGGCAGGTCGTGGGCCAGAATATCAATATCCGCGGCAGGTCGTGGGGCGGGGCGGGGCGAAAATCAAATTGGCGGGGCAGGTCCGGGTATTGCACTACCCGACCTGTTCTGGACCCATTGCCATTCCTACAAACCATGGACCTCCTTTTCATTTAAAGGACATTTGACTACTGAGCTATAGCTTGTTTGTTGAAATTAAACTAACAGTTAGAATTAAATCTCTTTTTTCCCTTTCCCCAAAATTTCTTAACTTCACGAACCCATCTCACGCCTTAATATTAATTATCCATACCCAATTCTAATTAACTCCTAATTAATTTCAAATAATACTAGATGATTGTTAATTTTGAACAATGATAGATAATATTATTAATTTTGTATCATTTTTGAACTTATGTAGTTAGATTAAATTGATGGGATGGTCCTGGTTCACGGCCTCCGAATATCATGGGGCGGTCCTGGTTCAAGGAGATAGTTAGATTAAATTGATTCAAGTATTTAAATTATGTCGTTTATATTAAGTGTTTCATAAGTATCATGTGTGTTTAAGTTGTGCGTTATGAGCTACACGTCATGCCTTTTTATTTGGTTTGAGCTTATGTTAAGTCAAGGTAATGTCATGTTCCAAGTCAAGTATGCATAGCACGATCATGGTTCAACGTTAACATATGTTTTAAGCAAGGAATTTACCTTTAAAGTAAGTACAATTTTATAAGTAAGCATATCATGAACTGGATCTCCCACTGTGCAGATGATCCTCATGCCTAGCAAGTGCAAGTCACATTATATTCAGTAAGTAAACAAGAACAGGTTTTAAACCTCACTTACTAGCTACTACTGAACAGGGCTTCCGAATATCATGGGACGGTCCTGGTTCAAGGAGATAGTTAGATTAAATTGATTCAAGTATTTAAATTACGTCGTTTATATTAAGTGTTTCATAAGTATCATGTGTGTTTAAGTTGTGCGTTATGAGCTACACGTCATGCCTTTTTATTTGGTTTGAGCTTATGTTAAGTCAAGGTAATGTCATGTTCCAAGTCAAGTATGCATAGCACGATCATGGTTCAACGCTAACATATGTTTTAAGCAAGGAATTTACCTTTAAAGTAAGTACAATTTTATAAGTAAGCATATCATGAACTGGATCTCCCACTGTGCAGATGATCCTCATGCCAAGCAAGTGCAAGTCACATTATATTCAGTAAGTAAACAAGAATAGGTTTTAAACCTCACTTACTAGCTACCCACGCGGTCACCTCACTTCCCATAGCGAGGAAGTCCATGTATACTACCCACTCATTCGTACAAGGAGTCCATGTTTAAGTTCACGTATTAGGTACCATACAATTGCCTAGCCAGTGCGCGGTTATCTCACCTCCCGTAGTGATGGAGGTCCATGTTTATCATGTTTAGGTGGGCGGGCGATTGTGCTAGTTAAGCTTGGGGACCCATTTCAAGGAAACCATTTTCAAGTCAAGAAACCAGTTTAATGCACGAGCATTACATGAGCATATGCATTTATAGAATGAACCTAGGACTTAGAACTGACCTCACGCCCGCACTCAGGAATTGTAGAAGCATTAGGAGCACACTCGAAAATCAGCAAATCATCATAGGGATTTATTGCTCCAGAGATCAAGCAGTGGAAGACTTAAATTTCAGTACTTGTGGTAGGATCGAGACTTGATGACATTTTATGAAGCACATTTATTAAGACAAGTATTTCAAGAAGGCTCACAGTTTTAGTGTTATTTATTATGTTTTGCTTCTGCCTTATTTCCAATTGCTTAACATGTATTATTTAGTAAGGTTATTTTAATAAATTTAGTACTTGGCCGGGTTAGGGTGTTGCATCTACTATAATGCATACAAAACTTTTTTCCTGTCACTTTTTTTCCCTTTTATATAAACCTCACACTATAAATTAAAGATAAAAATCAAAAACGGAAAATAAGGATATATGTATAACACACCTTTAAGAATGTTTCTTGCCGTTGATTTTGAACCAGTCTCTGATACCACTTGATATGATCCAAATCCGAAGAATCCAGTCAGAATTACACAACGTCAAACTCTTTTTAGGGTTTTCTCATTTCTTGATAACACAGAAGTTAAAGATAACTTCCGAAAATCGATCAAACATATCCAAACTCGTGAGAAGGGTCAATTGGTATATGAAACCCGATCAAACAATCTCGAACCCGTGGATAAGGCCAACCGATATCGTCGAACTCGCCACAACTAGATGTGATCTTCTAGTTGATAAGAGACACTCAAACCTCCTGAATCCTCAAAGGAAAATTTAAGCAACCGCTCTAAGAAGAACACGAGATAAACACACTTGTATTTTATTAATGAAAACTTGATTATTGGGTACAAACTTCATAGGACGTACAACCTCTATTTATAGAGGTAACAAAAACATAAATCTAACCTTTTAGGAATATGAAAACAAATATCAAACTAAGTAGGAAACATAATTCTAATTAAATAAGAACGAAAACTATTAATTAAACAAATAAAATCCAATTATGTGCCAAATACATCACACACTGCAACTGGGTTCTTTCCTTTTTGCGGAATAGAAATTCCGTCTTCATGTCGACTTAGGATAGGGTCAGTAACCATTGGTTACTGACCTATGAATAACTAAATCTGGACTTTTAGATCTAAGTGGGTCCAGAAAATTCAGATATAAGGGTTGTCAATTAAAGACATTTTACTTTTCCCTAGTTTTCTTAATCGGCTCTTATCTTCTTCGTCCTAACTTGAATTTCAATTTTTTTTGCATAGATGGAACGAGTTCGTTGTGCTCTACAAAATGAGATCAATTTTCAATATATTTCGAGAAACCTTTTTTTACCAACTACATACCATATGGTAAGTTCTTCGTTTTTAAGTCGTTTTTGAAAACGTTTGCTCAAAAGGAACGAGTTCATCATGATCAATGCAGTTAAAAGCGCGATTTTAGCTAGAAGCAGAAAATGGGTAAAATCGTAAAACGTAGAATCAAAGCGTAAAAACGTAAGTTTTTTACGCACCCTCTAAAATAGCTAAAATATGTTAAGTACAACATATAGTATGTAAAATGTGATTGTGTAGATTTTAGATAAGTGAATAACTACATTAAATTCATAATTAAAATGTAATATCTAACACATAAACATAAGGGTAGATCGTAACCCGTAAACGAGCTTGAGAGTCCAAATTCTCATAAGCTGGTTTGAGTTTACATAATTACATACGATCAATTACCAATAAACTTCTATCGTAACCCAGGTAAGAGCCACAAGTGAAGATTAAGGGAGAAGACTGATAGAAGGTCAACGACTGTTGAGAATACCATTAGGTGTCTTTTCAACATAATGTGAAGCCCCTATCTCGACACTAGTTGTAGAACTGAGTGATGAATCATGTTTTTATTTTTTGCTGATATGTCTCCAAAATTACATCATTTTGGGCCAATTAACACATTTTTATGAGATTATCAAATTCGTATAAAAACGCTTAAGAATCGCGATTTTACCAATTTTAGGCGATTTTACCGATTTTACCCATGTTTTTACCAGTTTTTGTGACTAAGCGACTTTAGGTAGAAACTGAAACGTTTTGGTGGCCTGGATACGTAAAAACGTAAGTTTTTACGCTTTAATGCGCGATTTTGACTGCACTGATCATGATCTATTATCTATAAATTTCTAGGTGAAAAAAATACTAGATAAAAAATTACCATACTTTACCACTATGGTATGTGGATGGTAACTTGTGGTAACTTGTAGTAAACAATGATGAAAGTCGTAAATGACAGTTAGTATACTCCTATTATCATGTATTCAACCTTCTTACCATATTGGTATGTTCATACCATCATGGTACGCTTTCTTACAATATGATATTAAATAGGAGCATAACATATGGTAATGACTGGTAAAATATTATTCAATTTTTTTTGTACTAAAAATATATCAAAGTGGATATCATTTTAAAAAGCACATTTAATCTGATTTATCTGTGCAAAAAAATTAAATTTCGACTTAAAACAAGAGAGAAATCGTCGGTTAAATATTAAAGAGAAATAGATAAAAGACTTTCCAAGAGAGAGAGGATACTAATGTCATGCTAATGTGGACAGGTTACTCATGGTTACTGACCTGATCCGCTCCCCTTCATGCCTGCCGTGGAACCTTCTTTCCTTCACATGAGATTTAATCTCATCCAATCAATATGATCCGGATATGCACCAATCAATAATTCAATCTGGATCCTTCCTTTTAAGTGGACCCAGAAAATTCAGATCTAAGGGATGAAGAATTAAATTTATTTTCCCCCCTTGTTTTCTTCATTGGCTCATATTTCTTTGTTTTAACTCGGATTTCAATTTTTTTTTTCACAGATGGAACGTACTCGTTGTGCTCTACAAAATGAGATATATTTTCAATATTTTTTGAGAAAAAAATTTCCTGCCTGTCGTTACCAACTGCATACCATATGGTATTTTCTTAATTTTTAAACCATTTATGAAAATTTTTGCACAGATATTGGATCTACAAATTTCTTGGTGAACAAAATACAAGATCAAAAAATCCACACAATACCATCCTGGTATGGGGTGGTATATTGTGGTACACAATGTTGAAAGTAGTAAATGACAGTTAGTATACTCCTGCTATCATGTATTTAACCATCCTACAATCTTGGTATGTTCATACCATTATGGTACGCTTTATACCATATAATATGCTCTTATTTCAATACTAGTCAATATCATATGATATAGACTGGTAAAAAATGGCTCATTTTTTTGTTCCAAAAACATATCAAAGTGGATATCATTTTGAAGAGCATAATTAATTTGAGCTAACTGTGTAAAAATATTTAAATTTCTCCTTAAAACGAGTGAGAAATCGTCCGTTAAATTTTAAGTGGGAAAAAGTTAAAGGCTTTACAGGAGAGAGAAGGGGTGTTGATTTGGCGGATGGTGATTGATTTATTCATGGTTATTGACCTATGGGTTACTGTCCGGATCCGCTTCCCAACCAACAACTCCAAATCTTTCAAATAAGGGTTAATAGCATTTTGTACCCCTCTACTGTGGTAAATTAACAAACGTACTCCTCTACTAAATATTTGCACAAACATATCTGCTCAGTGGTTGTTAAAGGAGTCGAGAAATGACCCAATTGACCATCATTTACTCCTAATTTCAATTTTAATTATTTTACTTATATTCCAAATAAATTAATATAAAAAATCCCTTAACTAATTCAGAAGAATCGTACGTCTCCCCAGGCGATGATTCCTGAAGGGGAAACCGTCAGCAGTTAGGTAATAACCAGGTGAAATTCTAAAAGGGCTCACAGACAAGATCGAACATGTCGGGACCGAATTTGACTAGAACCGTGAACAGAGCGTAGAGGAAAGGCCCAAAATGGTGCAGCGTAAACACAAAGTATTTGCAATCGGATTCTGTTGCGTTGGTAGTTGAATTTTCGGGTAGTAGTTTCAATGTTCTATTGAAGGGTTCCAAAAAAGGCTCGCATTCTTTGTGACGGCGTTCTTAGTCACGGAGCTTGGAGAGCAAATATGGAGATGCAACAGATAATGGGGATTTTTTCTGGTATGAGGTCTTTTGGGTTCTACTGATGCACGATTGGTATTGTGGGATATGGGGAGAGTTCTTGTGAAGTGGGGAGAAGAATTGCTGGGCAAGATTGGAGAATGGCTTGGGATGATGATGGAGGCGATGGAGAATGGTTGTGGTCTGGCGACGAGAGGTATTGTGGGCAATGAGAGAGTTCTTGTGAATTGGGGAGAAGAATTGTTGGGCGAGATTGGAGAATGGCTTGGGATGATGATGGAGGCGATGGAGAATAGTTGTGGTCCGGCGACGTGAGGCGGGTCCGGCGAGGAGTAGGCGGCGGCGCCGAGTCGCGGGACTGTTCGCACTTCGGGGAGACGGTCGATTTTCTCAATGACATTAGAGATTTGATTCTTTAATTATTTGATTTGAGAAATGAATAAAACCGTTGAAATTAAGAATAAATGAAGGGCAATTGGGTCTTTCATAGTCTTTTTAACTGCCACTTGACGGATTATTAGATGAAAGAGTAAACTTGTTACGTTTTAATATTAGAAGGGTATTCTTGTGGAAATATTTAATAGAGAGGTACAATTTAGCATAGATAGATGCAAAATGCTATTAACCAGGCAAAATTCAATTCAATTACAATTTAACCCAATGCAAATTCTTCAACAAGCATCCATCATTCACGTCATTAAACAAACCAGCCAATTAGTGACCACCTTCAATTCCAATGACATGCTATTAATTCATCCCAGCCTTCACGTGCCCTCTCTGTCTCTCTTGCTCATAATCTGCCCAAATTCTTGACGTGGATAACTTTGATCCACAAGAAGGCTCTCAATTTATCCTTATATCGTAGAAATATAAGACGTGGATAAATATTGCGCTAGTCGATATCGCATCATTCCCTCTCTTGTAATGTTGATGGACATGTGATTCATCAATTGGTTCAGTTATATAAACACATAAACCACTAAATTGTGTCATCATCACAAAAAGTGCACGGGTACGAACTCTTAGTATTGAGTCCAAATTGTACATTAAGGGGGATTCATGCTTTAAATGTCTTATAATGTTGATAGATATGTGACTCATTGATTTGTTTAGTCATATAAACACATAAACCGCTAAATTCTGTCATAATGACAAATCGTGCATGAGTACGAATTCTTAGTACCGATTCAAAATTTTACAATAAGGGGGATTCATCCCCACAATGTCTTGTAATGTTGATGGCCATGTGATTACTAGATTGGTTTAGCCATATGAACACATAAATCACTAAAGTATATCAGAATGACAAAACGTGCACGAGTACAAACTCTTAGTACCGATTCAAAATTATACAATAAGGAGGATACGTGCTCCATGTCTTGTAATGTTGATGGACATGTGATATATAGATCGGTTTAGTCATATAAACACACGAACCGGTAAAGTGTATCATAATGAGAAAACGTGCACGAGTACAAATTCTTAATACTGAGTCAAATTGTAGAAGAAGGGGATTGGTGGTCCAAATGTGTTGTAATGTTGATGGACATGTGATTCATTGATTGATTTAGACACACACACACACACAGATAAATCGCTAAATTGTGTCATAATGACAAAACATGCACGAGTATGAACTCTTAGTATCGAGTCAAAATTGTACATTAAGGGGGATAGTGCTCCAAATGTCTTGTAATGATGATGGAAATGTGATTCATCGATTGGTTTTGTCATATAAACACATAAAATGCTAAATTGCGTCATCGCGACAAAAATTTCGCGAGTACGAACTTTTAGTACCGAGTCCAAATTGTACACTAAGGGGGATTCCTGCTTCAGATGTCTTGTAATATTGATGGACATGTGACTCATTGATTGGTTTAGTCATATACACACATAAATCGATAAATTGTGTCATAATGACAAACTGTGCATGAGTAAAAATTCTTAGTATCGATTCAAAGTTTTACAATAAGGGAGTTTCATTCTCCAATTGCCTTGTAATGTTGATAGACAAGTGATTCATAGATTGGTTTAGCCATATAAACACATAAACCGCTAAAGTGTATCATAATAACAAAATGTGCACGAGTACGAATTCTTAATACCGATTAAAAATTGTACAATAAGGGGGATTCGTTCTCCATATGTGACTCATTCCTAACTCACAAATTTAAATCCTGACTAGAGCTCAAGTATAAACTCTAGAAGGGTGTAGTATAGAGCAAGTGTTTTAAAATGTCAACCCGGGGTGGTCCATGTACTTCTACTTCAATCGCTTAGGGTGAAATCGAGCAAACAGTTCGGCGTTTAAAATTAAGAAAACTTCAAAATAAACAAGCAAGCTAAGTAAATTTTGGAGAATTCAACTTGAGAGGACTTCATTTGGCTATTGGTCACCATAGTCTCGTTTTAAGAAGCAATAATCGAAATTCTAGTGGGATGGATGTTTTCATATACCGTGAGGCAGGTGCAACTTGATAGGAAACCCTAACTCTCTTAGTCGACCAGTTAAGGATTGAAACTATAAGCTAGGTAGCCCAGCTCTCTTAGCCATTCGGCTAAGGATTGCAACTAAAAGTTAAGAAATCTAACTCTCTTAACCAATCAACCAAGGATTGCAAGAACCAATCCCTTGGAAAGTTAATATGGAGGGCAGAAAGTGACTAATCAAGATGGAATTATGGCACTAATAAGATATTTGAAGTTTGTCCTCATTTCCAAGGTGTGAAAAAATGGCCAAAAAATCCAGCTCCTCAAAGCCTCTAACAAAAGGCTTTTCTCTCCACCTATGTCAAAATGACCCAATAATGAGTTAAAACTAGTAACACTCAATCATTCATGAATAATACCTCAAATATTATATAAACACACAATCAACACACATAGAATTAAGTTCTTACATCCTAACAAACATCTAGACTAGGATTCACAATACCAAAGTGAGAAGGAGCACTACTCCATAGCTAGGCAAGGGAATACAACAAAGATGAAAGAAAGAACCATGGTTTGGTGATTATCCTCGCTCCTTGTTGATTGAATCACCCTTGAGAGAATAAAACCTCCAATCATCTAGCTTAGGGCAAGCCCAAATCTCCTTCTTCTTCCTTAGTTTGGCACTTTCTCTCTCTTAACAAGAAGATCTTATGCTCACTAAAATTTTCCCACTTTTAGGGTTTTTTCGCTAGAACATTAGAAGGGAACCGAGAAAATCTAAAACCTAGCCAAGCTCTCCATTTATTTCTCCCACCTTCCTTCTATTTACACAACCTGAAAGTCACAATCACGCGTTGAATGTCACGACCGTGATATCAGACTTGAAACCAAGACATTGTCTAAAACGCAGGCCGCTGATGCCGTTTTCATTCGACTTCACGGTCTGCTTGCAATTGTCACAGTCTTGTAATCGTGACAACCTTTAGGACCATGAGATGTGCCAAATATTTTGTTCCTTAGTCAGTCTACATGCTCTCCTTGCCTTTGTCATGGTCTGATGACAATGACAATCACGTCTGAACCATGACTTCTTACTTTTCTTCACTTTTTGGCGATGTTAGACTCCAATCGTCCCCAAACTCGTTTTCGAACTTCCCACACGCACTAGGACTTGAAATGTAATAGAAATAGCACAACCTAGCGTAAATTAGGTTGATGGACGATGAATTGCAAAGTCAAACTATCAAGAAATGAGGGGTAAAATATGTGTAATTAGCCCCGAATTACTCCCCTACACTTGAAAGTTTGCTTGTCCCCAAGCAAACCAACCTTAAACAAGGTAATATTTGAACCCAAAAAAAATTACTTGGGGACACATCAAAGGGCTCAAATCGGATGAATCTCAATGGTTATTTGGCACCAACACATGGACAATCACAAACAATACCATCAACCACCACAAATGACATTAGAATGCATTAAGAATGTGCAAATGAAAAGTTCTCACCCTGTTCACAAACCAACATACAACCCGAGAAGACTACTCACAAACCACAATTATCCATGCATAGAGATCAAGCCCTAGGAATCAATGAATGAGCAAACTAGGTACTCACCGGGATGTATGATATAAACATGAAAATGTAAAATGAATCACTCACTCTCGACCACTGGGGCCAGGATCATTTGATACAATAGATGTTCATAATCAATACTCAGCCCTATCGTCTCTTCATCATGACGGTAACCTCTAAATGTTAGAGCTCACAAAATGATTGTCGTCACTAGCTTGTTCGAAGGTCTTAGACACGAGTTTAGATGACTGGCTAGGGTCTTGGACATGGGGAAAATGCTTTTTGGGTGGTGACAAAGATAGCATGAGGTTCCACATCTTCAACCTACAACCAAAAAATCGTTCTATGGTTTCGATTATAACCTTAACGTGCAAGCAATGGCCACTAGCATCAGCCAAAAACCACACTTCCTTACTTCCAAACCACAACCAATCATGAACGACATTCAAGCACAATTTCTCGGCTAGACCTGCTATCAACTTTTCAAGCATCGTAGTGAAGGAGCTCACAAGCAAGTAGGTGTTTCATTAGCTTGAATGCCAAGAAACACCTTTCTAGAGCATACACATCAACTCTCTATCTTTTATTTACCCCTATTATTACCTCTTTTTCAATTCTTTTTCTTACTTTCCTTTTTTTCTTTCTTTTTTTCTTGATTTTCCAAGGGGATATTATAGAGCTTAACACATGCCACCTTTTAAAGTTACGCACAATGCTCACCATTAAGAACTTCCTCCAACTGATTCGGGCCTAATTGCACATGTTTTGCCCCAGTTTTATCTAGATGTTTGTGCCAAATTCGCTCCTTAAAGGTTGGTTTACGTTAGGTTCTTCGTGTTTGAGTGTGTTTTAGGATTTAACAGGTGAAACCAGCATCGGAGTCGAAAGATTGGCGAAAAGGATCGAAAACTGGGAGAAGAGGTGAAAAAGGGCCAGTTCACGGCTAACTGAAGGAGTTCACGGTCATGCAAGACCGTGAAGAAGGAGAGTTGACCGTGAATCGCGAGGCTTCCAGCGCCAATGTGAAGGTTACTGACGCGAGGTGAAGACCGTGAACACAGGCAGTTGACTGTGAACAGACGTGCGCAATGCGGAGCGTTTTGGCGCACCCCTTGAGTTCAAGGACGCGTTTGATGGTTCAGGGCCGTGAACTCAGCTCTTCTCGGTTTAAAAGCTGAGCTGAAAGAAGGAGAGAGGGAGAGCCAACTTTTGTGTGAAACACCTTCTTCAGCATTCTAGTGAGAGAAACAAAACCAAAGAGAAGAAGAAGGTTAGGGTTTGGCTTCAAGGAAGATTTTGGAAAGATTTCCCCCAAGTAAAGCTCAACTCAAGGGTCAAGAAGAGAGGGAGCCTCCTCAAAGATGGTTTCCACCTTTTTCCCTTTTGTTCTTCCCACTTCTACCATGTAGTAGACCTCCTTTCACTTGGGTGTAGTGATACCCTAACTCTACCATGTAGTTTTCTTGTATGTGTTTTGGATGATTGTCATTGGGTATTGTTCAATTCAATGATTGAGAATTATTCACCATGATTGTGCATGCTTATGCTTAGCAACTTAGGGGTTGTTCATGTTTTGTGCTTAGCATCTTAGAGATTGAGCATAATTGTGCTTAGCACCCCTAAGTTTGTGCATTTAGGTGCTAATAATCTAATTTTCCACCTTAGACTAGTTTAGAGAGGAAAATCCCCCTTTCAAGGGAGACTCAATCGAGTTGGTTTTCCTTCCGCTTTCTAAGCCACCTAAACTAGGTTGAGTTAGGGCAACCCTCAATATTTAGTTAAGCAAGTCGATTAATCATGGTTAAACCGTCCGACCTTAGAGTTGAGTCAGGGAGTAAGTCAATTACCGATTGTCTAAACCGAGAGGGTCGAGTGACACGGCCTTTCATCCTCACCTCGGTTTAGCAACTGAGACTGTGGTCTCCGACCATATATGCATTCCTCTGTGGTTCATGATTAACGTGCCCAAGGCAATCTTTCCAATCCACATAGTATGGTAGTTGTTAGGGGGAAGCGACACCCGAGTGACTTTCCCACAAAAGAGTTTCCAAACCCAATCACCTTTGTTTTCTTTTACTAGAATTAGCAAACCTTTTAAACCAAAGTTTAGTTGCTAGATAATGATTTCAACAATTGAAGTAGGGATAGACAGACCGACCCAAGTCGATATCTAAATACTTGCCATATACTGCACCTGATTTGAGTTTAAAATCTTGAGCTCTAATTGGGGTTTTATTGTGGTGTAGTTTCGTGCTCACTAATGAGATGTGGACTAATCCTATAACTCCATCATACTCACTAATGACAACATGAGGGTTACTCGCCATGGCAAGAGGGATCTATCACACATGAAAAAGACAGTCAACACAAATGTAAACTACGAAAGATCCAAAAATATTTTGGAATCTCTTAAGGCGACTAGCCTTCACCAAGATAGACTACTAAGGCGATTCACAAAGATATCCACTACTTGGAACGAATTCCAGTACAAAGCAGTGAATCGATTGACTCTCGTACAATCAATTCACTACTATCAATCAAGGAAGCTCTCTTAACCTAATCAGATTCTATCTACCATAGGTTAAAGCAGATATCAATAGAATGTGATCAAGATCCAATTGACGCAACAAAACATTCCTCAATTGATTATAATTAAATAATAAAGCATCCAAAGGTTCAAACAACAAAGATCCTAACACATGGAACTAGGTATCCTCAAACCAAAGTGAAGGGAAGTTACTCCATAGAGAATGCAAAAATCTTATCTAGATCTTCAATCTCCATCTCCGAGCTTGATTCCCGAGCTCCAATGGTGAAGAAATCCTCCAAAATAGCTCCAAGAATATTCCCAAGTCGCTCTCTCTCTAGGTTCGTCCCTTGGGTGTTTGGGATCCAAAACCCAACTCCATCCTTCCAAAAATCTCAGAAAATATATTTATACCCGAGCAACGCGCAGAAACACAGTCGTGCTTCTCAACCCGTGTTTCTCCTGCCCGTGTTTCTTCCTCCGTGCCTATTCCACTATTTTTTATGCTTCATTTCTCCCTCGTCCGGACTCTGAATTAGTGGCCGTTTGATCCCAGACGCTTGTAGTCTCATCCTTTTTATTTTCATGAAAATATCACATGATTATTTATCCATAAATTGAGGTAGAAATCCATTCTTCTTCATGTCATGCTCGAGCTTCTTCTCCCGAATCGCCAATTGATATCTGATTGACTTGAAACTTGTGTCTATGCTTCACTTTACGTGCGAGGACCTGAAATGTGACAAAGAAACAAAACCTAGCATAAAATAGGCAAAGAAAGCATAAAATCAAGCAAAAACGATAAAGAAACGAGGGTGCAAACATGTGCAAATATGATGCTATCAAATTCCCCCACACTTAACCGTTTGCTTGTCCCCAAGCAAACCAAGTCCGAAACAAGGTAAGCTCAAAATGTTTTAACCATGCAAACTTTGGGGACATATCATATAGGCACAAAACACGTGAATCATACTGGTTTTTAGACATCAACACATGAATAACAACCTAGACAACCACCACAGATGACATTTGAGTGCAGCAAAATCAGGTAGAGGAAGAGTCTCCATTCTGTTCACCGACCAACATAGACTTAACTCAACCACCCATTCAAAACAGTCACCTCATGCATAAAATTCAAGACATCAGAATCAAGACCGAGCAATCTAGGTCTTCACCGGGGTATATAATTTGAAAATTGAATCACTCACTCTCGACAAGTGGAGTCAGGACAAAATTTGTTGCAATATGTATGCATACTCATACTCTCAATCCCTAACGTCTCTTCACCATGACGGCAATCTCTAGATGCTAGAGTTCACATATCGGGTGTCACCACTAACTAGTCAAGAGGTCTTATACATGGGTTCAGATGGCTGGCTAGGGTCTTTGACATGGGGAAAATGCCTTTTAGGTGGTGGAAGAATTCATGACAGAAGGTTCCACAGTTCCAAAACCAAACACAACAACATTCATTTAAACCATTTACTTTCTCTATGCTATTCTGCATTAATGGTTCTTTAGAGCACAAGAGTGAAGGAGGTAACAACATGTCAGTATTTCCAAGCTAGTCTGCCAAGAAACACTATTTCCAAGCTACACATCATGGAAGAGGGATCTATCGCACAAGAAAGAAACAAGCAGGCTCAAATCTCACATGGCTACCTATATGCTCTATCTCTCATTCTGATTCCATGAACTAGATGCATAAACAACTACAGAAAATGAGTGATTAATCCAACTCGTAGTTGGTAAGCAAATAGTTGAAAAACTGAACCCCTACACAACTCTACTGCACGTCTCAATCATCATTATAGGTTGTCTTAGTCACAAACAAGTTATCATGCATCAATGCTAACTACCAATCGATTCAACACATAAAACCATAGCACCAATATGATCATGCAAACATGTTTACTTGGAGCCCTTAAATCTCAAGATTTGGATAGTGGACTAGGCTCCAAGCACACAAACACATCCATTCAGTCAAAGATAAACATCGATAAACACCCCCACACTTAAGATCAACATTGCCCTCAATGGAGAAGAGGGAAGGATAAGGGAAATGATGTTACCGTATTAGGTGATGAACGATGGTGGATGGAACAGGAGATGCCTTCCATGGAAGAGAGAGTAGGTGGAACCACAAACACCACACAAAAGCTCACAAAGAGTTGAGTTATTGACTCGAAAATTATATCACAACACTGACTCAACCGAAGACAAATAGGGAAAGAAATGCAAACCGAATGGTTGGGTTGCCTCCCAACAAGCGCTTCTTTCACGTCGTTAGCTGGACGATGGCTCATAAGTTTAGGTCCAGTCCAAAACCTCCTTGAAGTTGAGGGTCTCGTCGATGAGGTGGAGTCTCTAGTCACAAGCAGGTGGTATGATAGGTGATGAAGATGGCTCATGCCCTTGAGGAAGATGACATCTCCACACTCGAGACCTCTCCTTTGCTTCTTCTCTTGTCTCATTACCCCAAACCAGATATGTCAACATCGATTGTCCACCATCGCGTCCACCAAGAGGGATCGATGTTGATTTGCCCTTGGTCTAGCAAAGAGACACTGCAAACGGGTCCTTGCCAAGCAGCGCCTTGAAGTTTGATGGAGATATTACATGTAACCCATGGCCGGTGCAAGCCTCTTCCACCTCAACTTCTTCCTCAGCCTGAACACCAATTGCTTCTTCAATCCCCCTTCCTTCTTTTTCCGAATGTGGTCTCTCCCCTTGGAAAAGATTAGAACTCCATTTTCTTCTCTTCCGTCATCCTCAACTTCTTTCCTCACCCTTTCTCTCTCTTCTTCTAATCATGATTATCACGGGAGCTCTTAGTGACAACTACTGTATGCTCCTCAACAGTCTCATGATTGGCTTCTTCTTCATCCTCCTCTGCTTGTATTGTAGCATAAAGACTGTCTTGAGCAAAATGTGCATAATCTTTCTCAATGACCTTTATATGCTCTGGAGGGTCTTCTCTATTTCTTGGTAAGAGAACTGAGCTTGGGAAATGGGCTTGATATGAAGATCCAACTTTGAGCATGATCTTTCGGTGTCTCGAGCAAACTGCTCCACAAGAAGTCTCAATTGTTTGTTCGAATATGCCAGTGGAGTGTAGTATGGCTCTGCAGATTGGCCCGTGAGAGCCGCCATGGCTAACTCCAACTCAGATGGCCTCTCTGGTTGTGGGAGGAATTCATATTGATAAGGATATTGGTCTTGAGGTGCCCAAGGGTCTATTTGTTCTCCATAGTTAGTGGGTTGGTACTGCAACCCGAATCCATAGTCTTCTCCTCCTTGATTGCTATAGGAAGTCTCAGGGTAATACCACTCGGGTGCTAGTGGATACCCCCAATGGTTGGAGAAGCCATGAGGATCCATGTTTCAGATCTGCACCAACAAAAATAAAGCACCCAAGTCGAAAGCAAAGATGCAAAAGAAAAGAAAAATGCTAAAGTAATAAACTTTTGCCTTTCCTAATAATCTAGAAAGTTCCCCCGCAACGGCGCCAAAAACTTGACTCGCTAACACAGAACTCCTAACAATGGCCAAGTGTGACCAATGAAAGAGACTGTAGTATAGTGGCACAAGTAATAAATATCGAATCTACGGGTCTCTAGAGTTAATATTACTCAACTTCAATTCATTATCTAGCAAACCATATTAAGATTTGATTAACTAAACTACTCTATAAGTTAAACTAGGTAAAACTACTAATTACAGGTTGGGAACTCACTTAGGTATGATTCCCCCTAGCCCCTCAATTAGGTCCAAGTTGTAGTTCCCTATGGTTGTTTTACTGTTGATTAAACTGCGGAAGATCCGAAAATAGTTTGGAATCTTAAGCTAACCATACTCTCTTACAAAGAATACTCGGCATGCGACTAGCCTTCCCTGGGATAGACTGCTAAGGCAATTCACACAGATATCCTCTACTTGGAACAAATTCCAGCATAAAGCAGTGAATCTATTGACTCTCATACAATCAATTCACTACTATCAATCAAGGAAGCTCTCTTAACCTAATAAGATTCTATCTATCATAGATTAAAGCATAAATCAATAGAATGTGATCAAGATCCAATTAACGCAACAAAACATGCCTCAATTGGTTATAATCAAACAATATAGCATCCAAAGGTTCAAATAACAAAGATCCTAACACATGGAACTTGGGTTCCTCAAAACCTAAGTGAAGGGAAGTTACTCCATAGCGATAGATAATGCAGAAATCTAATCTAGATCTTCAATCTCCATCTCCGAGCATGATTCCCGAGCTACAATGGCAAAGAAATCCTCCAATATAGCTCCAAGAATGTTCCCAAGTCGCTCTCTTTCTCTAGGGTTCGTCCCTTGGGTGTTTGGGATCCAAAACCCAACTCCATCCGTCCAAAAATCTCAGAAAATAGACTTATACCCGAGCAGCGCGCAGAAACACGGTCTTGCTTCTCAGCCCATGTTTAAGCTCGGCCCGTGTTTCTTCTCGGCACTAAAAACACGGGCGCGGGAGGACAAAACACGGTCGTGTTTCTCCATTCGTGTTTCTTCCTCCGCGCCTATTCCACTGTCTTTGATGCTTCGTTTCTCCCTTGTTCGTACTCTGAATCAGTCCCGTTTGATCCCACACACTCGTAGTCTCGTCCACTTTCTTTTCATGACAAGCTTACATGATTATTTGTCCATAAAACGACTTGAAAATTGCGCCTATGCTTCAATTTACGTGCTAGAACCTAAAATGTGACAAAGCAACACAACCTAGCATAAAATAGGCCAAGAAAGCAAACGAGGGTGCAAACATGTGCAAATATTATGCTATCAGGTTTGATGTGTGATTCGTTCGATTCGTACAAATCAAAATCAAGGGGGGTTTTAATTCCATGTGTGCAAAAGGAGGCGGCAGCAAGATCCCGACCTCTCCCTCTCTGTCTCTCAATCTTCTCTGTTTCGCAAGATGCGCCGGCGAAAATGGACAGCAAAGAGGGCAGCTAAAGTTCGTAAGCGAAGAGGCGGGAGCTGAATCAATGGCGAAGTAATCGGGGGTCTCCTCTTGCCTCCCACCTGGACTTCAAGCCGTACATTCAGAGAATTGCCAACGACGAGACCTCCCTCCTCATCCGCCATACCATTCATGCTCTTTCCTTGAGATAAATAAATATATTGAAGTGGAAATTATAAAAAGATTAATTTGTATTATTATTTAATTGCCATGTCACTTTAACAATCAACACTCAGAGTTGACTATCACGTCAAATAAAGTTAACGGAGACTAACGGAGAGTGACCAAACTTGAACTGTTAAACTAATTTTAGTGACCATTAGTGGAATAAAGTAATTTTAATGACAAACGTGAAAATTTATAATAATTCCCGTGACCAAATTTGCAATTTATCCTTTACTTTTAATACAAAAGAGTAACACACATAAAAAGGTAGAGATATAGTTGTAAGAAAAATAAACTCAACAATCTCAATCAAACAATCTTAACAATCTCATACAAAACTTGAGGGGTAAATGACATGATTGGTCACTAGGATTACTAAAAACGTTCATGTTTAGTCACTAAAAATATTTAATTCCAATAATGGTCACTAAGTTTAGTAAAACATGTCACGTTTGATCACTCTTCGTTAGTCTCCGTCCAACTCTGTTATGGAGTCCATTAAGTGCTGACATAACAAACGCAATCGCCCAGTCAACCGGATTTAACCTGAAAAATACTAAACCCAACTCGCCACATCATCAATACCTGCCACGTCAGACCCTCTACATAACAGAAACCAATTCAACCACTAACCGAACCCAACCCAATCTGACCCGCCCGCACCTCACCTCCCCACCACCGTCGCCTCGCCTCACCACTAACGGCAACATCGCCATTTCCCCCAAGCCGTCTAAGGTCATCTGTCCTCGCTGTTGACTAGATTCGATGCCGGGTCGTCCCCTCATATTCAGCGGCAAAGCCTTGGTCTAGCATTGTCGGGAAGTCGACCACCAATGGCAAATCGTCATCTCCCTTGCCCCGTCTAGGGTTGGTCGTCTTTTTTGTTGAATAGAAATAGAGGTTGAATTGGTCGACACCGATGAACATAAAGATGTTCGGCGTCCCCGGGAAACCCAGTCCTTCTGTCGGCCATTCTAAATCCCCCAGATCTGATAGCATTCAACGTCTTTGGTAGTTGCGTCGATCTAGATCTGTTTGCTGCGGGAGCAGGAGCTTCTACGAGGATTTCTACAAGAGAATCTCAAAAGGATTCGGTGATTCCTCGCATCAGTGGTCGTCATTTTTTTCATTATCATCTCCGCCGGAGGAATCTCCGAGTAATAGGATTGGGGCAGTAGGGTTTAGATTGGGACAGTAGGGCTTAGAGCTTGCTCCTGCAGCCGGAGAAACATTGGGGCAGCGAGGGAAGATGCCATGATCACGCGACAATTGATGGGGTAGGAGAGAATGGGATGGAAGAAGAGGAATGGTTGTTTGAGATTGAGGGAAAATAATGAGTGATTTAGGTCTAGAAAAAAGGTTGGTGGAGTTAGGGGTAGAAGAAGAGCCAGGGTTATTTTTAAGTTTGTCAGTCAATTTGTGGGTTTGTAATGGGTTGGTAATAGTTTTAATGACGTGGGGGGTTGTGATTATGTGGCGGGTTGGGTTTAGTGTTTTTCAGGTTAAATTCGGTTGATTTGGATATTTCGTTTGCTACATCAGCACTTAACGGACTTCATTAACGGAGTTAGACGGAGACTAATGGAGAATGACCAAACGTGACATGTTTTCCTAAACTTAGTGACCATTTTTGGAATAAAATTTTTTTAGTGACCAAACATAAATATTTTTAGTAATCCCAGTGACCAACCATGTCATTTACCCAAAACTTGATATTTAATTATCACTCATTTTGATTAATAGTTTGTGTCAAATCAAGCAAACAATGCATATATTGTTTTTGCAGAAAATTCGAAAAGAGGTGCATTGTGGACAATCATGCATTGTAACTATTCTAACCAAACTATCAACTAAACCAAACGATATAGGGGAAAACAACCTAGTGGCGGTCTCAGGAATTTTATATAGGGGTGTCCTATTTTATATAATAAATTAAATAAGAATGATTTTGAAATAATTAATAATTTTTAAATAAGAAAATACCTGACTCGTACAAGTTAAAAAAGTACACAATGTGTTCATATTCGAAAATAATTCTAGGATACACGTGGTGTCTACACTGCTAAAAAAATTGTCTCTATATATCCTACTAGGCAACCATTCACGAACTGATCACATATGTGATTTCCAAACTTGTTCTTGATGTAACCCAAAGGTGAAAAGACTCTTTCAACACTTGTCGTACAATGGTGTTTAAAATAATTTGTTTAATTGTTAGGTTTTTGACTCGCACGAAACTACACCACAATAAAACCCCAATTAGAGCCCAATTTTTAAACTCTAATTGGGTGCAGTATAGGGCAAGTATTTAGATATCGAGTCGGGTCGGTCCAAAAATCCCTACTTCCGTTGTTGAAATCATTATCTAGCAACAAAACTTTGGTTTAAAGGTTTGCTAATTGAAATAAAAGAAAGCAAAGGTGATTGGGTTTGAAAACTCTTTTGTGGGAAAGTCACTCGGGTGTCGCTTCCCCCTAACCGCTACCATGCTATGTGAATTGGAACGATGCCTTTGGCACGATAATCGCAAACCGCAGAGGGATTCATATGTGGTCAGAGACCGCATCTCAATTGCTAAACCGAGGTAAGGATGAAAGACCGTGTCACTCGACCCTCTCGGCTTAGACAATCGGTAATTTGACTTACTCCCTCACTCAACTCTAAGGTCGGCATGTTTAGTCACGATTAATCGACTTGCTTAACTAAATATTGAGGGTCGCCCTAACTTAACCTAGTTTAGGTGGCTTAGAAAGCGGAAGGAAAACCAACTCGATTGAGTCTCCCTAGAAAGGAGGATTTTCCTCTCTAAACTAGGCTAAGGTGGCAAATTAGATTACTAGCACCTAAATGCACAAACCTAGGGGTGCTAAGCCTAATTATGCACAATCCTTAGGTTGCTAAGCACCTAAATGCACAAACATAAGGATGCTAAGCACAAAACATGCACAACCCCTAAGCTGCTAAGCACAAGCATGCACAATCATGGTGAATAATGCCTCAATCATTGAATTGAACAATACCCAATGACAATCATCCAAAACACATACAAGAAAACTATAGGGTAGAGTTAGGGTTTCATTACACCCAAGTGAAATGAGGTCTACTCCATGCTAGAAGTGGGAAGAACAAAAGGGGAAAGGTGGAAACCATCTTGAAGGATGCTCCCAGTCTTCTTGACCCTTGAGTTAAGTTTTCCTGGGGGGAAATCTTCCCAAAACCTACATTGAAGCCAAACCCTACCCTTCTTCTTCCCTTTGGTTCTGTTTCTCTCACTAGAATGCCGAAGAAGGTGTTTCACACAAAAGTGGGCTCTCCCCTCTCCCCTCCTTTCATCTCATCTTTTAAACCCAAGATGAGCTGAGTTCACGGTCGTGAACCATCAAACGCGTCCGTGAACTCAAGGCGTGCGCCAAAACGCTCTGCATCGCTCGCGTCTGTTCACGATCAACTGCTTGTGTTCACGGTCTTAGTGACCGTGAACTCACCTTGCGTCAGTAACATTCACATTGGCTCTAGAAGCCTCGCAATTCACGGTCAACTCCCCTTCTCACGGTCTTGCATGACCGTGAACTCCTTCAGTTAGTCGTGAACTGGCTCTTTTTCACCTCTTCTCCCTGTTTTCGATCCTTTTTGCCAATCTTCCAACTCCGAGGCTCGTTTCACTTCTTAAATACTGAAACACACTCTGAGGCTGGTTTCTCGATGTTTATTGACAGTCAACACATGAACCGTTGCAAGCAATACCGACATCCACCACAAATGACATTCAAAGCCACCAAAACGGGCAAACGAAAAGTTCTCAACTTATTCATGGATAAATGCAAGTCTCAACAAAACCGCTTATCGACCACAACCAACCATGCATAGAATTCAAGTCCGAGGAACAAATAGAAAGGCAACGAAGGTCCTCACCGGGGTATGAAATGATAAGTAAAACAAGAATGGATCACTCACTCTCAAGACTAGTGGGGTCGTGACCTTTTGGTGCAAAAGATGTGCATAGTCGTAAACTCTCGGTCCTATCGTCTCAATACCATGGCGGTAACATCTAAACGCTAGAATTCATGGGATGGTTGTCACCACTAGCTCATCTGGGTGGTGGCAATCATGATGTGAGGTTCTATATCTTCAACCTAAACCCGAAGGGTCTATGGTTTCGACTAAAACCCTTCTCTTCAATCAAAGGCCACTAGCATCGGCCAAAACCCTTATCTCTCCCTTCCAACTATCACCCATCATGAACTACCTTGAAGCACTCTTCCTCGGTTACCTCTTGCTAGTTCTTTAAGGTTTGGTAGTGAAGGAGTTCTAAACAATGTGGGGGTTTCAATGGCTTGGGTGCCAAGAAACCCCTCCTAGAGCATGTACTTTGGTTTTTTCGTGGCACTCTCTACTTTATTTACCCCATTTTATTACCTATTTTTCGTTTGGGTTATAGGTATAATATGCCCATCTACTATGACGCTTTATCAAACATGTCCCTCTACTATTTTTTTACATCAAACATGCCCCTGTACTTTGAAAAAATGATCAAACATGCCCTTTTGTTAAAATTTTAAGCCAAAAACCGTTAACCAAGGCCGAACTTTAGTTTGGGCGACACAATGACTAAAATATCCATAATAAATTCACTGTAGAATTTTTTTTCGTTCTTTTGTATAATCAAATCATTCAAATAATTTCACTTTGAAAAGACCCAGGGAAATAAAACAGGGGACAAAACTGACATTTTTCCTCCTATTTGCCGATGTTGGGTCATCTAAATCTCGGTTCAACCACGATTGACAATTTTTTCAATGAAAATTTTAATAGAAGGGCATGTTTGATAATTTTTTCAAAGTACAGGGGCATATTTGATGTAAAAATAGTAGAGGAGCATGTTTGATAAAACGTCATAGTAGAGGGGCATATTATACCTATAACCCTTTTCGTTTCTCTTTTTTCTTTTTTCTTTTTGAGGGGGGTATTAGAGAGTAAAAACAGTTGCCACCTAAACATTTATCGACCAATGCTCTTTTTTTGATGAACTAACTCCAACACTACACTCCATTTTGCATTCCTAGCAAGAACCACACACAAACCTCCTATGTAGGACCTCTATGGAAACTCAAAGGTAAGAGTTCCGGGACACATGGGCGACTCATGTTTAGACACGAAGAAAGGATTTGGGGGTTGTTCTACTAACACCTTTAAGATCACACGAACGAAGTCACAAAGCTCAAAGGGGTTGACTAAGGAATGATGCATTTCGGGACAATCAACGTTTGGGCGTGGACTCATCCTATGCCTCCATCATGCTTGCTAGTGACAACTATGATGCTACACACCGTGGTAAGAGGGAACTATCGCACCGAAAGAAACGATCAGCTCAAAGCTCACAGGCTACCTAGTTACCCAACCATCTATTCCAATTCACAAACATGATGCATGGAAATCGTAAACAACAAGTGATCAAGTCAAGGCATCCATTCATTTATGCACACTTGAGAACTAAACTTTTGCCCTATCCTAATGAACTTCTCAGTCATCATCGTAGGATATACTCGATCACATGCAACAATTCAAGATCAATGCCACAAACACGAGAATTTCCCACCATCCGGCCACTTTGATCATGCCAAAATTGCTTGGAGCCCTCAAAATTTTGAAATTTGGGCATACAAAAGGCTCCAAGCAACATCTCACTCACACAAGCATACTAGTAGACTACCCCCCCCCCCCCACACACACACACTTAAACTCGGCATTGACCTCAATGGCGTAAGAAAGGGTTAGAGTTATGTTACCACTTGGGCTTGGTGAGTGAATGTAGGAATCGAACCGGGGTAGGATAATTTGAGCTTCAAGGATAGACAACAAAAAACACACACGAGCACAATACGACTCACTTGAGGCGAGGTTATTACAAGCACAATACATAGTAATAGTAGTTTATGTCACACACACACAAATAACAAAAACAAAAACAAAACAAGTTTAGGTTACAAGTAGAGAAGTGGGGCGAAAGGACTCCGCTCTGCCACATGTCTCTCTCGTCGGCTACCTCTCTCCGGTGGATGGACCCTCTCCAGAATCGGGTAGGATACCCTGGCGTCGAGCCATGAGCTCGAGGATGTCAGACTGGCGCTCGAGGCGGTATGAGAATCCCATGAAGCTCGTCTCAAGGCGGTCCACCCTCTGGACGAGGGGATCGCCTGTGGCTGCTGTGCAGGGCGGGAGAGCGTTGGGCGCCGACCGGGTACACGAGCAGGTGGCTGCTCTGCTGTTGGTGGGACCTCGGGGTTGGGCTCCACTGGAGCCGGTGCTGCTGCAGCTCGGATGACTCCGGAAGGTCGAAGTTCGTCAAGGTACTCCACTCCTCTCTCGCCCTGGAGTACCAGCTTCAGGTTATACAATGTCTCCATTGGGAATGGCTCCATCCTTCCGACGCTGGTGCTGTGGGCCAGATCCACCTGGAAGTTGCGGGTGATCCTCGTGATGATTCCCCCCATATGCATAATGTCCACTCTGTCCGCCCCAAGCACCGGGCGAAAGAGGTGGCGATCAACGATCGCAGATGGATCGGCTCAGCTCGACTCCTCATCGAGTAAAGGCAATGACCCCTCTGTTCGTCATCAAGTGGCATGACTGGAGGCTGGGGATGACGGATCTGGTGAGCAGAGTGTGAAGAATCCCCCACTGGGTCTTCAGCTTCACCGCATTGGTGCGGCTCCCTTCGAACTCGCTCTGCTCGTGCTTTGGGCGGCGGAGGGCTCTGAATGTGCCCTGATAGTTGAAGTCGACGGTGTAATGCCGCTCCGTCATCGTCATGTGAGTGGTGTCAAGCCCCATGATCTGGGCGAAGCCATCTTAGGTCAGCACTTGCGACTGACCGCCAAGCATAAACTCCACCCGTGGCCAGCTCTTCTTGCTGGCTGGGACGATGTGGGAGAAGGTGGAGTAGAACTCCACACACAGCTCATGGAAGATCTCCTCTTCCATGGTCAAGAGCTGGCGCCACTAGGAATGGGAGAGTAACCTAGTCATGGCGGCTCGACACCTGAACAGGTTAAACATGTCCAGGTCCAGCTGCCAGCGAGGCCCAATCGGGCTGTCACTCTGGTAGGCGAACTTGTCGCCAAACTACGGGTAGTTCACCAGATAACTAATGAACTCATGCTCCAAGTTAAGCATCCTGCACAAACACAAACACACACCATACGTGGAAATAATCATCATATACCGCTCATTGGGAGGAAAAGAGACTCCCCTACACTTGTTTTTCCACCATGGTTAAAACATTGAAGCTCAAACCACCGTGGTAGGATTGTGGGTATTTCACGGTTCAAGCACACAAAAGTTGAACCACAACCCCTACCACGATGGCTACCATCCACCAATCAAAAACAAACTCCACTTGCATTCATAGCATAGCACTTGGTGGGCAAATTCTAAAACTAAGCACAATTTGATTCAAATGCGCCCACCAAGGCTCACTAAGCTCATGCAAAAATCAATCCATCAATCACACGACCTAATTCACCTAAGTCCTCGCCCTAAATCTAGGTTCAATCATGCAAAGCACAAAAATTCAACCTCACTTCACTACCTAATCCGATTCTCCATAATTCACAAAGGTAGAGTCGAAAACAAACCTGGAGACACAAGTGGGACGTAGGAGGAAGTTAGGTGCGGGCGAGGACGGTGACTCACCGCCGGGACTTGGCCGGAAAAAATATGCTCCAAACCTCCCCAAAATCTCAGCATAGGCCGGTTTTGAGGAGAGGAGGCTGGGTATGATGTTGGTTTTTGGTTTTGCTCGCCAAAAATGGGGGAAAGATCGAAAAAGCGACGGGTTTTTGCGTTTTGCGGCGAAGATTTGAATTTTCCGGCGAGAATTTGGTTATGAAGTGAAGAGTCGCCGTTCACGCCCCTTTTATAGGCACGAGCCTGAGTTCACGGACGCGTTGTAGTACTCGATCTCCAGTGGTAGGGAACCATGAATAGACCTAGTGCTAGTGAGAGTTCTTGCTTCCTTCTTTGCCTTAGGAGATCCTGCTTCCAACCCAAGCAACTTCTCTAAGATCAAAAGCAGACAAGAACTAAAGGCCAGACTTTGGCAGAGTTTTTATTATTTCCATTTATGTGGTTACTACGGATTCACTTCTTTCAATAGGCGGTAGCAAAGGAAGAATAGCTAACGTTTCGTACCGGGAATCCACTTCCTTGGCCTTCAAAGCATTCACGACTAGGAAGCCAGATGATGTCTGCTGGTTGGTAGTGAGAGTTTGATCTATATCAATGGAATGCTTGATTGAGAAAAATAGGGGTGCCCCACCGGTTGTTTATGGCTTTTCCATTGAGCGTCTTCGAGTTCGACCTAGTCAACCATTGAATAAAAAAGCAAGGAAATCATCGATGAACAAGGGGCTTACCACCAAGGACTGGCATAGAAGGGAATATGTGAACTCTCAAACGCATCTGTGAACACGGAGTGGTTGACAGGTGGTGAACATGCATCAGCACCCAGTTCACGGACGCGTTTACCTGTTCACGGTCTTAGCGACCGTGAACTCAGCAATCCGTCCGTGAACTCAAGTGAAAACAGGGCACTTCTGCAGAAAATTTTGACTCAACCTATTCCTCCGTGCCTCCTAATCGATCCCAACACAACCATAAACCACAAAAACACAACACTAGTCACGGGGGACACCACTTCACCACTCGAACCCTTCACAAGACACTAAAACGAAAATTAAGGAAAAGAAAACCAACCTCCGTTGGGTTGCCTCCCAACAAGCGCTTGTTTATCGTCATTAGATTGACGGTTGGGGATCAATCACGACTTCAAACATGATGTCACCGAGAACGGATCCACCACACTCTCGGGGCGAGGCTTGTAGCCTCCAATCTTAGGTTCCTTGAGTTGGCCCTCTTGGTTGCCCAACATTGCTTCGGCCTCCCCCATCTTCCGGGTCAAAGCTCCCTTCATCCTTCTTCTCCAAGCATTCAATCTTGGTCCTTTGGGCTTAGGGCCCTTCTTAACTTCCTGCTCAACATCATCAAAGACAACACAAGTAACGGTGGGGTTTGCCTTGAGAGGCTCTCCTCCACTCTCATTCACATAATTTGAAACTACCCCCTTCACTTCATCACTCCTAACCCTAGGATCAATTTCAATCTTGATTATCTCCTTACCATCCCTCAAAATTAGGGTCCCCTCATTTACGTCTATCAATGCCTTGGCGATTGCAAGAAAGGGACAACCGAGGATGAGGGCATATCCGAGTCGTCACTTATGTCGAGAATCACGAAATCGGTCGGATAGCAAAACTTGCCCACTCTCACCATCATGTCCTCCAATATACCTCTCGAGCTAATGACCGAACGATCGGCTAAGGTGATGCTAAACTTAGAGGTTTTAAGTTCACCTACTTCTAACTTTTTGAAAAGCTTGTAGGGCATCACATTCACACTAGCTCCTAGATCCGCCAAGGCATTGTCTATATGGTGAACACCAATATCAAGAGGGATAGTAAAGCTACCTAGGTCGGGACGCTTTTTGGGCAAGCATTCGAGGAGGAATCCTCGCCAAGAGTCATGTTGGCGAGGCCTTCAAGCCTTGGCTTCTTGATAAGGAATCCTTTGAGGTACTTGGCATATCTTGGCATTTGAGCTATGGCTTCGAGGAACGGGATATTGAGGTGGAGGTTGCGGAGCATTTCCATGAACCCTCCACACTCGTTCTCCAACCTCTTCTTGTACATCCTTGTGGGATAAGGAAGAGGTGGCACGTATCCATCCTCCGACAATGCCTTCCTTGCCGCCTTCCTCTCCTTCCTCGAGGGCTTCTTCTCTCCTTTTTCGGGTTGGTTTCTTCCTTGTTAGAATCCTCATTCTCCACCACGTCATTAGTGGCAGCTTCCGGAACCACCTTCACACTCCTCACTTGAAGTGCATCCACCCCGGCTTGATTGGGATTTGCCACAGTTTGGGAAGGCAAGGCTCCCTTGGATCTCTCGGTGAGGATGTCGGCAAGATTGCCTATTTGCACCTCCAAACTTTGTAGGCTCGCTTGATGGCTTCGAAGACCCGCCTCAGCCGAGGTAAACTTGGTAGTCTCCACATCCATAAATTGCTCTATCTTCTTGAACTTTTGGCTACTCGTACTCACAAAGGTGTTCACTAGGTCCTCGAGCTTGGATAACTTGTCGGGTTGATGTTGTTGTTGAAACCCTAGGACACCTTGTGATTGGTACGGTTGTTGAAAGTTTGAGCCTTGGAGTTGGGGCCTTTGTTGGATGAAGGTTGGCCGAGGTTGGAAGTTCCCGTGGGGCCTCGGATTAGCCGGTGATGACCAAGCAAATTTGGAGTGGTTCCTCCACCCGGGGTTATAAGTATTGCTATACGGGTTGTTGACCCTAACATTTGCCACGAAGTTGACTTGCTCCTCCAGAGTGGCAGCCTCCTTCATTGCTTGGCACTCCGCCATCTCGTGGCTAGTACTCAAGCACCAGTCGTATGACATTACCGCCCGTTTTCCTTGCCTTTTATCTTCAAGCATAACTCCAGCAACTTATCCAACTTCGCCTCAAGCGGAGCACTCGCTCCCACACTTCTCACTCCCCTATCATTGCTTCTCCTTCCACTTCTAGTCAACCCCCAATCATACTCCCTAAGAGCCATATCTTCAAGGATCTCGGTTATTTGGGGCAGAGCCATATTCATCAACTTCCCCTGACACAAGGAGTCAATGAGGATCTTATCTTCTTGCATTAGGCCTCCGTAGAAGGTTCCAATTCGAAATTGTTCTTCAAACCCGTGGTGAGGGCACTAAAGAAAGTAATCGGAGTACCTCTCTCAAATTTCAGAGGTATCGACAGCTATCAATTATAATTTTTTTTAGGGTAATGTCTATTTTTTATCCAAACTTTTTTCGGATTCTTTTATATTATCCAAACCTATTAAAATTTTATTAATTAGCCAAATCTTTCATCATGCATCAAAATATTAGCCATTTTTACGTTATCGTTAATAATTTTGTAACTCTTTTCTTATTTAAAATATTAAAATTTTGAAATGTTGACCTTCATGTGTCTCTTCCAAGTCAGTATCATGTTGCCAAGTCAATATTATTAACAAAATTGCTAACGGAAAATTAAAATTTGGCTAATTCTTAGACTTTCGATAAATTCGATTAATATAAACGAATCTGAAAAAGATTTGGATAAAAAATAGATATTACCTTTTTTTATCCATACATAAATTACCTGTTAATAATCTGTTTCCGGACGGCCCCTGAATGAACCAATTAGAAAGAAAGAAAGCTACAAATAATACAAGCTCTATTCCCCTCTCTTCTCCGTTCTTGTTCTACTCTTGCGTGGTTCATTTTTCATTCCGATCGAGTTTGGTGATCAATTGTCCACTCAGTCACCTCCATGGCATGCTTTCATAAGGGCTTCTGATTGCTTTCCCCTTTCCAAGCAAGCCAGGCGACGCGAAATTTTCTCTCTCGAAATCTGGGAACGCGAAACTCAATTTACAATTTTGTATGTCTATCGTGTTTCGCCAGATCACTCAAAGCACCGAATTCAGGTAAGAGAATACGTGACGAACCAATCTAGGTTTACGGTACGCAGATCTCCAGAAGAGGTTAGGGGTTGCCTGATGCTTGCGAGACGATAGATTTCGTTTTCAATAACCATGTGGTTTTTACAACATTTTTTTATGAGAAAAAAATAATTATACTTATACAGTGTGTGTCATTGGTTTCTATTAGGTGAATGATGATGGTGGATGAAGCTGGGAAGGTTCCTGGCGGTGATGAATCCGGCGCGCCTCTGTTGGTAAAGTTTTTTTTTTTTTGTGCACTTGATGATTTCCTACGTTTCCCCCCTCAAGGGTGCTAATGTATTTATGAATTGGGAATGCTTATGAACGATTCTCATTGTTATTGGATATCTTTGTGAAAGCATAGCACGATACTATGATGAGATTTTACTTGTGGAACAAGTGGCTTACATAGAAATCAGTTGTGCCTTATGAAACTTCTCTGCTGTTTTTAAAGTTGGGAGAACTCTTGATTTTCTTATTGGAATAATAATACACAATAACATTCCCGCTTTGCAAATTTTACATGTTCGCTTTCAGCAAGAGGATGCTGCCTTGAACAATGATAGTGTTGCCACTCCTCAGCTGTTTACTACATCCTTACCAACTCTAAATGAAGCTACTGATTATCTTACCCAAACAACTTCATTGATAACTCGTTGCTTCCCTTCAGGTAGTCCCCCAACTATTATTCATTATTACTTGATTTGAACCTTGTACTTTAGCTCACCTAAGTTGTTTATGGTGCTTTGCTCATGAATTTTTAAGCGGGAATAGGACTTTCTGTGAGGTGTTTTATGTATTTACATAAATGAGAGTATGTTCAATGAGTTACCTTATTCTTCTTCTTGCATTTATGCTTTGGATTTAATCTATTCAATGGGACTAGTTCAATATAGTTACTTCATATTTGTTGCGCCTAGTGTCGTTTTTTTTGCAACTCAGTGGGATCTCTGTGTATATTGCAGTGGACTTTTCTACTGGGGATTATGGATATTCAGCCCCTCCTCAGCAGGAACTGGCAACAATCTCACGTGCACACGCCGAGCAATCTGCAGTGGACACTGCAACTTCTGTTCCATCAACTTCAACCAGTACCCCCCCTTCTGTTGATCGAGTAACAAGATCTTCTTCTCAAGGACAATCTGGAAATGCTGGTGCAATCGTGCCCTCTAGTTATGGTGGACTAAATGGAATTTCTATATTTCAGGGGTATGCTATTAGTTCTTGCATACTGTTAGATAACTTAGAAAGGTGCACACAATGATGAAATATTTTGATAATTAGAGAGGTAGTTAGCACTAAGAAACAACTGCTGACCTGATCCACTGACCCCAGATGGTAAGTTCTCCATAATTGAGAGAGAGAAAAAACGTTTGCAAAGATTGCTATATTACCACAATTTGGATCCTTAATTGTTCCGTCCCTCTGCAGTAATTTTCTGTGTGGGTGATTGTTGTTTGAAATGCTGACAATCTGTATGGAAAATTTTTAGACCTGAAGAATGTGCTACAATGCTTGAAGGCTCTTATTTTATACTTCCTACTCAACGTCAATTTCTAGCTTTTACTTTTATTCCATACCTGAAATTGCTAGTCTGGGGGACTACTTTCAGACTTATAGAGAGAGCAAGAAGAACTGTCCGTGGCTCTGCTGATGATATAGGGTGGTTACAATGTGCACCAGGGATGCCTCCAGTTGAAGATGGAACTGAAAGGTTTATGGAGATTCTTGATAGCATAAGGTCTGTTGAATTTATTCTTCTTTTGTGGCAGGTTGATATATAATTACAAGGCTGCTCATTAATCTTTGCTATTATTCTCAGGCATGGTGTGCACAGGTTGCCGAAGTCTATGGTTTACCTGTTGGTTCCAGGTATTTATTCTATGCAAAAAGTTTCACATCGACATAGTGAAGAAAACTTCTACATTTTTTCTTGAATACTAGGGGATGTTAATGAGCCAAGCTATTCGCGAGGTATTTTTTTTATAAACGAACTAAACCTGAACAAGACAAAGCTCTGTTCGGCTCATTAACAGCTCTATTGAATACTATAGGATTCAAAAAAAAAAAAATTCTTGTAAACAACAGATAACTCTTTCAAGAGGTTGGCACACCATCTGGAATTTGTTCTGCTATTGTTATTCGATTCACGTCTCTTGTTATTTTGCTCTTTACCCTTACAAATGTATTACCTGAGGCAGCCCTCTATAGTATTTTAGTGCATTCTTGAACATTTCTGAATAAATGAGAATTCTGTATTATATGTAGACATTCAAAAGAGTATTAGGGGTGTCTTTAAGTCAGTTGCGACATAGAATGGCAAGCATGATCAAGTATAAAGTTCAAGCTTATAGGAGATCTTAACTAACAGCTTGAAGACACAAAATTCTATTATTATTAAATAATTGAAAGAGGGTGAAAGAAACTGCCTCATCTAATTATTTACTTATATAAGATAAGAAAATATGCATAGTTGGACATTTCAAATTTCTATTAGGATGTTTCAGTGATGAAATATGGGGTTGGTTTTTATGCTTTGCTTTGGACTTTCATATTCTATGATATGCAACAAAGTAGCTTAAAGGTATCTATCCTCGACCTTCCAATATTTCGAGCAGGTCTCTTCAGCAACCATGGACCACTTTATTTTGTTAATACGAAACAGTTCTTTTCGAAGATAGGTCTAACTTGTCACATTGCCAAGATTCATAGCGAGGTATTTCCAACTTTATTTTCCTCCATTCATCATGGTTGTATTTTCATACTTCGATACTAAACTTTTCTGCATAATTGATCAGGCTTCAGTTGAGAAAAATGCCAAAGAGATTTATGAATACATTGAGGAAATGTATTGGGGCTCAAATAAACGTGTCATGCTTCTTGGACATAGCAAAGGGGGTATTGATGCGGCTGCTGCTCTGTCATTGTACTGGCCCAACTTACAAGATAAGGTAGCAGGATTAGTATTGATACAGAGTCCTTATGGTGGTAGCCCAATTGCATCCGATATTCTACGTGAAGGCCAGCTTGGTGACTACGTTAATGTGAGGAAGCTTATGGAAATCATAATATGCAAAGTGATTAAGGTATAATGCTTCGAGCTAAACCATGAGTTCTTTGTTATAGTTGATCCATTTGTTTCATTTTATATATTTTGTAACTATGCCAAAACATTGAAGGGTGATATGCAAGCCTTGGAGGATCTAACATACGAGAAGAGGAGAGATTTCTTGACCAAATATCCTTTGCCAGAAGAAGTGGCAGTTGTATCATTTCACACAGAAGCCAGTGTTTCCCCTGCAGTTCTGGCAACATTGTCTCGCGTGGCACATGCAGAGTTACCAGTTGTTGCGCCTCTATCTACTGGGCAGCCAACCAAACTTCCTGTTGTGATGCCACTTGGTGCTGCGATGGCTGCCTGCGCTCAGCTGCTTCAGGTCCGGTATGGTGAAAAGAGTGATGGACTGGTGACCCGTCGTGACGCAGAGGTTCCTGGATCAGTTGTGGTCCGACCGGCACGGAAGCTGGACCATGCTTGGATGGTCTACTCGTCGCTAAACGACGACCCTTCTGAGGCAGATGCTTCTCAAGTCTGTGAAGCTCTGCTAGAGTTGCTGGTGGAAGTTGGGCAGAAGAGGAGGCATGAAATTGAAAAGAAACAGGAATAAGGTGGGGGTTTTCTTCGTTTCCCTCACGTGACTATACCAACTAAACTGTATGAATGTCGTTGAGTTCAATGTGCTATCATATGGACCCAAAGTGTATAGGGAATAGGATTAGATCAATTTTGTAGAGCCTATACAGGGACTGCCATTATACTAACACTCGAATAAGACGATGGTGTTTAACTCTTATTGTTGCCTTGCTTCTCCTGCTCGGTTAATTGCACAGGTTATCACTTTAGTTCACCATTTCCATTTGTTGCTCGATGATCATCTACTACGTTTTGTTGCAACTAAACAATTATACTACTTATGTCAAATTTCAGTAGCACCATTACCATTTTTGTCTCATGACAAACGGTAGGTGCCGAAATGAAAATAATCATGCCAATTCGTACTGCCACGTAAGTATGAAGTGCTGACTCATATTTGGGGGAAAAATTCAAAACTACCACAATTTTAAAAAAAAATTACAAAAATACCACCCATTCCGAAAAAATTCAAAATCTACCACTGTTTAATAAAATCGCTCCACTCAAGGGCGGTTAAAACAGAAACCGCCCACCCAGGCGGCGGTTTACCATGGAACCGCCTAGTAGACAAGCGGTTTGTCTTTTATGGGAGAAACGCTCTTTAAAGGAGCGATTTTTATGGCTGCCCTAGCACCAATCGCGTCCTCTGGGAGCGGTTTTTGACAAACCCCCCAGCGGTTGGTGTCTCGTCACACGACATCCGACATGTCGGCATGCAGGAGTTTGCAGGGGTGGGGGCTGCATGCCAGACTAAAACCGCTCTCCCCCCCTGAGGTTTCCAGTGTAAAATTTGCCTATAAAAGGCAGGTCCAGAAAACTCAAAATCTTCACTCCACTCCTTCTTCTTCTTCAAATTTCAGTTGTGCACCTTTAAATTATTTAGTTTTTACGATTAACATTAATTCGTAAGTTTGTTTTGTATTACTTTTCATTTTTTGATTTTTATGTTAGTAACTTAATTACAGTTTTATTGCATATGACATTCCAAAAGTTCACGCTTGGGTTGCGGTGGAATGGTTACACGGAAGAGACCGAAAATGGTGTAAGTTACGTGGGAGGCAATTTTTATAAAATGAAGGTCCGTACGAGACCGATGCTTGAAGAGCTCCATCAAATGTGCACTGAGGTTACCTGCATGGATGACACTAGAAGAATTGATCGTATGGTGTATCGATATCCAAACAGACATGGCGGGTCGTTGTGGAATGAGGAATTCCTCATCACCACTCAGGAGGACGTTGATGCCATGGTCCAATTTTTAACCACCAATAAGATTAAACAAGCGGAGATGTTCGTTTACACCGAGGCGGTCGAAGGCTGTGTAGGTCATTCTGGAGATGGCCAAACATCTGGTATCCACAGTGGGAGTGTATTATACAAAGATCATCTACACCAGGAGTACCAAGACTTGAGCTGGAGGCAGGAGTATCATGATGGAACTTGAGGTCATCATCAATCCTTCCCATCATATGAAGAAGAAGTTCAACGGGCTGATGGGAACCAACTAGCAGGCTACCAATACCAACCCGAGTACAACTTCTACCAAAGCGGCGTTAGTTATCACAACTACCATTACGGAGCTGGTGAAGGTGAAGGTGCCTTTCATGATTATCATCATATGGAAGAAGAGGTCAATCCAAGTCCAGTTAGTGACCCTGAGATTGAAGAAGAGGAAGGTGTGTCAGTGCAGACAGCTTCGATCCTCTTGAAGGTGCTGATGATTTCGGTCCAGATTCAGACGCAGACGGTGATGAGGTACCTCGCGACCGTGTACCTATCCCGTACTACAATCACATTCCAAATGAAGATTGGTATGTTGATGCTGACATGGACATGCTAGAGGTGCCAGTATGGGTATACATCTCCTTAGAAACACAGTCTGTTTGACAGAAAAGGGGGATCCGAGGATCGCTTAGAACCCGATTTTCCCAGGTCATGGGAGGATCATGATGATCGCTTAAGACCCCATTTCCTTAGACATGCATTTCTTTATAAAGAGTCTAAATAAGTGTTGTATTGTATTGATTTAAATTATTGAAAATAATCAATACGATTAACAATTAAGTAATTTATTGTACAAACAAATAAATTACGTTAACAAAATAAAAATTACAAGTGATGATAAATAATACGTACCTTGCGGTCGTTCCAAACGTCTCTTGAACGATGATTGGATTGATCGTATAAAATAGTCGGATCAATCGGTCCTTGATCAACATAATATCGTTGATTGTATATATCAACATCCGGCCCAACCTACGATAGCATAGCAACAACATAAATCAATTAGTATATGAATTAAATAAACCATTATAACAACAACAAAAATTAGGTAAAATGAGTACATACCGTTTGATAATCATCATAGTAAATACCCTCTTCTTGGATAAATCGACCATTTTTTCAGGATCCGGACAGAGATTCGACGGTTTTTAGTGAAACCCAAAGAAAAGTTTTTTGAAGGCAGATCGGACTTAGCCGCAACCAACAAAACAACTACTTCCAAGGTTTTTGGGTGGGGAGGGGGATGGGTAGAGTGAGAAACTTAGAGAGAGAGAGGAGATTGGGTTTGGTGTGAAGAAAATGAGAGGAAGGGGGTGGGTTTATATAGGGAACGAACCGCGTGATGGAGGGGCGGTTTGGTATTTTTACCCCACAAAAAACCGCGCCCCCAGCACACGGTTTACGCTCCCAACGCGCAAACCGCTCCCTTGCGCAACGGTTAGCAATCCACGACGCGGATCGCTCCGCTGGCAGGCGGTTAGCCGTCAGATCGCCTGCCTATCGTGCGGTTGCATGGACCGCCACGTGGAAGCGCGGTTTGACAGCTGCCCAATGGAAAAACGCACGTTGCACGCATGATTTGAATGAGAAACGCGCCTTCGAGGCGCGGTTTATGGGGTATGGTGGTAGATTTGGAATTTCTTTGGAATGGGTGGTATTTTTGTAATTTTTTTTTAAAACAGTGGTAGTTTTGGATTTTTCCCCATATTTGGCCCAACTCCATATAAATTCAATAAATAAATTAATCCATCCTCTCTCCCCATAGCCATTCGACCCCTTCCTTTTCGCCCCCAAACCTTCCCGGTTATCAAACTCAATCCTTGAGAAAAAGGATTAAATGGAATCACATGGGCAGGTACCAATCGCCGACGACAGCCGCTGGGCTACGATTGCCTTGTTCCTGCGCGCCTTAACGTTATTACAGCTACAGGTCCCGCCACCATCTTCGTCATCCCACCACTACTAGGGGTGGGTATTCGGTCGGTTTGGTTTTGACCGAACCGAAATTATGAATACCGGGTCCTGAATTATCCCAAACCTCAAATCGAATTCGAACCAAATTAGAATTCGGTTCGGTTCGAAATTTAACACAAAATCGAATTATGAGACTACTTGTATCTTCTTCCTTTTAAATTATTTTTCACCCCTAATATAAACAATAAAACTGCAATTATATGTATCATCAATGGTAAAATCAAACATTTCAACACATAAGTCATAAAACATTTCAAATATTTCAGTCTAAGAACAACTATAAACACAAAAATCCATCATTTGGAGCATGCAATTATAGTAATTTGATTTTTCGGTCGAAAATTCGGTTCCGATGAAAGAACACTGGTTTCCGAAATATCCATATTTCCCTTCCGATCCGAATAGCATTATTTCAGTTTCGGTTTAATTCGATTTCGATTCAGTTCGATTTGGGTTTAATGAACCGGTTGCCCACCCCTAACCACTCCCCCACCTTTCTATTTTCACCTTATTTTACTCTCTCTCTACCCCTGATGTTATATATATGCATAAAGATTCTTCCTTTCCCTTCATTGCTTCCTTCCATCCATTTCCAAGCACAACCATTTTAACATTAAACCGAGGTCAAACCCCTCATTGCCTCTCTCTCTCCCCCCACTTCTATCTTTGCAGCTTTCATTAGATTTGTGGGTGACTCAACCCGAACGCACCACTTAGAAACTCCCGATTAATGCCCAAGTATAAACCTTAACCGGGTGCAGTACATGACAAGTATGTTTAAATATTGACTCGGGCTGGTTCATGTACCACTACTTCGATTGTTTGTAACATTATCTAGCGGTTGGTTTTGGTGAAAACAATGCTCTAAAGCTAAAGCACTTGCAAAGAAAAATGGTTTTGACACTAATGGGTGTTGCTCCCCCTAGCTAGAAATTACGACTTAATGCATCGAATGGACGTGTGTGGTGAGGGGGTTGTAAACCGTAGGGAAGTCTAACAAGTAGCCAAAGCTACCTCTTAATTTCTAGGTCGAGGAAAGGGAATACGATCCAAGCCACCAACGTGACCCTCTCGACCTATTGACTAAGGAATGGTTAAACTTTACCCTCGAATCGGAGTTCGGACGACCACCCACAACCAAACCCTAGGTGCTAATATGAAATAGGAGGTTTGCCCTGCGTTAACCTAACTAGGAGACAATAAATTGCCTATGAAAATCCATCATTCAAGCCTCTTTTAATAAAAGGAAAGACAATTATATTGATAGGCTTTCACACAACACAATCATTTATCAATAATACCTCCACATTCACATTAAACACAACCACAACAAAAAAATCATTCAATCCATACAAGCATTCACATAATTGTAGCTAGGGTTTACAAACACCCAAGTGAAAGAAGGGACTCTCCATGCTAGGAGAAGGGAAAACACAAGAGATAAGAAGGGAAACCATCCAAGAGATGCTAGCCTTGTTCATTGTGTTGAAGAGATCCTCCTTGGGCGGAGGAATTCCCAATTCTTTGCTTGAAGATGAAACCCTAGCTTTTGCTCTTCTTTGGTTCGTCACTTTCTCACTGTATAAATTTGAAGAAGAAGAAGAAGTTTCTCACACTAGGTCTCTTCCTTTTTCCTTCGGCTCAACCTCCTTTATATACCCAGATCGGGATCAGTTCACGGTCGTGAACTGAAAACCCAAGTCGTGAACCAACGATGAAACACGCCTGCAGGAAGTGAGAGTAACGCCTGGGGTCCCGCTCACGGTCCAGACGTGACTCGATTCGGTCAAAGCGTGCCTCCATAGCCTGCCAACGGGCATAAGGTGGTGCAGTTGTGGAAGAGGTATGCCTCCATAACGCATCACCGGATCACGCCATCCGCTCCGATCCTGAAGAGGTATGGATCCTCCTAAATATAGTGCTTCAGGTTGGAGAAGAACTTGTGCTTAGCGTGAGTAGCCATCCCCTTTGGTAGCTGCTTGCCCACCAGATAATTTGCCAGATCAGAATACCAAGGGGTGACACTCTCCACCAAGCACAATGCAGCAAGCGCTCGTCTGGGAAGGAGTCGTTAATCTCTTCCACAAAATTGTCCACTGGGAGGCTTCTAACAGTGAAAGATGATTTGCAGCAACATTCTCGGCTCCCTTCTTGTCCCGGATCTCTATGTCGAACTCCTGCAGTAGTAGGATCCAACGGATGAGCCTCGTTTTGGCGCCAGCCTTGGTCATCAAAAATAGCGAATGACCAAGTGGTCGGTATAGACCACGGCATGAGGAAGCACCAAATACGGTCAGAACTTGTCGAAGGGATACACCACAGTGAGCAACTCATTTTCGGTGGTGGTGTAGTTCTCCTAAGCATTGTTCAAGGTCATTGATGCGTAGTAGATAGGCTGGAAATGCTTATCAAGTCTCTGACCAAGAACAACTCCAACCATATAATCACTCACATCGCATATTAGCTCGAAGGGTAGGGACCAATATGGAGTCACCATGATGGGTGCATGGGTAAGCTTCTCCTTCAAAGTCTCGAATGTAGCTATGCACGTTGGAGTGAAATGAAATGGTGTGTCTTTCTCAAGCAGCTTGGTAAATGGCAAGGCAATCTCCGAGAAATCTTTGATGAATCGCCGGTAGAAGCCTGCATGACCAAGAAAGCTGCGGATCCCCTTCACACAAACAGGGGGAGGTAGCTTGCTGATTGTCTCTATCTTCGCGCGATCTACCTAGATCCTATGTTTGGAGATCTTGTGCCCAAGCACATACCTTCACGAACCATGGCCCGAGCGTACTTCTTCAGCAAAGCCACTAGACTACTCTTTTGCTTGGGGGTCAGTTCTAAACTGATGATGGGGGGAGCTTATTCCCCTCCCAGAGAAATGAGTACTCCAGATGAGCAGGGAGGGGTTTAAGCTCGAGCTCTAGTGGCTCCTCCAGTGTAATAGAGATCCGGGGTGAGATATGGATCGGGCTTGAACGACTTCTCTTGCCCATCTATCTTGGCGCTCTCCAGCTCCGCGAGCTTCTCTTCTAGTTGTAACTCCTGTGATGCCTGCTCCTCTAGCAAAAGACAACGCTCGAGGAAAATGTTAGTACCCGCGCCTGTGATAGCGAGTGCGGTCTCATAATCAGCAATCACATCACAGTAGTCTAAATCATCATGGAGCTGGGGGTGTTTCAGATTATTAGTGATAGAAAAGGTGATTTGTTCACCCCCAGCCCACAAAATCAACTTGCCATCATTTACATCAATAAGTGCCTTGACGGTGGCAAGAAATGGTCGACCCAAAATCAAAGGCACTTTCACGTCCTCATTTATATCAAGAATCACGAAATCAGCAGGATATGCAAATGGTCCTACTGTTAGGAAATGCCCTAGGATGCACAATGGATCTATCAGCTAACTGAATGATCATCCTAGTATTTCTGGGTTCACCTACGCCTAGCTTCTGAAATAATTTATATGGCATGACGTTTATGCTAGCGCCTAAATCCGCCAAGGACTTTCCTACATGCAAGCTACCTATGATGCAAGGGATAGGGATAGTAAAACTCCCTAGGTGATAGACCATTAATTACACATGTTTTTACCCCTATTCTTGAGCCGTTTGAGATGTTAATTCTCGTGTTTTAAGCCGATGTCACGCTAGGTTGTGCGTTTATGTCATATTTTAGGACTTAGCGTTGGCATCGAGGCGAAGAAACGAGTTTCGGGTCGAAAGGAGCGAAGTTGGGTCGAAGTGTGCTGCAGGAGGAAAATACCAGGTCATGGGCTCAAATACCCGACAGGGTATTATTTGGAGCAGACCGGGTATTTGTCCCTTTGGGCGTCGCTGAGAAGCAGAAGGGGGCCCGGGCAGGAAGCAGAAATCCCCGGTCGGGGATTCTTAGGCCAGACCGGGGATTTTCCCCTGTTCCTAAACGCGCGTTTTGAACATACCCGGTCGACACCCAAAATACCCGACCGGGTATTTCGACCGGGAATCGCGACAGGCAGCTTTTTAAGGGAAAAGAAGGCTAAAAATCAAGGGGTTCCAAGTTTTAGAGAGACAGAGCGATTCCTAGAGAGGGAAAGTGACGAACCAGAGTTCCCAAGTGCCCTAGCTTGATCTTCATCACCATTGGAGCCCGGCTTGATCTTGGAGAAGATCTGATTGAGCACCAGAAGCAGATTATCATCCTTCACAGTATGGTTTCCGCATCTGAGCTAGATTTCCCATCTCTCTCTATGGAGTAAACTTCTTATTCACCTGGGTATGAAGAACCCTAGATTTGTATGTTAGGTCTGATTGTATGAACCCAAGTACAGATTCTGTGATTTGATTATATTCAATTGAGGTTTGAATTGTTGAATGGCGTGAATTCTGATCAAATTCCTGTTGTTTCTGCTTTAACCTAGAAAGAGAATATCTGCCTAGGTTGATAGAGCACCCTTGATTGAAGGTAGGGAGTTGGTGACTTTAGTCGAGGAGCCAACTCACTATTCTGTACTGAATTCACTTCGGTAGTGGAGGTTTTGTTCATTAGGGCCTCAATCTGTTTACTCCGCTGGAGGTTAGTCGCCCGCTGGAGACTTCAGGCTGTTCACGAACCTTCCACAGTATAACTATCATTGAAACTGAACTTGGTAAATTGCAATCCAGCTTAACTGCAGTCTAGGGGGAACCATATCCGGGTGACCTCTCTCGACTTGAAAACATATGTTAAACTTGCTTTGTTTGTTTGTTAATTTGGACCTGCACTAAAGTTTCACTGCTAGATAATAAGAATTCACTGAGTAGTTATCACATCTAGGACCCGGGTTGACATTAAAACCCAAACCCGCTATACTACGCTTTAGGAAGTGGTTACACTTGGCCATTTTCTAGAGTGACAGTAGGAGTGAGTCAAGTTTTTGGCGCCGTTGCCGGGGACGGCTAGGTTGTTGAAGAAAAGTGATTTCTGTTACTTTAGCATTTTCATTGTCGCATTGACTGTTTGTTCTTTCCCACTTGTGCCTTCACGGGTTTGCATTGCTTGACTGTGTGCAGATAGTGCATGACCCGTAGCCAGTCGGGAGGTTTACTGCCGTTGGATTCGGAGCTTGAACGCACCTGCCGCCAACTTAGGAGACAACAGCGAGCTAGACTGGCTACAGAAGAGCGCATAGACGACCACTTGAGCAGCGATTCTGAGGAAGAGTATGAGATAGAAGGCGAACACAACCCACCCTAGGGGAATCCTCTCCAAGTTCCCCCGGTGAATAAGTTCTTGGGGAACAACCCCATACCCCAGGAAGATGGGGTTCATCATCATCCACCGCCGCCGGGTCCCACCTTGGAGTACTACTACACTCCACGGGTTGCTGATATCCGCCTTGTCATCCTCTACCCGCCTATTCCAGCGAACAACTTCGAGATCAAGCCATGCTGGATTCAACTCATTACATCCTCTTTCCAGTTTCATGGCTTGAAGGATGAGGAGGCAAGGGTGCACCTGTCCCGTTTCTTGCAGCTGACAAACGGGTTCAAGCTGAACGGTGTCCCTGATGATGCAATCCGCCTTCACCTCTTCCCCCATTCTCTGGCGGGGCATGCTAAGAGGTGGTTGGAGACCCAGCCCCCATTGTCCATCACTTCTTGGGACGATCTGGCTGATAAGTTCGTGCATAGGTACTATCCGGCATTGAAGACTACAGAGATCCAGCGTGAGATCACTCACTTCCGCCAAGAGCCAGATGAGTCACTTCGTGATGCATGGCAGCGGTATATTGGATTGTTCTGGCAGTGTCCCCATCATGGCTTCAGTGATGCATTCACCGTGGGGAACTTCTACAGTGCCCTCTCCCCGGAAAGCCAGAGGGTGATTGAGTCTCTATCCCCAGGAGGGGATATCCTTACTAAGACTCCGCCCGAACTAAACCAGATGATCAGTACATTGGCTGCCAGAGATCATTCCCGGGGGCAGAGCAGCAGAGGCAGGAATTCCCGGGATCGTGGTGTGCACGCCATAGAGGCCAGGTCCGGGCTAGAGCAGCAGGTGGCTGAGTTAGTGCAGACGTTGAAGCAGCCCAATAGTCTTATTCCGGGCCGAGGTTTGACTACGCCTCCAGTAGCTCAATGTCAGTGGTGTGAGAGCCCGAATCATCTGGTGGAGGACTGTCAGGCTATGCGAGAGTCTTCTACGCCCCAAGAGCAGGTGGACTTCATCGCCAATGTGGAGCAATACATACAACGAGGGGTGGCGCCAGCATCCCAACTTTGCTTGGAACAGCAACACCACTAAACCACCTGGTTTCCCAGCACCAACAGGTGGTTTTCAGCAGAGGCAGCCCTTCCAGGCTAGGCAGGGGCCACCACCACAGCAGCAGCCCTACCAGCCTAGGCAGGGGCAGCCTAGGCAGGGGCAGCCATTCCAGCAGCCCCAGCGTTAGTATGCCCAGCCTCCAGCAGCTGCAGCTCCAGATACTCAAATGACGGAGCTGAAAAATATTTTGCAGGCATTCATGACCACCAGCCAGGCTAATTTCACGAGGATGGATCAGAACATAGCCTCACTGGAGGCATGCCAGAGAAACCAAGGTGCCATTTTGCAAGATCTACAGAATCAGATTGGGGGCATAGCTCGCCAAAATACTACCAGGGCACCGGGGACTCTGCCTGCCACCACTATTCCGAACCCTCGTGAGCCTCACCAGCAGCTGGATGCCATCACTACCAGGAGTGGCAAGACCATATCTGCTGCTCCTGCCCAGCCCCGGCAAGACGAGCCACTACCTGCTTCAACACTTCCAGCTGATAATGCAGAAGTGGGGGAAGACAAAGAAGCACCTGCTCCCACGCCACAGCTAGTGGTTAAGGAGCATGTACCCCAGCTTCCTTTCCCCACTCGCCTACATAAAGACAAGCTGGAGACTGAGTTTGCCAAGTTCATGGCAATGTTGAAGCAAGTCAACATCAGCATGCCGTTCATGGAGGCACTGCCGAAGATGCCCAAGTATGCCAAGTTCATGAAGGACCTCCTCACCAACAAGAAGAAACTTGGGGATCTTTCGACAGTGATGTTGAGCGAGGAGTGTTCTGCTATCCTGCAGAACAAGCTGCCCGAGAAGCGCAAAGCCTAGGGAGTTTCACTATCCCTCTTGTTATTGGCAGCATGCATGTAAGAAAGTCCTTGGCGGACCTAGGCGCCAGCATAAATGTCATGCCCTACAAATTGTTTAAAAAGCTAGACCTAGGTGAACCTAGAGCTACTAGGATGAGCATTCAGTTAGCTGATCGTTCCATCGTGCATCCTAGGGGTATCATTGAGGATCTGCTTGTTAATGTTGGTGCATTCACATATCCTGTTGACTTTGTTATTCTGGATATAAATGAGGATGTGGATGTGCCTTTGATTTTGGGTAGACCGTTTCTCGCCACCGCCAAGGCGCTTATTCATGTGCATAGTGGTAAATTGATACTGCGTGCTGGTGATGAACATGCTACTTTTTCTGTGTCTGAGAATGGGAATCACTCTCATTTGCATGATGACATTGATTACTGTGATGTGCTTACTGATTTTGAGACCGCACTCGCTATAACGAGTGCGGGTACTGACGATGCTCTTGAGCGGTGTATTTTGCTAGGTGAGCAGGCATCGCAGGAGCCGCAGCAGGCGGAGCAGTTGGCTGCGCTGGAGAGTGGCCCATTCTTGGAGGGCGACAGGCTGTTCAAACCAATCTCATCCTCACCCCGCATCACTACCTCCTTGGAGGAACCACCAAAGCTGAAGCTAAATCCCCTCCCTCCTCATTTGGAGTATGCATTTCTCCGGGAGGGGAATAAGCTGCCAGTCATCATCAGCTCGACCCTCACACCCGAGCAGAAGGACAGACTGGTGGCCTTGCTGAAGCAGTACAAGTGAGCTCTATCGTGGAAGATCACAGATATCCGGGGGATCAGCCCCTCCTTTTGCTCCCACCGGATACTGCTGGAGGATGAGATGCGACCAGTGAGACAGCCGCAGAGAAGACTGACACCGAACCTGGAGGCTGTGGTTCGGGCAGAGATCGTGAAGCTGATGGACGCGGGGATCATCTTCGCCATTTCCGACAGCGAGTGAGTCAGCCCCACCCAGGTGGTACCCAAAAAAGGGGGGGTGACCATGGTGCCTAACGAGAAGAATGAGCTCATCCCGATGCGCATGGTGGCTGGGTACCGTGTCTGCATTGATTATAGGCGTCTCAACGACGCCACTCGGAAGGACCACTTACCGCTGCCATTCATTGACCAGATTGTGGAGAGATTGGCGGGGCATGAGTTCTATTGTTTCCTGGATGGGATGTCCGGGTATTTCCAGATCCCCATTGCACCGGAGGACCAGGCGAAGACCACTTTCACCTGTCCCTTCGACACATTTTCCTACCAGAGGATCCCATTCGGGCTATGCAATGCCCCAGCCACCTTTCAACGATGCATGCTCGCCATCTTTGACCGTCTGGTCGGCGAGATTATGGAGGTATTTATGGACAATTTCTCGGTTTATGGAGATTCATTCTCTCACTGTCTCCATAACCTGGAACTCGTCCTTAAACGGTGTGAAGAAACGAACCTGGCACTGAGTTGGAAGAAGTGCCACTTCATGGTTCGAGACGGCATAGTTCTTGGGCATAAGATCTCCAAGATGGGGATTGAGGTGGACAGAGCAAAGATTGAGACTATCAGCAAGCTGCCTCCTCCTACATCTGTTAAAGGGATCCGGAGCTTTTTAGGCCATGCAGGGTTCTACAGGCGGTTCATCAAGGATTTCTCGAAGATCGCCCTGCCCCTGACTAAGCTTCTTGAGAAGGATGCCCCCTTCCAATTTACTAATGCATGCGCAACGGCGTTCACAACCTTGAAGGAGAAGCTCACCCAAGCTCCTATCATGGCTGTTCCTGACTGGTCCCTACCATTTGAGCTGATGTGTGATGGCAGTGACTTCGCTGTTGGAGCTGTCTTGGGGCAGAGGCGAGATCAGCACTTCCGACCTATCTACTACGCCTCGAAGACCCTAAATGATGCCCAGGAGAACTACACCACCACGGAGAAGGAGCTGCTCGCAGTGGTGTTTGCCTTCGATAAATTTTGTCCCTATCTGGTCTTGTCCCATGTGACCGTGTACACAGACCACTCCGCGATTCGATACCTGATGAGCAAGGCCGATGCCAAGCCTAGGCTCATACGATGGATCTTATTATTGCAGAAGTTTGACATTGAGATTCGGGACAAGAAGGGAGCGGAGAATGTTGCAGCCGATCACCTCTCCCGGTTGGACGCACCCCCTGCGGACAACCTCGAGGAGGAGATCAACGACTCCTTCCCAGATGAGAGACTGATGATGATGTGCCTGGTGGAGAGTGTCACCCCCTGGTACTCCGATTTTGCGAACTATTTGGTGGGCCAGCAGCTGCCCAAGGGGATGGCAACTCACACCAAGAGGAAGTTCTTCTCCGACCTAAAGCATTACTTCTGGGATGACCCTCATCTCTTCAGGATCGGAGCCGACGGGATCATCCGCCGCTGTGTTATGGAGAGTGAGATGGAGGGCATTCTATCTCACTGTCATGCAGGACCTACTGGCGGTCACCACGGAGGAAACCGCACGGCGAGGAAGGTGCTCCAATCGGGCTTTTAGTGGCCCACGCTCTTCAAGGACGCAGACGCCATCGCACGTAGGTGCGACCGATGCCAGAGGTCAGGTAACATCTCCGCCCGTGATGAGATGCCCCAGAATGTGTTTATAACCTGTGAAATTTTTGATGTCTGGGGTATCGACTTCATGGGCCCCCTTTCCTCCATCTTTTGGAAATACCTATATCTTGGTTGCTGTTGACTACGTCTCTAGGTGGACTGAGGCGCAAGCTTTGCCCACTAATGATGCTAGACGTGTTTTTGGTTTTCTGAAGCAGCTATTCTCCCGGTTCGGGACACCTAGAACCATCATAAGCAATCGAGGCACCCATTTCCAGGGCCAGTTTGATAAGTTACTGTCTCGCTATGGTGTGACTCACAAGGTGTCCGTGGCATATCACCCTCAGACCAGTGGCCAGGCTGAGCTGACGAACCGGGAGCTCAAGCGGATCCTGGAGAAGACGATGGATCAGTCCCGCAAGGATTGGTCCACCAAGCTCGATGATGCTCTCTGGGCGTATCGCACTGCCTACAAGACATCCATTGGTACTTCACTGTACCGGCTTGTCTATGGAAAGGCATGCCATTTGTCCGTGGAGCTAGAGCACAAGGCCTTTTGGGCCCTTTAGCTGCTCAACTTGAATGTTAGTGTTGCAGGTGTTGAGCGCAAAATGAGAACACCAAGCTGTACAAAGAGCGCACTAAGCGCCTGCACGATGCACGGTTGCGGGGTCCGAAAGAGTTCCAGGTTGGTGATCGAGTTCTCCTTTATAACTCTCGCTTGAAGATCTTTCCCGGAAAACTCCGTTCCCGGTGGTCTGGACCGTTAACGGTCACACAGGTGTTCTCGTATGGCACGATTGAAATCGCCAACCCGCAAACTGAGCCGTTTAAAGTGAATGGCCATTGTCTCAAGCTCTACCGGGGAGACGAGGTCGAACGTGCGGAGTTGGTAGTGGAACTCGCGGACCCTTAGTTCCGCAATTGGCGTCCAGCTAAAAGACGGTAAAGAAGCGCTTGTAGGGAGGCAACCCCACCAGAGTTTGCATTTCTTTTTCCCTTTTTCTGTGTTTTTTTTTTTTTTTTTTTTTTTGTCGTGTTGAGTCAGTTGCATGTCTGTGTTGAAGTTCGGTCGTGGTTATGTCTCGGTTTGGTGTTTTCGTGCAGGGGAGGTTGAAAATTTGGGAGAATGAGCATTTTGGCCGGAAGGGTAAAATACCCGGTCGTGAGCCAAAATACCCGACCGGGTATTTTTGGCTCGTGACCGGGACCCCTTCTGCCTTCCGGGGCGCCCGAAGGGCCAATCCCCGACCTCGACCCAAAAATACCCGACCAGGTATTTTTGGCTCGAGACCGGGGATTTCCCAACCTTGACACGCAGCGTTTCAGGATCCCCGACCTTGCCCAAAAATACCCGACCGGGTATTTTTGGCTCGAGGTCGGGGAATCCCTCGCACTCGAAACGCTGCGTTTGTCAAACCCCCGGTCTTTTTTCTCTCTCTACCCTCAATTTTTCCAAATTTTCCCTCTCCTCCTCCCTCAAAACCTCTACCCTCTCTCCTCCCTTGGTCGTCGCCGGTCATTTTCTGGCGACTTCCCGGCCTTTTTTCCCGGCGAGCCTCCCGGGTCATTTTTTGCCCCTTCTCGTGTCCCTCACCCATTTTTGGAGCCTTAGCTACAGGTCTACTTGAGTTTCCAGGTGTGTTTCTTGTTAACTGCTCTTTTCCTGGAAAATAGAACTGTAGATTGTAGGACCGAGAACTGTGTTTGCCTGCATGAGTTAGAATAGGGTGAGGGATGCCTTGAGTATGAATGGTTCTATATATGGTGTGTGTGCTGCCCGTGTAATTGATGTGGTTGGTTCTGTGGTTCTTGCCTTGATTCTGGTTGAGTTGCTTGCGATTCAACCGGCTGTGCTTAAAACTGTTAGCCTAGGTGGTCCTTAAGTGTGGGGGAAGTGATGAACCCATGATGTTGGTCCTGACAAGTTTTTTCTTGGCTCCACCTTTGGTTTGTTGATTTTGCAGGAGCATGTCCCTCGACCATCCATTTGTGCAGGACCTGCGCATGCACCCAGATTACGCGGACCAGTTCCGCGCGGTGACTCGCGGGAAATTGGAGCGCCACCACCATCTGGAGTGGGCCGTATTCCAGCAGCTCCACTGCATACAGGAGCTCACCGCCGCCATCAGCCACCGCGATTGGCGGACGCTGCTGGCAATCGAGGAGCCCACCTACACTGAGCTGGTGTGGGAGTTCTACACCACTTTCAACTACAACAGCAAAGCGGCCCGGGACTCCTATGCAGTGACTTTCAGGCTAGGTGGCTACCCACGGGAGCTGACCATTGACGGGTTGGCCTACACCATGGGGATCGAGTACCACCCGTCCTCCCGCCACGAGGTCGAGGTCCCGAACCCGACCGACTGGCACCAGGACGGGTTCTACCGCCGGATAGCCAGGCTCTCCTATGGGTATGATTGCTTCGACGCTGGCCAGACATCCGTCCGCACCCTCCAGCCGTAGTGGCACATCCTGAACCTGCTCATCACTCGCTCCATCGTCCCCAACGTCACCGGCTCGCACAAGATTCCGAAGCGGGTGCTCTATGCCATGTACTCGAGGCCGCCGATTGATGGAGTACTCGGAGCACCTGCTCCAGGCTTGTCACCCACCAGAGGAGCACCACTGGACCACCCGGTGGGATCACTCCCCACCACCACCACCGAAAGATGGGGACGAGGACCTCATGAACCAGATCGACTTCACCGGTCTAGGAGGCCCCTAGTGACATGTTTTGTGTTTTTTTTTTGTTTTTGTTAGCGTGCAAACTGTCTTGTGTCGGTTTAGTTTCTTTCTTTTTATTTTTGTTGATGTACTATTGGGCTGACCATTGGACCTGACGTATTGTGTTTGAGCCCTCTTGTTTCCTTAGCTGTGCTTGTCCTGACTGGTCCTCTCTCTCCAGTCTGCTTCACTCAGACTAGTCCGCTTCCAGTCTTCTGCAGTCCGTGCACACCGGTAACATCGTTCCCCTTTTCTCTGCTCCATTGAGGACACTGTCGCATTTAAGTGTGTGTGTGGGGGGGGGGGTTCTTTGTATTCATTGGAACGTATATATATGTGCTTGGAGCCTAGTCCGCTGTCCAAATCTCGATATTTGAGGGCTCCAAGTACTGTTGTTTGCTTGATCATATTGGCAATGTGGATTTGATTGGTGAATCGAATGGCTTTGGAATTAATGCATGACAACCTGATTATAACTAGGACAGCCTATAATGATGACTGAGACGTGCAGTAGAGTTGTGTAGGGGTTCAGTTTTTCAACTGTTTGCTTACCAACTGTGACTTTATTTGATCACTTTTTCTTGACAGTCGTTTATGCATCTAGTTCAGGGAATCAGAATGAGAGATAGAGCATATTGGTAGCCATGTGAGATTTGAGCCTGCTCGTTTTTTTCTTGTGTGATAGTTCCCTCTTCCATGATGTGCAGCATTCACGTTGTCATTAGCTAAGATGATGGAGGCATAGGATTAGCCCACGACCAAATTGACTGTCCTGGTGTGTCATACCCCCTAGTCAGTCCCTTTGAGCCGTGTGTTATCCTTTCTTTCGGTCTACAATGAAAAATCACCCTTTTTCATCTCTTAGAAGGTTCCACAGAGTGGTTTTTACATGTTTTCTGCTGTTCTGCTAAATGTAATGTGAGGGTTGGAGGTAGTTCTTAAAGAAGGGAGACTTTTCCTTTACTCGATTTTGCTGCACTCGAATGTTTTCTGTGGTGGTTATCAAGGTTGCAGTTGAAGTTGTGCATGTGTTGATGTCTAAAAGCCAGTATGACTCCCGTGTTTTGTGCCTATATGATCTGTCCCCAAGGGTTGCATGATTGAAATATGTTGAGCTTACCTTGTATCTGACTTGGTTTGCTTGGGGACAAGCAGACGGTTAAGTGTGGGGGAGTTTGATAGACCATTAATTACACATGTTTTTACCCCTATTCTTGAGCCGTTTGAGATGTTGATTCTCGTGATTTAAGCCGATGTCACGCTAGGTTGTGCGTTTATGCCATATTTCAGGACTTAGCGTTGGCATCGAGGTGAAGAAACGAGTTTCGGGTCGAAAGGAGCGAAGTTGGGTCGAAGTGTGCTGCAGGAGGAAAATACCCGGTCATGGGCTCAAATACCCGACCGGGTATTATTTGGAGCATACCGGGTATTTGTAACTTTGGGCGTCGCTGAGAAGCAGAAGGGGGCCCGGGCAGGAAGCAGAAATCCCCGATCGGGGATTCTTAGGCCAGACCGGAGATTTTCCCCTGTTCCTAAACGCGCATTTTGAACGTACCCGGTCGACACCCAAAATACCCGATCGGGGATCGCGACAGGCAGCTTTTTAAGGGAAAAGAAGGCTAAAAATCAATGGGTTCTGAGTTTTAGAGAGACATAGCGATTCCTAGAGAGAGAAAGTGACGAACCAGAGTTCCCAAGTGCCCTAGCTTGATCTTCATCACCATTGGAGCCCGGCTTGAGCTTGGAGAAGATCTGATTGAGCACCAGAAGCAGATTATCATCCTTCACAGTATGGTTTCCGCATCTGAGCTAGATTTCCCATCTCTCTCTATGGAGTAAACTTCTTATTCACCTGGGTACGAAGAACCCTAGATTTGTATGTTAGGTCTGATTGTATGAACCCAAGTACAGATTCTGTGATTTGATTATATTCAATTGAGGTTTGAATTGTTGAATGGCATGAATCCTGATCAAATTCCTGTTGTTTCTGTTTTAACCTAGAAAGAGAATATCTGCCTAGGTTGATAGAGCACCCTTGATTGAAGGTAGGGAGTTGGTGACTTTAGTCGAGGAGCCAACTCACTATTCTGTATCGAATTCACTTCGATAGTGGAGGTTTTGTTGATTAGGGCCTCAATCTGTTTACTCCGGTGGAGGTTAGTCGCCCGCTGGAGACTCAGATTGAGAGGGTCTGGAGACCTTTAGTCGAGACTTCAGGCTGTTCAAGAACCTTCCGCAGTATAACTATCATTGAAACTGAACTTGGTAAATTACAATCCGGCTTAACTGCAGTCTAGGGGGAACCATATCCGGGTGACCTCTCTCGACTTGAAAACAACCGTTAAACTTGCTTTGTTTGTTTGTTAATTTGGACCTGCACTAAAGTTTCACTGCTAGATAATAAGAATTCACTGAGTAGTTATCACATCTAGGACCCGGGTTGACATTAAAACCCAAACCCGCTATACTACGCTTTAGGAAGTGGTTACACTTGGCCATTTTCTAGAGTGACAGTAGGAGTGAGTCACTAGGTCTTTGCGCTTTTCCGGTAGCTTGTTCTGCAGGATGGCAGAACACTCCTCATTCAGCATCAACGCCGTGAGCTCCCCGAGCTTCTTCTTGTTTGTGAGGAGGTCCTTCATGAACTTCGCGTACTTAGACATCTTTGACAATGCCTCCACGAAGGCATGCTGCTGTTGATCTGCTTCAGCATTGCCATGAAATTGGCAAACTCAGTCTGCAGACAGTCTTTGTGGAACCGGGTAGGAAATGAGAGTTGTGAAACATACTCCTTCACCACTGTTTGCGGTGTGGGAGTAGGCACCTCAACCTCCTTCTCCATTTCTTTCTCATCAGCTGGAAGTGTTAAAACAGGTGGCTCTTTCCCTTGTTTGGCCTGGACAGGTGCAGTCACTTTGCCGCTCCTTGTAGTGACAGCATTGTAGTGGGCATTCGGGTCCTATGGCCATCTGTCCAGGTAAAGTAACCGAAAGCCGCTGTGCCACAGCGGTGTGAAGGCTTTCGAGCTAGAGCTGCATGAGGAAGATCGAAACTCATTGTACTTCCATGTGGTTACAAAGGCACGTAGAAGGAGGAATTTGCAGAAGGTTTGTGAAATGATAATGGGGAGTGGATTACGAAGGAAAAGGCATAGGCTAAGGTCACTAATGATTTTTTCGAAGACTTGTTTAAGTATGAAAGTATTATTTAGGATATTGGTAGTAGAGTGATATCGTTACTAATTGAGAGACGGTTTATGGATCAAATGAATTAGGCAATGGCTGTTGAGGTTACACCTAAGGAAATTAAACATTGGTTCTTCTCGATAAGGACAAAACAAGTCCCAAGCTCTGATGGATTCAAAAAAAATTATCCAAGCATATTGGGATATTCCGAGGGAGACGGTGATGGTGACTGTGGATTTTTTCTTTGTGAATGGACGCATCTTGTGAAGTTTCAATCATATGTGGCTTACTCTTATCCCAAAGGTGGATGCAGTTGAGATCATATGCCAGTTACGACTATTAGTCTATGTCAATCCATTTACAAGATCATTGCTAAAATTCTAATTGGGTGATTGGCGGCTCACTTACCACAAATTGTATCCTCGTGGAAAATTTCTTTCATTCAAGAATAAGAGATTGTGGATTATGTGCTCATTGGCATGAACTAATGCACAATCTTAAGATTAAGACTAAAGGCAAGAAAGAATATATGTCTCTAAAGTTGATATGGAAAAAGCCTTTTTGCTGGTAATCTAGGATGGATTGGAGGTTAATGCAGTTTGGATAAGGTGGATCCATGAGCCTCTTTCACTATAATGATGAATGGTATGCCATCTTGACACTTTAAGCCAATTAGAGATTTATGACAAGGGGATTTGTTATAGCCACTATTGTTTGTATTTTGTATTGAGGAGTTTGTGGCACTCTACCAGAAAGTTATTTATGAATAAATTATATAATATTTATTTATTTAAGGGTTAATAACATTTTGTACCCCTTTACTATTTCAAATTAACAAATGTACCCCTCTACTAAATTTATGTACAAATGTATTGTTTTAATATTAAAACGTAACAAATATACCCTTCCATCTAATTTTCTGTTAAATGGTCGTTAAATGAACTAGAAATGACCTAATTGCCCTTTTATTTCAAATACTTCTGATTTTGATTTAATTATTTTGTTTCCCTAACACTAGTAATTAAAAATTAAAAACTAAAGCCCAATCTTTCTGCTACACCATCCACCGTCGGCTCCTCTCCTTTCCTCTCCCTAGGGTTTCCCGTTCTCCTCCATCTTCCCATCAACTATTCATAATCAAATTTACCCATGTACATCGCACATCGATAGATTGCAGGACGACAAGTGCCTCCATCTTCCATCATCTCTTCTCCTTGCGTAAGTGCCTCCGGCCACCGGCTACCCCTCCACTCTGCATTTTTGGAATTGTTTATAAATAAAAATAGATGGTGGTTCCTTCAAAAAGCATCGGGATCGGAATCCATCTTAGATTCATTCGGTAGAGGCGGCGGAGCAGGACGATAGGTGCTGTTGAGCGGTTTCCACTGCGGTTTATGGAGCGATTTCGACTGCGGTTTACCCGGTGTCATCGATCGCAATTGAAGAAGAAGCACAACCTTTCTCTCATCTTTCCCATCATACGTCGAAAGGGGAAGGAATCAGAACGGATGGATGAGGGGACTATCTTGATGCATAATCATTGTAAACAAAATCTTAAACATTGCTTTGTAGTGCTAATAATTAAATTGATTGATGATGGTAAAAGGTTTCTCTATTTTGCTTGGGTTGGCCATTGTCGATGAGGTGTTCAGGAGAGCTCCGGTGTGCCGTTTGGGATTCTGCGGGAAGGAGAAGGGTGGGGTTTGAGTGGTGGGTCATTGCCGATAGGGAAAGGGTAAAGACGAATTATTGATATGTCTTCTGGTAAATTAAATAATTATATAATAATTGAAGGACAAATTAGTCATTTCACATATCATTTAACAGTCAACTAACGTAAATAGTGACAGAAGGGTACGTTTGTTACAACCTCATAGTTGAAGGGCATATTTATGCAAAAAAATTGTAGAGTGATAGGTTTGTTAACTTACAATAGTAGAAGGGCATAAAATGCTATTATCCTTTTATTTAATTATATATTTCTTTCAATATATTCGTTCAAGTAATTATTCATCAAACTATAAATGATTTGATTGTGTAACTTACTTCTCGTGCAATCTAAATTTGAGAAGTGACATATTCAATAGTTAGCTATGCGTGTTAGAAAATTAATAAATTAACACATATAGAAATTATAAAATGCATGTGATGATCTAGAAATTAATCTTAACAAAAGAAATGCTTTGAGTTAAAATATGTTCTTAGTTATAGTAGGAGGTTTTTCTATATCTACTAGAATGCGAAATTTTTGTAACTAAAGGTTAGAAAATTAAGGATTTTCAATATCTTATGTGATAGTGTTCTTTATTTGTGTGTATTATTTTTTTTTCCCGATGAATGTAATGTTCTTTATTTGTGTGTATCATATTGTTAATGAAAGGTAAATTTTGTAACAATGGGGTCCTGACACCTAAACCTATCCATACTAAACAAGTATCTACATGTATATAATTATAATTTATTTCCGAGTGGGGCTCCTCTTCTCCTCCCTCCACCACTAAGCAGGGGTGCGTATTAGCCTACGAGCGCGTGTGTGACATCACCTCTCTTTGAAGATTATTCATACTTATTCCTCTGATGATTGCTTCAGGAATGCGTTAATATTAAAGGGGTCCTCCAATGGTATGAGTACCTCAGTGGCCAAAAGGTGAATCTAAAAAATTCGGCGGTGTGTTTTAGTCTGAACATTGCAAAACAAGATTGTATATTCATGGCCCGGAGATTAGGAGTAGGGGCAGTTGGGATGCATGAGAAAAATAAAGTGCTTCGTACTTTAATTTCTTGATTATAATCATACAAGATTCGGTTTTTAGAAGAAAAATTATTGGTGAAGCAATAAGGGAGGAAACAAAGACATTTATCTTGGGATGCAAAAGAGACTTTGTGGAAGGCGGTGGCAACAACTTTACCCGTACACATTATGTCATGCTTCAAGTTGCCATTTTCGCTTTGTCGAACATTGGACAAGCACATGGCAAAATTTTGATATGGTGTCTATGATGGAGAAGCAAGGGTTTACTGGATTTAGTGGCATAATCTCTGTCGTAATAAGTATGATTGGGGACTGAGGTTCCGTAGATTTGAGCAGTTCAATCAGGCTTTGTTGACAAATATAGGTTGGTAGATTCTATAAGAACCAAAGTCCTTACTAGCACATATTAATGGCAGGGGCGGATCCACCTATTGGAGAGGTGTGTCAACCTACACACCTCCGACCGAAACTTTTGTGAGAGACGTATGTTTTTTCGGTATAAAAAATACGAATACATGACCTCAAACACACCTTCGATATTTGTAACCGACACACCTTCATTACATCACAAGAAATGTATTGTCATAAAGTTATTAAAATATGTAAATATAGGAGTTAATGGACTTTCGACTAGACAGTTAATTAGTTGGTTGTACGAAACTAAACAATTAATTGACTACTTAGCATGCAGAGTATTCAGAGAGGTAAAAATCACCTTAAAGATTACATCAATAATTTTGAATGAGAATGAATTGATTAATAAATGAGTTCAATCAAGTAATTAGATGGTGAATTACATATTATCTTTTCGCAGAGTTTCTTTCCATAGATTTTTCATGAAATTAATTTTCAATTTGGTTTCTGATTTAGTTATTGTTTTACATTAAATTATAGAAAATTAATTTTGTTCCTTTTAGTTCTTTATTTTTTAATCATTAGATCAAGATTTTACCGATCCATGTGGGTCGGTAATATACTTATCTCTATTACTAGATAACTAATTTGCATAAACATTTTTTCGCATCACTTCTCCTTTTGTCGATTGGACAAAAATGAAAACTCGATCTTACTTCATTAAAAAATCTGTTTATCCTCTTACCTTTTTTTAATTCACATTTCTTCCTCTCCTATTATGCTTATTGAGAGGGAAAAATCTCCACCACCTGCCTCAAAGCTCTCTACTCATAGTAGAGTGACCAATTTATAAATAATTATTTAGTTGTGCACATAAAAAAGGGTTTAATTGCAATATAAATGGCAAATATAATTAAGAACCTTTCATAATATGAAAGTTATCGTGTTTCGCTGTAAAAATCAGTGAAATTTTAAATTCTATGAATAAATCTTATATATTTATTTTTTATTAATTAAATTTATTATAATTAGTTAATTTTTATTTTTTACTATTTTTATTGACCGACACAACTATCCAGTAGTAATCCTGGGTCCGCCATTGATTATAGGGTAAATATTTTTTGCATAGTACGGTGCTAGCAACAGGTAGTGGGTCACGTTCTCATCTATGTGAGCTTCGCAAGCTAGGGCAGCGATGGAAAATAGGCTTTAAAACCAAGGTAAAAATCTTGGGCACTGATTGGATACCAGGGGTACAACCAAATTAGCAACAGGCTTTGCAACTCCAGTCACGGGGAACGATGACGTTTCAGCGTTAATAGTTGGATTATGGTGTTTGCCCTTTGAAGGCTTGAGGACTTTCATGCCCGGGATAGAGATAGCGAATTTCGTTCTTTCTGTGGCTTGTTTTGCAACAAGGCTCCACCCGGAATAGGGTGATTCGAGTCATTGCCTTGCTTTGGCATATATGGAAGGCGCGTAAATGGATAGTGTTTGATTTCAAACAGGTTAAGACTCCTCTACTGGTTATGTAGTACCGGTTCCAAGTGGCGGAGTGGGTAGTTCTCCCTATCCTGGGGGCAGATAGTCGAGCATGGGTGTGACAGGTGTCAAAACATAGCCCGAACCGCAACCCGAATTGACTAAAAGTCAACAACCCGTAACCCGCCCGACTTGCAACCCGATTGACCCGCAACCCAATTAACCCGCAACCCGACTAACCCGCAACCCGATTACCCGAACCCGATTGACCCATAACCCGATTGACCCGCAACCCGATTAACCCGAACCCGATTGACCCGAACCCGACTAACCCGTAACCCGACCCACTCAACCCGAACTTCACCTAATCCACTTGAATAATTATTATAATATACAATACATAGTTTTTCAAAATAAAGTTTTTATTATAAACTTAAGTAAAATTATTTTTCATTTCGTATAGGGAATTTAAAAAACATGAAACTCATTTGATATTATGTATTTTAAGAAACTTACAAAAATTGAAACATGAAGGTCACTTGAACACTAAGCTCTTTAACACAATTAAAAAAGTAAATATAAAATATAAAATCACATAATGTCATGAAGAATTAATAATTGAGATTATGGACAATATTAATATATATATATATAGGTGGCTACTTCGGTGCACTCACACCACCTCTAAAAGTGGTTATAATCAAGGTTCTAAAAGGCGCTAGGCGTAAGGCAAGCGCTCGGCTCCCGACTTGCGCCTTACCTGATTAGGTGTAGCCTAGGCGCGCCTAGGCGTTCAGAGCATAAATGGAAAAAGTTCTCAAATATTTCCTGTTTTCTGGAATAATTCATATAATACAAGTGCATATAAAATTAGCAATGCCTAGTTCTTAAGAGTAAACACTTAACATAACAAATAACAAGCAAATAGTGACCACTTCCTAGAATCACAAGTTCATAAAATGTCGAAATACTAAACAATAGTCAATAAGTTCATAGGAAAATGTTCATTCTTCATCATCCAAGTAGGTCCGTCCAGCCACCACTTCATCTTCATCATCCTCAAATGCAATCTCCTCACCATCCTCCTCCTCTTCAGACTCTATTTCTTCATCATGGAGCTCTCTCACTCGTGCACTCCTGCGAAGCTCACTCTGTTCACCCGCCATTGCATCTGTAACAATACTCGAGGGTGCACAATATGATTCCTCATCCTCATCTACGAATACATACATAGCATGGTCATCCCCTTCCCGTGTTTCTAATTTTCTAGGGCAAGAAGCAATTTTCTGATTTTCTAGGACAAAACGAAGAGTATTGGGTTTAACCGCCTAAGCTTGCCCAGGAACGCCAGGCACGCCTTCTCTCCACTAGGCGTAAACTAAGCGCTATTCCTACCTACTAAGCGCTACCAGCGCCTTTTACAACGCCTATGGCCAAGTCAAGGAGATCCTCCACCGCCTAGCGCCTAATTGAGCCTAGGCGTGCGCCTAGGCGCGCCTTCTTGAACCCTGGTTATAATACATTAAATTTTGAAATTTAATGGGTTGTATTAGTCTAATATGATGATATAACATAGAATCCCAACTAATCAACCCATTACCCTAACCTATTAACCTTCAATTTTGAATCTCAACCCGAAATCCCAAATTGTAAACCCTAACCCTAAATTCCTAAACCCTGAATCATTCAAATTAAAGTGAATCTTGAATGATTTATGTACAAATTCATGTGGTTCTTGTTCATCATACCATAAGTGATGATTGACATCGTTTTCACATGAATCGCCCGCTCAGAATGACGATTATGAGGCGGGTGCATTGAATGCACCCAAAAAAGTGAGTGCACTGAAGACATTACCATATATATAACAAATAGGGCTGCAAAATGAGCCAAGTCGCTCACGAGCGGCTCGACGCTCCGCTCGTTGCCTAATGAGTTGGCTCATTAGCTTGTTCGTTTACTAATGAGCCGAGTCTGAGCCAAGTCTTGTTTTGCTCATTAAACTCGCGAGCTAACTCGACTTGATGGGTCATTGAACCTAACTCGCGAGCTAGCTCGGTTAACGCTCGCGAGCCAGCTCGATAATGTGGCTCACAAGCCAACTCTAGCCTTAATACTCTATACTATATCTCATAGCCTTAATGCTCTATACTAGATCTCATTGCTGGGCTGGAATGATATCATATATAATTTCATTAAGAATATGTAAAGTATATTTATTATTGAAACTATGATTATAATGTATGAAACGTAAATGTCAAAGAAAGCATGTGAGGTTTTTTGTTGGAGATTCTGAGGACGAGCAAAAAAATGGTATTAAAATCAATTTCTATGAGTTATGAAACAGATCATCAAAGGATTTAGAAATGATATATTAATTATGGGACCTCATAGTTTAGCAAAAGGAATGCAGATGAATCAAGTAAGCAGAATGGAGATTGAAATCCCTCTGCGGCAAGAATGGAAAGCAGCAAATATAGATTGTCTTGAGCAAACCACAAGGAACACCTCCGTAAGCATTACAAAACCCCAGGTCAAACTCTTTTCATACATTTAAGGAACACCTTAATTCATCAACATTAAAATTCTGAAAGAGAGCTCACCAATGACCTGGTTCATCAAAGTAGCAGGGGAGATATAGACATCACAAAGTACCAGACTTCAAATGTTAAAATGTCCACTGACACCTCATCCAACAGTTGATGGATCACTGGCTAATCTTATTTGGAGTAGCAAAGAATCCCTTCAAATGATGGTGGGAGCTTCTTCATCACAATGAAAAGATATGTTGCCTTCTGCAGAATGTGATGAAGCTGAAGATAGAGGGTTTGGTTTTATCTGTATTTCTAATTCTACCACATCGACAAACAAAGAGAAACCCTCTACTTCATTCACCTATATAATAGTGGGTGGCATCCCCAATAAAATCAAATCCTTGAGTGGCCTTGCTAGTTGCTGTACTCTGTTTGAGTGGGTTGCAAGTTCGGCCTTTTTAGGGTTTGAAAACGGCTGCTTAGTTGTAGCCTTTGTTGAGTTATGGGGTTTAAAGTCCATGACATTATGTTGTTTGATGAGTTTTTTAATTTGAATGGGCTCGTTGAGTTCCATTCAAGTCGAGCTCTTGTGGCAAATTTGAGTTTGAAATTTTAATTTCGAGTGCGAGGTAAGTTAGTCAATAACTATAACTCTCTATCACTTTTTTAATGTTTTGAAAATCTAAGTATGAATTTCAATTTAAATTACTTATACTAGCAAAATCACAATTTGTAAGGATATATACAACTAAATCACAATTTGTAAGGATATATACAACTTAATATTGTCTATTGAAGGTAAGGTTGACTGGTTGAGTGTAAGGCTACAACTAACTTAATGACGATAATTTTACTAAATTTGGTAGTTAATCTTTAATGGCAACAGTTTAGTGAAGTTATTTGAACAATGGATTATTTTGAAATAACTCCTTTTACCACTCTACTTTTGCCAAATATCACATGCCAAATAATGAGATACTTTAATCCAATTACTACGAAATAATACTAAAATACCAAATAAACAATTAATAGTGTCTTTTGGTTGCAAATGTTGATATCACCATTACTATTAGCTAGTGTACTTTACCAATTACAATTAATTACATAACAAGTTTGCAAGTCATACAAATTGATTCAACATTTTGACTAGTTTACTTTAACTTAAGTATATATACGAGGTAGAAAGAAATCGGTAAAAATTGAGAAAAATATTTTAAATTAGTGTAATAAAATGTGTAAGTTGGTAATGAATAAGGAGTAAGTTACTCGATGCGCTGACCCGAACAACCCGCAACCCGATCCGCCCATAACCCGCTCGACACAAAACCCGATGAACCCGCAACCCGATTTGCCCGCAACCCGATTGAACCCGAACCCGATTAACCCGCAACCCGACTAACCTGCAACCCGTTCGAACCCGAACCCGATGAACCCGAACCCGATAAATCCGTAACCCGATGAACCCGCAACCCGACTAACCCGCAACCCGACTGAACCCAACCCAAACCCGCCCGAACCCGCCCGATTGACACGGTGTCTCAAGGACTGACAGTGGAGGTCCATACATTGCCAAATATCTCTGGTGCTATGTGTTTGTTTGATAGGGGATCACACTCGGAAAATCATTCAGGATGCCACGGGGTATGTGGTGAGGGAGGGGCTTGCGGTGTGAAGGACTTCATGAACCGACGTTGGTCGAGCTGATGACACAATGAGACAGCGATTTTCGGTGGTGTAATAGAGCTAGCAATTGCTATTAGCAGAAGCTATCAGAGAACACGAGGACAAGAAGACATAGGAGCCAATAGGAGACCATGAGAGACAACATAAATCCATGGATTCTACAGAATGCCGGGAGAGGAGAGTGTCGTGCTGTACTGCCTTGTCAAAAGAGGCAGCCAGCCAGTAGACCAAGCAAAACAACAGACAACAAACCATTGGCCTTGTAGCAACCAAAGAATGAGCTACGACGTGTTCTTGTGGTATCTGAATCCTCTTGAGTAGCATGGGTCATAGCAGCTACTAGCAATGACTAACCGGTTGTTCTAAAAAAGAGATACCATCATATGCAAGATTTTTTACATACCAAACATAACACACAAAGCAAGCCAGAATGCGCAAGCATCAAAGATTGAAGACAAGTCATCAATCAATCCTGTCGTTCACAGCCCCGGCAGAAGGAAACCCAGAGAAAAAAAAATATAACTAAAAAACGAAAGAAGTAGGCAATATCTCCTTCTAAAGCCCTAAACTCCAAAAATAAAAAGCCAGTACGAATGTATCAGAACACACATCTCTCTAGTCTCAAACGCCCAGGCATACACTCCAACCAACCTCACAGAAGCTTCAAGAGACGAGGTTCTCATTCAAAGACAGCGAGGACAGCTGATCGGCGGTACCACCTGCTGCCTGATGCTGCTGAACACTCCTCAGCACGTCCATAGCCTCAGCAACCTTTGCCTTCAATGCCTCTGGTGACTCCAACAAGTGCAGAACCTCCGTCTGATCCATCTCCAGAAGCATCCCTGTCACCTTAGCTGCAGCATCTGGCTCCAGTTGTTCCACCAGAGGGTACAGATTCTCACCCAGCATCTACAAGTCGCAGTAGGATCAACATTTAACACCCGAGTTTTCTTGAGATAAACCAGATGAAAACAAGGTTATCTAATGTAATGTGCTTACAGTCCTCTGCTGATCTGGAGTAGCATTAGCAAGTGCAGTAGCCAAAGCCCCTATGGGGATTGGCTGAGAGAGTCCGGCATCACTTCGCATAGGCATACCACCAGCCATGTCATATGGAACAGAGAGCATGCCTCCAGGCCCAGCAACACCAGTCATGGGGCCATCAGGCATACCACGCCCTGGAGGATAGCGGTAGACACGGCCCCCCCTTGGAAGCATCTATCATTGTATAAAATCAATTCAACGAGGACAAAAGAAAGTTCACACTGTTCCATTAGATTAAAACCAATGACAAACACAAACCTGCTGCTGCATGAGTTGAACCGGTTGCTGAGATTGCTGACCAGCCCCTCCCCTTCGACCACCAGGTCGCTGACCCTGCTGACCTGGTGGAACCATTGGGACAAAGTAGTTTTGCATAGGTGCCCCTCCAGGACGCATACCAGGCACAAGCTGTTGCTGATACCCAAATCCAGGCTGACGTGAAATCGGAAACCAAATTCAAAAGTAAGAGAAGGCAATCATGAAAAAAAAAACATGACAGTAACTGAATTGCCATCAAGCATGGGGAGATCAAGCATGTTACCTGCGAAGGTATGATAGCAGGAGGGGCTTGCCCATAGAATATCTGCTGTCCCATTCCAGGTGCCCCAGGAGGATACATTGGCATACGAGGTGCAACAGAAGGTGGCATTGCCAATGGTCGCATTTGAGAAAATTGCGCCTGTGCAGAAAAATACATAGAGCTATCTGCTCTCAGCCAAACTCACAAGAGACAGACAAAAGGAAAAAATCCAAAAGTACCACTGTTTAAAAAAAAAATTCCAAAAATACCACTCAATCCCAAAAAATTCCAAAAATACCACCCTTTTTCAAAAACCGCCACTCCACCCAGCGGTTTGGTCGAAAACCGCTTGTCGGGGGCGCGGATTTGGACCAAACCGCGGGGCTAGGGGGCGGTTATAAAAAAAAAAAATTTTGGACCAAAACCGCTGGGTGGGGTGGCGGTTTGGCCCAAAACCGCCACCCCAACCAGCGGTTTGGTCCAAAAATTCGGTCGAAACTTCAAACGAACGTAACTTTGCACTCGGGTATCCGATCGTAGCGATTCTTTTTTTCATTTCGCATAACTTTTCAAGATCTACAACTTTTACTAGGATGAAATTTTCAAAACAGGAACTATTTGTGGATATACGGGACCTTGAGAATAACTTTACCTTTACTTTTCAGAAATCCATGTGCATTTTGAAATTATGATTATATTAAAAGTTGTAGATCTTGAAAAGTTATGCGGAATAAAAAAAAAATTCATGACATTCGGATTTTGGAGCACAAAGTTGTGGCCGCCCAAAGTTTGACGAAATAAAAAAAATGCCGTTCGGGGTGGCAAATGACGTTTTTTCGAGACGAAGACGGAACCCGACTATTTGAGACTTGCAAGATCTCAAAAAGTGATTCGGATTCAAAAAATGGAGGCCGCAAACTTTTTGAGATCTTGCAAGCCGCAAACCGCCGGGTCTCGCCTTTCGTCAAACTTTGGGCGGCCATAACTTTGTGCTCCAAACTCCGAATGTTATGAACTTTTTTTTTATTCCGCATAACTTTTCAAGATCTACAACTTTTAATATAATCATAATTTTAAAATGTACATGGATTTCTGAAAAGTAAAGGTAAAGTTATTCTCAATGTCCCGTATATCCACAAATAGTTCCTGTTTTGAAAATTTCATCCTAGTAAAAGTTGTAGATCTTGAAAAGTTATGCGAAATGAAAAAAAAAATCGCTACGATCGGATACCCGAGTGCAAAGTTACGTTCGTTTGAAGTTTCGACCGAACTTTTGGACCAAACCGCTGGTTGGGGTGGCGGTTTTGGGCCAAACCGCCACCCCACCCAGCGGTTTTGGTCCAATTTTTTTTTTTTTTTATAACCGCCCCCTAGGCCCGCGGTTTGGTCCAAAACCGCGCCCCCGACAAGCGGTTTTCGACCAAACCGCTGGGTGGGGTGGCGGTTTTTGAAAAAGGGTGGTATTTTTGGAATTTTTTGGGGTTGGGTGGTATTTTTGGAAATTTTTTTCTAAACAGTGGTACTTTTGGATTTTTTCCCAGACAAAAACAAACTTAACAAATGGTGCCGAAGTTGCGAACTTCTTTCCAAGACTATCAAAACATCACTGCACCTGCAGTCTAGCTCTTCTATCTTCCTTCCTTTGAGCAAGTGCAACATACAATGGTTTGCTGACAATCATCTTTCCGTTCATCTCCAAAAGCTATCGACAAAAATAAAAGAATCAACTATGTGTCAATAGTTTAAATGCAGATGAACCATGAAATCAAACTTACAGCTCTATTAGCTTCTTCAGGAGTCGAAAACGCAACAAACCCCGAGCCTCTACTAACGCCACTAGGATCTCGCATGACCTGTTCACAAGATTACCAAAAAAATTAGCTAATTGTTGAAAATCAAACAGGAAGAAAATGGGGATCCCAAACTTCTACCTTGCATGATGTTATTGTACCATATGGGGCGAATAATTCTTTCAGCTTCTCATCAGCTATGCTATCATCTAAATTTTTAACATACAAGTTAGCTCCTTGAAACTTATCAGCAGCCTCTTTCATTGTCTGCTCGAACTTTTGTTTCAGTTCGACTTCCCTCTCAGATTTCTTTTGGGCTTTGGCAACATACCACTCTTTGTCATCAAATTTCTTTCCATTAAGGGCATCAACAGCTCTAGCAGCATCATCACAACTCTCAAAGTTGACGAAACCAAAGCATTTGGATTTTCCTTCTGCATCTCTCATAATCACAGCACTGGTGATTGGTCCAAATTCACCAAAGGCATTCTTCAAATCATCATCAGTGGTGTTGTCGCCAAGATTCTTGACAAACACATTGTTGAATTTGCTCCTGTCATTTGAGGAGTCTCTTTCCTGTTTGCGAAGGAAAGGACCCACAAATACTTGCTTGTCGTTTATCAGCATTCCATTCAATTTCTCTATGGCCTTCTGTGCAGCTTCCTCGGTATCAAACTGGACGAAACCATAACCTTTTGACTGACCAGAAGAATCAGTAGCAACCTTGCAAGAGAGAATGTTCCCAAAGGCCGAAAAGGTTTCATGCAGTGCTTTGTGGTCAATACCCTTGTCCAAATTCTGTCAAGTGCAAATGTTGTATCCTCACACAAATAAACTAGGGAAATAAAAGCAAAATTCAAAGGGCCAGCAAACAATAAGAAACCACCTTTCTGATATATCTACCTTGATAAAAATATTCCCAGCACCACTTTTGCGAATGCTAGGGTCACGGTGAGAATACATGATTCTAACAGGTTTCCCATTGATTGGAGTAAAATTGAGCATATCCAATGCCCTAGCAGCTGTATTCAAGAAGATATATGTGAGAAATTCCTTTCACACAAGATGTATCTTTTGATTCAAGTACAACAATGGATAAATGGAATACCAAATTGCTAAATCCCAATATGTATCAAACCAAAGACAATCTGGATGATGCATCATGCATATATGAAATCAAGTTATCTGTCTATGAATCACTCCACGCATGAAAAACTTCAACGCCACTTTTCCCCAAATCAGGACTCAGAGACGAGTGCAGCAGAGTATCTAACCACAATGCAAATGAAACTGGATTTAATTTTGATCAAAACCTCCATTGGAAATACCATAACTGCTTAAACATTTGGAAAGTTTGACTATACCACAACAAGAGAATTAGTTGGGAAAACATTTTAAAACCATAAAAGAGCAATGCATTTATAATGGCTCTAATTTAAAGGTCACAATACCATTTACAGCCATGAGTGCTAACAATACCCTACATGATGCCACCAAGGAGTAACATCAACAAGAAGGCCATTTGAAAATACTAGTTTCAATCAAGAAGAAACATGCAGCTGGCAAGCAGAGCCACTGAAAATAAGAGGCAGTAAGTTGACTAAGCGGGATCTACAATTACAGGAAACCTAACAAGGTGCTCCAATAGCTGATTGGTTAAGTTTAGGTAAGTTTGACCTGCTGCTGACCAGAGCAAGTTTCATTGTCAATTGATGTCATTTCATCTAAGACTATAGGACCTATAATCTCCTTATGCTTAATATATATCTAACTAAAAGGTCACAATGCTAGGAAAAAACCTACGTGCTGCTATCCAGAATAACATTGACAACAAGGGCATTTGAAAAATAGTTTCAATCAAAAAGAAAAATTCACCAGCTAGCAGAGCAACTGACCATCCAGCAAGACGGGTAAACAGGCCATGTATTTAAAGGAAACCTAAACAAGGGGTTTATTAGCTAATAGCTAATTCATCAGATATTGGTTAAACATTAGGTAAGTTGGAAGCAAAATGAAAAAACATATTTTTTGCAATGAGCACTGAATCAATAATGGCTTTTTATGCTAAAAAATGTATCTCAATAGGTCACAATACCACCATGATTGGAAGCACAAAAACCTACATGCTACTGTCAGCGAGTAACACCCTCGACAAGGCCATTCGAAAAACTACTTTCAATCATCAAGAAAATCTCCCAACAAGCAGGAACTGTATTACATGATACCTAAACAAAGGTAACATCAGCCAATTGGTTAAAGATTGAATAACTTATACACGTTATTGAGAAACAAATTATGGTGGCAATAACAATTCATTCATACCATTGAAGACCACTGCATTCATAATGGTGCTTTATGCGTAATACATTTGATTAACCAGTCAAAATATGATGAAACATGAGTACTAGCAGAAAACCTACGTGTTGCCATCAAGAAATCATACTAGTGTTAGTCAAGAAAGAAAGTTCAATGGCAAGCAGATGCTCTGAGCATAAGAAACGGTAAGACAGGTGTTAAACTAAACAACGGATTCGTTGTAGCATCTCGTTCATAGTGATATGAAAGAAATACCATAACTGACACCACAACATCAGGAAAACAATCACTACCAAAAACATGATCATTCAAACGGTTTCTCAAAAACCCTAAACATAACTACCCTCAACTACAATCATCCTTGCATAGCACCTAGAAAGAGAACTATGATTTACCCGACTGAGTAAAGACTTGTCAAATAAACGAGCCATGACAACAATTCAACGGAGGAATCAACTCCTTACTGCAGTACTGCAAGACGAGTCCCTCCCTTTTCCATTCATTCAACAACACTCTTCAGGACATAAACTCCAATCAAAACAAATAAAAGAAAAAGCAATCAGAAATTACTAACCATCGGGGGCATTGGTGAAGTTGACGTAGCCATAGCCCAGCGACCTGCGAGTGGTCAAGTCCCTGCAAACACGAATCGACACAACCTGGCCGACCTGGGTGAACAGATCGAAAAGCTGCGCCTCAGTGACGTTGAGCTCCAGATCGCCGACGTAGAGCGAAGTGGTGGTGAAATGCGGGTTGTTGTTCGCCCCGCCGTTCACACTTTGCGCTTGAACCGGTACCTGAACCTGAGCCATTTCTTTCAACTCTCTTCGGCTTCCTCCAGAAAAAAACGAATCAAATCTTTCAGTCCAAAAATAAACAACCCGATAAAAATTACCACCCTTATTTCTCGGCTCTCTTTTTTTTTTTTTTTTTTTTTGGGATTTTTCAACTAAGTCTTCCCTCTCCTCTTTTTATTACGACGACTGCAACTGAAACCCTAAAACTCTTCTGACCGGATAGATACGCACACCAACTGTTCGACAAAAGGACTCTGGAGACAACGAGACAAAAGATAATTCAGTTTGAGAATAAACTCTTTTTCATGTTTTTAGTTTGTTTTGGATAGGAGGAGGAGAGGGAAGGAGATGGTGGGGAAGCCGCCGAGGGAGGTGCGGCGGCGACACGCAGAAACGAGCAAAACGGGAGGAACACGAGAGAAAAATAAGGAAACGGACCCGACTGAGCAGTTTTTTTTTTTTTTTTTAAGCCAAGACAACACTCAAATAGGAGAGGCAAAAAAAGAAAAAGGATTGCGTTCAAGGAGTGACTAAAGAAAACCTTTGAGATGACGCCAGATGAGAGATCTCCGCCGTCCGATTTACCGGACCGGGAAACCGCGGGCCCCATAGAGATCAGGAATTCAGGATTATTTTGCCACTGCAACGTGGGCAGATACCGCGTCGTTTTGGGGGCGGGCGGTAGTTTTTTCCCCCGCTCGTTACAGTTTCCTTGGGATGATGATGGAATGTATGATATGAATATTTTAAGAGTAACGGCTAACTTATTAAATTACGGTACTACTGTAATAAACGGATAATTGCAAGTTTAGTCACCAGAATTACTAAAACATGTCATGTTTGTCGCTAAAATTAATTTATTTCATTTATGGTCACTAAAATTAGTTTAACCGTTCAAGTTTAGTCACTTTCCGCCGTTAGTCTCCATTAACTTTTTCTGATGTGGCAATCAACTTTGATAGTTGACCGTTAAATGAGTGACGTGACAAATAAAAAATAATTAAAAAATAAAAACTAATATTTTAGAAATTCCACCTCATTCTTCTTAACTATTAAAAATTAAAATAAAATGAAAAGGATAACCTCTGCCCATCGTGGGAAGAGCTCTCTCCTTTCCCCTTCCACACACAGCAGATTTTTTGGTCGGTAACCACCCCAATCCCCCACAATTGGTGTCCTCCAGTCCATCGCTGCCGTGCGATTGAGACTCTGTTGTTCAAGTGCTTCGTGCGCCACCGTCCCATCTTGGACGCGCTGCCCATTCAACCCTCTCTCCCTTTTCCTGCTCAAGTCCGTTCGTGTCCTCACCTTAGCAACGGATTTGCCACCGCTGCATTGAATCCGACTCAAAGCCACAACATCATTACAGATCTAGCACCGACCCTCACCTCCGTCATCGCCGCTGTCTCTCTCTCTATTACGTGCCTTTGATAGTGAATTGGTTTCGGGAAGGATTTTAGGTTTGTTTCTTGGGTCTAGGAGAAAAAGAGTTGGGAATGGCTTCTTCGAGGCAAATTAAAACTCAAACCCACCACTCCTAAAAACTAGCTACAGAGTTCTATCCCACAACCAACAACCCAATAATGAAATCTCTAATTCTCGGCCACTAAACTACTCGTAACATACCATCCCCTTGAAAAGATTCCTTACCACAAAAGTCAAATTTGAGTTGTGCGGCAAGAGATGAAGTTGTCCTGTTGTTTGATTGTTCCTCTTCGACGTCTTTCATAGTGACGATGCTTTTCGTGGCCAACGCCTCAACTGGGATTGTAGCAACGGCGAGGTTCGACGGGTGCAGCATGCTCGCCGACAAAACATCGGCTGTCACTAGTGGCGCAATTAGCTTCATCGAAAATGCGGGAGGGCCTGTTGGAGCTCTAACTCTGGGTTGCTCTGCCTTCGATTCTTCATCCATCTGCCTCCGGGAAATAAATCAAACGAATCTTGCGACAAGGGACGTAGAATTCTCAATGTTATAATCTCTGACATAATATTCTGACTGAAAGCAGCTTCACGAGGCTCCATAGCGGCGGAAGCTACCGACTCTGATACCAGCGTTTGCCGGGTAGCCGGAAGTGGAGTCAGCGGCGGACGATGATGGATGGGCGATGAGGAGCAAGCGGGCGAAGGTGCGGAGCAGCAAGTTTGATTTTTTTGTGATAATGACGTGGAATTTCTAAATATAATTTTTGTATTTTTTATTTATTTTTCAGTTGTCATGTCACTCATTTAACGGTCAATTATCAGAGTTGACTGCCACATATGAAAAAGTTAACGGAGAGTGATCAAATTTGAATCGTTAAACTAATTTTAGTGACCAAGAATGGAATAAACTAATTTTAGTGGCGAACATGATATTTTTCAGTAATTCCAGTTACCAAACTTGCAATTTACCCCATAATAAACGAAGGTCTACCAAAAACTTGTGGGTCGTCGAGACAGTAATAGCAAAACTAAATCTAATAATGGCTAACTTATTATTATTTGATTTCTTTTTCACCTCATTTCATTTTTCACATTTACTCTTTTTCTTTCCTTTTTTATCAAAGGATGTAATAAAACTAAAGAACATGCACTTCAAGTTTGTAAACAGAAATAAAAAATGCAGAATTAACTTCGCTTTGGGAGAGAAAACAACATTCTCCAAACTAGGCAGAACTAACTTCGCTCTGGGAAAGAAAACAAGGTGCAGGACTTCCCGCTTATTCCCTCTGGCGGTTAAATGGATCGGGAAATCATCGGTCTAAAGAGATGGAAGTCACCGGCGGAGAGGACTGGCGAACCACCTGCGACTGATGCAGCGGAGAAGATCGGCGTCCCTTTGTGATTTCTTAAACCTAGTGCTGAATTAGAAAGAGTAAGTTTCTCCGGGTGCTGAGGGTGACAGGAGAGGGTGCTACGTCTTCCGTGGTAGGGGAGCTCGGATGACGCAGGATTGCGCCGCCGTGGCCTCCATTAATTTAACTTGTGGTTGAAGATGAATTTCTTTCCATCCAAATTTAATTAACTTGTGGCTGCAGTTGAAAATGAAGTTCAACTGAGTTGCTTCTATAGGTGTCAATCGGGCGGGTTCGGGTTGGGTTCAATCGGGTTGGGGGTTAGTCGGATTGCGGGTTACTCGGATTGCGGGTTACTCGGATTCGGGTTCGGGTTCAAACGGGTTGCGGGTTAGTCGGGTTACGGGTTCATCGGGTTCGGGTTCATCGGGTTTTGGGTCGGGCGGGTTGCGGGCGGATCGGGTTTCGGGTTGTTCGGGCCAGCGCATCGAATAACTTACTCTTTACTCGTTACCAACTTACACATTTTATTACACTAATTTATAATATATTTCTCAACTCTTTAACCAATTTATTTCTACCTCGTATATATATACTTAATTTTTTTGAAAAAAACTAGTCAAAATGTTAAATCAATTTGTATGACTTGCAAAATTGTTATGTAATTAATCATAATTGGTAAAGTACACTAGCTAATAGTAATGGTGATATTAATATTTGCAACCAAAAGACACCATTAATTGTTTATTTGATATTTTAGTATTAATTCAGTAGTAATTGGATTAAAGTATCTCGTTTAGTATAACCATGCAAATCTGATATTTGGCTTGTGGTATTTGGCAAAAGCATAGTGATAAAAGGAGTTATTTTGAAATAACTCATTGCCCAAATAACTTCAGTAAACTGTTGCCAAACGAGTTATTTGTAAAATTGTTCGAATTATCCTAAAAATTGAACCATTAAAGATTAACTATCAAATTTAGTAAAATTATTGTGACTTCAATCATAACTTACTCAATAACATATATCCTATACATTTAGCCTTACCCTCAATCGACAATATTAAGTTAGTATATATTGTTGATTGTATACCCTAAACCATCAATACATTATACACTAACCACATACCCTATACCCTATACCCTAACCATATGTCATTGAGTTGTGATTTTGCTAGTATAGTTAATTTAAAAGTGAAATTCATACTTTGATTTTCAAAACATAGATAAAAAGTGGCATTTGCTAATTGCTATACCCTAACCATATATCCTATACTCTACACCACATACATTGTACCCTAAGCACGTACCATAAACATAAACTAAAAAGGGATCTCCTGTCGTTAAAGATTTCAAATGACTTCAAGTGAACATATGTTAATAAAAAACTTAGAACCGTCAAAACCATCAATATCTTATACAATAACCATATACACCTTAAACCATTTGTACCTTATACCCTATACCCTAACCATATACTTTATACCCTAAACAACGAACCGTCAAAAATTACTTATCAAGTTTAGTATAATTGTTGTCACTAATGATTAATTCACTTAATAGAACAAATTATGAACGTTCATAAATCTCTATACCCAAATTATCTAAAATCTCTATAGACTAAGTCTCTATATCCTTTACAACTTTAAATGAAGCAAATATGGTTATAAAATATTTTAACATATTTTTTAATCAGTATACTTACATAAGACTACTAATAGTAATAGTATATATTTTTTCGGCTCTAAAAATTTGGGAGGGAAATATCCCTCCAACTTTTTTGCCAAGCCAAAATTTAAGGATAGAAAATTTTCCGGGTAATTAGCATAAATGGTAACAAACCTTTGCACTTAGTACAAAATGGTCACAAACCTTTTATTTGTAACAATACGGTAACAAAACTTTGAAATTGTATAAAATGGTCACCGCTATTTAATTTATGACCGTTTTGTTTTAAGTGCAAAGGTTTGTTACCGAATCGTTACAAATTAAATGTTGGTCATGTTTTGAGGTCGGGTAGTTTGTTCGTTAAGTATATGACACTAACCACTTGAACGACATATAAGATGTCAGGTCATGTGTGCATCGACATATTTGTTTTGCCGAATAAGAATGCCCTCAGTTGACCTTTCAATTTCGATACCAAGAAAGTAAGAAAGTAGACATAGTTTTTTCAACTAAAAAGCAGTCTGGAACCCGTTTGTGAGCCATTGAGTTCTCTCATTGTCATCCTAAACCACATAATATCATTCACATACATTAACAAAACCACCATACAACTAGAGTGAATTGTAACGGTGATTGAGCGTGCAAACTTTTGAACTTAATTTGTACAAAACGGTCACCAAAAGTCTGATTTGCGACGACACGGTAACAAAAGTTTGAACTAGTATGAAATGGTCACAGTGTTTAATTTGTGACCGTTTTGTTCTAAGTAAAAAAGTTTTGTTATCAAATGGTTACAAATTAAAGGTTTGGGACTGTTTTGTACTAAGTGCAAAGGTTTGTGACCATTTATGCTAATTACCCAAAAATTCCCTCCCACCAACATGTTTGACCGACTTATTTTTTGGCTCCCGAAAAATTTCAAAGTGCCCGCCCTGCTGAAAATTTCAACAACGAAGATCCACCCTTCATTATCACATTCCTCTCCCTCTCTCCACTACAGCAGCCACTATCTCTATCTTATTTTTTTTCTTCCTTCTGTTCATCTTCTTCTTTCTCTTTTCTGTCCAATCAAAGTGACGAAGATCGACGACGGCACAGCCAACGCCCGCTGCTCCAACTTTCTGTGTTCCCCTTATCCTCTTCTCTTATCTTTTCCCTCGATCTCTTCGAAAGAGGTAATCGAAAGAATGAAATTTGCTTCCTCTCACTCTCCCTTTTGTTTTGTAAAACCCTCTTCTTATTCCCTCTCCTCGCGGTCATACCTTCTCGATCGCGCCCTTCTGTCCCCAAGCTGCTGTTACCAAGCTTCCCCAAATCAAAGAAGGGATTAAAAATCCCTGTCCTCGCCGTCGTGCTTCACGAAGACCTGCTCTTCTCCCATCGGTCCGTCTCCAACTTTTTGCGCCCAGGTCCAATCGCCCCCCAGACTCCCTTTCCCCGTCCAGATCCAATCGCTCGGATCTAATCCCCGCCACGTATCTTGTTCTTCATCGATCTGCCGCTTCTCTGCTCTCCTCGGTTCCGAGACAAAAAAGTTGCGACAATGATTGAGAAAACTGACGACAATGGCGACGTCTCAATTAGGGCTGTTTGATTTTGTGGTTGGGTTTGTGGGTGTGGGTGGCGACATCTAAATTAGGGTTGCTTTAATTTATCTGCATTTTCATTGTTCTTATTGTTTCTTTGCTCTATTTCAAATAAAGTTGCCTTGTGAAGTTATACGACTTCGTTACTGTATTTGTAAGGCTAGACCTGAAAGGTATTATTTAGTGGGTTTGTGTTTTTTTTCTTCTGCGTGGGCCAAGAAATGATTAGAGAAATTAGTGGGTTTGCCGAGACTATTATGTGATTCAATTTAATGGCAATTTTCAACACAAAGTAAATCTTTGTTCTTTGTGGGAAAAATGAAAAAATAATAGGGCAAGCCACAAATATGTTATCTACATATAAATATATAGTAAAATATATTATGTAGTATTATTTGTGCCAATCGGGCGGGTTCGGGTTGGGTTAGTCGGGTTGCGGGTCAATCGGGTTCGGGTCAAGCGGGTTGCGGGTCAAGCGGATTGCGGGTTAATCGAGTTACGGGTCAATTGGGTTGCGGGTCGGGCGGGTTGCGGGTCTTTGACTTTTAGTCAAATCGGGTTGCGGGCGAGTTACGGATCGGATTGGTTGGTCGGGTTACTCGGGTCGGGTCACGTTTTGACACCTATAGTTGCTTCGCTTGCCCTCTTTGGTTTTTTGCTGCAAGGCCTCGAATTCGCCTCTGTGTGACCTTATTGAACAAGGCCTCATTCCCTGATGGGATTCTTCCATTTCCCTTAACTGATTTTCTATTCTCAATTTTAATTCCGATTTTAGGTTTCCTCCGCTTTTGGGTGATGCAAATTCTAATGGTGTTGTTAGTCTATGCTTGCTATGGGGCACCTTTCATTTTCTTTTTGCAGGTTGTTGTGAACGACGCGGTCTCTGCCCTTTCCTCTCCATGCCCCCTCACCATCATTGGCGTCGCCGGTGCCGTCACAAGCTTCTAGCACTGTAATGTACACGTGGGCTGATTTCCCTGATCATTTAATATATGACTGCCAGGTGGTATGGCATCTGTTGCATTTATTAGGACACTGACAGAGCTGCCCATTTAGTGGCTAAAAAGGCTCTTTTATCGGCGGATGATTAGCTATCGACCGCCGCATTTGGTTATTTCATTTACTACATATTTGTAAGCATACTTCATTGTACACCTATCTATGACAATATACATCTATCTATAACAAAAAAAAAAACTAGATTCAGTTGTTTAATGAGCTGCTAAATAAATTTTGATGATTTTTTTATTTGGGAATTTATTTTTATAAGATTTATTTGTGAAGTTTACGGAATAAAAACTTTGTTCAATAAATTGCCAAGTTTTGTGATTACATTCTAAAATACCAGATTTATTCCCATATTTTACATTGTGTATTTAACTTTGAAGATAAAAGTTAATTATGAATCGATATAATCACTGGTATCGAATGTCATCGATTATGATCACTTTAAATACAAAATTATAATAAAAATTTTTCTCTACTAGTGCTTAAAATAGATTTCAGTTGCTTTCATTAGCGTGTTACAAGCAGCAAGTTTCAAATTGATAATACTTTTGTCCATAAAGCATTATATAGTTATACAGTGTTTTCTACAAATATAGCTTGAGAAAAAAAGTAATTCGAGGGACCGTAGTTGGACGGAGGCTAACAAGAGAATGATTAAATGTAACCTGTTTTAGAAATTCGGGTGACCAAAATTGATATTAAATTTTTCTAGTGACTAAACATAACACGATTTAGTAATCTCAGTGACCAAATGTGACATTTACCCATTATATAATTGTTTGCCAACTTTTGTGCTTACCGTTGCTAAATTATTTGATTTATTCATCATTCCAAATTTGTACTTCTTATTTGTGTTTCACAATAAATTCTTTTACTGAAATCGCCTAAAGTTGTAGATCTCTCACAACGGTCAAAATCTAGCAGTGTTGAGTGAGGCGATACCAAGGACTGAGGCCCCGGTCAATCGTCCCACGAGCCAGAACACCGGTGTGCACCGCCCATCGACAAAAACACCATCACCATACAATAGAAGAGACACCGGTCAATCGTCCCACAAGCCAGAACATCGGTGTGCACCGCCCATCGAAAAAAACACCATCACCATACAATATAAGCGACAAAGAAATCTTACGGTTAGGAAGAGAGTCAAACCTATTCCTACCAACCCCCTCTTTGAGATGGAGGCAGGAAGAAGCAACGATCAATGATGAGAAGCATACCATGGGGTGTTGGCGTTCCTTGAGAGTCCATGTTGGTGTGGGCCCAATTACCAGCACTCGCGATATAATTCTTCAATAAGGAAGCTGTGAAAAGAATCGCATCACGCATAAGTAAACCCATTAGAGTTGATAGAGATACTCAAATAGGGGAGTGAGGCCGATTTAGACATGTCTGCATCGAGATTTATGACTTATCAAGGATTCTCTACAATATAAACTGAAATGAAATGAAGTAGGGAGTTAAAATCATTCATCTGACTAGAGACTAAGGAGATTCATTACTTGCATGACCTTTTTCCATTTAAATTTTGACCAAATTACTTTGCTTTGTCAATTTCTTGCATTCAACATGAACTTGGATAACATATTTATTCTAAGTAATAGTACATCTGAGGACTCGAGGATTAGATATTTTACTAGTTGTGCCACTGCAGCACATTCCATTTCGCTAGTTTCACTTGGTTAGGGTTAGGAGTGTAGTTTGTAGAGACCACATTAAGGGAGTCTCCGTGTTGTGCAAGCAGTCGGTGAATAAGATGTCAAAGAACAACGCAAAGAGCTTCAAGTGCCCGTACTGTCCTACGGAGATCGATTCAACAAAGTGTCGACAGCTGCATTTGTGAACTACTAATGTACTACTCCTGGGAAGATGGATACTTTACTGGTGGTCTGTACATTCGGTGGTTTGTTGTATGATCTCGGAACCGGTTTCATGGGTGTTGTTTAAGTGTGTGCTATGATAGCGTGGGAGAAGATGATTTGTTAGCTCTTTGATGTACCAAAAAGATTAGATGCAGGTTCCCTATAAATAGACAATTTTTTCTAATCCTTTTTAGGATAATGCTACACCATGAATTATTTGTCGCAAACTCACAACTCACATATCATAGCCATGGCTGCCGCTTTAGTTCATCAATAAGATCATTTAAACTGAAATGCGAATATCCACCTTCCTCAACAGCCGTCTTTGCCATTTTCCCAAGCTCCTTAGCCTTTCTTCTCATCCCTTTCCCTTTCTTCCCTCTCCATTATCTTCCTCACAACAATCTCAATCCCCTCCGCCTTTACTCCCGTCCTTCTCACCCACTTATTTGCGCCGAGCGGAACCCCAAACCCCAACACCTTCGTCACCTACTTCTCGTTGTAGAACTGTACCAACGCCACTGGCCATGTCACCATCGCCTTCCCGGGAACTATTCCTTCTAGCGTCGAATTCCATCCATAGTGCGTCATGAATCCTCCAATGGAAGCATGTTCCACTATCAGAACCCGCAACATTCATCCTCTTATTATCAAACCCTTAATCCCTCTCGATGCAGTCCTCTCTTCGAATCCATTTGGAAGCCACGTTTCTTCTTTGTAATTGGACTCGGTTCTTGTGTCTTTTCTCACGACCTAGATAAAACCTCTCGCCCCACGATTCCAATTCCATCGCGATTCCAAGCTCCAACCATTTCAAGCAGTCAAATCCTGATTCTCTTCCACCGCTTTCTGCTTTCTTCTTGAATCTTCGATTACACAATGAAACATGGCCGATTGCCCAATTTCTTCTTCCCAATTCCTCTCGCCGTAGATGTTGGAGATTATCCTGTAGCTTCTCACCTCTTATTCAATAATCTCGTCAATCAGCTTCGTGAATGTGTTCTCCAGCCCGTTCCTGGTGATCTCTGACATCTGGCTCCGTGTAAGCTCGATTCCTTCGGGTAGATCCGGAACAAGAAAAGGATCCGAGTCCGACGAAGTCTACATGTCCGACTTATGAATTTTGAGGCACTTGCCGAAACAGAGGGAGAAATAGTTGGTGTCTTGGAAGACCAATCTTGGGATTCCGAGCCTGGCCGCTGCATCCGTAGCCGCGGAGAAGAAAATGTCGGCGACTAGACAATTGAAAGAGCACGGATCTAGGTGTGCGATTGATGATCGTGATTGGTATGAGAATTAGGGATTTGGGATGAGGTAGAATTGGGGAATTAGGGTTGAGAGAAGAGGTTTCCGGTCACCGGGATGGTGGCCGACGAGTTGGAGAGGGGAAGAGAGGGTTCGGCTATGATAGGGAGAGAGAGAGAGCTTTAGGGAATAATTCTGTTTTTATTGCTTAACCCTAGCTTATGCCTAACACAGAATATATATAAACCGACTAATTCCCTATAACTACCCAAAGACTTAACCTAACCGATTTAACCTCAATAGTTCCCAAAATAGCCAACATAATATAAAACGTCAAATAACAAATAAACCCCAAATTACTAAATGTCTGACATTCCATCCCCCTTGAAACCCATCTTGCCCTCAAGGTGGACCTTCTTTCTTCCCTTCCTTCTTCTCTTCCGCTTCTCGCGCCTCCATTTCCTCTCCTTCATCTTCCCAGTTCCCCACCAGCAGCATGAGATGACCCTTGGCGCATTGATGCCCCACTGTATACCTTTTGTCGCAGTTGAAGCAACGTCCGTCTCTGCGCTTCTGATCCATTTCCGCCTGTGTTAGCCGGACAAACCCTTTTGGCGGCAGCCTCGACTGGAATCTGCTCGCTGCTGTTGCGCCGGTGGCCGCCGGGTTTGCATTTCCCGTCGGTGGCGAGGTACCCGCTCCTGCTCCCACTCCTCCGCTGGCCTTCTGAATACGTCCAGCCGACGTCCTCCAACTAGCCAGCTCCTCTTCCTTGCGCCCTGCAATCCTGAAAGCAACTCGAAGAGAGTCAGGTTCGAAAACCTTTACTGCGGTTGCCAGCTCCGGGCGAAGTCCCGCCATACACAATCCCACCAGGGTCTCTTCCGTCATTTCCTTGCACTGGTTTCCCAGTTTAAGGAACTCCGCGCGATACTCGGCCACCGACCCTGTCTGCCTGAGCTTGGCCAGCTGTTCCGGGGCCCATCCCTCCGCCTTGCCAAACTGGTAGCGTAGCTCATCCTGGAACCTGGGCCACGAGATGAACTCACCTGCTGCTGCATAGGCCCGCTCGGTCCATTACCACCACTGGAGCGCATCCCCTTCAAGATAGAAGGATGCCAGGTGCGCCTTCCTCTCTTCTCGGATCGGGTGGTTCCGGAACCACCTCTCAGCTGCATACAACCACAAACCCACATCTCCCGAGCCATCGAATTTGGGAAACTCTATCACTGGCGGTTTAGCTCTAAATACCAATTCCTCTTCAGTCTCATACAGAGGGTTATGGTACTCATACCTGCCTGTGTTCGGTGGTGGAGGTGGCCGATTTCCCGGTCCTTGACGGTAGTGGCTGCCCGCGGCTTGCTGCTGGGGAGCGTAAGGCCAGTCGCCCGTCACCTCCTGGTGGTTCCCCTAGTACTCGGGTTTGGTCCCCGACCCTTGCCCGATCTCCTGCCAGCCTCGACCGCGTCCTCCTCTTGTCCGTGGTGTGCTCCATGGAGGGTACCCGTGCTCCGGGCCCCTGCCGGGACCTCTGCTCGGCCCATACCAGCTGCTGCCCGCCTGCGGATGACCCGGACCGGTTCGGTTCGGTCCAACCGGTTCGATCCGACCGGTTTTGGTCCGACCGGCTGCCCACCCTGTGACCAGCCCGGTTTCGGCCCAGCGACCCAGCCCCATCTCGCCTCCTCTGGGCTCGGGTCCATCCAACCCTCCGGATCTCCAAAACTCAACTCCTCCTCCTCGGGCCAGGGTTCTTCTCTGTCAGGCCCAAATGACATTGGCTCGCCTTCGTACCCGGCCATCTTCTGCTTTCCTTGGGCCTTGTCTTGGGCCGGGTCCGTCGGAGTTGGCAGCAAGCCAGGCCCGCTGAATGCAGGCACGATTGCAGACCCGGCGCCCGAATTCCCCGGCGCCCCTCCCGACGCGGCCGTTCCCTGCGTCGTTCCGGCCTCGGTCCCGCCGCCCGGCAGCGTCTCCGCCGCCTTCTCCTCCCGGTGCGCGCGCGCCCCGGCCTGCCCCACGCCCGCGTCGCCGCGCGGCGCCCCCTGCGCCCCCGAGCCCGCTGCGGCGGCTGCTGCCGGCGCCACCACTATAGCCGGAGCCGCCAGCGGCTCCCTGTTCTTCAGGACTTGGGTCAGCACCTCCTGCATTGTCGCCGCCAAGGCTCCACAGATATTTTCAGCCACACTCTTGCCCATCTCTTCGATGGAGGCCTTGATTTGGTCACCCATAGCTTCGATGGCTCCGATCGAGCCTTTCGAAGCCTCCGCTGCCCTCACAGTGACCTCGGTCAGACTCTCCAACGACGCTGCCAGTGCGTCATACTTGTTGTTCGTCACATCCTTGACTGTCACCACCTCTTTGGCCTGGCGCGGCGGTAGCTGTTTGTCCGCAGGGTTCGACATCGTCAGACTGTAGTATTTCTTCAGAGAATCGGCACACCAGCCAGGCTCTGATACCACTGAAAGAGCACGGATCTAGGTGTGCGATTGATGATCGTGATTGGTATGAGAATTAGGGATTTGGGATGAGGTAGAATTGGGGAATTAGGGTTGAGAGAAGAGGTTTCCGGTCACCGGGATGGTGGCCGACGAGTTGGAGAGGGGAAGAGAGGGTTCGGCTATGATAGGGAGAGAGAGAGAGCTTTAGGGAATAATTCTGTTGTTATTGCTTAACCCTAGCTTATGCCTAACACAGAATATATATAAACCGACTAATTCCCTATAACTACCCAAAGACTTAACCTAACCGATTTAACCTCAATAGTTCCCAAAATAGCCAACATAATATAAAACGTCAAATAACAAATAAACCCCAAATTACTAAATGTCTGACAACAATGGGGTCGGATCCGCTTCAAAACCCCTTCCAGGGGTTCCCGGAGCAGAGCAGTAGCTCGAAGGAACTTGTAAATGAACTCGGGACCCAGTTTCTGGGATTCGGAGGAGATGAAATCAAAGTTCTCTGATTGTGAAAAACACGGCCTAGCTGTGAAAAACACGGGCTGGTTAAGAGGTCGGGTTTCGAAACGGGCCTCCTGCCTCCGTCGCCTTCTTTTCTGTTTTCAGACAGACTCCACACACGAACAACTCAACCAAAAACAAAAATGAGAAGAAAAGGAAAAAGAATACAAACCGTGGTGGGGTTGCCTCCCCACAAGCGCTTCTTTACCGTCTTTTAGCTGGACGCCACTAGAGGAACTAAGGGTCCTCGAGCTTAATCAGCAGCTCTGTGCGTTCAACATCAACTCCCAAATACAACTTGAAGAGGTGACCGTTCACTTTGAACGGCTCAGTTTGAGCATTGCTGATCTCCACCGCACCGTGCGGGAATACTTGGGTGATCGTGAAGGCTCCCTACCACCTCAAACGCAGTTTATCCGGAAAGAGTTTTAGGCGTGCATTAAAGAGCAAAACATGATCTCCTACTTGAAACTCCTTCGGGCCCTTCGAACGAGCGTCGTGGAGACGCTTGGTTCACTCCTTGTAGAGCAGGGTGTTCTCGTAGGAGTGGTAACGCCATTCCTCCAACTCCAGCAGTTGCAGCTTACGTTCAGTACATGCAACACTCAAATCCAGATTTAGCAGTTTAAGGGCTCAGAAGGCCTTGCTCTACAGGCAAATGACACGCCTTCCCATAGACAAGCCTATATGGTGAAGTACCAATCGTGGTTTTGTAGGCTGTCCTATATGCCCAGAGAGCATCATCTAGCTTGGTAGACCAATCCTTTCGGGACTGATCCACCGTATTTTCAATTATTCTTTTAAGCTCCTGGTTCGTCAGCTCGGCTTGACCATTATTTTGGGGATGGTAAGCCACCGACACCTGATGCTTAACACCATAGAGAGAGAGAGGAGTTTAGTGAATTGCCCTTGAAAATGGGTTCCTCTGTCGCTTATGATGGCGCGAGGTATGACGAACTGGGAGATCAACTGCTTCAGAAATGACCAGACCCGTCTTGCATCATTGGTGGGCAGGGCTTGAGCTTCTGCCCACCTTGAGACGTAGTCTACCGCAACCAGTATGTACAAGTTATCGAAATATGGAGGGAATGGGCCCATGAAATCGATGCCCCAAATATTAAAAAAATTTCACAAACGTTAGATATATGTTGGGGCATCTCATCCCGGGAAGAAATGTTACCTGTCCTGTGGCAGCGGTCGCACTATCGTGCGAAGGTGTCTGCATCCTTGAAGAGTAAGGGCCAATAGAAGCCCGACTGTAGCACCTTCCGCGTTGTGCGGTTTTCTCCATGATGGCCGCTAGTAGGTCCCTCGTGGCATTGAGACAGGATGTCTCCCATCTCGTGATCCATGATGCAGCGCCGTATCACGCCATCTGCTCAGACCCTGAAGAGGTAAGGATCCTCCCAGAAAATAATGCTTCAGATCGGAGAAGAACTTGCGCTTTGCATGAGTGGTCATCCACTTTGGTAGTTGCTTGCCCACCAGATAATTGGCAAATTCAGAATACCAAGGGGCCACGCTCTCTACAAAGGTCATCTCCAGCAATCGCTCACCCGGGAAGGAGTCGTTGATCTCTTCCACGAAGTTGTCCACCGGAGGGGCTTCCAACAGTGAAAGATGATCTGCAACAACATTTTCGGCTCCCTTCTTATCCCGAATCTCGATATCAAATTCCTGCAGAAGGAGGATCCAACGAATGAGCCTAGGCTTTGCATCAGCCTTGCTCATCAGATAGCGAATCGCAGAGTGGTCGGTGTAGACCACCACATGGGAGAGCACCAAATAAGGTCAGAACCTGTCAAATGCATACACCCCCACGAGCAGCTCCTTTTCAGTGGTGGTATAGTTCTCCTGTGCATCGTTCAAGGTCTACAACGTGTAGTAGATGGGCTGGAAGTGCTTCTCGCGTCTCTGACCCAGAACAGTTCCGACTGCATAGTCACTCGCATCGCACATCAGCTCAAAGGGAAGAGACCAGTCAGGAGTCACCATGATGGGTGCATGGGTAAGCTTCTCCTTCAATGTCTTGAATGCAGCTGTGCACTCAGGAGTGAACTGGAATGGTGCATCCTTCTCCAGCAACTTGGTCAGAGGCAGTGCAATCTTCGAGAAATCCTTAATAAACCGCATGTAGAAACCTGCATGATCCAGAAAGCTGCGGATCCCCTTCACAGAGATGGGAGGAGGTAGTTTACTAATCGTCTCTATCTTCGCGCGATCCACCTCAATCCCCTGCTTGGAGATCTTGTGCCCGAGCACAATCCCCTCACGAACCATAAAATGGCACTTCTCCCAGCTGAGTGATAGATTAGTCTCATCGCACCTCTTCAGAACAAGTTCCAGGTTATGGAGAAATTGAGTAAAGGAGTCTCCGTAAACCGAGAAGTCGTCCATGAATACTTCCATGATCTCTCCAACCAGTCGGTCAAAGATCGACAGCATACATCTCTAGAAGGTCGCTGGTGCATTACATAACCCAAATGGAATCCTCCGGTAAGCAAAAGTACCGAAGGGGCAAATGAATGTGGTCTTCGCCTGGTCCTTTGGCGCAATCGGAATCTGGACTCAAGACATGCCATCCAGGAAGCAGTAGAACTCATGGCCAGCCAACCTCTCCAGCATCTGATCAATGAAAGGTAGGGGAAAATGGTCCTTCCTGGTGGTGTCGTTCAGGCGCTGGTAATCAATGCAGACTCTCCAGCCAATCACGGTCTGCATCGGGATCAGCTCGTTCTTCTCATTCGGGACCACAGTCATCCCGTCTTTCTTCGGAACCATCTGAGTGGGACTGACCCACTTGCTATCATATATAGCAAAGATGATTCATGCATCCATCAGCTTCACAATCTCTGCCCGGACCTCTGCCTCCAAGTTAGGAGTCAATCTCCGCTGCGGCTGCTTGACTGGCTTAACCTCATCCTCCATCAGAATTCTGTGGGATCAGAAGGATGGTCTAATGCCTCTAATGTCTGTTATCTTCCACGCCATGGCTTAGGCATACTTCTGCAACAGAGCCACCAGTTTGCTCTTCTGCTCGGGTGTCAGATCCAAGCTAATAATGACCGGGAGCTTATTCCCCTCCCGGAGAAATGCATACTCCAGGTGAGAGGGGAGGGTTTTAAGCTCCAGCTCTGGTGGCTCCTCCAATGATGTGGCGATCCAGGACGAGATAGGGATCGACTTGAATGGTTTCTCACTCCCCTCGATCACGGCTTTGTCTAGCTCAGCGAGCTGCTCCTCCAGCTTTAACTCCTACGATGCCTGTTCCCCTAGCAAAAGACAACGCTCGAGGAAATCGCCAGTATCACGAGTGCGGTCTCAAAATCAACAATAACATCGTAGTAGTCTACATCATCATGGAGCTGGAGGTGTTGCATATTATCAGAAATAGAGAAGGTGATTTGTTCACCCCGACCCTCAAAATTAACTTCCCATCATTCACATCAATAAGCGCCTTGGCGGTGGCGAGAAAAGGTCTACCCAGTATTAAAGGCACATCAACATCCTCATTTATATCAAGAATAACAAAATCAAGAGGATATGAGAATGGCCCCACTGCGACTATCAAGTCCTCTGCAATGCCCCTAGGAGGCACAATGGATCTATCAGCAAGTTGAATGCTCATCCTAGTATTACTGGGTTCACCTAGGCCTAGCTCCTTAAACAGTTTATATGGCATTACGTTTATGCTAGCGCCTAAATCCGCCAAGGAATTTCCTACATGCAAACTACCAATCATGCAAGGGATAGTGAAACTCCCTGGGTATTTGCGCTTCTCTGATAGTTTGTTCTGCAGGATGGCAGAACACTCCTCGTTGAGCATCACCGTCGACAGCTCACCAAGCTTCCTCTTGTTGGTGAGGAGATCTTTCATGAACTTAGCATACTTGGGCATCTTCGACAATGCCTCCACGAAGGGCATACTTATGTTCACTTGCTTCAGCATTGCCATAAACTTGGCAAACTCAGTCTCCAGTTGGTCTCTGTGCAACTGAGTAAGAAAGGGGAGCTAAGGGACATAATCCTTCACCACTGGTTGCAGCTCAGGAGTAGGCACCTCAACCTCAACCTCCTTCTCCATTTCTTCTTCATTAGCTGGAAGTGCTGAAGCAGGGGTCTCTCTCTCTTGTCGTGCCCAGACAGGTGGATCCGCAGTCACTTTGCCACTCCTGGTAGTAATGGCCTGCCAGTGTTCATTTGGGTCCTGTGGATGGGGAATGGTCTGCTCGGGTAAAGTACCACACTCCCGAGCTGGGTCTGGATATCCCGCAGCGCAGCCTGCGTGTTTCTCTGGCTAGCTTCTAGCTCCAAGAATTTACCTGAGGCTTTCTCTATGAACTGCTCGATGTTGCGGAACTTATTCGCACTAGAGGTGGCAAGAGAACACATTAGATCTCGTAAATCAACCATAGGATCGCTCTGTACTAGGGCTGTGGGGGCTGCACCTGGCTGTTGAAATGCCCTCATCTGTGACTGAGGAGGAGCTGGCTCCTGTCTGGCCGGATAAAGAGGTTGCTACTGTTGCTGGAATTGCCCTTATCTTGGCTGGTAAGGAGACCTCTGAAAGCCTAGCGGTCCTTGGGAGGCTGGTGGTCGAGGGTTAGGTCCATTCCAGGAGAAGTTGGGATGATGGCGCCACCCCTCGTTATAAGTGTTGTTGTAGGGGCCGAAACGCCTGGCATTGCCGATGAAGTCCACCTGCTCCTCGGGAGTAGTCGACTCCCTCATCGCCTGACAGTCTTCTACAGTTGATGGGAGTGCATTGCCTGTTGCTGTCCTGTCCCTGAAATCATTCCAGAACGATCAATGGCTAAGACCATCTTAGATACCACCTGCACCAACTCAGACGACTGGGTGGCTACAGCATGCACACCTCGACCTGGTGCTCGTCTCGATCTCCTAGCCGTGCCCCAATCATATACCTGCTCTGCCATCTCTTCAAAGAGTCGATTCAGCTGCGGCGGGGTCTTGGTAAGCATGTTCCTGCCGCAAACTGAGTCAATCAGGTGCTTGTCTTTTGGGAAGAGGGTGTGGTAGAAGGTGACCACCTTGAAGGCGTCATTGAACCTATGATTGGGACACTTCAGGAAAAGACTAGTGTATCTTTCCCAAGCATCCCGAATTGTTTCATCTTCCTCCTAGGCAAAGTGGGTGATCTGCTTCTGCAGGTCCGCCGTCTTCGACGAAGGATGATAGCGGGTGAGGAACTTGTCCGCCAGGTTGGCGAACGTGGTGATCGATCCTGGTGGCCGAGTGTCCAGCCACTCCTTGGCCTGCCCCTCCAGAGTGAATGGGAAGTACCTCAGCTGGATGACATCGGCTGGGATCCCATTTATCTCGATCCCATCGATGAGCTCGTGGAATCATCGCAGATGCAATCTGGGGAACTCCCCCTCTTTTCCACGGAATACCACCGAGCCGCGCAGCATGGTGATGACAGAGGTTCTCACCTCGAAGCTATTGGCTGGAACTTGAGGGTGCTGGATGGGCGACCTCATGTCCGCAGCCTTGGCGGTCCAGTAATATCCCATGGTGTGCTCATCCGGGACAACCACATCGTTGTTTTGAGGCTCACCCATGTCTTCCTCCTAGTTGATCTAAAGCTGTGCTAGAGCCTCCTCCACAGCAAGTCGCGCCTTTAGAGCTCGCTTGAAGTTCCTATAGGTCCGTTCAAGCTCTTGGTCTAATGGCAGTAAGTCTCCAGACTGGCTACGGGTCATGCACTACCTGCACACAAAATGCAAACACAACCCGTGAAGGCATAAAGTTGGAAGAGAGAGAATGCAGTAAAGAAAAAGCTAGATTAACAAACTTTCACGTTTTTACAATAACCTAGAGTCCCCGGCAATGGCGCAAAAAATTTGAAACGCTAAAACACAACACCAAACTGCGACCAAGTGTAATCGCAGTCCGGAAATGCAGAATAGTGGCAAGTTCAATTTATCAACCCGGGGTCTAGATCTACTACCTAATCCGTGATTATCTATTATCTTGCAAGACTAAGTTGAATGAATGTGATTTTAAGCTAAAGCAGTAAGAAAGCAGGAAATGGTTCGAAGTTCTTAAGCAAGGGAACTGTCACTCGGGTATCAGTCCCCCTAGCTCCTTAGTTAGGTCAAAGTTGTAATTACCTTTGGTTGATTTACTGTTGATTAAACTGTGGAAGATCCGACAATAGCTTGGAATCTCTTAAGCTGAACAAGCCCTACAAGCAGCCTAACCGGCAGGCGACTAGTCATCACCGAGATAGATTGCTGAGGCAATTAACACAGAACTCCACTACTGGAATTGGATTCCAGTACAAAGCAATGAATCGACTAACTCTGGTATAATCAATCCCCTCCTATCAATTGAAGAAGCTCTAACAACCTAATCAGATTCTATCTATCTCAAGTTGCAGCAGAAATCAAGAAAAGTTGATTAGACTTCAATTGACTCAATCAAAACACTTCAATCAATTATAATCAAGCGGTATCACAAACCAAACGTCATTACAATCAATATCCCTAACACATGGAACTAGGGTTCTTCATACCCAAGTGAGAGAGGGTTCTACTCCATAGAGAGAGAGAGAGAGAGAGAGAGAGAGAGAGAGAGGAAAACAAAAATCAGAGCAGTCATACTCGTAAAGATGGGAATAATCTACTCTGGGATGTCGATCTTCACTCCTGGGGATGCAATGTGGGCTTCAATGGTGAGAAATCCACTCCAAATAGCTCATAGGGTTTGTTCTTCGCGCTTTCTCTCTAGAACTCTATTTTTGCTCTAAAAAATCGTCACCTCAAAATATGAGCTACTCTCCAATAAAACCCGCAAAGGTGCAAAAACACGGCCTCCAAGCCCAAAAACAGGGTCGTGTTTTAATCAAAAGAGGACGGATTTCTGAATGACGATTCTGTGAAGTGCATAGGAAAATACAGCCTCTAGCACAATGCCGTGTTTTTCACAATAGAGGCGGTGTTTGAGGGCATGTTTTTTCAACAGCTCTGCTGTCCGTTTTCGCGATCGACCTGCTTTCACCTCCAAATGTTCCGAAACTCGTCCCCAAGCCATATCTACGTACTAGGACCTGAAATACGACAAAAGACACAACCTATCGTAAAATAGGCCAAGGAATGACCAATCACTAAGCTAAACGATCAAGAAATGAAGGGGAAAACATGTGCAAATACGGTTTTATCAGGTATTCGAATCAAGAGGGTCTGGATCACTTTAGTCGAGAGTCCAGACCAATTATGAACTTTCCTAATTTATCTATCAATCCGAGTAATTTGGGACCGTATAACCTGAACTAGCTGTACACTAGGGGGATCCATATCCGGACGATCTTTTGAACTTGAAAGTGTCAGACCATTACTTGTTTTCCTGTTTTCTTTTGCACCAAAAACACTTCACTCTCTTGTTCCCGCTAGATAATAGGAATTCACTAAGTAGGCAGTAGACCTAGAGCCCGGGTTGATAATTAGACTTAACCACTATTCTGCATTTCCTTTCTGCGATTATACTTGGTCGTAGCGTGTCAAGTTTTTGGCGCCGTTGCCGGGGAGATCCATTTAGGTTATTGGAGAATTGCATTTACTTTTCTCCCCTGTGTGCCTTCACGGGTTGTGCTTGCAGTCTGTGTGCAGGTAGTGTATGACCCGTAGCTAGTCGGGAGAATTGCAACCGTTGGATCCGGAGCTAGTACGCACTTGTCGCCAGCTTAGGAAGGCATAGCGAGCAAAACTAGCTACGGAGGAAGCAATAGTCGACGGTCATCTTAGCAGCGACTCCGAGTAGGAGTATGATATGGGAGACGAGCACAACAAGATGAACCTGAACCTGGGGCAGAATCCACCTCTGGGAATGCCTCTCCATATTCCACCAGTGAACTAGGTTCTGGCCAATAACGAAGCCCCCCAATCAGATAATGCTCATCATCAACCACCTCCGCAGGGTCCTACCATGGAGTACTTTTACACTCCACGGATCGCTGATATCCGCCCAGTCATCTAGTATCTTCCCATTCCTGCTAATAACTTCGAGATCAAGCCATGTTGGATTCAGCTGATAACATCTTACATCCATTTCCATGGCCTCAAGGATGAGGAAGCAAGGGTGCACGTTTCTCGGTTCTTGCAGCTTACCAATGGATTCAAGCCGAATGGTATACCATATGACGTGATCCGTCTTCACCTCTTCCCCCATTCTCTGGTGGGGCATGCAAAGAGGTGGCTAGAGACACAGCCGCCATTGTCCATCGATTCTTGGGATGATCTGGACACCAAATTCGTGCACCAGTACAATCCAGCCTCGAAGACTGCGGAGATTCAGCGGGAGATCACTCATTTCCGCCAAGAAGATGACGAGTCGCTGCGAGATGCTTGGGAGCGGTACTCGGGACTGTTCTGGAAGTGTCCCCATAATAGCTTCAGCGATGCATTCCTTGTAGGGAACTTTTACAGTGCTCTGTCTCCGGAGAGTCAGAGATTGATTGAGTCTAACGTACAGGTGGAGACATTCTCACTAAGACTCCACCCGAGCTGAATCAAATGATGAGTACTCTGGCCGCCATAGATCATTCTTGGGGCCAGAGCACAAGAGGTAGGAACTCCTAAGACCGAGGCGTGCATGCCATGTAGGCCAGATCTGGGCTTGAGAGAGAGGTGGCAGAGTTAGTTCAGACATTGAAGCAGCCTAGCAGTTTCATTCCAGGGAGAGGCATAGCCGCACCTCCAGTCGCACAGTGCCAATGGTGTGATAGTTCGAACCATTTGGTGGAAGATTGCCAGACAATGAGGGAATCCACCACCCACCAGGAGCAGTTGGACTTCATTGCCAATGCTCGGCGCCTAGACCCCTATAGTGATACATATAATGAGGGATGGCGCCAGCACCCCAATTTCTCTTGGAATGGCAACAATAGCAACACCACCAAGCCTCCCGGATTTCCAGCAGCAGCTGGTGGCTTTCAACAAAGGCAGCCTTTCCAAACCCGGGGCAGGGTCCATTTCCACAGCAATAGCCCTATCAGGCCAGACAGGGGCATCCATTCCAGCAGCAACAGAGACAATTTGCCCAGCCGGCAACAGCCCCATCACAGGGTGACCAGATGTCGGAGCTGAAAAATATGGTGACGGACTGCGTGAGCTCCAACACAGCGAATTTCGCCAGGTTGGACCAGTGCATAATTCACTGAGGCAGGCCAGAGGAACCAGGGTGTCATCTTGCAGGATCTCCAGAATCAAATTGGAGGAGTAGCTCGCAGCAATAGTACCAGGGCACCGGGAACTCTACCTGCCAACACCATTCCCAATCCTTGCGAGCCTCACCAGCAGCTGGATGCCATCACTAACAAAAAGAAACTTGGGGATCTCTTGACAGTGATGCTGAGCGAGGAGTGTTCTGCAATCCTGCAGAACAAGCTTCCCGAGAAGCGCAAAGACCTAGAGAGTTTTACTATCCCTCTTGTTATTGGCAGCATGCATGTAGGAAAGTCCTTGGCGGATCTAGGCGCTAGCATCAATGTCATGCCTTATAAACTGTTTAAGAAGCTAGGCCTAGGTGAACCTAGAACCACTAGGATGAGTATTCAGTTAGCTGATCGGTCGATTGTGCATCCTAGGGGTATCATAGAGGACTTGCTTGTTAATGTGGGTGCATTCACATATCCTGTTGACTTTGTTATTCTGGATATAAATGAAGATGTGGATGTGCCTTTGATCTTGGGTAGACCCTTTCTCGCCACCGCCAAGGCGTTGATTAATGTGCATAGTGGCAAGTTGATTTTGCGTGCTGAGGATGAACAAGCTACATTTGTTGTGTCTGACAATGCAAAAAATTCGCATATACATGATGACTTGGATTACTGTGACATGCTTGCTGATTTTAAAACCGCACTCGCCATCACGAGTGCGGGTACTGACGATGCCCTTGAGCGTTGTATTTTGCAATGTGAGCAGGCATCGCAGGAGCTGCAGCTTGAGGAGTAGTTGGCCGCGCTAGAGCGTGGCGAGTTCCTGGAGGTCGAGAAACTGTTCAATCCGATCTCATCCTCGACTCGCATCACCACCTCTCTGGAGGAGCCACCAGAACTTGAGTTGAAGCCCCTCCCTCCTCACTTGGAGTATGCATTTCTCCGGGAGGGGAACAAGCTTCCAGTCATCATTAGCTCGACCTTCACTCCTAAGGAGAAGACCGGAATGGTGGCCCTGTTGAAGCAGTACGAGCAAGCTCTGGCGTGGAAGATCATCGATATCCGGGGGATCAGTCCTTCCTTCTGTTCCCACCGGATATTGCTTGAGGATGAGAGTCGACCGGTGAGACAACCCCAATGGAGATTGACACCGAACCAAGAGGCTGTGGTTCGAGCGGAGATTATCAAGTTGATGGACGCGGGAATCATCTTCGCCATTTCTGACAGTGAGTGGTTCAGTCCCACTCAAGTGGTGCCCAAGAAGGTTGGGATGACCATGGTCCCAAATGAGAAGAATGAGCTCATCCCGAAGCGCACGGTGACTGGGTACTTCATTTGAATCAATTATCGTCGCCTCAACGATGCCACCTGGAAGGATCACTTCCCTATGTCGTTCATTGACTAGATGCTAGAGAGTTTGGTGGGGCACGAGTTCTACTGCTTCTTGGATGGGATGTCCGGGTATTTTCAAATTCCCATACCGCAGAAAGACCAGGTGAAGATTACCTTCACCTGCCCTTTTGGCACATTTTCCTACCAGAGAATTCCATTTGGGCTTTGCAATGCCCCAGCCACTTTCCAGTGGTGCATGCTCGCCATCTTTGATCGTCTAGCCGGAGAAATAATGGAAGTGTTCATGGACGATTTCTCGGTTTATGGAGACTCTTTCTTTTAGTGTCCCCATAACCTAGAACTCGTCCTGCAAAGGTGTGAGGAGACGAACCTGGCGCTAAGTTGGGAGAAGTGCCACTTCGCGAAGGCATAGTTCTGGGGCATAAGATCTCCAAGATGGGGATAGAGGTGGACAGAGTCAAGATCGAGACAATCAACAAGCTGCCTCATCCCACATCTATAAAGGGAATCCGCAGTTTCTTGGGTCATGCAGGGTTCTATAGGTGGTTCATAAAAGACTTGTCGAAGATCGCCTTGCCCCTGACTAGCTCCTTAAGAAGGATGCCCCTTTCCAGTTCACTGGTGCCTGCATAGCAGCATTCACGACGTTGAAGGAGAAGCTCACTCATGCTCCTATAATTTTCACTCCTTATTGGACCTTATCCTTCGAGCTGATGTGTGACGCCAGTGATTTTGCAGTTGGAGCTGTTATGGGGCATAGGCGAGACCAGCATTTCTGGCCTATCTACTATGCCTCGAAGACCCTCAATGATGACCAGGAAAACTACACCACCACCGAGAAAGAGCTATTAGCGGTGGTGTTCGCCTTTAACAAGTTTCGCCCTTATCTAGTCTTGTCTCGTGCGATAGTGTACACGGATCACTCCGTAATACGATACCTGATGAGCAAGATCGATGCCAAGCCTTGACTCATACGATGGATCTTATTACTGCAGGAGTTCGACATTGAGATCCGACACAAGAAAGGAGCCTAAAATGTTGCCGCTAATTATCTTTCTAGGTTGGACGCACCCCCTGCGCACAACTTTGAGGAGGAGATCAACGACTCTTTTCCAGATGAGCGACTGATGATGATGTGCCTTGTAGAGAGTGTCACCCCCTGGTTCTCCGATTTTGCCAACTATCTGGTTGGTCACTAGCTGCCCAAGGGGATGACGACTCATGCGAAGAGGAAGTTTTCTCTGATATGAAGCACTACTTCTGGGATGACCCATATCTTTTCAGGATCGGAGCCGACGGGGTCATCCGTCACTGTGTCATAGACAATGAGATGGAGGGTTCTGTCTCATTGGCCTGAAGGACCTACTGGCGAGCACCATGGTCGTAACCGCACATCGAGGAAGGTACTGTAGTCGTGCTTCTACTGACCCTCGCTCTTCAAGGATGCCGACACCTTCGCACGCAGGTGCGACCGATGCCAGAGGTCAGGTAACATCTCTTCTTGTGATGAGATGCCCCAGAATGTGTTTATTACTTGTGAGATTTTTAATGTCCGGGGCATCGACTTCATGGGCCCATTTCCTCCATTGTTTGGTAACCTCTACATCCTAGTTGCTGTTGATTACATCTCTAGGTGGGCTGAAGCGCAGGCTTTGCCCACCAATGATGCTAGGCGTGTATGCCAGTTTCTGAAGTAGTTGTTCTCCCGATTCGGGACACCTAGAGCCATCATTAGCGATCGAGGCACCCATTTTCAGGGAAAATTCGATAAACTCCTCTCTCGCTATGGTGTCACTCATAAGGTGTTCGTGGCCTACCACCCCCAAACGAGTGGTCAGGCTGAGCTGACAAATCAGGAGCTTAAGCGCATAATTGAGAAACGGTGGATCAATCTCGCAAGGATTGGTCCACCAAGCTCGATGATGCTCTCTAGGCATACCAGACTGCCTACAAAACGCCGATCGGTACTTCGCCGTACCAGCTTGTTTATGGAAAGGCGTGCCACTTGCCTATTGAGCTAGAGCATAAGGCCTTCTGGGCCCTTAAGTTGCTTAATCTGGATGTGAGTCTTGCAGGTGCTGAACGCAAGATGCAGATGATGGAGCTGGAGGAATGGCGGTTCCAAGCCTATGAGAACACTAAGTTATACAAGGAGCAAACGAAGCGTCTTCACAACGCTCGATTGAGGGGTTCGAAGGAGTTTCAGGTTGGCAATCGAGCTCTTCTCTATAACTCTCGCCTGAAACTCTTTCCTGGAAAGCTCTGCTCCTGATGGTCTGGACCGTTCACGGTCACGCAAGTGTTTGCGTATGGCACTATCGAGATTGCTAACCCGCAGACTGAGCAGTTCAAGGTAAACGGGCATCTCCTCAAGTTGTATATGGGAGGCAATGTCGAATGCGCGGAGTTGGTGATTGATCTTGCGGACCCTTAGTTCCGCCATGGGCGTCCAGCTAAAAGACGGTAAAGAAGCTCTTGTGGGGAGGCAACCCCACCTCGGTTTGCATTTCTATCCTTTTCTCTATTTGTTTTTGTGTGTCGAACATGGAGTTTTGTGGTCGATTATTATGTCTTGTGGTGTCATTCTGGTGAAATTTTTGTCTCGGGGGACCAGAGGGGGTGTTTTTCGGTGTTTGGGGACGTTTTTGGTGCGTTTGGGCGAAGACACACAGAAGCTTCCTAGAAGTTACGGCCTGAGGCCTCAAGTTATGGCCATGGTTGTAACTTGGTGGCCTTGCCTGTAACTTCTAGAGAGCTTTTGGAAAAAAGGGTGGCTTACCCCCAGTTACTGGCTTGCCCATAACTCTCTCCCCAGCCCGTAACTTTCCCGCCTCAGAACGATAAGGAGTTACGGCCCGAGTGACACGCTACGACACAACACCTAACAATGGCCAAGTGTAACCAATGAAAGGGACTGAAGTATAGTGGCACAAGTAATAAATATCGAATCCACGGGTCTCTAGAGTTACTATTACTCAGCTTCAGTTCATTATCTAGCAAATTAGATTAAGGATTGATTTACTAAACTACTATACTAACTACTCTAATAATTACAGGTTGGGAACTAACTTAGGTATGATTCCCCCTAGCTCCCCAATCAGGTCCAAGCTGTAATTCCTTTTGGTTGTTTTGCTGTTGATTAAACTGCGGAAGATCCTAAATTAGCTTGGAATCTCTTAAGCTGATCAAACCCTCTTAGACAGAATACCCGACAGGCGACTACACTTTACCGAAATAGACTGCTAAGGCGATTCAAACAGATCTCCACTACATGGAATAAATTATAGTACAAAGCAGTGAATTGACTGACTCTTGCACAACAAAATCATTACTATCAATCAAGGAAGCTCCCTTAACCTAATCAGATTCTATCTATCATATGTTAAAGCAGAAATCAAGAGAATTTGATCAGGATTCAATTGACTCAATAAATCATGCCTCAATTGATTATAATCACACAATATAGCATCCAAAACTTCATACAAGAAAGATCCTAACACATGGAACTAGGGTTCCTCAAAACCTAAGTGAAGGGAAGTTACTCCATAGAGAAGAGAGAGATTGCAGTATAATTTTCCAGATCTTCAATCTTCATGTCTAGACTTGTTCCTTGAGCTTCAATGGTGAAGAATCCTACAAAATAGCTCCAAGAATGGCACTAGATCGCCCTCTCTCTCTTTGGTTCGTCCCTTGGGTGTTTGGGATCCAAAATCCAGCTCTCTCTCTCCAAAAATTGCAAAACAGCTTTTATACACGCTGATATTCGCACCCCCTACTTGCACGGCCGTGCAAATTGGGGTTTTTGACTGTGCAAACCTCCTCGAAAACTCACACAGTCGTGCACAATATTGCACGGCCATGCACAATTTCCAGCATGCACTCCTAAGCTTCGTTGCGTAAAATAGGCCAAGTAACAATCAATTTCCAAGATAAACGATCAAGAAATGAAGGGGAAAACATGTGCAAATATCGAGTCATCAAATCCCCCCACACTTAACTGTTTGCTTGTCCCCAAGCAAACCTGACTCAAACCAATGAAACTCTCCAGATCTTTATAGAAACATGCAATCACGATCGTCGGTAGAGGAAGTTCTAAGTCATTTAGCAGCTTACGAGGTCAACCAACGCACAAGACACCTCTTGGCTTCTTCGGCGAGAACTCTAGTCTCGAGTCGGGATCATGCCAAGTAGTGATCGGAGGACAATTGATTCGTGGACAAAGAGAGTCTCAAAAACAGAAAGATCCTGGACTCACTTTTTTATGTGCTCTATTTTTTTTTCCTTTAAAGATGGTTGGAACCCCATTTCTTCTGTTTTTGTTTTTTATTTTCTTCTTTATTTTTTTTCTTTTTGCAAGAGTTCCAACCTATTATTCTCAGAAAACAGGGTTCCCACCTAGCCAAGGTTTTGAGGAAGCCCGGCTCTTACCGGCCATGCCGGGAGCGGCTCTTATCGACCATGCCGAGAGCAGATGTCTAAAGCCTCTTGCGGGAAAAAGAGGTGTAAGGGGGCTGGAAGTAGTAGGTGGAAGTTGGGAACGGATTCTCGTCTTCCCTTACACACTTTCAACTATTTCCACACGGGAGAAATAATTTTGAAAGCAAATTTTTCAAAACATGATACAGGAGTCCACGACAGGTAGAGAGTCATCGATACCACACGATTCAAGTGTCCTAAGATCACTAATTCTCACAATCAACCAACAAAATATGAAGAAGAAAGGAGACTTCTTAATGCATCAACATCCTCCATAGTGCTACAACTACCTCCCTAGGTTGCATGATACTATAAAGATTGTCAATCCAAATCATACTGAGCAGGCAATTGCAGGGAACATGTACTTGGAGCCCTCAAATTAAAATTTGGACAGTGGACTAGGCTCTAAACATACAAAAACAACCGAACATTCACACGCAAAAATAATGGAACATCCCCCCACACTTAAGCACGACATAGTCCTCAATGGAGGAAAAGTAAGGAGGGTAGAACGAAGTTACCAGATCAAGTGTGAATGATGGTGAACGGGGCAGGCGGTGCATTCCAGGAGGAAAGTAGAGAAAGAGTAGTCGAAACAGAAACACCACACAAAATTCCACAAAGGTTGAGTTATGGACTCTAAGCTCAAAAAACAAACTGACTCAACCGAAGAGACATAGGGAAAGAAAGTGCAAACCGACTGGTTGGGTTGCCTCCCAACAAGCGCTTCTTTCACGTCGTGAGCCGGACGGTGGCTCTTAAATTTTGGTCCATGCTAGAACCTCCTTGAATTTGAGGTTCTCGTCAGCGAGGCGGAGTCTCAAGTCATGAGCATGTGGTATGACAGGTGATGTAGGCTCATGTACTTGATGAATATGAAGTCCCCACCCGCAAGACTTATTGTTTTCTTCCTCTCTCGCCTCATTGCCCCAAACCAGATATGACAGCATCGACTGACCACCATCGCGTCCGCCCTGGCATACTGGTCCCATCGCCAGTCCTCCGGTAGTCCGTTTTCCCAGTAACATCGTTCCCCTTATCTTTCCATCTTCTCCATTAAGGGCAATGTCGTGCTTAAGTGTGTGTGTGTGTGTGGGGGGGGGGGGGGTGTTTATCTTTGACTGCATAGATGAGTTTGTGTGCTTGGAGCCTAGTCCACTGTCCAAGTTGATGAATTGAGGGCTCCGAGTATTGTTCCCTGCAATACCCTACTCAGTATGCTTTGAATTGACAATATTTATGGTGATATGCAACCTAGCACTATGGAGGATGTTGAAGTATAAGATTTTTCCAATCTGTCTCTCTAATGTGCCGATTGATTTTGTGAACTAGTGGATTTAGGACCGTTGATTCATGTGGTATTGATTACTCTCCTTAAGTATGTTATGCACTCGCGTATCGGAAAAAAGGTTCTCAAGTGTGTGAAATGAAAGGTAGTTGGTCATCCATGTTAGAGATTCTAAATTTAAGACATGGGGTACGCCCAACGTGTGTGGCACCGTTCATTGCACAAAATCGGGTTTTGGAAGAGACTTTAGTGATCCTTGGTGGGGTAGGCCTACAAGGTGAATCTAAGTTGTCTCTGGTACAAGTAAAAATTTCACCCGTAGAACGGTCTGCCTACTCGAGGATATGTTTTTAAGGGCACGGATAGAGTTTCCGACCCCCCTTAATTTCATTGACCCTCCACACGAGTTGAGGAAAAGGAGTTAAAAGAAGTACTCTGACGAATGGCAGATGTACAGAAATTGCTCTTGCTCAACCAATAAGGGTCGACCGTGCACAAAAATGCAGTCGGAACCGCCACAAAGTATGAATGAGAAAAACAAAAGAAAAACAAAATGAAAGTTAGAGAAGGGGTTTCAACGATTGAAATGAATGGAAGAGCACCCAATACGATGAGTCCTTGGTCGTAGAATGTTATGAGTCTTCTTATCCATGAATTGGTTTTCTTAGTTCCACTGCTTCTCATGATCCCGGCTTGAGTCTAGTACTCGCATTGAGAGAGATTGGGCACATCTTAGAAAACCGGTTGACCTCGTAAGTTGCTCATTGATCTAGGAAATCCTATACCGATGATCGGGGTTACGACCAGACCTTGCAAGTTACGGTCTGGCCCGTAACTCACCAAAGGAGACCGTAAGTTGCATGCGTGAGCACAAAGAAGTTCCAGAAGGCTCTCTAGAGTTACTGGCTGACCCCTCAAGTTACGGCCATGGCCGTAGCTCATTCATGGCACCCGTAACTCCCAGGAAGCGCGTTTGAGTTCCAGAAGGCCTTTTTGAGTTACGGTCTCCCTCGCCTAGTTATGGTCGAGGCCGTAACTCACTAAAGGAAGCCGTAACTCTTGGACAAAGGCAGTGCAACAACGATGCCGTTTCTCACCAAGTTACGGGCTGGCAAGGCGAGTTACGGTTGTAACTTGGGCCGTAATTCGCGGGTTCTCAGTCTATTAAAAGGATGCTAGGGAGATTTGCAAAGAACCAAATTTTTGGAGTTCCAAAGGTAGAAAACAAACCCTAGAGAGAGTGACGAAGAGAAACCCTTGGGCAAGGATTGGAGTGATCTGAAGACATCGGAGCTTGATTCCCCAGCCACGGAGTACCGATTATCCGCCAGGAGCAATCTTCCATTATCGCCTTGATGATGTCTACTCCGAGCATGATGTTCTCACATCTCTCCATGGAGTAATTTTCCATCTCATCTGGGTATGAAGAACCCTAGCTGTGTATGTTAGGAATGATTGTATGAATCCCATGTTATGAATGATTGGTTGGATAAATTCAGTTGAGGAATTATTCAGAATTGCATGAGTCCTGATCAAACATGTGTGAATCCGGCTTTAACCTAGAATGATAGTCTCTGCATAGGTTAAAAGAGAAACCTTTAATTGAAAGTGGTGAATCGACTGATTTGGTCGAGAAATCGTTTCACTGCTCCGTACTGGAACATAAGGCCAGTAGTGGAAGTTTTGTGTGATTATCCTTGGTTAGTGTATACCGGTAGAGGTTAGTCGCCTGCTGCGTCATCGAATCAAGAGGTTCTGGATCACTTTTGTAAAGAGTCCAAACCAGTTATGAACTTTCCGCCGTTTATCTATTAATCCGAGTAATTTGGGACCGTATAACCTGAACTAGCTGCACACTAGGGGGATCCATATCCGGGGACCTTTTGAACTTGAAAGAGCCAGATCATTACTTGTTTTCATGTTTTCTTTTGCACCAAAAACACTTCACTCTCTTGTTCCCGCTAGATAATAGGAGTTCATTGAGTAAGGAGTAGACCTAGAGTCCGGGTTGATAATTAGACTTAACCACTATTCTGCATTTCCTTTCTGCGATTATACTTGGTCCTAGATAGGTGTTGTGTCGTAGCATGTAACTATGTCCAAAGTCGACCCCTCCTTGTTCACTTTTCGTCAAGGTGACGTTTTTCTAGTGGCTCTTATTTACGTCGACGACATCATCCTTGGTGGGACTTCTGTTCCTGCTATTCAATTAGTCAAGGATTTTCTTAATCACCAGTTCAGCTTTAAGGATCTCACCACCTTGAAGTATTTCTTTGGTGTTGAAGTTCTCGCTCTAAGCAGGATATCGTGCTCACTCAAAGGAAGTACACGCTCGATATTTTGGCTGATTCGGGCGTTCATGGAGCTCGCCCTTCTCTGTTCCAGATTGAGGAGAACCATCACCTTAGTAGGCTTGATGGTCCGCCGACTTCATACCCTTCATCATATCGACGCCTCATTGGTCGTCTGTTGTACTTGATGTTTACTCGCCCTGACATTGTGTATGCTGTCAATTTTCTTAGTCAAACAGTCCATGATCTTCGGTAAGCTCATGTTGATGCCGCGCACCATGTTCTTCGCTATCTAAAAGGGTCTCCTAGCCAAGGTTTGTTTTTCCCTTCTGCTGGTTCGCTGGATCTTACGGCATTTTGTGATGCAGATTGGGGTCGTTGCCAGCAAACTCGACGATCAATGATCGGTTGTTTTATCCAACTGGGTCGCAGTCCGGTCTCCTGACGTACAAAGAAGCAAATAGTGGTTGTTCGCTCTTCTGCAGAGGCGGAATATAGAGAAATGGCAAGCACTGTTAGTGAAATTATTTGGTTCCGCTGCTTATTTCGCGAGCTTGGAGTTGTCATGACCTACCCCACACCTTTACATTGTGATAACTGGGCCGCATTACACATAGCATCCAACCCAGTTTTCCATGAACGTACAAAGAAAGTCGAGATGGATTGCCACTTTGTTCGGGAATGAGTTATTTCCCGTGAAATTTCTCCACAGAAGATATCTACTCATGATCAGCTATCAGACATGTTTACCAAGGGCTTGGGCGCAAATAAGTTTTTTTCCTCACTTCCAAGCTTGGCCTTCATAATATTCACGCCTCCGCTTGAGGAGGAGTGTAGCGGAGCATGCATACACGTCTCATCTCACGTGTGTGTTGGCCAAGGACCTTGTTATCATTTTTAATTATGATGCATGATGAGTTTGTAATTGGTCATCTGGCCGAACCCTAATTTTTAAAGGGTTCTAGTATTTAAGCATTGTAGCTTGTACTAGCGTAGTTATGCTGTAGAGAATAATAAGAATAACCTAGAGCTCTCGCTCTCACGGAGTAGTCTCGTTTACACCGAACTAGGTTGTGGTTTTATGTCATATTTCATGACTTGGAGCGAAAAAGGAGGCTTGGAAGGGAGTTTTGGGTTGAAAACGGAGAGTTGGCAGCAAGGAGGAGTTGGAAGGCAAAATATCCGTTGAGGCCAATCAAATACCCGACCGGGTATATGCGGCTGGGAGACAGGGTAAATGCAGTCGAGGATAACCCAGGAAAGAAAAAAGGCCCCCCTGGTTGAGAGCCTTATATACCCGACCAGGTATATTCACCCGAGGTCGGGTATTTCCCCAGACTGTTGCGTGCCGTTTTTTGATTACCCGGCCTATTCCCTTAATACCCGACCGGGTATTTGGACCGGGTTTTGCGAACTCGGGCTGTTATAAGCCGAACACGGGAAATTGGATGGAAGAGCTGGGTTTTGGTTGCCAAACACCCAAGGGATGAACCAAAGAGAGAGGGAAGTTTGAGGTCAATCTTGGAGAGATCTTGGAGGATTTCTTCGCCTTCGAAGCTCGAGTAACAAGATCAGCCATGAAGATTCAAGATCTGAAAAGTTATATTGTATTCTCTCTCTTCTCTATGGAGTAACTTCCCTTCACTTAGGTTTTGAGGAACCCTAGATGTGTATGCTAGGAAGAGTTGTATGAACTCGAATTCATGATTGATTGACATTTTATATTTAGTTGATGTTTTTATTCAAAATTTCTTGAGTCCTGATCAAATTCTTGTGATTCTTGCTTTGACCTAGAATGATAGACTCTGCATAGGTTGAAAGACCATCCTGAATTGGAAGTGGTGAATCAACGACTTTAGTTGAGAATCAATTTACTGCTTTTTACTAGTGTAGTACCCAGTAGATGAAGTTTGAATCTTAGTGCCGCGGTTAGCTTACGCCGGTGGAGGTTAGTCGCTCGCCAGGTCTTCGAACTGAGAGGGTCTGGAACACTTTAGTCGAGACTACAAACTGTTTGAGAACTTTTCGCAGTGTAGATTTTAGCAGAATTGAATTGGGTGAATTACAACTTGGCCAAAATGCAATCTAGAGGAAATTATACCTAAGTGAGTTCCCAACCTGTAATTAGATTAATTTTACCTATAGTTCGCTAGAAGAGTTATAGTTCTTCTATTTTAATCTCGTTTGCTACATAATGAACCAAAAATAAGTAATAGTAACTCTAGAGACCCGGGGATTCGATATTTATTACTTGTGCCACTATATTGTAGTCCCTTTCATTGGTTACACTTTGCCATTCTAGGAGTATTGTCATAGCGAGTCAGTAATCGTCATAGAAATCCCTATGTTTAGTAACTCTCAAAAGGAACTGATCCCCTCTTCCTCATATGTGGATAACGTGTATTCGAACATAGAAAATCAAAATTTGCTCCCTCAAGCGCCTAGGTGCTTTTCCCTTTTGGAATTGAACTCTTGGTGCTTGCCTCCTCTCGACCACGCCATGGAGTTGCGACTGCATGGCATCTCAGATTTAGTAAATTTTTGGACATGCGTGACGACTATGATCGACATCATGGCATGGCTTGGCTTCTTAACTCACGAACACGTGGTCGTCTCACCTCACTGTGACCTCGTGGCCACCTCCACGTAGTCTCCTCATCCCCTCATGACCATTATTGCTGGTCTTGTCATCACACCGATGTGGTCGTCTCTTCGCAACCCTAATGCTCTCTAGGACTTATTTACTTTAGTACAGAAATCTAATACCATCACTACAACAAATATGGGATTCCGCAACCATTCAAATTGGCCGCAATATTAAGAAACGTGGTCGCGAAAGGATTTTGTGACCATTAATAATGGTCGCCGGACTAGTCATATATACGCTGTCCCGAAAAGTAACTACGACTACCTTTTCAAAATGCTCGACATAAAGATATTTTTGATGACCATATACACTGGTCGTGGAAAGCTTGATATTATACTACCAGAATATAATGGTCACTTAAAAGTGTTTTCGCGACTATTTATGTAGTCGCCGAATTGTTACCTATTTCGCGACAGATACATGTTGGTGGCCTAACATGTTATTGCGACAACAAACATGGTCACCGAGTATCTGTCTTGGTCGTAGATAGGTGTTGTGTCGTAGCATGTCACTATGTCCAAAGTCGAGCCCTCCTTGTTCACTTTTCGTCAAGGTGACGTTTGTCTAGTGGCTCTTATTTACGTCGACGACATCATCCTTGGTGGGACTTCTCTTCATGCTATTCAATGAGTCATGGATTTTCTTCATCACCAGTTCAACTTTAAGGAACTCGGCACCTTGAAGTATTTCCTTGGTGTTGAAGTTTCTCGCTCTAAGCAGGGTATCGTGCTCACTCAAAGGAAGTATGCGCTCAAAATTTTGGCTGATTCGGGCGTTTAGGGAGCTCTCCCTTCTATGTTCCCGTTTGAGCAGAACCATCACCTTGGTAGGCTTGATTGTCCGCCGACTTCATACCCTTCATCATATCGACGCCTTTACATTGTGATAACTGGGCCGCGTTACACATAGCATCCAACCCAGTTTTCCATGAACGTACGAAGCAAGTCGATATGGATTGCCACTTTTTCCGGGAACGAGTTGTTTCCCGTGAAATTGCTCCATAGAAGATATCTACTCATGATCAGCTAGCATACATGTTTACCAAGGGCTTGGGCACATATCAGTTTTTTTCCTGACTTCTAAGCTTGGGCACATATCAGTTTTGGTTCCGCTGCTTATTTCGTGAGCTTGGAGTTGTCATGACCTATCCCACACCTTTACATTGTGATAACTGGGCTGCGTTACACATAGCATCCAATCCAGTTTTCCATGAACGTACGAAGCTAGTCGATATGGATTGCCACTTTGTCCGGGAACGAGATGTTTCCCGTGAAATTGCTCCATAGAAGATATCTACTCATGATCAGCTAGCATTCATGTTTACCAAGGGCTTGGGCACATATCAGTTTTTTTCCTGACTTTCAAGCTTGGCCTTCATAATATTCATGCCTTCGTTTGAGGCGAAGTGTAGCGGAGCATGCATACACACGTCTCATCTCATGTGTGTGTTGGCCAAGGAACTTATTATCCTTTTTAATTATGATGCATGATGATTTTGTAATTGGCCATCTGGCCAAACCCTAATTGTTAAAGGGTTCTAGTATTTAAGCATTGTAGCTTGTACTAGCGTAGTTATGCTGCAGAGAATAATAAGAATAACCTAGAGCTCTCGCTCTCATGGAATAGTCTTGTTCACACCGAACGAGGAAACCACGTAAATCGTGTGTCCTTTCTTTTGCTTTGTTCGCATTTCTCAGCACCCGATATGTAGAGTCATTGGTTGTTGTGTTATGTGAGTGAGTCTCTTTGCCCATGAATTGTCTGTCCTAGTTCCATTGCTTCACATGATCCTGGTGTGAGTCTAGTACTCGCATTAAGGGATATAGGGGGTGTCTTAGAAAACCAATTGACCTTGTAAGTTGCTAAATGATCTAGAAAATCCTCTACCGACGATCAGAGTTGCATGGTGTTGTAGAGGTTTGAGAGTGGCATTGGTTTGAGTCAGTTTTGCTTGGGGACAAGCAAACAATTAAGTACTGGGGAATTTGATAGACCGCTATTTGCACATGTTTTGCCCACTACTATTGAACCGTTTGAGAGTCTATTCTCGTGTTTTAAGCCGATTTCACGCTAGGTTGTGGTTTTATGTCATATTTCAGGACTTGGAGCGAAAAAGGAGGCTTGGAAGCGAGTTTTGGGTTGAAAACGGAGAGTTGGCGGCAAGGAGGAGTTGGAAGGCAAAATATCCAGTGAGGCCACTCAAATACCCGACCGGGTATATGCGGTTGGGAGACTGGGTAAATGCAGTCGAGGACAACCCAGGAAAGACAAAAGGCCCCCCGGTCGAGAGCCTTATATACCCGACCGGGTATATTCACCCAAGGTCGGGTATTTCCCCAGACTGTTGCGTGTTGTTTTGTGATTACCCGGTCGGTTCCCTTAATACCCAACCGGGTTTTGCGAACTCAGGCTGTTATAAGCCGAACACGGGAAATTGGATGGGAGAGCTGGGTTTTGGTTCCCAAACACCCAAGGGATGAACCAAAGAGAGAGGGAATATTGGCCAAAATGCAATCTAGAGGGAATCATACCTAAGTGAGTTCCCAACCTGTAATTAGATTAATTTTACCTATAGTTCGCTAGAAGAGTTATAGTTCTTCTATTTTAATCTCGTTTGCTACATAATGAACCAAAAATAAGTAATAGTAACTCTAGAGACCCGGGGATTCGATATTTATTACTTGTGCCACTATACTGTAGTCCCTTTCATTGGTTACACTTGGCCATTCTTAGGAGTTTTGTCATAGCGAATCAGTAATCGTCATAGAAATCCCTATGTTTATTAATTCTCAAAAGGAACCGATCCCCTCTTCCTCATATGTGGCTAACGTGTATTCGAACATAGAAAATCGAAATTTGCTCCCTCAAGCGCCTAGGTGCATTTCCCTTTTGGAATTGAACTCTTGGTGCTTGCCTCCTCTCGACCACGCCATGGAGTTGCGACTGCATGGCATCTCAGATTTAGTAAATTTTTGGACATGCGTGACGACTATGATCGACATCATGGCATGGCTTGGCTTCTTAACTCACGAACACGTGGTCGTCTCACCTCACTGTGACCTCGTGGCCACCTCCACGCAGTCTCCTCGTCCCCTCGTGACCATTATTGCTGGTCTTGTCATCACAACGACGTGGTCGTCTCTTCTCAACCCCAATGCTCTCTAGGACTTAGTTATTTTAGTTCAGAAATCTAATACCATCACTACAACAAATATGGGATTCCGCAACCATACAAATTGGCCGCAATATTAAGAAACGTGGTCGCGAAAGGATTTTGTGACCATTAATAATGGTCGCCGGACTAGTCATATATACACTGTCCCGAAAAGTAACTACGACCACCTTTTCAAAATGTTCGACATAAAGATATTTTCGATGACCATATACACTGGTCATGGAAAGCTTGATATTATACGACCATAATATAATGGTCGCTTAAAAGTGTTTTCGCGACTATTTATGTAGTCAACGAATTGTTACCTATTTCGCGACAGATACATGTTGGTGGCCTAACATGTTATTGCGAAAACGAACATGGTAGCCGAATGTCTGTCTTAGGCGACCAATTCCAATGGAGTCTCTTCAGCGACCACAATGTTATGGTTGCAAATAATTTTTTCCACAACCATTTTATTCAATGCATATAGTTGATTATTGGATAAGTTTTTCCCCTAATAAAGTAGGAGAAAAATATTTGTATCTAAACATAACCAGTAACAATAGTGTCATCATACATTACTAAAAATAAGTACCATATATTTCATACTTCATTGTTCAATTGTTGGCAAAGTACTTCAACACAATTAACTGGTCATGGCCTAAAAAGTATTATCTCAATACAAAATTAGGTCTTCCGTGAATATATGTCCACCTATAGATTCTTTTAGCACTCCCCACAATGTTTATCCACATAACCTGAAGAACTACCCAAAATTCTTCCAATCTATAACTTATCATTATTAGTTGTATGGAAATCAACCTGCAATAAACACATTATATCATTATAAGTAATAACATATAACATTTTACACAATTTCTTATGCTAGATACATATATTTAAGGACTTCAACTCTAATGTTAAGAAGTGTACATCAATATAATCAACAATAGCTTCCTAAGACAACCATGACCAGCAACATCAAAGGAAGAATAGACTGCCCAACAAAGAGGCAACAACATGAGAACAAGGCCAAAGGTTCTCCATTTATAAGTTTCAAACTAATTTTAGAGACCATTTAAGGGACAAGAGATAGTCTCCAAATAAAAACAAAGATAAACTAAAGGGCACAAAGCAGATTGACATAACATGCACTAACCAACCAGAAAATTGATAACACTAACATAAATCATAAGTGTGGTCAAAGAAAGTGAAACACATTGTTGCGCATTCCAAAAGAAGCAGTCGTGTTGTGTTCTTTCATCTTTGCTTGAAGAAGACCTTGCGATAGGTTCATTGAGGCCAACTTGTGGTGCTATGGGAGGCTGCAAGACATAACTAAGTTTCAGTATGGAAGAAGTCTTGTGATCGATTTACAAGTGGATTTGCTGTCGAATTTTTTGTTTTGGGAGGACTCGGTACCATCTTCTTTACCTAAAACATAAGACGGAAAGCAATAAGCAGAAGGGAGTATACAATGGAGATAATGTAACAATCAACTAGTGTTAGAGCTGCAAACAAACCTAATAGAAAGTAATATGCCATTATACAAACCAAATCTTCCTATCAAACTACTATGATTTGTATGAACATTTATGCATTAAACTTATGGGATTTAATCATAGGCGACCAGATTAAATGGTCGCTGAAATTTTAATAATTTGCGTCTAACTGTATAGTCGCCGAAAAAGAAAATATGGCCGCCAAAATGTTTTCATCTTCCCGCCTTGATAAAGTAAACCCACCAAAAGGTTCTCTTCAAATATTTGATAATTCGCGACCTTTTTTAAATTGTGGTGGCGCATAATGACATTATTGGCGACCATGTTTTTAAATGGTCGCCAACAATGGTCGCAGAATAACATTTTTCTTGTAGTGCATGAAGCAGCTTTTAAATAATTATTATAATTAACTTGGTCTTATAAGAGAATTAATTACCTTGTAACTCATCAATGTGGTACAATATAATTTTTAGGTGTAAAAAAATACCCCCATTATAGTCAAAATCCCGATTTTAAGATTAAAAACTTATGATTTTATGATCTTACCAATGAGTTCTGGTCCTGATTTTATTACTAAATCTTTGAACCATAAACTCCAATAAAATTATGATTTAAAACTGTAAAATTCATATAATCTACAATTTATATGATTTTGTATGATTTCAATGTTCAAGTAAATTGAAGCAAATTTAGGCGAACCAGGTCAATTTTTCCCATGAACGGACGAAACCCCAATATTCAGTCCCGAGCTTAAATACCCTTGTCAGTAGGGATGACAACAAAACCCAAACCCACGGGTACCCACCCGACCCAACCCTGTCAACGCGGGTAAAATCCGTGTTAACGGGTTTTGGGCCGGTTTTGTGTATAAACCCGTTCACTATTCATCGGGTTGGGTTTGGGTTTAGGTAAACCCGCCCCATGGGTACCCGCCCACACCCATATAATTAAGTTTCTCGGTATATTTAATATTCTAAACAACTAATCTTATTTATGTTTGTGGAGACATGTCTAATTTTATCTTTCAAATTGTGTAGAATGAAGATGATTGTATCGAGTGGAAAGTGAAGAAACTTAAATTGACAAGGAGGAAGAAACTTTCAATTAATCATGTTATTTATGGATAATTTGTGATTTGCTTCAATTTTCTTGAGTTTTCTAGATTGATGTTGAACAATTTGTATAGTTAAATTGTGATTTGCTTGAATTTTCTAAAATGGTGTTTCATATATGGATAATTTGTATTGAGAGATTGATATTTGACTTTAATTTTGATAGAAATTTTTTATGACAAAAACCCATGGGTACCCATGAACCCGCAGATACCCAGCAGGTGGTTTGACTTTTTAAAACCCAGTGGGTTTTACTCCGAATTTTTTTTACGGATAAACCCATGGATTTGGGTTTGGCAAAACCCGACCCAACCCGACCCATTGCCATCACTACTCGTCAGTCCCGATTCCACAAAAGGCTGCAGTTTTGTTTCCTTGGTTATGAATTAGTGCAGTGGCAACCATAACTTATTTCCTTTTTCAATAATGGAGACAACACTTTACTTCGGTAGCCCCTAGGGATCCTTATTCAACCCACAAGCAGAAATGCGTAGTCGCAATATAGCAGGCCTTATGTATTAAAATAATTGCGTGATACAGAAAGTTACTTAGGCCTATGCACCAATTAGTAACTAAATTTGAACCTTTAATTCAGAAAATCCAGATCTAAAGGTGGAGAAGTAAACTCATTTTTATTTTCCCGCACATATTCTTCGTTTTAACTCGGATTTCAAATTTTTTTTTTGCACAGATGGAACGAGTTCGTTGTGCTCTACAAAATGAGATCCATTTTCAATATTTTTTAGAAATTTTTTTTCTTGCCTCTCGTTACCAACTGCATGCCATATAGTATCTTCTTCGTTTTAAAGTCGTTTTTGAAAAAATTTTGCACAGAAAGAACGAGTACATCATGATCTATTCGATCTAAAAATTTATGGGTGAACAAAATACAAGACAAAAAAATACCACACAATACCACCCTGGTACAGGGTGGTATCTTATGTTCACAATGTTAAAAGTCGTAAATGACAGTTAGTATACTCCTACTATTATGTATTCAACCATCTTACAATCTTGGTATGTTCATATCATCATGGTACTCTTTTCATACCATATAATATGCTCTTATTTCAATATCAGTCAATACCATATGATATAGACTGGTAAAAAATGGATCAATTTTTTTTATTCCAAAAACATATCAAAGTGGATATCATTTTGAAGAGCACAATTAATCTAATCTAACTGTGTAAAAAAATTAAATTCCTATTTAAAACGAGTGAGAAATCGTCCGCTGAAAATTGATGAGGGGAATTAAAGGTTTTTCAGGAGAGAGAAGGGGTGCTGATGTGGCGGATGGTGATTGGATTATGCATGATTACTCACCACAAGATTACTGACCGGATCCGTCCTAATATTATGGTGTTAACTGTTAACTGATAGATAATGATGTTTTTGTGGTCATTCTTTAAGATAATTATGTTTCTTGTAGTGTTTTTGTGTTTATGTTATGTAAAAAATAGCTCTATGGGTTTATTTGGCAGATAAAGTTATCTTGAAAAGTAATTAAGTGTCATGTAATTCAATGTTATTCAAGATATGCATTGTTATTATAATTCGGTGTTTTACGTGTTAATTTTAGGATGAACCTTAAAATATTATGATTTTACGATTTTAATCTACAATTACAATTTTACCTCACTTTTTGGTTTTACGTAAAAACACGATTTTGACTACATTACCCCTCTGCCTCATACTAGCCGGTCATGCAATGGACAATTTGTAATAAAACACAATCTTGCCAAAAAGGAAAGCAAAGGCAACTAAAACTCTTTCACCTTGGCTATTGCGTTGCCTCACTCATACACAAATACGAGATTCCTAAGTATCATTTCTTTCCTTGCTCCAATAGATTAGGAAGCCAAAATATAAAGACTTAGATTTTTTTTTTAAGATACACACCAAGGCTAGTGATGGCAATTTCAACCCGCCCCGCGGGTATTACCCGACCTGACCCGCGATGGGGCGGGTATTACCCGACCCGTAGCAGCGTGGGGCGGGGCATGGGTATCTACTTCCGACCCGCCCTGCCCCGCCCGCCCCGTTCTAGACTCATTTTATCTCAATTTCTTACAATATCTATACATATTTCTCCTATTTTGACTTTTCTTCAACTAGTTAGAGTCAATCTTTCAACTTGTTAGGCTCAATTATCCATTCTCTTATCAATATTTTTCATTTTTAAAGTATTTTCCCCTACGTTTTATTGTAAAATGTAAAATTTACTTGTATTTGTTTGGTTTATAGGTATAATATGCCCCTCTACTATGACGTTTTATCAAACATGCCCCTCTACTATTTTTTACATCAAACATGCCCCTGTACTTTGTAAAAATGATCAAACATACCCTTTTGTTAAAATTTTCATCCAAAAACCGTTAACCAAGGTCGAACTTTAGTTTGGGCGACACAAATGACTAAAATATCCATAATAAATTCACTTTAGAATTTTTTTCGTTCTTTTGTATAATCAAATCATTCAAATAATTTCACTTTGAAAATACCCAGTGAAATAAAATAGGGGACAAAACTGACATTCTTCCTCCCATTTGCCGATGTCCGGTCATCTAAATGTCGGTTCAACCACGATTGACGATTTTTTCAATGAAAATTTTAACATAAAGGCATGTTTGATAATTTTTTCAAAGTACAGGGGCATATTTGATGTAAAAAATAGTAGAAGGGCATGTTTGATAAAACGTCATAGTAGAGGGGCATATTCTACCTATAACCCTATTTGTTTTGAACAATATGTAAGAGTGGGTTGACCCACCCCGCCCCGTACCCGCGTGGGTTTTACCCGCCCCGACCCATAGTAGCGTGGGACGAGGCATGGAAATTGAGGTACCCGCCCCGCCCCGCCCCATTGCCATCACTAACCAAGGCCAAGCCCTCACGCGGCCACTCAAATTGCCCTCGTGCAACTTTTCCGTTGGCGCCTCGGCTAAAAGAACCAGTCGAGGCCCTCCGTGAAGATAACCTTTGCTTCCCATCTTACTCGCCCTTAGCCTTAAAACAAGTAATTAATTCAAACTCGAGCCCCTTCCTCAACTAACATTGACTAGAGGCCAAGCCAACTTGGAATATTTTTGTCTTTGAACAATCCTCACAAGGCCTCCTTCCCCGCAAGCTAGTTCAATTTTTTTATCCAGATTTCCAAGCTAGCCATCACTCGCCTCCAAACCACGATGCCCCCACACCATGAATTCCACAAGAAGTTCATGGCTACCTAGACGATATGGTATGACATGCTCAAGAAAACGAGACAAGGCTCAACATGTCAAGCTATCACAACGATTTGGTGACAAGATCCTTACATCGAAGTTCATCTAATTTTTAAGCCATGATTGGCTTATTTTATTATTTAATATATATCCATCACAATGACTTGGTGAAAAGATCCTTACATTGATGTTCATCTCATTTTAAGTCATGATTGGCTTTTTTATTATTTAATATATATCTATTATATTTATTTAATATGGTAAGGATTACATATGTCACTACTCTCCGTAACCTTTGGCAACAATCAAAGTGCTAAAGGTGTAAACCCACTGTCAAGTCTATAAATCAAACCAGAAAAACCATGCATAAACGACATGAATCTTTTGAATTGCATGGGATCCCATGCTCCTCTCCCTTGCCCACCTTCCTCTATCTGGGTTGCCTCTTTGTTGACATATGTTTACTTTCCTCATGTTGTTGGAGACCACACTTAGGCTTGCGAAGTCAACTACTATCCATGTAGTGTTGTTGGGTATCGAGTTTGTGCCATCAGATGGCAAAGCTCTTGACTGCATTAGTGGTGTGTTAAAAAACACCAAAATTCATTGAAATCTTCTAATGAAATCTTCAATCAATTGACTCAAATGCATCGACCCTATAATTTAAATACTCATAGCGTTCATCAAGAGATGTTAGATGAAGTTCTACTTGTTGAGTGCTTCGGCTAAGGCTGACAACGCGAGCCTCCAAGGACTGGATGTTCTCATTCATCCTCTTGTCATTATCCTCCATCCTCTTTCAACTCTCATCTATCATTCAGCGAAGTGACACAACTTCCTCACTAGGGGTGGGCAAACGGTTCGGTAAACCCGAACCGAAACCGAATTAAACTGAACCGAAACCGAATTAATGCTATTCGGTTCGGAATTCAGAAGAAAAATATGGATAGTTCGGAAATCAGGGTTCTTTCAACCGAACCGAATTTCCGAAATTCCGACCGAAAAACCAAAATACTATAATTGCAAGCTCCAAATGGTAGATTTTTATGTTTGTAGTTGTTTTTAGACTTAAATATTTGAAATATTTTAAGACTTATGTGTTGAAAATTTTGGTTTTATCATTGATGGTGCATATAATTGGTATTTATTGTTTATATTAGGGGTGAAAAATAATTTAAAAGTGAGAAAATACAAGTAGCTTCACAAATTCGGTTTTGTGTGAAAACCGAACCGAACCGAATTATAATTCGGTTTAAACCGACCGAACTATAATTCGGTTCGAATTCGGTTTGAGGTTTGGGAAAATCCGGGGACCCGGTATTCATAATTTCGGTTCGGTCGAAACCGAACCGACCGAATGCCCACCCCTATTCCTCACCGATATTTACACTTCGTGCCGACATAAGTGGCATCTCTAATCCGACATGGTTGCCTGAAGTTCCTCCAATTTTGCCTCTTTCACTGCTGGCCATATGCTCTTCTTCCACAAACCCTTGTGGTAGATCACCTTCTTGATTATTTTGGCTAGGAGCCATCCAATCAAATACAAGGTCAAACTAGGTGTGCTAATTTGTTTTCCGGTGGGAAAAGTCGCGTTGAATTGAGATTAATTGTACGTTGACGTCTACGGACAAGTGAACAACAATTACTAATACACGGTTCACACCTCTTCAAACAAAGTTCTAATGAGGGTGTTTGATTGATTATTTTGGGAAAAAAAAACTAAGTTAAATTACTCCTTCTCCTATGAAGGTTCAATTAGAGCTCCAAAATACGACTATGACTACATTTGCAGAGAAAGATAAAACTTGATGTAGGCGTCAGTTGTATGGTTTTGGGAAACTCTATCTCTGTCGACCATCTCACTTCATCGCGTGAATTTGCTTCTTAACTCACGGCCACGTGGTTGTCTCGCCTCATTGCGACCATGTGGTCGCCTCCACGCGGTCTCCTCGTACCCTTATGACCACTATCGCGGGTCTTCTCCTCACAATCGCGTGGTCGTGTCCTCGTAACAGGCAATGGCTTGTCTCCTAACCACATGGTTGTCTAATCGCGACCGCAGTGTCCTCTCGGGGACTTAGTCATTGGAGCGTAAAATCTAGTACCATGAGATCCAGTTTAAATAACATTAATTATTATAATTAAGTTGACTTTATAGTTGTGATATAAGATAATTTATCTTGTAATTTATCAAGGTGATATAAGATAATTTTTAGCAGTAAACACCTACATAAAAGTAAGTTTTAGTCAAATAAGTGATTCGTGGTTAATGATCTCTTGGTGCGTAGGGCATATAGAAAATGGTATTCTAGCACTTATTCACAGATCCTATAAGAATTGGGAAATTAGCAACAAAATGCTACTTATGGGAGAACTTCAGTAAATTAAAAACAACGTTGAATTATTATTAGAATAATTAAGCCACAAGTTTTTCACTGTAGCATACGACAAAATAGAATAAGGCCCAATTTTTTCGGAAACAACCTCACGTTACTTTTCACTATTAGAGGGGTTGTATTATGTGGTATTAGGGCTGGCAATCGGTTTTCCGGTTAGCGGCTAACCGGTCGGTTTCGACCGAACCGACCGGTTTTCGGCTAACCGAAAACCGTTCTTAATTACATTCGGTCGGTTGTCGGTAGCGAGGGGAGAAGGCTCGGCTAGCCGACCAACCGAGGTCGGAAACCGACGGTTAGCCGGCTAACCGAGCCTTTACCCCAGCCTCCTAAACGACCCAGCCCCTTCTCCAAACGACCCCCCAAACCCTAGCCGACGTCCCGACCCTCTTCTCTCCTCCTCTCTCTCTTTTCTTTCCTTTCATCTCTCAAAATGAAAATCCAGAAAAAGAAGACCCTCTTCTCTTCCGTCATACTACCTCTCTTCTCTTCCCTTTCACCTCTCAAAATGAACACCCAGAAGAAGAAGAAGAAAGAAGAAAGAAGCTCCGATTTGACAGATCCCCTTCCACCGGGACGGAACGGGGCCGAGATTCGCGTCGGAGAAGCTCCGGCGCTCGGGCCAGACGCTGTCGAAGACGCCGATGATGACGTCGGAGCCGTAGTCGGACTCGGACCAGAGCCCGCGCTGGTTTCGGAGGCCGAGGAACTGAGGGGATCTGGTGGTGTGAAGCTCCCGGCGGCGGTCGCCGAACACGGCGAGGACGGCGGGGTGCCGGCCGAGGGAGGCGGCGTAGTCGGGGGCCAGACGGTCGTCGAACACGGTGAGGATGGCGGGGTGTCGGCGAACTCGGCAGAGTTCCATTGATTTTTTTTTTTTGGTAGAAGCAGAGTTCCATTGATGGATGGGAGAGAGAAGGACTTTTGGATTTCTTTTGGATTGAGGATGGGAGAGAGAAGGATTGAGCAGATAAAGAATGAGTGGTAGGAGGATTTTTGGATTTTTTTTTTTTTTCCCAGATAAGGGTGTGGTTTTCGGGTTTGAGACTAACCGAACCAAAACCGGCCAACCGACCGGTCGGTGGTCGGCTAACCGCTGTATCTTTCACGGTCGGTGGTCGGTAGCCAGGGGTGGTCGCTCGGTTTAACCGATAACCGAGAATTCGGTTTTCGGTTAAACCGAAACCGACCGACTGACACCCCTATGTGGTATGCTCTCTAAGATAGACCCGAATCTCACCTGTTTTTCAGCTAATCAAGCATCCACTTCTAATTAGAATAATTAAGCCACAAGTTTTTCACTATAGCATACGACAGAATAGCATAAGGCCCATTTTTTCGGAAACCCATCGGGAGCAGATCCGGTGAGGAACCTTGTGGTGAGTAACTCCATGCATAACCCAATAAGAATCTGCCACATTAGCGCCTCCTTCTCTCTTCTAGAAAAATCATTAATTTTCTTTTCCTTAATCTTTAACGGACGATTTCTCACTCTTTTTAGCTCGGAATTTAATTTTTTTTGCATAGTTAGATCAGATTAATTGTGCTCTTCAAAATGATATCCACTTTGATATTTTTTGGAACAAAAAAATTTTGTCAGTTATTACCAGTCTATACCATATGGTATTGACTGGTATGAAATAACAACATACCATATGGTATGAAAAATACCAGTCAATATCATATGTTGTTATTTAGTACCAGTCAATACCATATGGTATTAAATAACAACATACCATATGGTATGAAAAAATACCACCTCATACCAGGGTGGTATAGTATGGTATAGAGTTGGTAACGAGAGGTTTGAAATTGTTTCCCCCAGAAAATTTTGAAATCCAATAGATATTGATTTAATTGTTCCTTTTGTGCAAAAATTTCTGAAAATGACTAAACAACGAAGGAGATACCATATGGTATGGAGTTGCTAACGAGAGCGATGAAATTTTTTTCTACAAAAATATTGAAAATGGATATAATTTTGTAGAGCACAACGAACTCGTTTCATCTGTGCAAAAAAAATTGAAATCCGAGATAGAATGAAGAAGATATGATCCAATTAAGATAACTAGGGAAAATAAATTCATTTAATTCTCCACCCTTAGATCTGCAGTCACTTAAAAGAAGGGTCCAGATTTGATTACTCATTGTTACTCACTCTAAAATTACTCACTCTATCTTGAGCCTTTTATTATGTGGTTCGCTCTCTAAGATAGACCCAAGTCCCACCTGTTTGTCGGCAATCAAGCATCCACTTCTAATTTCTCTTTCGTCTGCATTGCACTACTTCTCTTTTCCTCAACTTTGCTTGCCTTCATCTTCTTCTTTTAATTACTTCCCACACCTGTGCATCGGAGGAAAAAGGAATCTGTTTGGGGTTTTTTCTTTCACTATCAAAATCTAGTATCTCCAATTACTATTCTACTACTCCCATGATGAGTGAACCGGTGGTCATATTACTGGACTCGAGCATAAAGGTCTTAGATTCAAATTTCTTATAAGTACGTAGTACCTAACTTTAACAATAAACCCTAATTAAAATCAAACGTGATACTTTTTGTAATTTATATTTTTATTATTAATTATAGTTTCTTTATTATTAGCGAGAGTATCCACTATTTCATTCATTTGCATAATTTAAATTTTAAAGATTCCCTAAGGTCGGTAACTTGATTTTATTACTGAACCACATGTTAAGGAAGATTTATGTAAAAATATTCTATAAAGTTCCTGTAAAATACAAATGCATTACGTAAAGATTATGGATGGATAATCATTTCTTATGTATCAATTAAACAAATGAATGATGTAAGTCTTCAATAATGATAAAAATACTATGTAAAGGTTCATGACAGAAAGTTATTTCTTATTTATAAATTAAACTAACGTATTATGCAAGTCTTCGTAATATAAGTTTGAATGAAAAATATTGACATTCTCATCAATTTACATCACATTAAATTTTGGATTAATACACCCGCATAGCCATAACTATTTGCTTTGTGACAATAATAGCCAAATTTCAAAAAATACACAAATATAGCCATACTTTTGAAGCTAGGTTGACAACTTTAGCCATTTCTGTTACAAAGTTTAACGGCGTTAGGAATGTCGTCAGTTAAATGGATGTTAATCTGACGTGGATGCCACCTAGACGACACATAAGCTCCAACTAGACTCGTTATGCCACCTCTTATTTTGAAAAAAAAACTCCAAATAATTTCAAAAAATAAAGTATTATTTCAATAATTTTCTATTTCTATTTTTCTTTAATCCTTCCCTCTCGACGGGGAGTCCCGACGACCTCGGCGTCTGCAGTGGTTGCACCCAAATCTGCGATTGAAACACAAAATTGGACTGACAAAATTAACTCTTTTAAGTGTCTCTCATCTCCTACAAAGCGAACACCATATCAAGAACCTTCCTTACCTTGCCTAAATTAGCTTGTCCACTTACGAGAAAAATCCAAATGCCAAAATCCACCTCTGACTATAAGAATGCGCACTGAACTTATCACCAATAAATCCACCTCCGACGACTAATTCAACCCACTTCAATAAACATAGAAACCCTACAATTTCGAATCTGACATTCAATCAAGCAAGAAAGCAAAAATTGAAAAAGTCTTGATTTTGAAGCAGATATGATAAGGGGTAGCGGCGGGTCGGAGGTCTACTACGGTCTCAATCTCTCCGGTGAGCTCTGGAGTTCTTGGTGAAGAAGAATGGAAAAGGCGGTGGCAGATCTGGAGATGATATGCGGCTGCAAACCCGCGCCTCTAAGACCACGACTGGATCTGAAAATCGGTGTCGGAGACAGCCGAGCATTGCCGGTGGTTGGGGTTTCGACAATCGACGCTGCGGAGTGGCTCTCGTTCTCTTCGATTTGTTTCACTCCGAGCCGAATGACGAACAGTGGAGAAAGGTGGATGATTCGGCAACGACGATACCAGCTACTCGGGGAAAGAACAATATGAATACCCTGGCGGAGAAAGAAGAAAAAGGAAGAGCTCCAATCGTCGGAGAGGGAGATGGGTTGGTTGAGGGGTTCGTAAAGAGGGAGATGTGATTTATCCTTTTTTGTTTTATTTATGTTCTTTTTTTTTGTATTTGAGTACTTCCACCTGGCATGACGTTTGAGAAAAATCTCCATGTCATCAAAAGATGTTAGTCCGTCAATATTGATGATGATTCTGTTAAAGTTATTAACGGAATGACTATTTTAGTGTATTTTTCAAAATGTGTCTATTGTTGTCATAAAGTGAAAATTTATGGCTATACAGGTGTATTAAGCCTAAAATTTTTATAAAGTCAATAATTTTTACATAACAGTTTAATTATGCGTTTTCCTAGCATGATTCCTTTATGTTGACTAAAATATCAACATATCACGATTTGTTTTATTATGAAAACATTTTATAAGACCATTTAAATTTTGGACTTTGCTACGTTGACATGCATGTCACGGTGACATGCACTTTTCGGTCGACCTCATATAGGATTAGGTCGACCTAATCTGTTGTTTCAATGTAAAAACAGTTTCATGGTGTCTACTTTGGAGATTCATATCTTACAATTGGCTAGATGGAAGTTGGAGATTAAAGGCTAGTTTTAAAGCTGAAGTGTCCCTCTTCACATTAAAGTACTTGGGAGCTCAATAGAAAGTCCAGAAGACCATTTTTGAACCTGACCAAAAGGCTATGCCAAAACTGGGAAATAGCCTGAAAATGGCTAAGTCTGGTAACGTGTTTGTCAAGCCTACTTTGGAGCTCAATTTGAGAAGCATGGATGTGAGTCAAGTCCAGGGGCCTCTACCACGTTAAATTACGTATTTTTCTATACAAAGGCAAGGCATTGGATGAAAGATTGAATATCTTTAAGGCTTCAAACAAAAGGCTCGAAGTTGCTACGAAGGCTTTTTTTTTTTTTGCAGTTTGCTTGTGTTCGAAGTCTGCCAGAAAAGCAGCCTTCGTAGCAACTTCGACCCTTTTGTTTGAAGCCTTAAAGATATCCAATCTTTCATCCAATGTCTTGAATTTGTATAAAAACATACCTAATTTAACGTGGTAAAAACCATGGTAAACAACGGGATTTTGGGCATAATGTATTAGCCAAAAGGATTCATACATTCAAAAATTAGTCAATTACACTGGATGAGGCTCCTAGACTCGACTCGCATTCATGCTTCTCGAATTGAGCTCCAAAATGGGCTTCACAAACACGTTTCAAGACTTAGCCATTTCCAGGCAGTTTCCCAGTTTTGGCATAGCCTTTTGATGAGGTTCAAAAATGGTCTTCTGGACTTCCTATCGAGCTCTCAATCACTTCAATATGTAGAGGGACACTACAGCTTCAAAACAAGTCATTAGTCTTCAATTTCCATCTAGCCAATTGTATGATATGAATATCCAAAGTAGGCACCATGAATTGTTTTTACACTGAAACAACAGATTAGGTCGACCTGATCCTATATGAGGTCGACCGAAGCCTAAATGAGGTCGACCAGATCCTATATGAGTTCGACCGAATTCTAAATGAGGTCGACCTAATCCTAACTGAGATCAACCGGAAAGTGCAAGTCACCGTGACATGCATGTCACCGTAGGCACACCCTTAAATTTTACACAACAATTTCATGAAATTTATTAATTACTTGAGCTATAAATACATTGTTTAAATCCTCCAGAATGATTGTTATTTCTTATATATCAATTTAATAAGCGTAATACGTAAGGTTTTCATAATGATTAAGAAAATACATAAAAATGATCGACGGAGACTTAATTAAATATATGATACTTTCATATTTGGATGGATATTACAGAAGATTTATGTAACAATACTCTAGAACAGTTATATAAATTATAAATACATTGCTTAAAACTTATGGAGGGATATTTATTTCTTATATATCAATATTAAAAAAACACATTATGAATTCTTTCATAATTATTGAAAATTTACATAAAACTTATAAAAATATAATTATTTATTATATAATAATGAAACACATGTATCACGTAAATATTGGATTATGATTAAGACACTACATAAAACTTATGAAAGTATCTTACCTGAGCTATTTTTTGAATTATTTGGTTTCAATAAATCAATTAATCAGGGGGTAGCCTTTGGGTTGCTTGGATTACTAAATATCGGTTAAAGAGCAGGTCAATCTGGGATATCAAGCCCAACTCAGCTGGCTCCTGGGTTTGGAGACGACTGCTTAGAGATTAGTCCCTGGTTCCACTTTCCTTTTAATGTTCTGGGGCCAGGCCATGTATGTTGGGAGGGCAAGCAGATGGTCAAATTTTCAGCTAAGTAAATCTGGCGCTCAATCCGTATTAAACAGCCAGTTGTTGATTGATATAAGGTGTTGTGGGGAAAGTTTTGTGTTCCAAAGTATCGATTGCTTACGTGGTTAGTAGTGCTAGATCGAATAAACACTAAAGATAAGCTATTGGACTGGGGTATTGTTGATAATAATGTTTGTATGCTTTGTGGAGGCTCCAAAGAGACAAGGGATCATCTTTTCTTCTATTGTCCATATTCCTCTGCCGTTCTTCTGCAGTTTTTTCCAAACATTAGTTGGCTAACATCGTGGCAGGGCTGTTTGCAACAAGCTTGTGCGATGGTGCAGCAGCAGTGGAAGATATGACTTCTTTATGGTTCTGTATGGTGCTGGATTGTTGGGATGCTATGGAAGGAAAGGAATCTTCGAGTGTTATAGAAGCAACAGAGGTCTAGCCAAGCCCTTATACAAGTTATACGTAATGAAATACATCTGTATAGCTTAGGAAATTTGCAGTTTGGTTTACTTTTACCCGCCAGTGGGATGTACTGGAGGTAGGTAGTATTCTTAGTTTCCATGTAAGTGTGGACAGGTTCAGTTTTTCGAGAGCTTGATTATCTTGATCAAAGTCGTGCTTAAATAAAATACATATCCAATTACCGAAAAAAATAAAAATAAATCATGTAACGAGTGGATAAAGTTTTCAAAATAATTACTTTCTTACCGCCGTGAAGCGATGGTAAAAAAACTAGTGTGAATAAAAGTAGAAGAATATGCATGTGTTTTGTACATGACTTTTGAGTTCAAGTCAATTTATTCATAAATATTTTAATGTGATGAAATTCCAATTTCCATACATGGGATATGAAATTCTAGATGGATTCTATGTGAGGGTATAACCCCCTTACTGAAATCATCACTCTAATTTATGTTTAACATAGGCATCGCTCCATTAATTTAGCACCCACGTACGTCAAGACATCAATTCCAGCTCCTCAATCAGAGCACCCAAATCAGCGTACGAAGAACCCCCTGCTTCCACAGCTTTCCTCGCCGCCTCCCCGAGCCCTTTCACTTTCCGGCGCATTTCCGCCATCACTTCATCCTCCTTAGACATGATTCGACGCACTGCCCTCTCCACCGCCTCGCTACGTATCATCTTCACTCCGTAGGTCGATGACTGCTCCACCCCAACCTCAAGGCCAATCTTCACAACCTCCGTCACCAGCTTCTCGTTGTAAAACTGCTCTGCCCCCATCGGCCACGTCACCATCGGCAGCCCCGCCGCAATCCCCTCCAGCGTCGAGTTCCATCCACAGTGCGTCACGAATCCTCCTATCGCCGCGTGCTCCAGAATCAGAACCTGCATGTGCATGTTCCTCCCTTATGTTAAAGTTAAACAAATTAATTATGTTATGATTCAAGGAATCAATATATTAATAAATGTTATGTAATCTATAATTAAACATGATTCATTTATTCGGATCAACTAAGACCTACCTGTGGAGCCCAGCCTTGGATTATTAGTCCTCTTCCTGCGGTCCTCTCCTGGAATCCTTCGGGCAGCCAATCCTCTTCGACGTCGTTTCGACCACGCACCACCCATATAAATGGCTGACCGGAGGATTCGATCCCGACCGCGATCTCCCTCAGCTGTTGGGCAGTGAAATCCGCTTGACTCCCGAAACATACATAAACGACGGCGTTTGCTTCCTTGGAGTCCAACCATTTCAGGCACTCGTCTTTGTCGATCACCGCTCCCTTCCCGCGGCTGGCCTTGTCCTCCACGTCACCGTTGCAAAGCGAGACCGGGCCCACATACCACGCCTTCCTTCCAAGAATCTTCCTGTAATTAATTACATTACACAGATCGAGATAATAATTAAATCGTCAAGTTAATTACTTGATTACCAACCAACCGTATTGTGAGAAATTAACTCCTACCTAAAATGGTCCACGTAAGCGGGTTCCAGCTCGTAGAAGCTGTTGAAGACCGTCCCGTAGACCTCGGAGTAAGACTCCCTGACTCTCTTGAAAAGTTGGGACAGGAAACTGGTTCCGCCAACCAGAGCCGCCGAAGGTGACAGCTGGCGCTTGGTCAGCCGGACTTCATCCGGAAGCCCCGGGACTACGAAGGGCTCTGCATCGGACTCCACTCGCTGCTGCGGCGCGTGGGACGCCAGGGCCTCGCCGACGCACTGAGCGAAGCAGCTGGTGCCGTGGAAGACCAGCCTGGGGATCCCGAACTTGGCGGCGGATTCGGTGGCCCACGGGTAGAACATGTCGGCCACCACGCAGGCGGGGCGGTCTTGTTCCAGAAGCTTCTCGAAGGGCTCCTGGAGCATGGTGGAGGCCCGGAAGAAGTTGATGGTGGCTTCCATTCCCAAGTTTCGGGAGGTGATGAAGTCGAGGTTCTCGCATTGCTCCGGCAGCCCGGCCCGGGCAGCCGGGAAGTCGATGATTCGGGCCTGGATCTCGGCCCGGCCCGACGAGGAGTGCTTTTGGATGGTTTTGGAGAAGAAGGCGGCGTTGAGAGGGGTGATGACGATGGTGGTCTTGACGCCTCGGGAAGCGAAGAGCTTGGCCATGTCGACGGCCGGGATCAGGTGGCCGTGCGCCATGAACGGGAAGAAGTAGACGTGAAGCTGGTTGTGGCCATTGAGACTGCCCATTTTGGTTTTCTCGGATTAGAGAGGGAAGATGGGAATGACTATGTCTATTGGTGGTTTTTGTTTGCTGATTCAAGTGTAGCTATTTATACTTGCAGTCGCTTATGACAAACAAAACAAAATTTTGGAGTTCCGTTGATTACTTCAGCATCTACGAATGAGCGAGGGCTTAAGGACCACAATGACTTCCTGGTACAAGAGTTGTTTGAGGTTTTGACCAATACTTCGTCAGGTGGCAGATGGCTAAAAATATATAGTGAGCAAGCTGGATTTGCTCATCATCGTATTCCATACCAGTAGGTAGCTTAAACTTCAAAACAACCTGGAATAGGGACCACAAATAAACACGAGTCGAAATGCATTCTTATGTCTGACGGAATAACGGCAAAGAACACTTCAATGGCAAATAGGACACCTTTATTACCTTGTCAACAGAACTTAGAGAAATACTTTTTCCATTTGGCTTCTTTGGTGTTACCTCAGAGTCAGATTCATCGTCCGAAATAAAAACGATGACTGAAGCAGGAGTGGAGGTGGAGTGCTTACACCTTTGGGTAGCCTTGGTTTCTTTGTTGGACACAAATTCGGTCTCCTTCAATGACAGTGAACCTACGATTAATAAATTAACTAGAATGAATTTCAATGGTTAAAGAGCTATTAGACATACCAAAGCTTGGACGAAGAGCGAGAGTAATCCTCCTATTTTCCATGTTGTGCCTCTAAGCTTTAGTCTGTACTCAAAATTGCGGCAAAGAAGGATATGGAACCACTGCTCTACTACCGCTGAAGGAATTATATATACAAGGTTAGGATAAATGTGTGGGCATATTTTTCCCGCGGAAAAATAGTTAGGGTTTAGTCTAAGGTACATGAACTTGGGAAAACATGGGTAGTTATTAAACCTAAAATAAAAATATATTTTTTTTCGATTGATAAAAAATTGAGTGCTATTAGTAAATATTCGCTCATATTAATATTTGATCCTTCCCCATACGTAGTACAGATAGAGTCAGCTGGCGTTTGGCTTTACTAAGCATTCCTTTTCATTTTAAATATTTTCGTTATTTCTGAAAATGGTGAAAGAAATCACTAAGATAAAAAATAGAGTTCAAATCGTTCCTACAAAAAAATAAGATATCACAAATCGTGTTATGATTGGTTTAATGGGATAATTATTAAGTGGCCCATTCAAGCATTAATTCGGCCATCATTCCCAGTAGGGTTTTGTAATCTCTATCTTGGTTCCCCAAAATTTCCGCAGTGACAATGACGTCGGAGGCAGACCCACCATTGACGTCGGAGGCAGTCCTACTATTGACGTGGAGCCAGTCCAAGAAACGATGGTGCCGGAGCCAGTCACAACCCAGGAAGATAATGTCGCCGATCTCATATTTCTACAGCCTGAAGATATTAAAAAAATGAAGTTCGATATAGAAGAAGCCTATGATTTCTACATGGACTACGGGTTAGTCAAAGGCTTTGACATCAGAAAATCAGACATTGGTCGTGATAAGAACCAAGTTATGATATGGCGTGACTATGTATGCTCTGCCGAGGGAAAGAGGCGCATGAAAGCACAGAACGAAAGAGAGAAGCAAGAGGGGAGACCAGATTTAACTGCAGAGCCAAGATGTGTTAAACACGACAAGGTCAATGTGAAGTGGTATGTGCACCAGTTTGATGATGTACACACACATGAAACGATCCCCAGAGAATATAGACACTACATGAAAGGGAAACGTCGTATGAGTGATGCAGTCAAAGTAGCGATAAATTTTAGAAGAGCTGCAGGTATGAAACTTCTCAAATTGTGAATCTGGCCATATCAAAAGTAGGAGGCTACGACAATTTGGGGTACACGAGGAAGGATGCATATAATTATGTGGACAAAGAGAGGAAAGAACAAATCAGTGAAGGTGATGCCGCAACAGCCCTAGCCTACTGGCACGCCAAAACACAACACCAAACTGCGACCAAGTGTAATCGCAGTCCGGGAATGCAGTAACAGGCAAGTTCTATTATCAACCCGGGGTCTAGATCTACTGCTTACTCCGTGATTATCTATTATCTAGCAAACTAATTCGAGTGATTGTTGTTTAAAGCAAAAGCAGTAAGAAAGCAAGTAATAATTCGGTTTTCAAAGTCAGGAAAGAGTCACTCGGGATTGAGTCCCCTAGCCCCTTAGTTAGGTTCAATTGTGATTCCCCTGGGTTGATTCACTGTTGATTAGACTGCGGAAGTTCCGACAGTAGCTTGGAATCTCTTAAGCTGACCAAGCCCTCTCAGTCTAACTACCCGGCAGACGACTAGTCTTCACCGGGATAGAAAGCTGAGGCTATGAACACAGAACTCCACTACTGGAATTGAGTTCCAGTACAAAGCAGTAAACTGGCTAACTCTCGTATAGCCAATCTCCTACTATCGAATGAAGAGGCTCTAACAACCTAATCAGATTCTATCTATCTCAGGTTGCAGCAGAAATCGAGAAAAGCTGATCAGACTCCAATCAATTCAATAAACATGCATCATTCGATTAAAATCAAACAGTAATATCATCCCAAGTTACTACAATCAAATCCCTAACACAAGGAACTAGGGTTCTTCATACCCAAGTGAGAGAAGGGTTCTACTCCATAGAGAGAGAAGAGAAAACAGTAATCGGAGTAGTCATACTCATAATAATGAGGAAAATCTGCTCCGGGATGATGATTTCCACTCCTATGACGATCTCCAAGCTTGATTCGATGAAACCAGCTCCAAGATAGCTTCTAGGATGTGTTCTTCGTACTTTCTCTCTCTAGGGCTCTGTTTTTGCTCTGAAAATCCGATTCCCTCACTCTTGGCTCGAAATTGGCTCAAAAACCAGAATTTCCCGACTCACACGGGCAGGCCACACGGCCGTGTGGCTCACCCAAGTGGTCGTGCGAGTCAAAACGCAGCGTATGGGTTAGTTCGATCTTCAGGCTTCTCACACGGTCAGGGTTGCACGGCCGTGTGGATTTCATGAGTTGCCCGTGTTTGGCCTCGGCAAAAATCACACGGCCACCTTGCTCACTTGCACGGCCGTGTGATGCCCCGGTCTGCCCGTGCGGCTTCCTTGACACCTCGCCACGCGTCCGATCTTCGTCCAATCGACCCCAGACTCGCTCCCAAGCCTCCATTCACGTACTAGGACCTGAAATATCACAAACAAGCACAACCTAGCGTGAAATCGGCCTAAAACACGAGAATCAACACCTCAAACGGTGTAAGAACGGGGGTAAAAACATGTGTAAATAACGGTATATCACCTACCTGCAAGCTAAATGCAGCGCGGAGGATCATTTCGTTATTGAACTAAAGAAGGATGACAACGACCGGCTTATTAACATCTTGTGGGCCGATAGTGTGTCTGTTACTTATTATGTATGCTTTGGAGAATTACTGTCATTCGATGCTACTTACAAAAGGAACATTTACCAGATGCCTCTCGTGATTTTTTCAGGTACTTTTCCTTCACACATAGAATTATCCCAAGCATGCTAAAATAACCCTAGCAGTTTGCATAATCTAACTTATTTTGTACTTTTTTAGGTGTCAACCACCATTCACAAACTTGAGTATTTGCATGTGCTTTCTTGGCTAACGAGAGAGAAGAAAATTATATTTGGGTGTTGGGAGCTTTGAAGAGAAGGCTAGGCGGTGTAGATCCCAAGACTGTTATTACAGATGGGGATAAAGCAATGCGTAATGTTATTCATAAAGTATTTCCCGATGCAACACATCGTCTATGTTCCTGGCATATAGACAAGACTATAACCATAAATGTGAAGAATCATCCTACTTTTTTGCCCCGATGGAAGCATTTTGTGTCAGCTGATTGGGAACCTTCAGAATTCGAAGAAAAGTGGAAATCAGTGATTGAGGAATGCTCCCTTCAGCACAACAATTGGGTCTCCAATTTATTTGAGCAAAGACATGAATGGGGGTTAGCATATTTGCGTTCGAAGTTCTTCGCAGGCTTGAGTACAACATCAAGATGTGAAGGACACTGAACTCTCAACTTGCCAATTATATCGAGAAGGATAAAAATCTCCTTGAGTTCTTTATTCACATTTTGATCGTTGGACTAGGGATATGAGGGAGAATGAGCGTCATGCTGATTTTGAATCGATTCATCGAGAACGAACCATCACAAGCAATGTCTTAGTCTCACTTCAGAAGAGTGGAGCGGCGGTTTTCACAAAGAACGCATTCTTCTTATTCAGAGACGAGGTTGAAAAGTTGGCATGTTGCATAAGGGTGGAGTCAGAGTGATCGAAAATTGAGCGTGTGTACAAGGTCAAGGTGTCTGGCATGGATAAGGTTTTTCAAGTCACGTACACAGTTGAACCCTTTGCAATGGAGTGTAGTTGTAATCACTACGATTATATGGGAATACCATGCCGTCATATGATTTTTGTACTGAAAGAAGAGAGCATACTGGAACTTCTTGAAGGCCTAGTACGTCGAAGATGGTCAAAGAAGCCGAAGACACTAGAGAGCTTGGAGGAACCGGACATAATAGATGAATCGCAACTTTTCGCATTGAGGTTTGCCATGACTATCACTTTTTTTTAATATTGGTTCGAAGCTAGGTGAACGTTAATTTTACTCACTTTGTATAAAATATTGTGTCAATCAGGTATGGTACTATTCAACAAAACAGCTTACAACTAATGTTAAAAGGGCCAAAATCTAGTGAGTGCTTCAAGATTGCTCGTGAGGGAATTCAATCATTATGTGAAAAGCTGGACATGGTGGACACTGGCAACATGGACATACCCGGCATTAATAGACCGAAGGCGAATGATATTTTGTTGGATCCATTACAGGTCAAAGCTAAAGGTTCGGGGGCTAAAAAATCTAAAAGGAAGAAAGGAGAACCACGACAGTGTAGTAATTGCGGGAAATGGCGCAACTATAGGACCCGATGCCCAAATCCTGTTGGCTATGTGAAGCCAACCTCAAACGGTGATGCCCCGAATGCTGGTGTTTCGGAAGAAGGTGGCGATGACACCGATGTTGATCCTCCCACCACTCAAAACCAGTCGAAAATAGTACCAAAGAGAAGGCAAAAGCATTGCAGTAAGTGCGGTTCTACCAATCATAATGCAAGAAAGTGTACTGGGTCTGGGCCATCCGATGATGAAAATGACGATGACGACAATTACGAGCAACCTGGGGTAAGAATAAAATACAATTGTTCGTGTCTACACAATGCAGTTGCATCCAATATTTTTGTACGACTAAAATCGTCGTTATCGATTTTGCGGAAGAGGCCTGTTACCAGAAGTAGCAACCTAAGGACCAGAGTTTTGGACACTTGAAGTGAAGATGGAAGTCCTTATCCTATTCGGATTAGGATTATGTGAAGACTGCCATTATCAGCTTGAAGCGGCGTCGTTTGGTTTATAAGAAGACTGCTGCCTTCTGCGGTGTCGTTTTATTTATGTGTCTCTTTGGTTTATAAGAAGACTGCTGGTTTATAAGAAGACTACTGCCTTCTACGATGTTGTTTTATTTAGTTCGGATGGATTTGATTTAATTCGATATGGAGGCTGCTCCCTAAATAAATCATGTGCAACATTCAGTTGAATAATTTTAAGCACTCGTTTTTTTATTGAATTATTATATCGTATTTTTTACTTATTTATAAATTTATTTAATATTGGCTACTAAAATTATGATATGAAAATTTTCGTTTTTCCAGTTCACTTTATTATTTTAGGCGTGAAATGACAAGAGCATGCGGCGACAGAGGAGCAGAGTTCGAAATCCGAAAAAATATTGTTGGTTCAATAGTAAAAGACTTCTGAAAATGGAGTCAGTAATCAAGAAATAAACTACAGTATTTTTATTGAGTGAAAGATCCCTCACCGATCTATTAAGATCTCAAACACTAAAAGTACAAATCTTGAAAAACAAAACAATGTACTTTCCCTCCCACTTTTATACTATACATATGGCAACTTTCCCCTCTTGTATATATTTTTGGAGCATGATCAACATGTACGCGTCAATGTCGCACAAAAAATCCACCATATGACGTAGGGTTCCATAACACCTATTATGGAATCGTAACAACATATGATGATTTTTTTGGCAATATTCAGAAGGCGACTTATTGTCATTGCTCCTCTCCCTGCCTCTAACAAAGACCATGTATGGAGAGAAAAGAAGAAACAATAAAATGAAGGAGTTAGTTTAACAGTCATGATCTAACAATGACATAATGAAAGGAACTGAGATCTAAAATAATACGCAGTCTCATCATTACCACTACACCCGAAAATAAAGCATGGGACAGGAGCACGAAGAGGCGGATGAGGTTGATTTTCAGAGTTTCATATCGAGAAAATGGGAGATAGGGGTCTTTTCAGGGATTGAGAGGAGGAGGAACGAACAACAACAGGAGATGAGTGCCTCTCGGGTTTCGGAGCATGGTCTCTCCTTCTCCGATTAAAGAATTTATAAATGGACTCGTAAAATTACTTTGCCTTTCCAGCCCTTCCATTTACTGAAAATCACACTCCCTACCGCTGCCTCGGCCTTGGTAACGTCAACACTGGTTATGGGCAAACGCGACTTTCCGAAAACGGTGAAATCTGATTGGGTGACACGCCGCATAAAGGATTGAAGCTCTTTCACCATCGGATTAAAGGAAAAGTTTAGGAATTGACGGCGGGAGATGGGGATGTGCTTTTAGACTGGCTTTGTAGATTAGCTAACTTTTTCATTTAGCAAAATTAATCTACTGATTTGGTATATATTATTGTAACCCTAACCCCTAAACCCTAATACCCGAACCAATAAATACCATATACTCTATGTGGCATTGCAAGTAACCCTAAAGATAAAATAGAAAAGGCAAATAAAATCCTATGTGGCATTGCAAGTGGAATTGCTTATTTAGAAAGATTGCTAAGTTAGCAATTGGCTCCACATCCTTGCAATTGAATTAGCAATTGCCAAACACATGCCACCTAAGTTTTAGCAATTTCATATGAAAGGGGATGGAGATGGTAGGGATGGAGGAGTTCTTTCTAAACTAGCAAGATTGCTAAATTAGCAATTTTTCTAGCAATGCCACATAGATAACTATTTTCTTTTCCTATTTTATTGTTTATTAACTTTTCTTGCCAACTAAAGTGCATAGGTACTTCAAAATTGAAATTCTAACTTTCTGTTCAAAACATAAATTAAAAATTGATAGTCGCTAAGTATCGAACCACAAATCTCTACTTTATTAACTCTGCAACTAAAGGACAATTAACCAATTAAGCTACATGACATCTATAATCATCATGTGAAATTTCGCTTTCCTATTAAGTGAAGAGTTAAAATGAACGGTAAATATATCATAGTGGATTGTTTCTGCTTCGTGGAGGAGTGAGAGAGTGGAAAAGGGGGAATTAATGAAGAGTTAAATTGGACGGATTGTCTTTACCACGCCACTACAAAATCCTTCGGAGCAAAAACATGCAGGTTCAAGGCAAAATCGTTAATAGGAACCTACCTTGCACACACCAAATCATTTTATCTCGTACCGATAAATGTGTCACGCTACAATAATTATGTCTAAGTTTTTTTTTATAGTAATAAGGCATGATCAGCATTTATAAGCAGATATAAAGAAAATATAAAATCGAGAAAGAATAAAACAATACCTACCCTCACCCTAACCAATCAATACCATATGCTCTAAACCATCAACACCTTATAACCTACCCATATACCATATACTCTATACCATCAACAACCTAATACCCTAAGCAGTCAGTACCCATTTCCTTTAACATCAACACCTTATACAACAATCGTATACCTATACGCTGATAAAATTTTACATTTTGAAAATACTTGCCCAACTAAAGTACATAGGTACTTCAAAAGTGAAATTCTAACTTTCTTTTCAAAACATATATTAAAAAAATATCTTCACTCAATATCCAACCACAAGCCTCTAATTAGTCTACAAGAGGTTTGTTATGTACGAGTACATTGCATAAAGAGGGGCAATCAGCGAGAGAGTGGAATAGGGCCAATTAATGAAGAGTTAAATTGGGCGGATTGTAGTTTACCTCGTACCTCTAAATGTGTAAAGAGACACGCTACCATTTACCAAATCCCAAAAAAAGATGGAACACATAATTATGTTTAAATTGCGTGAACTCAAGGCATGATCAGGATTTTAGAAGCAGAAGCAGATGAAAATAAAATATAAAATCAAGTAAAACAAAGAACCGCCACTGCGATAGACAATTATGAAAGGCCCAACCTAATGACAATCCGGAACTCAGTATCTATTATCAACAAACTAGGCGCCATGGATCATGTACAAGCCCACTTATGAATGTTATTTAAAATCCTGCAAAAATCAATGATCAGACCCAGTCCAACTAGAATTAGTCCTAAACGCACCGTTAATACATAAACACAAATTAAGGAGACCTCTCCATCCGATTCGAATCAAATTTTGTCTTCTTCATCTTCTTCCTCAATCCTCTGGGCGAGACGAACACTACATATCAAGAAACCTTAATTTCACGGAGAGATAGAAGTTATTTTGAAAATGATAATAACGCTAAGACAAGATGACAAAGCACTAGCGACATGAACCCTAGGGTTAGCAAACCTCTTTCAAGGGTTCTTTTGCAAATGAAAAGTTTGATGAACACAATAATAGACATGGTCACTGTAATCGTGTTAGAAAGAGATAGGTGAGTAAATTCCGCCCGGAAATAAAATGGCGAGGAACAAAACGTCGATTTGTGGATACAAGGATTTGGGGTTCAAAACGATGATTATGTGAGGATTTCATATTGGATGGGGATCTTCTCTTCGAATGTGGATACATAGATTTGGGGTATGAAACATGATGATGTTGGGGATTTGAGATTGGATAGGGAGTTAAATCGAATGTGGAGCAAATAATAAAAGGATTTGGGTTTCGAAATGATGATTTTGTTGGAGATTTCAGATTTGATAGGCAGCTTATGATCGAACTTCGAACTAAGAGGGGACCCTCCAAGACGAATGAGAGATCGTAGAAGGGAGACTGGAAATTGGTTAGGACGGAGGTGGGTCGTATCCATAGGGTTTAACCTCTTAATCGATATAATTAAACCGGGTACAGTTAGGTTGAGGTCCAATGAAAAAAGCTTTAACGCTTCGTGATGCTTTTTGTAATTTTCCTTGCCCCCGGTCTTCCGTACCCCGAATTTTGCCATGGGCACCCTAGAACTACCCATGTATATCATGTTATGTTAGGTCAAGGAAAGCAATAATACAGACTTGTTCCCAAACTCTCTCTCTATCTATCTCACCTTAGCCGAACCCTCTCCTCTCTACCGTCGGCGCCTTCCCTCCCTGGGAACCCGACTCTGTCTTCTCTCTCACCCAATTCCCAATTCTTCCTCACCTAAATTCCCAATCCCTAATCCATTGCAATCCCAAATCGAAGACCTAGATCTGTAGTTCTGTCAAAAACCCTTGGAATCCAACTGAAGATGCTCTGAATTGAAACCTATAGCCCGCCAGAATCGCTGAGCCAACAGATGATGAAAGAAAAAATGCTCGATTGTTTCCTCTTTCTTGTTACATAAAAGACAGATTGGGATAATATCTAACCCACGGAAAGCCAAAATCTCACAAGCCAACAAAATCCTATTCAAGCATTGCCACAAGAAAGAACCTCAATTTAGGAGGTATCTGAAGATTCCAAACCCATTTCCAAATAGAATGATCAATGACAAACCCATTTCCACATTTGGCTCCTAATTTTTTTATGAACATTTCCTCATTCTTTCCCTCTTTGTTTCCTAGTTTAAATATATATAAAAATGACCTAATTATAAAATTGGGCTCAGGATAGACATTTCATAACTAAATATGGAGTTTTGGATTTATGTGGGCCCAGCAAATTCAGATCTAAGGGTTGAGAATTAAGGACTTTTTATTTCTTCTTTTTTCTTTATCGGCTCTTATCTTGTAACACCTTAGGCGAATCTCACATCGATAAAACAAGGGAGAGATCCATAGTTCATAAGTAAGAAATTGGCCTTAACTGACAAGACGCGTTTAGGGGTGAAATGAAGGAGTTCGTGAATGCCACATCAATAAAGCAAGGGAGAGATCCATAGTTCTTCTTTGATCGTACTACCTTTTGAAAGCCAGGGGACGATCATTTTATGAATCGTGAATGCCTCGACCGATACTTGACTATCTTTGCTTGCGGAAGTTCTCTATCACTCAAACAATGACAAGTGAAGGGTCAATCAAACTTTAGATTGAAAATACTTCACTGCTTCCATGCTTAAGGATTTGCTTGCCTACAAACAAACAAAAATATAACTGGCCAACCTGTAACTCCTTAGGTGAATCTCACATCGACAAAGCACGGGAGAGATCCATGGTTCATAGGTAAGAAACCGACCTTAACTGACAAGACACGTTTTGGGGTGAAATGGAGGAGTTCTTCTGAGAACTCCGAAATTAAACGTGCTCAGTGTGGAGTACAATAAGGATGAGTGACCCTATGGAAAGTCACCTTGAATTGCACCCCAAGTCAAAAACTGTGAGGGTCGAAGCCCAAAGCGGACAATATCTTGTTCTGGAAAAGGTTTAGGATGTTACAAGTGGTATCAGAGCCTCTTCGCGTCCCTCTTGAACGATGATGGGGCAAACCTCTACAAGTGGTATTAGGCGAATCCCACATCGACAAAGCACGGGAGAGATCCATGGTTCATAAGTAAGAAACCGACCTTAACTGACAAGAAGCATTTTGGGGTGAATTGGATGAGTTCTTGTGAGAACTTTGAAATTAAACATGCTCAGTGTGGAGTGTAACAAGGATGGGTGACCTTATGGAAGGTCACCTTGAATTGCACCCCAAGTCAAAAATTGTGAGGGTCGAGGCTCAAAGCGGACAATATCTTGCTCGGGAAAAGGTTCGGGATGTTACATATCTTCTTCGTTCCAACTTAGATTTTCAATTTTTTGCACTGATAGACTAAGTTCGTTGTGCTCTACAAAATGAGATCCATTTTTAATATTTTTTTAGAATTTTCTTATACCTTTCGTTAGCAACTTCATACCATATGGTATCTCCTTCGTTTTTTTAAAGTTGTTTTTGAAAATTTTGCACAGAAGGAATGAGTTCATATGATCTACTAGATCTACAAATTTATGGATGATAAAATACTGGATCAACGGTTGGACCAGTAGAACCGTCAAACCAGTTACGATAGCGGTCTGGTTCATTGCTTGTAAGGTTATTGATGTACCAAACGGTTTTTCACTGTTCATCATAAAACCAGATGACCACAACGGTTTAAGTGGTTCACTGGTTCTTTATTTTAACGACAAACTTTTTATAAAAAATACTTTAACGTACACTAAGACAAGCAAACCAAAATTATTAATTTATTTATGCTTCCTCTTCTCATTTTTCAATCACGTTGTCAACTCTACGTGGTTCACTATCGATTGGCACCAAAATTATTTTGTGATGGTTTAAATGATAAAATGTGAACGGCTCATTTTGTTAACAGACCTTTTATGAAGCATCATTTTGTTATCGATTTCGTACCGTTTAACTAATAAAATGTGAACTGCTCATGCAGGGGAAGCCATGTGGAGTGGGATTAGATGCTAACCTCTAAAAGAGTTAGCACCATGCTAACTAGTTTTTCAACCATTAATTATAAATTTGATCCAATGGTTATAATCTAATAAGGGATAATTTAGTTAAAATTCAAACCATTCCTCACAAACCCTAATATAGTAATATATACTAATTGGCTTTTCTTTCTTTCTTCTTGTGACTATCTCTTTAACACTGACTTTGGGGGGGGGAAATCTACACATCCTCCAATAATATATAGTAGAGTTTTGTCTACTTTTCTCTATTTCAAATTTCGTGCAACGAGAGTGAAAGTAGGAAGGGGCATTTTTTGTCTTTACAATTAATTATTTATTTCATATAAAAAATGTCAATACCAGGATTTGAACCCAAGTCACTTCAAAGTTTAAACAAAGACTACAATTACAACCAATTACACTAAACAAATTTGTTGTATCTTTTTTAATATAAAACATACACTAAGTGACACTCTAAAAATCGGATGACTTTCCCATCATGATTAGCAAGCCCACTAAGTCTACCGTATGTATTTTTATGGTGCTTGATATTTCCATTTTCATAACTGAGTTTCATTTAGTTTTCTCAATTCTAAAATTAATGCTCTCTCCTTAATTTGCGTTGAAGGTAAATTGGTAATTGGATAACATGAAAGAGCTAATTCTATTACACCGTGTTGTGTCCTTGCATTTTTCAATTTATATTTAAATTTAGTACTTTTTTATCTTTGTTATTATCTCTTTCTAACTTCCTTCGACATCCCCTCCATCGTGCAATAGTTTGCGCCCCTTTTCACTTCACAGTACAAGACAGCCTTTGAAAATCAATCTTCCAGTATCTCTTGGCACAACGATTTTATTGTTGTGGATTTAAACTAGGAAAGTAGAAGATTTTTAACTCCGATATCAATCCATGGCAAATAGAATGGAGTTCAATAAATGGAGTTGCTGTAGGAGGATTAGAAATTGAATTTTTGGTTGAAACATATGCCACTTGAAATTGAAGATAGAGTGGATAAAAATTTTGATTGTACAACGGAGAGTGGTGACTATTGGATCTTTAGGTTTATGGTTTTGTACTATCACATCCTATTTCTATCTTAAAACGAGGAATCATTGATTGATTTACCGAAGTAGGTCATTTGATTCTTTATTCAACCTACTGGAACTGATAGTGAAGGAGTGTATAATTTTGTTTCTTATTACTTTGATCGAGTCTATTAGTATATTGGAGGTAACCCTAATTTTGGCGTTTGCTCTCAAGTTTTGATGGTCTCCTCTTAGCTGAGTTGTTAGTATATAGTTGACTTAAATCAAGAACTCTCCATTTCTTTGTTTATTAAAGGAGAGCATTGAACCTTTATGTAGGATTGCGAGGTTTAAGTTTTTCTTTTACGGAAATGCGAGGTTTAAGATTTAGTTCCAAACTATCTATGATTCGTGTGGGAATTTCAGTGAGCTTTTATACTATATATCTTTCTTGACAATCAACTAACCGATAGCATTTTACCAGGGACTTAATTATCATTATGAAAATGGGATCAATGATACATTTTTATATTTTATATTCTTAAATGATGATGATATTTCCCCAAATGTTCGACCTATATATTCATTCTTTATGTATCATCTCGATTGAAGTATTGTCTATAAAATTAAACGGGTTGATAGATTTAAACGTAACATGAAAATATAAATATTCCGGCCAACAGGCCGGGTTATAAGCTAGTAATTTAATACGCCGAATGGAAAAACGGGAGCCCCATTTCAAATTTCCTGCAACGAGAGTGAAAGTAGGAAGGACATTTTGGTCTTCACAATTACTTTTTTTAATTCATTAAAAAGACACGTAGTGGGATTCGAACCATGACCATTTTAAGGAAAAGTAAGGATCATAACCAATCACACTAAGTACATTTGTTGTATCTTTTTAAATTAAAAACATATAATAGCAGGGAGGAAAAAACTCTTCCCCCATTTCAAATTCCCTGCTCAAGGAGTGTTTGTATGAATGGTAGAATAGGGAGTGTCAATTTTTTTTCTCTTTTCTATGTGGAACGGGCCAACTTACCGTACACATGCGGATTTAAACGGGTCCAGGAGTGTCAATTTTTTTCATTAAGCCCTTTTATTTCTCCGTGGTGATAAAATATATATGAAAAGGCAAAAACAATACTTCTTTTTATTGCGAAAAATAAAAAATTTAACAATAAACTAATGCATGGTATCTAATGGGTTAACCGCTAACAATAAAATAAAAGAGTTGAATTGGTCTGACCTACACGAGATTTGACCATCAAGTAAAGCAAATGAACATTATTGGTTTGACATTCTAAAACAAGCTATTTTCTCTGGCATAATATATATCATGCTATTATTTTTATATCTTAGTGGCTAAAATATAATGTATTTTAAAGTTATTCAATGGTTCAACCTCGACCAACCCAATTAGTCCAATTTTTATCATTTAAAATATATATTATATAATTATTTGATATCATAATAATCAAATTATAGTGTATTTTATAGGGAATCGTTTGGTATTTGTTAGTAAAAAACTAAACAGAAAGATCTATTTGGTTATTTTAAACATTAAAACGATCCTAACATTTTCAGTTCCTTTTGAATTTCTATGGTTTTATTCCCGATAAGTGATGTGCAAATGGCGAATTGCAGTCATCACTTTTCTTTCACTATTTTTTATTTTCAAATAGAAAGTTTAAAAAGTAAAGAATAAATAGAATTTGGCATGGGTCGGTCAAACATGCTGCATTTCAAGTTTTGGCCCGTTTTGATCAAGTCTAATTTATAATCACATGGTTCCCTGATACCCGATAAAAATCTCAATTCAAACCAGTTTGGCAGGTGAGTCCGTGTTTACCACCATTTTCTAGGGATACGACAACGACGGTTCCTATCCCAAATCGTGTTGTTCGTTCTTGATTTCCTTAGATTTTATCATGGCCGGACAAAAACCAGAAAGCACAATGACGACAAGATGAAAGTTTTATAAAGCAAATTAATCGGCCAACAGGCCGAGTAAAAGCTAGCAACGATTGTGAGATGCTCATTTCCAGAAAACCGACGGGATATGCAATTTTTTATTCGATTTTCTGGAATTCGTTTTCTATAAAACTTACTCCACCTCATCATATTAACATAAAAGATATTGTTTCACAAGATAACAGATACTTGATTTTGGTTCATAAGGCCAATTTTTGATTTGTTGCATAATTCATGTCTCTTTCCTGCTAAAATCCACTATTTTTATCACGTGTTTTCAAAAAAAACTATACAACAATAAGCTATACATCCCATTACATTATCAAATTTCATACCTCACCTTCCTCCGGCAACTGCCGGAACCCACGCTAGTATATACTAATTGGCCGCCTCTCCTCATTCCTTGAAACCGTCTGCCTTCCATCCCTTTAACTGCCGCTATCTTCTCTCTTCCTCCTCCCCCAATCAACGGTGTGATCATCACAAACCCTCAACTATCATTCTCCTCCTCCGACTGGCGACGTGGTCATCGAAAATAGCGGCGAAGGAGAATTTGTCTTCGATCTCCATCTCCTCACGGGCGTCAAAAGAGACACAGCGGTTCGTCGATGGTGATGGTGAGGTAGGCGACAACGAAAGACGAAGAGATATCGATGGCGATAGAAAGGCAAGCAGCGGCGACGGCTTTTAGAGATCGAGAGCGACGCCATCAGATTCATCGAATCAGAATCCGTCAAGGCCATTCACGCCTCAAATATGCTTCCGCCTCGACAGTGGTGGCTGGTTCCAGGGAGGATTTCGTTCAAATTGGCGGCGGGTGAAGTGGCCAACGAGGGTGATATGCGCTTGAGAGATGATGAAGAAAGATAGGTATTGGATTTTTTTCCAGATTTGTATACATTTGGTAATTCATTTCCATAGCAATGAAATATAGCAGGTGTAGCAATTGTATAGTAGCGATTGTGTGGTAGGGTTTTTTCGGGTTAATGACACAAATATAATTTTTTTTTTTTAAATTTACCACCAATATGGCGGATTAAAAAGTATTGACAAGTATATTGTGTTTTGGAGAAAAAGTTAGGCGAGACCACCTGAGACTGAGGTGTCACCACCTGAGTCTCAGGTTAACAGATGGAAAGAAAGTCCCAGAAGTTGGCACCTGAGACTGAGGTGTTACCGCCTGAGACTGAGGCGTTACCACCTGAGACTGAGGTGGCACCGCACAGAACAATGCTAATTCTAACCCTAAACTCCGAACCATGAACCCTAAACCCTAAACCCTGAACCCAAAACCAACGAATTTCGTATCAGTTATTCACACCACAAATGGCTAATAGGTAAGAGACATATTTGTTTTTTAATTATATTATTCAAATGCTATTATGATTGTGTTTAGTTTAATTAGTGAGTTTTTCTGTAGTGATTTTAGAAGATTTGAACTAGTCGTTCGGTGGAAATCGGAGAAAGTAGAGGATAATTTGGGCGTCAAATTCGTTGGTGGTGGTAGTTTTCAGTTGACGGTTTTTCAAATGTAATAGTTGTGGTTTGAAGTAGTTGTTGTTTTTCAAATAGTTGTTATGGTTTAAGAAGGTTGTTGTAGTTGTTGTTTTTCAAATGTAGTAGTTGTTGTTCTTGGCCAAATTATAAAATGTCCGAGTTGTTGTTTGTTATTTGTTGTTCCGAATAGTTATCGCTAATAACATCATACATGAATGTAAAAATAGTTCAAGGAATAGTCCACATAAATAGTCCACATAACACATAAACAACAAATTTAGACAGGAGCGTAGGCCACGTAGACAGCGACGTGAGCATCGTGATGTACCTAACCCGCTCCGGATTTCAGATCGATAGCGATCACAGCCCGTTCGGCCTACTACGACCTTCCGGCTTAATCCGCCGTTTCAGCCAGGATATCAGACAGGCGCCAGCGAGGTGTGGTACCGGCGGCCATCTAGTGGATCAGCATGGTGGTCGTCGTGGTGGTCGTCGTTAGAGTTTTTTTGTATTTTTGTTATGTTATTATTATTTGGGATATGTATGTGGACTATTTATGTGGACTATTCTTTGAACTATTTTTACATTCATGTATGATGTTATTAGCGATAACTATTCAGAACAACAAATAACAAACAACAACTCGGACATTTTATAATTTGGCCAAGAACAACAACTACTACATTTGAAAAACAACAACTACAACAACCTTCTTAAACCATAACAACTATTTGAAAAACAACAACTACTTCAAACCACAACTATTACATTTGAAAAACCGTCAACTGAAAACTACCACCACCAACGAATTTGACGCCCAAATTATCCTCTACTTTCTCCGATTTCCACCGAACGACTAGTTCAAATCTTCTAAAATCACTACAGAAAAACTCACTAATTAAACTAAACACAATCATAATAGCATTTGAATAATATAATTAAAAATAAATATGTCCCTTACCTATTAGCCATTTGTGGTGTGAATAACTGATACGAAATTCGTTGGTTTTGGGTTCAGGGTTTAGGGTTCATGGTTCAGGGTTTAGGGTTTAGGGTTAGAATTAGGATTGTTCTGCGCGGTGCCACCTCAGTCTCATGTGGTAACGCCTCAATTTCAGGCGGTAACACCTCAGTCTCAGGTGCCAACACCTGGGACTTTCTTTCCATCTATTAACCTGAGACTCAGGTGGTGACACCTCAGTCTCAGGTGGTCTCGCCTAACTTTTTCTCCAAAACACAATATACTTGTCAATACTTTTTAATCCGCCATATTGGTGGTAAATTTTAAAAAAAAAAAAATATTTGTGTCATTACCCCGGTTTTTTCAGTAGTGGTTTCCTCTCACGTAATTGTGAATACACTTCTAATAGTTTCGTATTAGTAGTGATTGTGTTATTATTAGTATCTAAAATTCACCAGTTACTGCTAACGTTCAAAAAGGCGCTAGACGTAAGGCGAGCGTTGAATCTTTGCCTAGCGCCTAACTTGCTTAGGCGTAGACTAAGCGTGCCTAGGCGTTGGACGAAAAATAGCTATTTGCACAACATGATGAATGAAATAATAATGTACAACACTTTCTCACTTCAGTTAAAATGATTAATAACTTAATCAACACTGAATGTCAAGGACATATATAGCTCATGAGTCACGAATTCATAGAATCATAGCTCAATAGCTCACAAAATTCTTAAGCTATTGAAAATATTGATATAGAAAATTGATTTCATAGTTGATGTTAATTTTCTCCTTCGATATTGACTTTCTAGCTCCATCTAGTAATGCTTAGGAGAGACTTTTTATGTTGCCTTACTCCATTGACATGTTCTAGTATCTAATTAGGAGCAAAACCCCTAGGCGAGGCGTTTTGCCATTGCCTTGCGCCTAGACGTGCCTAAACGTAAGATTAAGCGTGCATTTTTAACCATGATTACTAATTAAATCACTACAAGAAAATATAAAATCACTACTACAACCACCAAAATCACTACTAAGTTAAGTAGTAGTAATTTTTCAGTAATAATATTTTTACATCTAAAATTTATATTAAAAATAAGAGAAATAATTAAACAATTTATTTATTAATTAAATTAATTGTTTTTGTATATACTGAATATGCCCCTCACTACTCTCACCATTAGATTTAGATTAAAAGTAATGAACGGTGATTAGATTGGTTATTACGGTGATTAGATTGGTCACTACTCTCACCATTAGAGTTAGGACTGTAACTCGTAACGAAGGCTTGTTAATTTCTCCTTCTGATTGTATTGTATTTCCTGCACTATAATTACAAGAGCACGATTCCCGTCTTGTTACTGCAAGTAACTGCGCCATGCATAATCCATACCAAATCGGAACAGAGAATCCTTTCAACCAAAATATGGATTGATCTATCTGTAGAAGATACCCAATCCAACCACTTATGGAAACATAAATTAGACTAAGAACAAGTAAGAAGTCTCACAAGCTCACATTCTGACGTCTCCATCACGCTCATTTGATGCTAGGACTGGCTGTTCCAGCAACATCCCCTTTTGTAACGGCGGTAGTGAATAACGGTTCATGAGCTGAAGGAAACTTCTCATAAGAGTTCACTTCTTCCGTTGCGACTACAGTAGGTAGGTTCAATTGCAGTTGGAGGGTTATCATCAGAAACTGGTTTCAAATTCACTGGACTATCCTCCTGTTCCCCACATATTACATCAGTGGATATATCCACTTCCGAATCTCGAGTTTCACCTGCAATAGGTTTCATGTTACTCCTGGCAATCTCCTTACTGTTTGATGAGTTGACATTGTTGCTGGCCTCATCACTAGAATGCAACCTAGGTGAGGTACTGGTGGGTGGTGATGAGTCCAGATCCATGCCATTGCACAAGCTTTCAATTCTGCCGTCGACAATGTTACAGCTTACATCTCCAAGCACATCACGGGTCTCCTCAAAATGTCCCATACAGTGGTGACGATAGATCGACATCCATTGCAGTGCACCCAGTTTCTCTTCCACTACTCGATTGCTCTGCAACACCTGGCCCAACCATCATCCTCTTCTGAAGGATCTTGCTCAAGACCAGTTGATCCATGGGAGTTGATCGGCTATCTGGAGCAACAAGTGAATCCAACTTCTTATGCACAAGGACCGAGAGGGAGACAGCATGATCACGAATCAAAGAATTATTGGTAGGGCAATGTAGCATTTCCAATAGAGCCTGGATATACTGAGATACTGTTGTAGATGGATGAAGATCCATATTCTCTTTTTCAAGGATCAACTTGCTAGCTTTAAACACATGCTCACACAGGTTGCCCATCTCTGCCCATTTGCAATCACAAAGAGCAAATTGTGAACCCGAGTTCCTCACGAGGTGTACCTTATCGCGATCTACTTGGTTGATTACTCTCACACAAGATGTCCCTTCCTCCAAGATGACATCAGAGTCGGGAATTTTTAATGCTTTCCGCCAAGATGTTAACCCAGTGATCCATTCATCTTTCCAGTATCTTGCAAAGTAGTCCTTCTCGGAGTATTCATCGAGCCAGAAGTAGGAATGGACTTTTGTACCCAGTTTATCGACCAGCCAGTCGGCACGTTGATAGACATCAGAATCTTTCTCATTCAGAAGTAGTCTGACCTTCAGTTGATTGTGGTAAAACTCCAGTGCAGCCCCTGTCTCCTGACTAGCCAGTGGAATAGTTCTGAGTGCAGTTGTCCAAAGTCCTGTTACAAATCAAACTGAAGGTTTATTCATACATTCCACAAATTTAATATCAATAAGCAGGCCCACTAACCCAATCCAGCTTACTTCTTTTACCAGTAAAATGGAATAGAAAAGAGAAAAAAGAAAGATCGGAGAAGCTACTATCAGTCATTTGGTCCAGATCAACCATCCGTAAAAGTATGAGGTAAAAATCAATATAAATGCAAAAGGTAAGCTGAAATACAGAAATATACGCTTCATGTTTGAAGGACTAGAAAGCAAAAAGAGGGAGACAAACCTATTCTAGGATACCAGGTTGCCTTGAAGTAATCGATAAAATCAGAGGAAGCACCAAACTCCTCCATGAATGCATCAAATGGATTCATATTTAGGGGTCCTGTGCGGATCTTGTCCACTATCAGCCCAAGCTGCTGTGATATCTGAACACGTTCTGTCTCAGTGCACCTCTTTACTAGGTTCTTATGCCATGAATGCCGTACCCGCCAAAAGGACAACAATACTGAGCACTGAAAGACATCCCTGAAGATTCAGAGGACATAGCACCCCTATTAGAAATAAGATGTTAACTAAAAGACACTACTTGACCCCTTGGAACCTCCTGAAATAATTTAATAAAAAAGTTACTAACGGACCTAGTCAACATCCATAAGAGAAGCCTCTGTACATTGAAGTTAGGCCATTGAAACTAGTCTTCAGGCTATTATAATCCAGCTACCCTAAAACCAGAGTAACGTTATAGTGATGGTACAAAAAGAGGACTTTCGAACAAATACTGTGCACAAGGGTAATAGGCGAAAATAGACAGCATTAAACCGGCTTCTGAAAGAATTTTGGTTATTCCTTTCTCTTCAACCTAGTTGACATGACCAAGCTAAAAACTGGCTCACCTAAATTCTGGAAATCCTTGCCTTTTACAACACCAATAGAATTCAAAGGTCAAATAACTACCCCATAAACTAAAATGAGAAGTCATCCACAAACCTGATTGTAAGGATATCCATCGACGGATCATCCACGATAAAGCCAGCTAGCATCCAGTTGGGATCCTTCGAACGGACTCTATTATAAAGTGGCCTCATCCACTTGTGTGCAGTACTTGCAAATCTTGGTGTTATGATCCAAGCTACTGGTATAGCCTTGTTTTCTGAGTTGAACACCAGAAGAGTCTGAACAGGATGCTAAACCATAGCAAATACAACATAATCAGCTGCTGATGTATTCAAATTCTTCTCTAGTTTCATTTTTCAGACATGTAAATGTGCTGGTACACAAATATCACGAGGATTAGTGTGGATAACAAGATAAAAACAAACCTTTAGTTTATTTGGTCCAAAGCTCGAATCTGAAGCCATAAGTCTTTTATTTCCAAACCGAATCATCTGCTGCAACTGCCACTCTGTTTGAATCCCCAACACTAATGGGTCAGTATCAGAGAAGTCCTCATAAAAGAACACATGGCTCTGGTGGCTTTCAACCCATAATCCAATACTAACTGCATCATCTTCATCCAGTTGGTATGTTGATCTTCTCATGCTCCGTTCCTGCCTTCGGACATACCTATGGGTTAAGAGATGGTCACGATTGCTAGGGCCACCTTGTTTCTCCACAGATTCATTGTGCCTCTGCATAATGGTCTCAACAGATACACCAACATACAATAAAGACCAAACACGAAGCCGGAGATCCTCAGAGATGTATGGTGCAAACATAGCACGCGTTCCTTCCGCCTTCTTGTCCTGTGGGCCATGGCATGGGAGACCCATTTTATCAATATGCTTGTCTTGGTTATAAATGACTAGCGCGACGGTTGGTTCAGCAATCAAGCGCTTCACGATAAAGTGGCAGGTACAACCCCTCTTAGTATTTGGTCGACCGGCATTTTTCTTCTTTGGAACATAGGTATTCCTACTTGGTCTTACTATGCCGCCTTTTCGGTGATCATCAGGACCAAATGAACACCAATACCTGATGAGATTAGAAAAAGACAGCTATAAAAGGCCAGGATGCTGGAGTGGGGCAGCTAAGAAAGAGCAGGGAAAGTGGAAGCGGGAGCTTACAGTATGTACTCAAGAATGCCATCAACCTTTTGCTTGCAAGATGCCTGTGGAGGCCGACGCCGTCTTGCTTCAACGTGAAATCTAGTGGGGCAATCTTTGTTGGCAGATTCACCTCTAACAAAATCATCCACCCTAGCATAAGGTATAAGCGCAAGCCTGTCTAAATTGTCGCGCCAACCTTCCACCTTGGACCAAACAAGGTCACCAGCAGAGAAGTCCAGCGTGGGAGGGTTCTGTACTGGGAGGGACAGAATCTCATCCCACCTTGCCATCTGATTATGGAAAGGACACAAGCGAAACAAAGGGGAAGATTCAATTCGAAATGTAGAAGAAGCTCTGGCTCGTTCAAACAAGCAGGCTAAGAATTTCTTTCTTCCACATAGCTTCACCAAACATTACCTTAACTATCTGAGGAGTCTGGACAGAGAGGCGGCTGGCGAAGCAAAGAAAGGGAAGTTGCTGCAGCTTCCCTGTACTCAATCAACAACCTTCTCCTTCCGCTTCAGTTTCTTCAATTCCTCCGGCTGCGTAGCGCCTTTTGAGCTTTTGGTTTTACACACACACACACTCTCTCTCTCTCTCTCTCTCTCTCGCTGCTGGCTTTGCTACGCTAACGCTACTCAGCGCCACCGTCACGACTCACGAACCGCCGCCAGCAGGACTCCGATTGTGAAGAAAGGCTACTGGCCCATTTGAAAATTAGGCCCATTTGAAAATTAGGCCCATTCCTTGGTTATGGGTCTGCTTACTGGGCTCCCAATTGTGTAGATGCCCTCCAGAGCAAAAAACCCCTCTCTTCCTGGCTCCTAGTCCTATGCGTGCGGTTGGAGTTGAGGGTTTTGGTTCATCTCACTCCTCTCCTCTCCACTCCACCATCGTCGGGGGCGCATTCGATTTCCTAGTTTGGATACCTTCCTTCCTACTTCTCCTTCGCGCCGCTGAGTGTTTGGTGTGCTTTGCCGAAGATTTCAGTTAGCCTGTTTCTGGAGATGCAAGGCGTGAGGAAATCGGCCCTTCTCTTGAGATCTCGGAATGGGCTGTCCTCCCTCCTGGGGCCAAACCCTGCAAAAAAGTGCTTAGCTCATGTTGGTTTTTCATCGTCGACCCTTGTTACTGGGAAAGCTGCAATTTCCCGGCCGACAATAGGGGCAAGTTTCGTTGGCAGTCTCCACCTTCTGTAATTATGTCTTTTTCACGAATTTAGCGTCCGCTCAGCGTAGTGCCGCTATTAGTTTTCATTTTACAGTCTTTGTAAACAAGATGAGATGAGAGTATAAGGATCAAGCAGAAGTAATGGTGCTTCTTTATGTTTTTCTCTTAGAGATGGTACCTACCTTGTTCAGTCATGAGTTTATGCTAGTTCTGTAGCTCATTTTTGTCCTGCTCCTGGTTCTTCTTAACTGCCCTATCCACGTTTCATCGCAATAGCATGGTCCATTACTCAATCTTGTCAGAATCGTAGCTGGGGTCATGTAAAGCTAACATTCAGCTTACTTCCATTTTACCAACGGTTGTGCAGATACCAATGCCTTCTAAGTCGGGGTTTCTGAGGCATTTCACTGCTGGTGCCGCGCATATTGCTCAGGTGACGCAATGAGCCCCTTTTTTACATTAACCGCAAACTGTGGCCAAGAACTTCAGGCTGATTTCTCTCTCCTGTTGATTTTTCAGTTGGACTCTCGTCAAGCAAATGGTTAGTCAAGTTACACTGTCACTTCATGTCATACTTGTGGATTATCCCCCTCTGCTAGTTGGTGTCTTTTTTCTCCCTCTATTGTATCCAAGTTCTGCCTGCCTGCCTGTGTCCCTTAAGTTGTTTCTCCACAAACAAGAGTCGAGTCCTTTGTTATCTTTTTAAACTGTCAGTGCCATACAACCCGCGGATGCACAAATCTCCTAGAATTCCACCCTTTTGGCAGCTATGCATATCCAACCATTTTGGTTCAGAAGGGGAATGTTTTTCTCTATGTTATTCGTGTTTAGCAAATAATTTCACTACAACGATGTGTTGCAGGACTCCTTGTTTTTCATGGTAGATGGAATTGCAGACAATCCTCCACAGCAGGATTTAGAAGTTCATGCCAACTTCTGCAAAGAAATTCAACAAACAGCAGTAGTCGATTCTCTGCCAGATCCTTTGCATCAAGAATGTCTAGGAGAGCTGAGCAGAAACAGTCCGAGGTTAGTATTGTAGAACTAGTTTCCTTGTAATATATGTATGGTCAAGAAATGTCTGCTTCATTCTGGTGAGGTGAGACAGACCATTTCAGCGTAGAACAACTGAATCCCGTGTTAAGCATTCATGTCTGCATACTGATCATTGTAATGTTGTACTGTGTCAGACCAAAAAAGATGTGTCCACAGTTGAGGATCCTTTTGATGCTCCCACCTACAATATCCCAGAGAAGCCTGTTACATTTACAGAGGGCGCTTCCTACACTTTGGTAATCCTAGTAGGCCTAGGGTTAGCAGCAGCTGCAGGTTATGCTGTTTTCAAGGAACTGATCTTTGAACCTAAAGAGTAAGCACTAAAGTATCTCTGTTTTCAGGGACCTCCGGTTCATGTCTTCTTCCGTGATTTAAATTGACATGTCCACCTTTCATTATAGGTACAAGATCTTTAACATGGCTTTGAAGAGAATTCAAGATGATGGTCAGGTTAGTAGAATTTACCTTATTGTTTATCGCCGACTGGGTGGGTTGAAGGGGCTAAAATTCATTACATCTACGAATTAGCTTGAGAACATGATTTGATATCCGGTGACAACCGTGATTTCAGCTGATGACCATTTCACTTGTTATTTTCCCCCTTCGTTCCCAGGTGCGAGTGAGGATTGGATCTCCTATTACGGGTTATGGTCAGGAAAGCAGGAACAGAGCTGCTCGTCAGAGAATTCCAAACAAGATATACACAGACGAAGATGGCGTTGAGCATGTCCTGGTAATCACTACCTCCCTCAATCTGTGATGCTCAATGATGAATGTTTGTTGTTTTTCTTATGTTTTACATCTCATAAGCTGAAGTTGGTTATTGACTCGTAGGTAAGCTTTCATATCAGGGGGCCACATGGAGCTGGCAAGGTTTCAGCTGAAATGTTCAGGGACAAAGTTGACAAGCAGTGGAAGTATACATACTTGATCGTTCAGATCACACACCCTTCACAATCTCAACTCATTCTGGAGTCTTACATACCAGCTGCTGCACCAGTTCCAGCATAAGCTAACTGACCCAAGGTTGCAAATCCTTGAGCCATCATAGTATTACTGATCATGGAATGGCTTCATTATTCATCAATAGTACATCCTGCGAGCGGTCAGTCGCTTTTGGAATTTGTTCATAAATTTAAATTGGTTACAAGCTACAGTTTTGATATTGGTAGCTAGGTGGGAATCTTTTGTTTGTTGTTTTTGCATGGGTTCTTTGAATCGTGGTCTCAACATATTTCATGGAATGAATGTATCTGTCCTTTTTACATGACAGAATGCAGCAAGCTTTGGCTGTTACAAAGGAAACCTGACAGGAAGATTGATAATTATTATTACAATGCCCAAATTTGACATAGAAATAAAAATGCAGAAGAGAATAGTTTGTTGTAAGTTGAGCCGGATATAGTTGGCTGTTTCCCCATCCCGAGTTTTGATCTCTCTCTCTCTCTCTCTCTCTCTCTCTAAGCCTTTAGGCAATTCCCCACCTTTCTTCCCGGAGAATCTCCCAATCCGGTGGTGACTGGTGATTGATCGGAATTCGAGTCTTGACGGTCTCAGGAGGGGCTTCTGGTTACTACAACTAGCCAAGGGAGGTAGGTCTTGGACGGATTTGTTCGTAATTGCGGAAGAGAATAGTTTGGTGTAAGTTGAGCCGGATATAGTGGATGATGGGATTTGGATCTCGGCGGAGCTGGAGGAATGTATCGCGCGATGGCAACACTGCCTGGAAGTCATGCAAATAAGCAGAAACTGAAGGATCACGCTGAAATGAAGCGAGGCTCAATGCTGCAATAGCTAACATAGTCTCATCAATGGAGGGTGTTAGCTCTAGTAGTGAAATTGGCCTTCTGAGGCTGTGCGTCTCCAAACTGATGGGGAATTCCAGAATGTTGTGATAGCTCAGGAGGGAGAAGTAGAAGGCCTGTCAAATGGTGCCAATTCGTTTGCAGCCCTGCAATCTTTGGGGGAGTTTGAGATTGGTTCAGTTGTAGTTTCACCTCTCAAAAGATCCAGTAGAGTTTCCAGAGCTGTCAAGAACACCTTTAGCACAACAAAAGAAAATTAGGAAAGGTTCTGATAGGCCTCCTAAGGCAAAGGTTAATCGTTAAATGATAGTCTTAACATGGAATATGCGCGAGTTCAGTAACCCTAGCAAGGAACATACAATAGTAGAAGCAATTAGTAGATACAAGGTGGATGTTGTAGCTATTATAGAGACCATAATTTGTTCAAAAAAAAAAATATAGAGACCATAATTAGTAAGAAAAATACTCAGAAATTTGCAGCCTAGCTTTTGGGGGGGAAAAGTTATTCTGCTAATTTGAAGATTCGTTAGTATATACTAACTAATATCCAAAATGTATGAACTAATATCTAAGTCAGCTAAGTATCTAGATAGCACAGACTAGTATTCAAAACATCACAAACTAGTTTCCAAATAGCATATACCAACTAATATCCACAATCAACCAATTAGTATTTAATATGGATACTCTTATGTGTTGTTTGGATACTATTCTGTGTTGTCTAGATATTAGTTTGTGAATTTGGGATAATAGTTGATTCATGGCGGATATCAGTTAGCAAACTTTGAATACTAGTATGTGCTCTCTAGATACTTTAGTACTTGGATATTAATTCATATATTTTGGATATCAGTTAGTATCTGCTAACGAATCTTCAAGTTAGCAGATTAACTTTTCCCGAAAATTGTAGATGGAAAGTTTCCAAATTGGTAGTTGGCTGATACCAATTCTTTTACTCAAGTTGGTCGTATTGGGTTTTGTGGAAGAAGGAACTGAAGTTCACAGTACTTGAAGCAAGTGATCAGTTTGTTCATGGCAGTTTGCAAGGTGTGGAACCAATGTTTCTGACTTTTGTGTAAGCTTCAAATTATACACAGAGAGTGTTTGATCTATGAAGATATTATACATAAGGTGCAGTGTTCTTGTCCATGGTTATATTAAACATAAGGTGCAGTGTTCTTGTCCATGGTTCATTGCGGGTGATTTTAGTGCTATAATCAATGAAAATGAGGCATCAAATAGTGTTGAACTTGGAGACAGCTCACACAATTGTCAGAAATGGATAGATGATCTCCAGTTAACTGATCATTAGGTTGTTGGCTCTTGGCTCACCTAGACAAACAAACAACAAGGTAATCCAATAGCTAAATGTCTTGATAGAGTTTTTCTGAACTATAAATTGTTGACCAAGGACACACACCTGTGTGAAAATTCTTCCTCCCAGATTCTCAGATCATTGTGGCTCTCTGATATTGGCAGATGAAAGATTAAAGTCGTTACCCAAACCATTTAAATACTTCAGCTGCTAGAAGTTACATCCAAAATATGATATGTGATGAGGTCATCAAGACTAAGCATGCTAAAGATGAGGGACTAATGACAAGTGTTAGAGCTAAAGCATTTCGAGATCAAATTACGAGTTATTAGGCTAAGGAGTTGGAAGGCATCAGCTTGGATTTGCTAGAAGGAAAGTCCATCACACTATTCAGCTTTGTGGATCAAGAGGAGAATGAAATTGGCCTCAAAGGGAGAGTTCAATTGTGAACGATTTTGCTTAATCTCTCTTTTGAGGATTCGGGAGAATTGAGTAGAATCTTATCAACTAGAGAACGCGTCTAGTTGTGGCGAGCATTGACGATATCGGTTGGCCTCTTCCACGAGTTCGAGATTGTTTGGAAGGTTTCATATACCTTATGGCCCTTCTCACGATTTCGATTTGTTTGATCAAACAAACAACAAGGTAATCCAATAGCTAAATGTCTTGATAGTGTTTCTGGGATTCTTCTACGATTGCGATTTGTCATACATCTTTTCCGAACCCCGCGGTGATACCACTGAAAGAAGTATGGATCAAGGGGCTACGTCTATGGTCCACGCGAGGACCAATAGTTCGAAAAGAAGAGGTGAATATGGTGGAACTTGAGGAAGAAGTTAGTCTCCTGTGAGAGGAGGAGGCCGACGACAAGGAGAAGAGGAGAGAGGGAAATTTCGACTAGGGAGAGGAAGAGAGAGAGAGGTAGTAGGGTTTAAGGAATTAATAGGTTATTTCTTAATGAGTATTATCCCACCAATCCCATCATATATATAAACCGATAAATGACCTCTAACTACCCAATAAATATTCCTATCGCCCAAATGCCCCAAAACATCCAAAATATTCAAAACCAAACCAAACGGCCACCAAATCCAAAAACGACAAAAGAGGTCCAAAATCTATGTTTCCGACACGATCAAATATTTGGCGCATTCGGTAGGAAACACCTAGATTATTAGAAATGGATTAGTTTGTTAATTTACCTTTTTTTGTCATTTTTTGTTGTGCAGGTTTGAATCATGAATCTAAATGACTTCTTCAACATGTAGGGGTATCAACCAATACCCGACCATGTTACCCCCAGGTTTCATGGGATAAACAGTACAAACAACGCTACAAATTTGGGTTCTAGGAACAACCACCCTTCTATAATGCACAGCCAGGCCCTTTGATATTTCAAGAACCTTCTCCTTATCAAAAAGAATCATCTCCACGACCAGCAAGGGCATCTAAGTTGGAGCTATCCACAACAACCTTTATGAGACAGCATGCATAGCCATGCTACATTCCACAACCACACACGACCTCCCGGGCTTAGATATAGTGCAAAGTTTCTAACCAGTAAAACAAACTCTATTTGATAATATTAATTGCAAAACTAATCAGATAAACTCCATTAATTATATTAATAATATAACAAAATTGAAACTAAGGGGTCGTTTGGAGAACATGATTCAGGACATGGATTCACTGAATCCGTAGATTTTGTAGAAAGTTATGTTTTTTTGTTGCTTTTTGTATTGTGGCTTCTAGCTTTAGAGATTTCAAATCTCTAAAATCTGCGGATATAAAATCTCTCATAATCAGAGACATTCTATATCTTGATTCGTGAGATTTTTTCTCTCCTAATTTTTCTCTTCCTTTTATTTATTTATTTATCACATGAAATATATTTATCAACAAAGTTTTTTATATTTCTCGAACCACTCTAATTTTTATTAAGGGTAAACATGTTATTTAATATAAAATTAACTTTTTTATTTTACTTGAATGTTAACAATCACAATTACCAAACAATAAACATTTTAAAATCTGTTTTCAACAATACGAAGAGTTAGAATCTTTAGATTGTTGACAATCTGTAAATTTAAACTCATATTCTCCAAATGACCCCTATGTTACTTCCATTTTTTTCATCTTTAAACTTTATCGGTAAAAATTGACACTGAATCAGAATTAGAGTGATCTTATGATATTAACATAAATTTTATGATTACAAATATTTTATATCAATCCATATAATAAATTCATGCAACAATAATTTGATTATAATTTCAAATATTAATAATTAAAAAAGTAGCAGAGAACAAAGTTGGTTCTCTATTATGGTCATTAAACTCTTGAATTTTCCTCCTTCCAATCCTTTGTATATTGCAAGTCGTCTAAACTGTCAGTATCCAATTTTGAAACATCAGCCAATCATATCCTGCGACTCTGGAAATATTATTCTATATTGTATTTCTTATTGCTTTTGCTGTCAAATTGTCAATTATACCCTTTCATACATGGTTATCAGACGGCAGACACCCATGGAGAAGTGCATTACAGTACTTATATGCTTCTAGCAGGAATCTTATTAAAAATGGGAGCGTATGGATTGATTCGAATCAATATGGAATTATTGCCCCGCGCACATTCTATATTTCCCCCCTACTTAATAATAGTAGGCGCGATCCAAATAATCCATGCAACTTCAACATCTCCTGGTCAACGAAATTTAAAAAGAGAATAGTCTATTCATCTGTTACTCATATGGGTTTCCTAATGGGTAAATGCCACATTTGGTCACTGAGATTACTAAATCGTGTCATGTTTAGTCACTAGAAAATTTTAATATAAATTTTGGTCACTCGAATTACTGAAACAGATCACATTTAGTCACTCTCCCGTTAGTCTCCGGCCAACTCCGGTCACTTGAATTACTGAAACATGTGACATTTAGTCACTTGAATTACTGAAACATGTCACATTTAGTCACTCTCCCGTTAGTTTCCATCCAACTCCATTAATGGATTTGGACGGAAACTAACGGAAGAGTGACTAAATGTGACCTGATCAGTAATTCGAGTGACCAAAATTGATATTAAATTTTTCTAGTGACTAAACATGACACAATTTAGTAATTTCAGTGATCAAATGTGACATTTACCCGTTTCGTAATTATAGGAATTAGCTCTATAAGCGATATGGGCCTCAATTGGCCCGTTTTACAAATAGTATCGCATGGATTTATTGATATTGAATCAGAATTAGAGTGATTTTATGATATAAACATAAATTTTATGATTACAAATATTTTATATCAATCCAAATAATAAATTCATGCAACAATAGTTTAATTATAATTTCAAATATTAATAATTGAAAAAATAGCATGGAACAAAGCTGGTTCTCTATTATGGTCATTAAACTATTGAATTTTCCCCCTTCCAATCCTTTGTTTAGCCAGGAAGGAGAATGAATAAGAGGATCCCGGATACTGACAGTTTAGACGACTTCCAGTATACAAAAGCCATTTGCGTAACTCTGCATATCCAGCTGCTGCAGAATCATTGGTCTTTGCCAGTGCCAAATCATATGTAACCAGCTTTAAGCTTTCCATACCCATTTCAGTATTGAAATGACAAGGTAGATCAGAATGGACAACTCAGCAGCATGATCTCCACTCCAGCGCCATCCAGATGCATAGCATTGGACAAACAATGGGCGAATTTCCAAAACCACAGTAGCAGCCACAATTGGATAGGGTTCTGCTCTGTCAACTGCTGTTGTCTGCAGAAAGCAAGGCCGGGACTTCAGATGCACAGAAGCTTGAAATCCCAGAAATGGAAACTCGGCTGTTAAGAGCCCATTCTTAAAGAGTAGAGAAGCCATAGCAGCCAAGAAAACCAATGAAAACAGGAGACGGTTATATGTAATCGACTAGCATAAAAGCGTAAGACAATTATAGTTAAAAGTTGGAAAAATGGGCTGCAGAAATAGAAAGTTCAGACCTGACTATGGAATGAGAATCCGTATCCAGTGGGGTGCCAACCGTAAAAAGTACAAGCTGATTAACCCACTGTTTTGACTACGTCACCTGAATGGACATAATTTATCTCTTCATTCACCAAACAATGAGACGTGCTTCAACGGCTTCCTTCAAAGAATCTAGCTTCAAGAGTAAAATGTACCTAAAAGAAAAATATATCCAATGTGCAGAGAGACAGACAGAGAGAGAGAGAGAGAGAGAGAGAGAGAGAGCCTGTTCTACTTTTCCTTTATCAGCAGTGCACACTATAAGTAAAATCTGCGTCTGTTTCTCAAGTTACAGAAATGTGTGAAGCAGGTACTTCTTTAAGGTGCAAAATATCCATACTAAAAAGACCACCACTCACAATTACCATGAAATGTCAAAATATCTACTTAAACAAGATTATAACAGCAGCTCTTTAGGCCATGCTAGTTACAGTATATAGTACAAGTCAATACCAATATCCAAATAATCTGGAAGAGAAGTACCATTCCACAAACATCCGTGCATATCCATGGCACTTAAATCTAAAAAAATGAATTCCTACGCCCATTACATACATACCTTTTCTTATATATTTCAGACGTTAGCAAGTTCATTGGCTGTAGAATGCTCGAACCAATACTTTGGAACGGCTGGGTGAATTCCATGTAAACGATGTATGAAATTCTTCTCACTGGTTGCAACCATACTGGCAATAGAATAGTTATTGGAACCCAAACCCTTTTCCATGAGCCACATGTGGAATCTGAATCTTGGTTTAATCCGCTTCTCTAAGTTGAAGTTCAAAAATGCAGGGAAAACATCAAGATACTGCAAAGAGCTCCCCATTTCATTGCAGAGATAGTTAAGTTTCTTTTCAATTATTTCAGGGTTTTGGTTCAGAATCTTTGGCATGATTCTGATAATCTGGCAAAGCTTGGGGAATTCAATCCCTGCATTAAGTAGGCAATCGAATCGCTCCTGCAGCTCAATTTTTGTACCGTGCACAAAAGTTATAACTTTCATCGTCAAAGCATTCTCCCCGAACCCAATTCCATGCAGGAAATCCAATTTACTCATGTTATGCACAGGTGTTCTCGACACTTTGATCCTCTCCAAGCCATCAGCAAACTCTTTATCGAAATCTTCAGCTGGATCAGTCATAGCATAACTACCCAACAAGTGATGATCTCCATTTTTCAGCCTGTCAAAAAACCAAGTATGCAAATCCATGGCTCGCATAACGTGAGGGAGATTGGCCATTTTGTTCCTTCCCAATGCATGCGGATACTGTTCAGAAACAAAAGCCAGTTGTAGGGTACTCAATCCAAAATGCCTCAACAATCCCATGATGGAAAACATTTGTGCCCCTAGGTCGAGAACCAAGAGTTCTGGTTTTTCCAGAAGCAACAAAGCCACATCCATCTTTCCAACACCAAGCCTAGTAAAATACCGTATCTTGTCTGCCAAAACTTGTTCTTGCACATCTATAAACATCTTTTTACTCCTACCCATCAAATCACCGACCCTTCCCTTCTCACAGCCTAAATCATAGAACATCTTAAGTTTTCTACACATCTCGTACCAAGCATCCAAATTTCCTTCAACGTGGCTGGCTAAATCAAAATCCATGAAAAGCATCTTCAAATCTTTAAACAGAGCATCAATCTCCTCAACCGGTTGACCATTCAGGACAAAAGGGAAAGCCATACAGATACCAATCACGGAAGTATTACCAAACCCGTAATCCTTGAAACCGTGCAGCCTCGATGTAATCTCCTCAGGCGACTTGGTAAAAATAGCACCTTCCTCTTTGTACAACTTGCCCAACTCGTTCCACGGAAACCCAAAACCAGAAAGCCCGCAAGCAACTGCCAAAGCACTGCCATCCTCAGAGAAGAAGAACTTATCCGCGGGCAGAAACCCACGAACCTCATCGTAGCCAATGCCAAGGCTTTCGTAGAAGAACTCGAGCTCATTAATTGGGTGGTACCTGAGGAACTTGCGCAGGGACTTGGAGAAGTCAGATGCAGTGTACTCGACGTTGGCCATGAGATTGGAGAGGGAGACGGTGGAGTTCTTGCTAATGTGCTCCGCATAGGTGAAAGGAAGAGACTTGGTGGCGTGGAGATATTCTGTGAGAACTTGTTGAGCTTCTTTGACCGCCCGCCGCCGGCGCTTCTGAGGGATTTTAGAGAGGGGCTTCGTCTTCGGGAGGGAGCTGAAACGGCGGCAAAGAATGGTGCAGAGAGATTTCGAAATGGGCGTCATGGAGTTTCTAGGGTTTTAGGGGAAGCTTTCAAACCCCTTTCTCAGTGGAATTTATATAACACTATATACGGCTCCCCAGTTCATCACTTGACCCGTTTGTTTTCACCCGCCCTTGGCTCAAGCAAGAGCGAAGGGCATCTATGTAAATAATTGAACGCGATAACCCTACCCTACTCAACTCAACTCAACTCTCATTCTTTTATGTTACTAGTGTGGGGCCGGCCAGTTGGCCGGAGGAAAGTGGGGTATGAAATTTGATAATATAATAGGGTGTATAGCTTATTGTTGTATAGTTTCTTTTGGGAAATTCGTGATAAAATAGTGAATTTTAGCAGGAAAGAGACATGAATAATGCAATGAATCAAAAATCGGCCTTATGAACTAAAATCAAGTACATGTTAGTTTGTGAAACAATATTGTTTCTGATAATATGATGAGGTGGAGTAAGTTTTATAGAAACCGAATTCCAAAAAATCGAATAAAAATTCGCCTATCCCGTCGGTTTTCGGGAAATGAGCATCTCACAATCGTTGCTAGCTTTTACTCGGCCCGTTGGTCGATTAATTTGCTTTATAAAACTTTCATCTTGTCGTCAATGTGCTTTCTGGTTTTTGTTAGGCCATGATAAAATCTAAGGAAATCAAGAACGAATAACACAATTTGGGATAGAAACCGTCGTTGTCGTATCCTAGAAAATGGTGGTAAACACAGACTCACCTGCCAAACTGGTTTGGATTGAGATTTTTATCGGGTATCAGGGAACCATGTGATTATAAATTAGACTTGATCAAAACGGGCCAAAACTTGAAATTCAGCATGTTTGACCGACCCATGTCAAATTCTAATTATTCTTTACTTTTAAACTTTCTATTTGAAAATAAAAAATAGTAAAAGAAAAGAGATGACTGCAATTCGCCATTTGCACATCACTTATTCGAGAATAAAACCATAAAAATTCAAAAGGAACTGAAAATGTTTAGGATCGTTTTAATATTTAAAATAACCAAATAGATCGTTCTGTTTAGTTTTTTACTAACAAATACCAAACGATTCCTTATAAAATACACTATAATTTGATCATTATGATATCAAATAATTATATAATATATATTTGAAATTAGGGATGGCAATTTCGACCTGACCCGATTTACCCGACCTATTTGACCTGTTTTGGAGCAGGTCAAACCCGCCCCGTAGGCGGGGCGGCGCGGGCATGGGTACCTCTCATCGACCCGACCTGCCCTAACCCGCCCCATTCTCGACCCGTTCTTGCCTTTATTACATATAATCTTAGTCAAATTACTTAGGATTTTCCTCTTATTACATTATATTTTAGCTATAATAAAGTTGTAAATAAATGAAAACCTCAATTTCTTCAATAATTTAACTACATTTTATCATATTATGGTTTCTTTCTTGGTCTTTTAATGAAAATAACGAATGTTTCTAATGTTTTTCGCATAATTACATACCCAACGGGTCGACCTGCCCCTACCCGCGCCCCGTGATAAATTACCCGACCTGGACCCGACCTGCCATGGGGCGGGTATGGGTATCGAGATACCCGCCCCGGACCTGCCCCATTGCCATTCCTATTTGAAATAATAAAAATTGGACTAATTGGGTTGGTCGAGGTTGAACCATTGAATAACTTTAAAATACATTATATTTTAGCCACTTAGATATAAAATAATAGCATAATATATATTATGCCAGAGAAAATAGCTTGTTTTAGAATGACAAACCAATGATGTTCATTTGTTTTACTTGATGGCCAAATCCCGTGTAGGTCAGACCCATTCAACTCTTTTATTTTATGGTTAGTGGTTAGCCCATTAGATACCGTGCATTAGTTTATTGTTAAATTTTTTATTTTTAGCAATAAAAATGAGTATTGTTTTTGCCTTTTCATATATATTTTATCACCAGGGAGAAATAAAAGGCTTGAAGAAAAAAATTGACACTCTTGGACCCGTTTAAATCCGCATGTGTACGGTAAGTTGGCCCGTTCCACAGAGGAAAGAGAAAAAAATTGACACTCCCTATTCTACCCTTTCTACAAACGCTCTTGCAGCAGGGAATTTGAAATGGGTTTTCCTCCCCGCTATTATATGTTTTTAATTTAAAAAGAAACAACAAATGTACTTAGTGTGATTGGTTATGATCCTTGCTTTTCTTTAGGGTTAATACCTTATTTTGGCCCGAACTATGACCATATAATCAACTTTGGCACGTGGTTTCAGAAATTAACATCCTGGCCTCAACTATGCAGCATATAGACTCAATTGGCCCGACACATAATTTGACCGTCAATTTGGACGGTCAACTCCATTGGCCGTTAGTCAACACGCCATGTCATTGCCTAATCAGCCTAAAAATCATTAAAAAAATGCAAAATCCAAATTATTTTTCTAATTTATTATTAAATTAACCAAAAATAAATTATAAAAAACATAAAATAAATTTGATTTTTTATTTTTTGGATAATTTGAAAAGTGATAAATTTTATAAATTAACCAAAAATTATCAAATTATTTTATATTTTTAAAACTTCCCACCAAAAAGGAATGAGTTCGTCATGATCTATTTGGATCTACAAATTTTTGGGTGAAAAAAATACAGGACCAAAACTTACCATACTTTACCACCTTGATATGGGGGTGGTAACTTGTGGTAAACAATGATGAAAATCGTAAATGACAGTTAGTATTCCTACTATCATGTATTCAACCTTCCTACAGTCAAGAGCGGACCCAGGGGCATTTAGGGGTGTCCCGGGAGGCCGGGACACCCCTAAATTTTGGAAGATCGATTAACCAACCTCTGGTGGTAATTTACGTATAGACAAAAATTATAATTAATAGTCCCCACACCCTGAAATTTTAAAGAACTATTATACTACTCTCGTTTGTAGTTTGCATATGGGAATATAAGTGGTAGTTTGGGTAATTCAAACCCGGGACATTACTATTACTAATAAATATAATTTCCATTAGACTACAACTTTTTTGTTGTTATATTCTAAACAATGTATAATAGCAAAACCATATTCTCTATCTTTAATTATTTTCAAAACCTAACAATTAATTTAATTACAAGCTACCATTAATTTGTATTGATTTTATGGTTGTACGACAAGTGTTGAAAGTGTTTTTTCAGCTTTGAGTTTCATCATGAACAAATTTAGAAGTCAAATATGCGTCAGTTCGTGAATGATTGTCTAGTAGGATATACCGAGACAAATTTATTGAGCAGTGTAGACACCACGTATATTTTATAATTTTTTAACTTGTACGAGTTGGGTATTTTCTTATTTTAGAATAATATAATAATTATTAATTATTAAATTTTTATTTTACTTTATTGTTTGAAAAAGGACACCCCTATGTAAAATTCTTTGGTCCGCCATTGCCTATAGTCTTGGTATTATAGGTGTCAAAACATAGCCTGACCCGATTAACCTGCCTGATCAACCCGATTCGCAACCCGAATTGACTAAAAGTCAACAACCCGTAACCCACCCAACCCACAACCCGATTGACCCGCAACCCAACTAACTCGCAACCCGATTAATCCGAAACTGATTGACCCGCAACCCGACTGACCCGCAACCTGAAGAACCCGAACCTGATTGACCCGAACCCGACTAACCCGTAACCCGTCTGACTCAACCAGAACTTCACTTAATCCACTTGAATAATTATTATAATATACAATACATAGTTTTTCAAAATAAATTTTTTCATTCCAAAATTAGGTAAAATTATTTTTTCATTATAGGGAATTTAAAAAATATGAAACTTATTTGATATTATGTATTTTAAGAAAATTTCAAAAATTGAAACATGAAGGTCACTTGAACACTAAGTTCTTAATTACCAAAAAAAATACTAAGTTCTTTAAAAAAATTTAAAAAGTAAATATAAAATCAACATAATGTAAATATTAATAATTAACAATTAATAATTGAGATCATGGACAATATTAATATAATATATAAACTAACTTAATATTGTCGATTGATGGTAAGGCTAAGTGTATAGGATATATGTTATTGAGTAAGTTATGAGTATAGGTGTCAAAACAGAACCCGACCAATAACCCGCCCGTTTATCCCGACTCGCAACCCGAGATACTATTAGCTAGTACATTAATTACTACTGAAATAATACTAATATCAAATAAAAAATTAATGGTGTCTTTTGGTTGCAAATGTTGATATCACCATTACTATTAGCTAGTGCATTAATTACATAACAAGTTTGCAAGCCATACAAATTGATTTACCATTTTGACTAGTTTTTTTTCAAAAAAATTAAGTATATATATATATATATACATATGGTGCCTTCTACAGTACCCCGGGTGAAATACGGGGTACCGCATACCTTGAGTATGAAAACGCTATCTAGACCTCAAATTAATAGGATTTTTGGGCATGATACTATACCCTAACCCTTAATGAGTGAACCCTAGGTCCTAATTATCCAAATCATAAACTATAAACCCTAAGATGGTGTACTGATTTTTTTGCCTATATTTGGACGAATCATAACCGTCGATTATTGTTTCTAATTAAATTGATCTTGAGGTATAAGATTTAGAGAATTAAGGCCTAGATTTTGATCTTTAAGGGTTAGAGTATAATATCATGTCTGAAAGATCAGTCAATTCAAGTTTTGGATAGCGTTTTCTTACTCAAGGTATGCGGTACCCCGGATTTCACCCTAAGTACCGTAGAACTCCCCATATATATATATATACGAGGTAGGAATAAATTGGTTAAAAAGTTAGAGAAAAATATTTTAAATTAGTGGAATAAAATGTGTAAGTTGATAATGAGTAATGAGTAAGTTACTCGATGCGCTGACCCGAACAACCCAAAACCCGATCCGCTCGCTGACCCAAAACCCGATGAACCCGCAACCGATTTGCCCGCAACTCGATTGAACCCGAACTCGACTAATCCGCAGCCCGTTTGAACCCTAACCTGATTAACCCGTACCCGATGAACCCACAACCAGACTAACCCACAACCCGTTTCAACCCGAACCCGATTGAACCCAACCCGAACCCGCCCGATTGACACTTATACTTGGTATGTTCATACCATCATGGTACGCTTTCTTACCATATGATATGCTTCTATCTAATACCATATGGTATTGACTAGTAAAAAATGCCTCAATTTTTTTTGTTCTAAAAATATATCAAAGTGGATATCATTTTTAAAGAGCACAATTAAGCTGATTTATATGTGCAAAATAATTTAAATTTTGACTTAAAACGAGAGTGAAATTATTCGTTAAAGATTAAGAGAAAAGGCTTTCCATGATAGAGAATGATGTTGATGTCACGCTGATGTAGATGGGCTACTCATGGTTAGTGACGCTATGGTTATTCGCTCCCAGGAATAGCGACACCTGCCCATCACTTATCCATGACTTATGGCGCAACCGGGAGAATTCGGGTGGAACCCGCTCCTGCCGGGGACGGGTGCTTATGCCACCGCCAAGCACCGGTGGGACAGTTTAGACGGTACGGTGGCTTGTAGAGGTGATGAGAATGTGAAGGAAGCACCGACCACAAAACGCCGCCACGCGGGGTAGGATATCATATTCAGGATTGTTGTGCCGTCGCGTCAGATCGGGAAGACCCGAGAGGCCACCAAGGCAAATGTCAAAATCCCCGATGCTATGGTTGTATGGCGCCCCCAACTGGGATAAGATCAGGTGACTAATGGGATCCGTTAGTCAGTTGTCTAAGTCGATCTCAGCCTTTCAAATCCATTAAAATTCAATGACTCAAATTAATCTAATTTGATTAAGGGCAATGTAGTAATTACATGATTATTTAATTTTTTTAAATAAAACAAATAATAAAAATAAACAAGTTTGGCGGAGGTGGAGAGAGAGAGAGTTCTCCAATCGTCTTTTTCCGACGACGTCGGAGGAGGTTTTACGGTGACGGCGGAGGGGAATTTCCCGGCAGCCAGAGACGACGTAGGAGAATTTTCCGATGGCAGTGCTGATTTGTAATGTTTGTCGACCTATTTTGTAATGTTCATAAGTCCAGTTTGTAATGTTTATATCAATTCGGTTTGTATCGTTTATCATTTTAGTTTGTTATTTTTTTCTATTGTGTTTGTAATGTTTATATTACTAGTTTGTATATATTTTGATTTATAATATTTGTTAGTCTAGTTTGTATATTTTATGTTATGATTTGTATACTTTGTATTCATTGATTTGTAATACAATTTTATCGATTTGGATCGTAATTAGTGTTCTTTTGTACTATTAGTATGCTTTGCAATGTTTGTCGATTTATTCTGTAATGTTTGTAATGTTTGTTGGTTTCTTTTGTAATGTTTGTAAGTTTTGTTATTTTTGTCCACCATGTTTGTCATTTTTGTCAACCATATTTGTAATGTTTTTTATGTCTAAAAAACAACCTGATTGACTTTTGGACAAAACTCTTCTATATAGAGATAAAGCGTCCAAAGTCAATCCTGGTGTTTTTCCATTTTGTATGGTTTTTGTCTACTTTGTAATTTTGGTACACTATGTTTATAATTTTGTATGTCTAAAAATCAATCGGGTTAACTTTGGGTAGGTGCCCCTCTATATAGGGATGAAGCCTCAAAAGTCAACCTGGTTGTATTTCCATTTTTTATGGTTTGTTTTGTTTGTTGGTATACTTTGTATTGTTTGTATAGTTTGCGTGTTTTTTATTTTTTGTAAATCTGTTTGTATGTTTTGTCGTTCTAGTTTGTAATATTTGTATGTTTGTATGATTTGTGACTCGTCCCGAATATCACAATAAAACTCTCAAATCTCAATTAAGGCCAAGTATAAACCTTAATTGGGTGCAATATAGGACAAGTATGTTTAAATATCAACCGGACCGTTCCATGTACCCCTACTTCGATTGTTTAAAACGTTATCTAGCGATTGGTTGTTTGATTGAAAACTACTATCTAGTATGTAACACTCTAGCTCGGCGGTTGATACAGTATCGGGGAACTAGGAAAATGTTGGGATTGGTAATTCCAATTTGCACATGTGTTTGTGCGTTGACGGGAGCTTAACAGCTAGGCGTGGTTCGCCATTATATTAGCTAATAGTGTACCTTTGATGACCCATACGAGGAGCAATCATGGATATCCAATGCGAGTAAGGAGTTAACGAGAGGGGGAAGAAAATGGAACTGTGCAAGACAAGTGGCAAGCCGATTTGAGTAATACAACATCAACGGTTTTGTGTTGTGTAGCGTAGGCTACCGGGATGAATCAAGGAGTTTGTCCTACGTGGGCATCGACAACGGATAGTAAGGTGAGTGTAAAGTGGGTAAATTCTACGCCTTACGGTATTTTAGTTTTTGAGATTGACTGCTGTGTGCTATACTTGCCTTTGTGTGTTTATATGATGCATGTAATTGCGTGTGATTTATGCTTCCAGTTATACATATTATAATGCGTGCTTTATTTATAAGTAAGTTGAAGTTTAAGAACACGTTTTCTTTTAAGAAGTACTTCACCTTTCAAGAAGGTGAAATCGTTTTAAGAGTTTAGTCACTAGCGCCAGTCCGTTGCCATCAGTCGTTTTGAGATAGAGCAGTTATGCTCTTGAGACTTTTAAAATGAGCAGCAGAATTTCATAAATAACATACTGAAAACACACTCTTGTAGTTTAAAGCAATGCCCTAACACGTGAGCAAATTAAACTCACTTTAAAATCTCAATCTAATCTCCAGTCTATACTCATAATCATAAAATGTAAATAATTAGGTAGTCTCTACTGCTGTTGCTACTGAAAACCTTGACTATGTATCCTCCGTGACGCTTGTAATGCCCTCCTCTAACTGGCGGCCCTTGAATTGTTCCTCTCGAACTCGCTGCTCTCTAACTGCTCATCTATCTCCTCTAGCTCTTCAATATTTTATTTATGAAATTCTGCTACTCATCTTAAAAGTCTCAAGAGCATAACTGCTGCTCTATCTCAAAATCTCAAATGGCAACTAACTAGCGCTAGTTACTTAAAACGATTTCACCTTCTTGAAAGGTGAAGTACTTCTTAAAAGAAAACGTGTTCTTAAACTTCAACTTACTTATAAATAAAGCACGCATTATAATATGTATAACTGGAATCATAAATCACATGCAATCACATGCATCATATAAACACACAAAGGTAAGTATAGCACACAACAGTCAATCTAAAAAACTAAAATATCGTAAGGCGTAAAATTTACCCACTTTACACTCACATTACTATCCGTTGTCGATGCCAACGTAGGACAAACTCCTTGATTCATCCCAGTAGCCTACGTTACACAACACAAAATCGTTGATGTTGTATTACTCAAACCAGCTTGCCAGTTGTCTTGCACAGTTCCATTTTCTTCCCCCCTCTCGTTTACTCCTTACTCGCATTGGATATCCATGATTTCTCCTCGTATGGGTCATCAAAGGTACACTATTAGCTAATATAATGGCGAACCACACCTAGCTGTTAAGCTCCCATCAATGCACAAAACACATGTGCAAATTGGAATTACCAATCCCAACATTTTCCTAGTTCTCCGATACTGTGTCAACCGCCAAGCTAGGGTGTTACATACTAGATCTTAGTTTTCAATCAAACAACCAATCGCTAGATAACGTTTCAAACAATCGAAGTAGGGTGGAAATGGTGAAGGGTGGAATTTGTCGAGAGAAGAGGAAGGAATGAGGGCGGCAACACCCTCTCTATCTTGGGTGAATTTGGTTTGAAAGAATGGCTACTTGTTAAATTTGGTGGATGGCAGCGGCGCATCCAGGGGGTGGCCACCCCGGTCCACGACCCAGCCCTCCTCTGGATCCGGAGTTAGTATAGCCCATATGAGTTTATCGATTTTAGCCATTCAGCTCAGCGTTATTTTATAATAAAATTGTATGTAATTAGGAAAATGGGTCAGATGAACATATTCAAATCACTATTCTAAATTTAGCTTGAAAATTCTAGCTCCAATGATTCTCGTCTAAAGAAAAACAAACAATGAAACCTAAAAGTCTAAAACATAAAAGACTAAAAGAAATATATATTGATTAGTCGATTGATTTATCTACTATTGACATTGCTCGTTTCAATAGTTACTATGGAGAGAACCTTTTGAGCAATGAAATTGGTAAAAAATTATTTGCGCAACAAAATGAGCGATGAATTTCTTGCCAATTGGTTAACTATTTTATCTTAAAGAGAGTATGATATTGGTATGGACTCCATTATTGATGAATTCACTATATTAAAATTTAAAAGATCAACGTGTAAAATTGATATTATAGAAAAACTATAATTTTTTTACGGATATAATTTTCTAATGATAGGCGGCCCTGTGCTCTACTATGTCCTGCATCCGCCGCTGGTGGATGGCCGGCTACTGAAACTTCCACGTCGATATGCAATAATGAATCCAAATCAACTCTTTATTTTAATGAGCAATTAGTTCAGTTACCATATATTTCCCATTCCATGTATGTGGGGTTCTTCCCACCATATATACCAAAATCATCTTCTATTAATTTATCTGTTATTGCGTGGCAGTCCTATATATATAATTCTATATATAGTGGCTGGTCCCAAAAACATGTGGGAAGTTGGGTATTGAAGATGGGGAGAGGAAAAAAAATCATCACTGATTGAATTCTGTTCTTTAGAAGTCCGGTCTACTAGTCCAATTTGGTTTGGTACGACTTCTCGTACTTAATCGTCAATCCTAACTAACGAGTTTATTTCAATTCTAATCTAAATTCGAATTTATTTATGGATTGAACCCAATCTCAAAGTCAAGATGTTACAACTCTCCCCCACTTAATTAGATTTCGTCCCTGAAATCAAAGTGATGGTGAATCTAGTCGTACACACCCTTCGCACGAAACTCCACCGTGCATAACATTTCCTCTTTCTACATCTCCTACGACTTGGAGGTAATGAATTTGATCTTGGACCATCAAATAACATCAACCTTTTATCTCAATCTTTAGGTTGACCTAGTATCATGATAGTTATATAAGCTTTTATTGGTTGAGTGTACTCCCCCACTTATGCTTTGTGTTCCAACTATTCGCGCATTTTCCCACAACCTTAGGCATTAGGGTTCGTTAGCTTCCAAAACAAAACTAGAAAATCCCTTTTGTCATGTCATACATAATTTCCTCCTCAGCAATTTGCCAGTTCAGTGGTGTGAGTAAATGATTGGTCATCTTGCTTGTCTCCTTTCACAATCGCTTACACGATTCTTCACAATAAATTCTTGTCTTCTTCAGATGAGACATCAGTCTCCGTCCTCCGACCTTTCCTTATCGTGTTATAGGAACACTCATTCTCCATGATTCGTGGTTCATGGATATATCTAGAGCTTCTTCGCTTTTGCTCGTGATACATTTCCCTTTTTAAGTGACAGTTACCATTTGATAACTTATAGCACAAATTTGTTACTTTAGAGTTTAATCTATATAGTCATTTCAACTATGGCTACTGATAGACCATCATTTACACATGTTTTTACCCCCGTTCTTACACCGTTTGAGGTTTTGATTCTCGTGTTTTAGGCCGATTTCACGCTAGGTTGTGCTTGTTTGTGTTATTTCAGGTCCTAGTACGTGAATGAAGGCTTAGGAGCGAGTCTGGGGTCGATTGGACGAAGAACGGACGAAGGGCGAGCTTTTTGGGGAGCAGCACGGGCAGACCAGGGAGGGTGCACGGCCGTGCACTTGAGCCATATGGCCGTGCGCCTCATGCCGAGGCCATGCACGGGCTGGCCGGGATCCTTGCACGGCCGTGCACCTGGCCGTGCAAGAAGGCTGAGATCGAATTAAGTGAAACAGCGTGTTTCAGGGTGCACGGCCATAATGGTGATGTGCACGGCCGTGCACCTGGCCGTGCAACTCGGGGAAACCGGTTTTAAAGCCTAATCCGAGCCAGAAGTGATTGAATCGTGTTTTGAGAGCAAAAACAGAGCCCTAGAGAGAGAAAGTACGAAGAACACATCCTAGAAGCTGTCTTAGAGCTGGATTTCATCGAATCGAGCTTGGAGATCGTCATAGGAGTGAAAATCATCGTCCCGGAGCAGATTATCCTCATCGTTATGAGTATGACTAATCCGATTCTTATTTTCTCTTCTCTCTCTATGGAGTAGAACCCTTCTCTCACTTGGGTATGAAGAACCCTAGTTCCTTGTGTTAGGGATTTGATTGTAATGACTTGGAATGATATTACTGTTTGATTTTAATCGAATGACGCATGTTTATTGAATTGATTTGAGTCTGATAAGCTTTTCTCAATTTCTGCTGCAACCTGAGATAGATAGAATCTGATTGGGTTGTTAGATCCCAAGGTTGTCAACCCGCGGGTTGACCCGGACCCGGTCGAGCTAGTGGGTCAAGGGTTAATGGGTCAACCGTTTTAGCCCGGTTTGGCCCGGTAATATAGAAAGAGTCATTATATTGTACTTATCCTCATAAATTATATCAAATCTTATCTAAAATATGAGTTATAACATATAATATTACACCAAAATAACATATCGTACTTAGATCCAACATATAGTGAAAATTCACACACACTTATGTAACATAAATATTCAAATGTTCAACTTAGTATTCCAAAAATTGAGTTAGGCGAAAAGAAAAATTGGAAAATAGACGCATTTCGCAAACTAAAGAAAAAAATGACACAATTTGACCTACAATCCGGTACCTAATAGCGGTCGGCCCGGCGGGTGCGTACGGCCCGTTTTTCTCACCGGGTCAGGGTCAAATTGGGTCGACCCGTGGGTCAACCCGCGGGTTGACAACCTTGTTAGAGCCTCTTCATTCGATAGTAGGAGATTGGCTATACGAGAGTTAGCCAGTTTACTGCTTTGTACTGGTGTTCTTGGCGCCAGTAGTGGAGTTCTGTGTTCATAGCCTCAGCTTTCTATCCCGGTGAAGACTAGTCGTCTGCCGGGTAGTTAGACTGAGAGGGCTTGGTCAGCTTAAGAGATTCTAAGCTACTGTCGGATCTTCCGCAGTCTAATCAACAGTAAATCAACCCAGGGAATTGCAATTGAACCTAACTAAGGGGCTAGGGGGACTCAATCCCGAGTGACTCTTGCCTGCTTTAGAAACCCGAACAATTTACTGCTTTCTTGTTGCTTTTACTTTTCACAACAATCACTCGAACTAGTTTGCTAGATAATAGAGAATCACGGAGTAAGCAGTAGATCTAGACCCCGGGTTGATAATTAAACTTGCCTGTTACTGCAGTCCCTTTCATTGGTTACACTTGGCCATTGTTAGGTGTTGTGTTTTAGCGTGTCAAGTTTTTGGCGCCGTTGCCGGGGACCCCTCTAGATTATTGGGGAAACGTGAGAATTTGTTACTCTAGCTTTTATTTACTGCATTTTATCTCTTCCACCTGTGTGCCTTCACGGGTTGCTTCTGCTGATTGTGTGCAGGTAGTGCATGACCCGTAGCTAGTCGGGAGATCTACTACCATTAGACCAGGAGCTTGAACGAACTTGCAGGAACTTCAAGCGGGCTCTAAAGGCGCGACTGGCTGCGGAGGAGGCGCTAACACAGCTGCAGTTAGGAGAAGGACAAGAAGGAGAGATGGGTGATCCGCAGAACCGTGCTGTGATCCCCGAGGAGCAAACCATGGGATCCTACTGGACCGCTAGGGCTGCGGACATGAGGTCACCCATTCAACACCCTCAGGTCCCAGCCAACAACTTTGAGGTGAGCACCTCCGTGATCACCATGCTGCGCGGTTCAGTAGTGTTCCGTGGTAAGGAGGGAGAGTGCCCTCGATCACATCTCAGGCGATTCCACGAGCTCATCGATGGAATCAAGATCAATGGGGTACCGGCAGACGCCATCCAGCTGAGGTACTTCCCATTCACTCTGGAGGGGCAGGCCAAGGAGTGGCTAGACACTCGACCTCCGGGCTCCATCACCACGTTCGCCAACCTGGCGGACAAGTTCCTCACCCGCTACCATCCTCCATCCAAGACAGCTGATCTCCAGAAGCAGATTACACATTTTACTCAGGATGAGGATGAGACCATCAGGGATGCTTGAGAGAGGTACACCAGCCTCTTTCTCAGGTGTCCCAATCATGGTTTTAATGATGCGTTCAAGGTGGGCACCTTCTATCGCGCCCTCTTCCCGGAGGACAAGCAGCTGATCGATTCGGTTTGTGGCGGGAACATGCTGACCAAAACCCCGCCACAGCTGAATCAACTCTTTGAGGAGATGGCGGAGAACGGTTATGACTGGGGCACTGCCAGGAGATCGAGACGAGCACCTGGAAGGGGTGTGCATGCTGTGGGCACCCAGTCATCTGATTTGGTGCAGGTGGTATCGAAGCTAGTCTCAGCTATCGATCGCTCCGGGATGATTCCAGGGACCGGACAGCAGCAGGCGATGCTCTGCCAATGGTGCGAAAGCACCCATCATACGGTGGAGGACTGCCAGGCGATGAAGGAATCGACCACACCCCAGGAGCAGGTGAACTTCATCAACAATGCCAGGCGCAATGACCCCTACAGCAACACGTACAACGAGGGGTGGCGCCAGCATCCTAACTTCTCTTGGGATGGGCCGAATCCCAAACCACCAGTTCCCCAGGGACCACCAGGCTTCCAGAGGCCACCATATCAGCCCAGACAGGGGCAATTCCAGCAGCAACACCAGTCTCTTTATCAGCCCATGCAGGGGCAGGCTGCTCAATCACAGCCGCGGCCTCTTCAGCAGCCAGGTGCAGCCCTTGCTGCCCCAGTGCAGAATGATCAGATGGCTGACCTGCGGGACTTGGTGGGCTCTCTCGCCAGTACTAGTGCTCAGAAGTTCAACACCTTTGAGCAGTTCATGGAGAAGGCCTCGGGGAAACTACTGGCTCTTGAAGCTGGTCAGAGGAACACCCAGGCTGTTTTTGCAGGATATCCAGACCCAGCTGGGGAGCGTGGCCCAAGCAGTGGCTCAAAGGGCGCCTGGTACTCTACCAGCGCAGACCATCCCTCACCCGCAGACCCCGGATGAGCGGTGCAATGCCATCATGACCAGGAGTGGCAAGCTGACTGTTGATCCCCCTGCTCGGGAACCGGAGAGAGAAAGGCCTGTTGCAGCATCTCCAGCGGTTGAACAAGAAGTTGAGAAGGAGGTTGAGGTGCCTGCACCTAAACCGCAACCAGTAGTGAAGGAGTATGTCCCTAAACTCCCTTTCCCTACTCGGTTGCACAAAGACAGGCTGGAGACAGAGTTCGAAAACTTCATGGCCATGCTTAAGAAGCTGAATGTCCAAGTGCCCTTCCTGGAGGCACTATCGCAAATGCCAAAGTATGCGAAGTTTCTGAAAGAGCTTCTCTCAAAGAAGCAGAAGCTGAGTGAGCTGGCCACTGTGGAGCTCAGCGAGGAGTGCTCGGCTATTCTGCAGAACAAGCTTCCGCAGAAGAAAAAGGACCCAGGTAGTTTCACTATCCCGTGCTCTATTGATAAATTGCATGTAGAGAAGTCCTTGGCGGATTTAGGTGCTAGTATCAATGTTATTCCATATAAATTGTTCATGAAACTAGGCCTAGGTGAACCCCGTGCTACTAGGATGACCCTCCAATTAGCTGACAGATCTGTAGTGCGTCCTAGGGGTATAGTGGAAGACCTTCTGGTCAAGGTTGGCAAATTCACATATCCTGTGGATTTTGTTATCCTGGACATCAGTGAGGACACAGAAGTGCCTCTTATACTGGGAAGGCCTTTCCTGGCCACCGCCAAGGCTCTCATAGATGTGCATGATGGGACCTTAGTTTTGAGGGATGGCGAGGAGCGAATAACGTTTTCAGTTGCTAACACTATACCTGCTTCGTTACCTCTGCATGCTGTATCTCACCAGGAGCACGAGTCTGTCGTGTATCCTCCTGTGCTGCCTATTTTGCAGGATCCACCTCCCCCACCTTCGCCGCCACTCCGGACCACCCCGTCACCCAAAGAACAGATCAAGGAGGAGTGGCGGCCGAAACTGCAGGCAGCTAAGCCTGCTCGAAAGAAAGCCGGAGACCACTATGAGCTGGCCCTGCCCCCACCTTGGCCATCCGAGTATTCACTCGCTTGCATCCTACCGGATGGCCAAGTCGAGCTGGCAAATGCAAGTGGCCACATTCGTCGTGTACATGGCCACCATTTGAAGTTGTACCTCAAGAGCGATGTGGATCCGCTCTTGAAGGCACCTGATCCTACACTTCCCTGAGCATCCATACTGGCGTCCAGCTAAAAGACGGTAAAGAAGCGCTTGTGGGGAGGCAACCCCACCGAGGTTTGCATTTTCTGACTCTTTTTCCTTTGATTTTGTGTGTTTTTTAGTCTCGAGACGCTGATCCGGAGTTACGTGTCGTTTTTGAGTGAAAACAGGCTGATTTCGGGACCCCAGCAAGTCGCACGGCCAGAAAATCAACTTGCACGGCCGTGCGCCTAGTCTGGCCCGGCCGTGCGAGCTCTCGGCCAGGAGTGCACGGCCAAAAGTGCACAACGCACGGCCGTGCAGCATCCTCGGCCAGGCCGTGCGCTTTGCACGGGCAACATAACGACTCGCACGGCCGTGCGGGTACCACCCCCTGGCCGTGCGAGCTCTCGGTGATAGTTGCACGGCCAAATGTGCCTTGTGCACGGCCGTGCAACATCCTCGGCCAGGCCGTGCCGGCCTGCACGGGCAAAAGCAACCCGTGCACGGCCGTGCGCCTTGCCCGTGCAGCCGATACACGGGCTATATAAATGGCCGTGCACGGCCATAGTGGTCAGAAAATCAAAACTCTCGCCGGAAACCTCTCCCCCTCGCCGGAAAACCGCGCAAAACCTACCCTATTTCGATTTTTCCGGCCACTTTGGGTACTTTTTTCACCAAACCAACACCAAACCCACTCTTTCTACACCCAAAGCGGCCTATCCCCCGAGTTTGAGCGAGTTTGGGCGACATTTTTGTCGCCGGAGGCGATTTCCGGCGAGAATCCGGCGAGGCTCCGACGAGCATTTCCGGCCAGATTTTCGGCATTTCGTCGATTCCCTTGTCTTCCCCTCATCATCCCCTACACCTCTACTTGAGTCTCCAGGTTTGATTTTGTCCCTAACTATGTTAATTGTGGAGAATTGAGTGTGTAGGGTGTATGTTAGAGAATCTTATTGAATCATGTGATTTGTGTGAAATTGATTGAGGGGAATGCATGGGATGTGATTGAATTATGTTGGGCAATGTCCCCTTTGCTTGTTTGCGCCCTTGTGTGCAAGAATTTGGCCAACTTCATGCTTAACTTAATAGTGCACACAAGGTGTTCGATGAAATGCCTGTTTTCCATGCCATGTTGTGGCCGTCGGTTGGGGCCCTTAATGATGTCGTTTGAGGGTGTATTTGCTATGGATGTGAACCTTGAGTTGCCTATTTTCTTGTGAATGTGCACCCCCACCCAGATTATGCTTGATTTATCGAGTTTTTGACCCCCGAACTATGGATGAAACCATGGTTCGGCTGCTTTCTGTTCTTAAGTGTGGGGGTGGGCTTGACCTTTTCTTTGGCTCTTTTGGTTCCACTTTGGGTTGTTGTTTTGCAGGGCAATGGCACAACCTAATTTCCAGCACCCATTCATCCGGGATCTCAGGAGGGGCTCCACCGCAGAGCGCTTCAAGAAGGTCGTGGAAACCTCGTTTGGCGCCCACCATTGCTGGTCCAAACGGGAATTTCGGCAACTACACTGCTACGAGCAGATTTCCGCCGTGGTCGCCAACACCGCATGGCGCCGTCTGCTCCAGATCTGCGAGACGGTCTACTACGAGCCGGTGTGGGAGTTCTACACGACTTTCAAGCACAACTCCACGACCAGATACCATGACAGTACAGCCGTCCAATTCAGGCTGGGCGGTGTTCCCCGGTCCTTGAGTTACCACGAGCTGGCTGAGGCTCTCGACCTCGACCTCGACGACCGTGTGAACTACGTCACCGAGGTTACTGAGCCACCAGAGGTAGACTTCAGGAGGCTGTACACCAGCCTGGCCAGACGCGTCCTTTCAAGTCTGGGAGGACGAAGGCATCTACCCTGCAGATCGAGTACCGACTTCTCCACCACCTGTTGGCGAAGTCTTACACTCCTGCATCTGACAGCGCTGGCGCCATCACAAAGAGGCCCCTATACTTCCTCGATTCGATCCGCCAGCGCCGCCATCCTCTCCACCTGGGTTCGGTGGTGGCCACGACATTCGAGAAGACGGCCACAGAGCTGAAGAGCCTCCACTGCGCCCCCCTCATCACCCGCCTGGTTACCTTCTTCGGCCTCTCACTGCAGGGGTGCACCAAGGAGGGGGAGACCCCCATCTTTGGCAGCGCGACAATTAGGAAGATGCTGCTGTTGCGGGAGAGGAACGGTGTTCAGTGGGTCGAGGGATTTCCGGAGCCTCCTATCCCCGCGGAGCCCGAGGAGGAGGCTGCCGATGAGGTGGACCCCGAGGAGGTGGATGCTGCTGCTGATGCTGCTGATGATCCCCCACCGACTGACTTCCATTTTGGGGGTAGCAGCTCCACTTTCCAGGGCCAGGACTACTTCACCCAGCAGTTCGAGCAGCTGAGGATCCGGAACCAGCTGCTCCTCGACCAGCAGATGCAGTTCCAGCAGCAGTACGCGGCAGATCAGGCCGAGTACCGACACAGGCTGGACACGATCCAGACTCAGCAGGGCGTGACTCTCGCCCATATCGAGCGGGAGAAGCGCTGTTCCCGGCGCATGCAGGAGGTTCAGCAGCACCTGCTTCAGCTGATCCCGGGCGATCCACCTGTCTGGAGGACTCCCTGGGATGACTCCCCTCCACATGACGGTGCGGCTGGCGCTGCTGGTGATGATGCATTCATGGATGACATCGATCTCGACGATCTTGGCGACGAGTAGGCTGTACTCGTTGCCCGTCTCAGTGTGTCTGTTTTGATTTTCTTTTTGGACTTTTGTGTGTTTGCTCCATGTGTGCGGAGCTTGAACTTGGTGTCGTTTGTTTTATTTTTGGTTTTTCCTTTGTGGTTTGATGTAGCCGTCTGGGCTAACACTTATCCCTAACGCCAGTGTGCTAGTGTTTCTGATGTTCGATTTGTGCAGCATTGTCCACTCCCCCGTTCGTTTCTCGCTGACTGGTCCACTTCCAGTCCCCCAGCAGTGTTCTTACCCGGTAACATCGTTCCCCTTATCTTTCCATCTACTCCATTGAGGGCAATGTCGTGCTTAAGTGTGGGGGGATGCTTTGTATCGGTTGGAATATTTATGATGGTGCTTGGAGCCTAGTCCGCTGTCCGAATCTTACGATTTGAGGGCTCCAAGTACTGCTGTTTGATCATATTGGCACTGTGTTTTGATGGATGAATTGATTGGTTTTCGGATTAATGCATGACAACTTGTTTGCGACTAGGACAACCTATGATGAGGACTGAGATGTGCAGTAGAACGATGTAGGGGTTCAGTTTTTCAACTGTTTGCTTGCCAACTGTGACTTGATCTGACTTGATCTGATTACTTGTTCTTGACAGTCATTTATGCATCTAGTTCAGGGTATCAGAATGTGAGATAGAGCATATAGGTAGCCATGTGAGATTTGAGCCTGCTCGTTTCTTTCTTGTGCGATAGATCCCTCTTCCATGATGTGTAGCATTCACGTTGTCACTAGCTGAGATGATGGGGGCATAGGATTAGCCCACGCCCAAAACTGACTGTCCTGATGTGTCATATCCCCTAGTCAGCCCCTTTGAGCCGTGTGTTATCCTTTCTTTTGATCTATAATGAAAACAATCACCCTTGTTGCATCTTTTAGAAGGTTCCACAGAGTGGTTTTTACATATTCTCTGCTGTTTCTGCTAAAGTCTATGTGAGTGTTGGAGGTAGTGCTTAAAAGTTGGGCAGGTGTTTGAAATTTATGCAGAAGTGGTGGCTCTCTTAAGAAATGAAAAGAAAAATAAAAGAAAAACAAAGAAAAATTGAAAGCAAAAGAGAGCCACTACCAAAAATCTGAATAATGCCCAGTAAGCAGTGTTTCTTAGCAGTCTGGCTTTGAAATGCTGATGTTTATGCCTCCTTCGCTCTTGTGCTCGTAAGATATTGAGTAATGCAGGATAGCAGAAAGAAAGAAAATACCGGTTTGTTTGACTGTGATTGTGTGTTTGGAAAATGTGGAACCTTTTGCTATGAATACTTCCACCACCTAAAAGGCCTTTTCCCCATGTCCAAGACCCTAGCCAGTCATTTGAACCTGTGTCTAAGACCTCCTGATTAGTTAGTGGTGACACCCCATATGTGAACTCTAGCATTTAGAGGCTGCCATCATGGTGAAGAGATGATAGGTATTGAGAGAAATAGCATGCGCATCTTTCGCATCAAATTGTCCTGACCCCACTGGTCGAGAGTGAGTGATTCATTCCATTTTCTATATGCTCTTGTACCCCGGTGAGGACCTAGATGCTCGGTCTCTATTCTGATGTCTTGAGTTGGATGCATGAGTTGACTGTTTTGAGTAAGTGGTTGAATCAAGTCTAGGTTGGCCAGTGAACAGAAGGGAGACTCTTTCTTTACTCGATTTGCTGCACTCGAATGTCCTTTGTGGTGGTTGTCCAGGTTGTTATTGAGGTTGTGCATGTATTGATGTTTGAAAACCAGTGCGATTCACGTGTTTTGTGCCTTTGTGACTTGTCCCCAATGTTGGTTGATTGAAATATGTAAGCTTACCTAGTGTCTGACTTGGTTTGCTTGGGGACAAGCAAACGGTTAAGTGTGGGGGAGTTTGATAGACCGTCATTTACACATGTTTTTACCCCCGTTCTTACATCGTTTGAGGTTTTGATTCTCGTGTTTTAGGCCGATTTCACGCTAGGTTGTGCTTGTTTGTGTTATTTCAGGTCCTAGTACGTGAATGAAGGCTTAGGAGCGAGTCTGGGGTCGAGCTTTTTGGGGAGTGCACGGGCAGACCAGGAGGCTGCACGGCCGTGCACTTGAGCCATTTGGCTGTGCACCTCATGTCGAGGCCATGCACGGCCAGACCCTGAAGATTGCACGGCCGTGCGCCTGGCCGTGCAAGGTGGATGAAGGCCGAATAATTGATACGGTGCGTTTTGAGGGTGCACGGCCAGAATGGTGTTGTGCACGGCCGTGCACCTGGCCGTGCAACTCGGGAAAGTCGGTTTTAAAGCCTAATTCGAGCCAAAAGTGAGAGAATCGTATTTTCAGAGCAAAAACAGAGCCCTAGAGAGAGAAAGTGCGAAGAACACATCCTAGAAGCTGTCCTAGAGTTGGATTTCATCGAATCGAGCCTGGAGATTGTCATAGGAGTGGAAATCATCGTCCCGGAGCAGATTATCCTCATCGTTATGAGTATGACTAATCCGATTCTTGTTTTCTCTTCTCTCTCTATGGAGTAGAACCCTTCTCTCACTTGGGTATGAAGAACCCTAGTTCCTTGTGTTAGGGATTTGATTGTAATGACTTGGGATGATATTACTGTTTGATTTTAATCGAATGACGCATGTTTATTGAATTGATTTGAGTCTGATCAGCTTTTCTCAATTTCTGCTGCAAACCTGAGATAGATAGAATCTGATTGGGTTGTTAGAGCCTCTTCATTCGATAGTAGGAGATTGGCTATACGAGAGTTAGCCAGTTTACTGCTTTGTACTGGTGTTCTTGGCGCCAGTAGTGGAGTTCTGTGTTCATAGCCTCAGCTTTCTATCCCGGTGAAGACTAGTCGTCTGCCGGGTAGTTAGACTGAGAGGGCTTGGTCAGCTTAAGAGATTCTAAGCTACTGTCGGATCTTCCGCAGTCTAATCAACAGTAAATCAACCCAGGGAATTGCAATTGAACCTAACTAAGGGGCTAGGGGGACTCAATCCCGAGTGACTCTTGCCTGCTTTAGAAACCCGAACAATTTACTGCTTTCTTGTTGCTTTTACTTTTCACAACAATCACTCGACTTAGTTTGCTAGATAATAGAGAATCACGGAGTAAGCAGTAGATCTAGACCCCGGGTTGATAATTAAACTTGCCTATACTGCAGTCCCTTTCATTGGTTACACTTGGCCATTGTTAGGTGTTGTGTTTTAGCGTGTCAATCATCATCACATATACCAAAGTCAGCAATACACGTTCAATCTACTAAATTACACACATAAAGGAACTCACCCTTGTTGAAATTCTGGTCCTTGGCAAAAGCTCGACCAAATCTTCACGTAACAAGGAAAGAACCCCGCCACCAAGACTAACCAATATGTCACTGTTATACAATACCAAGTTCAAACAACACAACATTAGAATAAGGCAAACCAAAAACATCCTACAAATATGATCCAATCTTACTTGTAATGATTTCGGGAGGTACCTTTCGGGAAGCTTACTACTAAAAGCAAATTGAATCATCTTTACTGCCTCCAGAGTCAATGGTGTCTGAACAACAAAGGGAGGAGCACGGTACAAAGGTTATCCTTTCTTAGCTCTGGGATTTGCCCGTTCGAATGGAGAGACCACATACAAACTAGGCTTCAATTTAGACACATTACGTAGTCCACCTCCCTTTCGCCCCTTTCTTGTTCAAAAACATAAAACAAAACCAGTTCATTAGTAACCACACCATAAGAACCAATAATTAGAAAACTTAATCAAGTGAAATACCTTCACAGTCTTGGAACAACCATCATTAGCAGCAACACTTTCATCACTCAACAATATGAATTTCTCAACTTTAGACGCTTTAGGCTGCTTGCAATGAGACTTTTTCACAACTTTCACAGAAGGAGATTCAGAACATCTGTCATCTCCAATTTCCCCCTCAGCTTCTCCCGAATTCTCAACTTTGGCAGTCTTGACACATTCGGAGGTAGGAGAAATGGGTTCCCTTGGTTTTTCAACCTCACCCTTCTGATCGTTCTTTTTCAACTCAGCTGCAGAAGCTTTCACGTTATCAGCCGCATCCTTCTGATCGTTCTTTTTCAACTCAGTAGGCTGCTCCCTTGACAACGGATCACCTACAGTTGCTTTCACTGCCTCTATAAGGGACTTCACTGTAGTACCAATTTCGTCTCTAACAGCCCGAAATTCGTTCTCCATTTTCACAACCCGACTCATTAGCTCATTATCTCTAGAAGCAGCATCACCCATTGCCACTCTAAATTCTTGACCAAAGTTTTCAATTCTACCCCCATGGTACTAAACCGAGCATCAATACGCTCACAGAGAAGCAGCTCATCCCCGTCGGGTTTGTGCCGTTTCCCGTCTCTTTTTCCCCGTTTCCTTGGAGGTGATTTCAAACCGGCATCCTCAGCTGATCTTTTCCCCGAACTGCTGGAAACCTATAAATTAATTAAAAAGGGAACCAAATGTACCATTAGCATGCTCCAACTTGTCAAAAGAATCAAATATACTATCAATCTTACCACTTTTGTTAACAATAACTCCACGTCTCCGCTCCCCCAACTCATCAAATCCAAACTCCCATCAATGGTTTGGAAAATACCATTTGCATGCTCCAAGAATATTAACTACAAAAAAATACTATAATCAACATGATGATTAATCATTACAAATATGTAGAAAGTAAGGATTAGCAATTATTTACCTCCAAAAACAGCAAGCAACCCGGTATATACTCTCTCCTATAAGCATTATGGTCGCAGATGCATTTGACCAATTCATTGAAGCAAAAGGATGCCCAATTCTTCTTCGGAATGTCTGCAACATCGGTGACAGCGTATACCGAAGACAAGGAAATGTCATCTCTTCTAGTTGGTACTAATAGCACCCCCATTACGTACACAATAAACGTTTGAAGAAATAGATCACCGCTATCTTTCATCTTCGACAACGCCTTCTGCATTAAGCTTGTGGAAATCGCCTGTCGACCACAATCACGTGTCGAAAACACTCTAAATGGTTCCAGGTCCTCCGATCTTCCTCCCACTTCTTCACCATTCAAGATGATATCAGTACCTCCCTCAGGCACTCCCATAATTCGCTCGAAATCTATGGCCGAAATATGCACTTCCAACCCATACGCCTTAATTGTGCTTTCTTCCAGATTAAAGCTCTTCAAAAGTTTCTCCAACAACTCACGTTGTAGCATTCTTCCTTTGACTTCAAGAATACGACCAAAGCCTTATCTCTTAATGGCCTCTGATTGACAAGCCTCTAAATTTGAGACTAGTGAGAAAAATTTCCTAGGAGAACATCGCGTGCTGAAAATTTGATGCCTCTTCGTCTTCATTATAGAACAATTTTAGCAAACTGCAAAATTAAAACAACAGAAAAATTATAAGCATGCCTTGAAACACGAATTATAAGCATGCCGAAGAGTACAAACAAAATACAAGTTCTAACTACCAGAAGAACTGAAAACCCCCTACATCAACACCCGAGTACACTAATTAACCATGAAATCCGCCATTGGCATATATAAATTTCACCCAAAACACCCCGCTTTCATTACATTTCACCCAAAATGCAAATTCTCACGGCCGTGACATGACCCATGACAAGCAAAGAGTAGTTTTCATATCTCCAGACAATCTCACGGCTTTGGCTTCATAAATCACGGCCGTTAAAATAAGCCGTGAAACTCAAAACACCCAGATTTCACTAAACAATCTCACGTCTAATTCTGGAAATTTCACAGCCGTAACATCTTCTCATGAGATAAGCAAAACAGAAGAAAAGGTTTAATCATCTATTCACAGAAGAAAAGGTTTTCTCTTTGCAGTCTCAAACTTGTTATCAAGGTCATCGATCTCCGAAACTAGAGGGTGTGATCTAGCAGGCAAACTGTTGGAGCAAGCATGGAAAGAAGCAGGCTGCCATTTTTCCTTGTTTTCTTGATGTGGGGAAGTTGTATGAAGTTTGGAAGAGATGATTTGTACAGAGATTTCTGACATGGTTGTTTAGATCCAAATCATTCACAACATTTTCTCATCTCATTCATCCATTCATTGTTTTATAAATGCAAAGAGAATGAGATTCCTCATGTGTCTCCTTTGCCATTTGCCATATATAATGAATCAGATGCAAAAGCAAACACAACAAAGAAAATGTTATTTTCAGAAGACTATGCTGAAACCAGAACCACCATATCCAGGATTCTACAGGACACTCAGGAAGTCGGTCCCAGCGTGTGTTCGAATCGTGATCGGCCTAGTTTGATAATTGATCTACAGACATAAACAAAAACCAGTTGCTGTTTAAGTTTATTGCTAGTTTCTAAGCTGGGAAAAAACATAACCAAGTGGCAAGGTAGAGATGAACTAGCAGAGCAGATACTCGGCATTGTTGACTTAGTTTGGCAACTAGTGACCAGTTACTTGGCTTGGAGCCTGATTGAGAGAAATGAATGACAACAAGCACTCCAACACCTAAAAAACAGAAGATAAGCAAAACAAAAAAAAATGTCACGGAAGATCAGCGAAATTGATAGCCCTAAGACCACTGAGTCGTTTGCTTAGGTTAGTTCCCCTGATAAACTCGAAACAGTATCTGTCTAGGGATGTATAAAATTCATTCCCGGCCTTGAGGCCTGATATGAGAAACTTAAAGAAGCAAAATTGACTATGAATTAACTCTATAAACAGCAAAAACCCTGAAAATAACTCGAACTCTAGTGGGATGTGGGAGATAAAAATTGACTATTAAGTAAACTCTACAAACCCATTCCTTACATCCCTAAAACCCAATCAAGACCAAAGAACTAAAGAAGCAAGCAGACCAGCTACCGTCTATCCAGAAATCCGATCCAACCATACAAGTCCAGGAGATCAGCAGTTCCAGTGGTAGAAATTCGATCCAAAGAAAGGAAGTACCAATGACTGATACCAAGGCAAGGAAGTTAAAGACGAGAAAACAACTCTGCATCACAATCGCAAACCATCAGATGCAAAATTCAACCAAGTATTTCTAATGATGATTGTTCACTACCCAGCAAGGCAACCACAACCATGCACAACTCTCCCTTCAAGCTTCAATGTGTAAATCGACTCACAATGTGGAAATCTATGGCTGTATGGTTAATGGAGGAGCAACCAACAACCACATTACACCACGTTGCTTTGACAAAGACCTCTCTCCATCTATAGCCCTATCAGCAAATTTAGCTACCATAATGCTAAACCATCAGCTACCAGATATCTCATATCAGCTGTTGAGTAAAAACAAATGAAACAGATCTTAATGCTTCACTTTGAACCACTCAGCCATCTATCCTACACAGGGCTAGCATCACAGAAACTGAGTGACAATAGAGTAAATTCATAACAACTTGTTGGTGGCTGATTGAACAATCAACACAATTCCAACACATCCAATCAATCATAATGAGAAAACATAATGATCGATATCCCTGAGTGATTCATATAAAAACATGAGATAATTATCAAGCTAAACACAAGAAGATACTACAAGGACATCAACCTGGTAAAAGGACATGACCAATTAAACTCATAAACCTAAATCTGAGCATATTGATAAGCAATATATTATTTTCTCCATCATCGGCTACATGCATAGACTCATTCTCATGATCAATGACAACAGCAAGAAAGTCAAGTTCATATCAACTCGTTTGACAGTAGCAGCAGCCTCTTGCTCTGTCTTGCCTTTCATTAATAGCCACTTAAGTTTGGCCAATACCCACTCCTATCTCATCGTCTTCAGTATGCTATACAACTTAATCCAGATGACTAAACTGATTCTTCGCCTACAGCAGACAACTAAACTGATTCTTCTTCAGCTCGTCAAGTTCCTAAACAACCAATATAGTTCAATCTGGTAAAACGAGCATGGAATTTCAATCCCCCTACCGAAATTTGTAAATCTAGAACATCCCAATATAATCCCTAAACGGATAGCCATACTAACCGGAAAATTGAATAAAATTGTAGAACTGTAGGCATACTAACCGGAAAAAGTTGCGGTGGAGGAGGTAGGTCAGCGGTCTTCGTTTGCTATCGATGGGAAGAGGGGGTTCTGTGCAGGGTCTTCGTTTGCTATCGATGGGAAGAGGGGGTTCTGTGCAGGGTCTTCGTTTGCTATCGATGGGAAGAGGGTCTTCGTTTGGAATCGACGAAGAGATGCTCGCTCTCGTCGTCCCCTGCTCGCCGCCTTCACTATCGTTGTCGGAATCCGGCTCGCTAGCTGCGTGGAGAGGATCGAAGGAAGAGTGGTTTCGGCGGTGAGAAGAGGTGAGAAGAAGGTTGCGTGGTGAATTGAATTCGTAAAAACATTTCAGACAACCGGTTGTACCGGTTGTCCACCCACAAATAAAATAACATATTAATAATTTAAATAAAATCTATGGTTGATATAGTTTGAACATAATCTAATGGCTGTAAATGTTTTATAGCACCAATACTATAAAGCACACTAAAGTGCCTCTTGGCCCATATATTATTATTATTCGTCAATAGAAGAAGTTATTAAAAATGAAGGAAGTCTTATTGTTTTCCCGGAGGGTTTCCGAACAATTGTGCTTTCCTTCGCCGTCGACTAAAGATCGAGAACTGTCGGGCTATGTCATCGTTCTGCCATGTGTAATCAAAATCTTTTGTCTCGTTGTCATGGTGAGACTGTTACACCTTGAATCTGTACCGGCACATTCCTTGATCAGTGATAACCGATTAAAGCTTCTCACCATCGATTTGTACCATGCCTTCTGAACTTTCAATCCCTTGACGGTTACCTTCATCAGGTCGGAGCAGAAATTGGAACAGATTCGCCTAAAAGCTGACCGTTAAATATGTGACTTGACAATTTAAAAATAATCAAATAAATAAATTTAATTTTTAAAATCTTCCATCTCATTTTTAAATATTAACATTTAGAACAGAGGAGAGTCCCGAGAATTCTACTGTGCCGTATTAATTGTTGTTAAGAGAGCACGCTCTAGTGGATTCCAAAATTTGTTGGTCCAATTCGGTGGTTGGGGTTTTCACATTTGGTCTTGGAATGGTATTGACTTGGCATGTCTCTTTTTTTCCTGTATTGGGCATTCATTTACGGATTTGAATGGAAGCCACCAAATCATATATATTTGAGGATAGGGTTTGTGTGGAATGGTATACTTTGTGCTCTTTTGTTTTTGTTTTTGTTTTTGTTGTCGTGCGGCTGAGTTTGTGCTAGTTTCGTGTATTGTGGTACTAGTAAGATAGTTTGCAATGGTATTAGTGAGATTTGTATGCATTGGTAGCATATTGATGGTGTCAATGATATTATTTTATCTTTTCGTCATATTGTGTGAAATGGTATTGGTTTATCCTTAGTATCTGTAATGGTATTGTTTCACCTTTTGGTCATATTGTGTGCAACAATATTGGTTTATTCTTAGTATCTTGCAATGGTATTGTTTCATCTCTTGGTCTTATTGTGTATAATGGAGGTGTTCTTGGCATGTTAGTATCTTGCAATGTTATTGGTTTATCCTTTGTATAAGGGTATTGATTTACTGTTAGTATCTTGCAATGGTATTTGGTCCATCCATTGTATAATGACCTTGCTCGTAAGAGTAATGTTTTATTGTTACCATATATGTCGGTTGTAGGTATGGCAAGGACCAAGAACCCCTGTTCTGGAGGCTCGAGAAGAATGAAGCATGTGAACTATATCACTCGCCAGGTGGAAGTATAAGGTGGTGAATTCTCACTCGTTGCTCATGTCATTGTGAAGAAGTCTACAAGGATATCTAAACTTTCCTTAATTATCTATGGGAATTGGGATGATGCATTTCTGCGAACCCCCTCCAATGTGCGAAGTACATGTAGAACTTGTCAAATGCTTCATTATTATCAAATCTCATATGTTTCCATGTCAATTTGCGGTCCGCTACCACTTTACACACTTGATATGTAAATGGTAGAGCAAACCACAAAATCAACATCACTACCATTTAACTGTTTTCGCTAATAACAATACCAAAGAACACCCAACACAATATTTGTGCCAACATAGTTGATGTTTCCGATAACAAACTAATATAGAAACACAAATACCCAAAAAATGGATCCATAAGCAAATTTTCAATATAGTCAGTCCCCACGAAAGCACATAGTGAAATCATTACCAATCCAACCATACACATCCCTATGTGTCGCCATAAAGCAAAGTTAGTATCATTCCAACCAAACACACATAACACCAATACCAATCCAATTCAATTAATCAATACCACTCCATTCAATACAACTAGAAGACCAAAATCGATTTCAATCAATACCAATCTAACCAAACACCCTAAATACCAATACGAATCCAACAATAAAAATCAATACGTGCCGCTATAATGCAAAGTTTATGTTCAACCAAACATATATATTACAAATACCAATCCGATCAATACCATCCATTCAATACAAACAGAAGACCAATACTGATTTCAATCAATACCAATATAACCAAACAACCTGTATATCAATACTAATCCTATCAAGACCCGCAATATGCACACACGTTCATCACAATTGTTCACTTCGAGGTCGTCGTTCAATCTTTTTTCGCCAGAGATATCTACGCTTTTCGAAGTTGGGGAGAGGAACCAAAACCAACGTTAGATTTGACGCTTACGACAACGCATGCAATCATGTAAATTTCACAAGAATATATATTGTTTTCGATGTCCATCTGCATGGCGATTTCACCGTCCCCTCCTCCTAAGGACTCGTCAATTCCTTCGTAGAACCCATCCATCGCCGGACTTCTTTACTCTACCACTTCTCGCAACAGTACAAGGTCGATGAGAGACATTTTTGCTCGTCACCAGTGTTAAGCATTCCAACCTCTTTGCTCTCCTTCAATCATGGCCTGTCAAAATCCTACGGGGATAAATAGCCTTATAATTACTTTCCCTAATTATCTATTTCTGTTAGAAATCGAATAAGAAAATTAGGGTTACCGAATCTGGCTGAGTCGCGGACTAGGTCGCTCTCTTTAAGACGTTCGCGGCACTGCCTCGTAATGCGCACAGCAGACTATCAGCCGGTCGCCTCCAGGATAAAACAGCCATTCTAATTTTGATGCTCATCGGTTTTGTGCAAAAACCGGAGCTCTATGAGTTCACTCTCTCTCGTGTTTCTGCTCTTCTGAGGTGTGTTTAGAGGGTCTGGGCATCTCCTATTTATAGGAGCAGAAAACCCAGAATATTCCCTCTTTCTTTGGGAATAAGTCATATTTTAATTAGGGAGATAATTACTCCCATAATTAAAATATAATCTATTAAGATATTTATTCCGAATTATCTCCATAATATTCCTTTTATTAATTATCTATCTTATTTATGTATTATGGAAAAATACTGGATAATTAATTAAGAATTTCATTTATAGCTTTTCAAAGCTATTCATCCCAACAATCCCCACTTGAATAGTTTTGAAACTATCTTGAGCATCAACAGTTCCATAAGATCGGGCATAAGCTAAGGTATCGCCAAGATTTGAACCTTAACGTAGTGGTTACACTTCCGATTTCATAAGGGTGACTCGTAGTCTTGAACCCTATCTCAGACAATGTAGCACACCGGATTTTTTCATTGAGTGATATTCTCTCATAGGCCGTGCGTTTATGGCCATGCACGTTATCCCGGTTTAGTGAACGCTCTAGCAACTTTGTGCCTCCAAAGTTCCATAGGGAGCGGCCCCACTCCCACATTCACATAGGTGAGTCTATCAGAAGTACCCCCAAAGTAAAGTACTTCACTCCACATAGAGTATAGATCTCATTAAGAATTTAACTCAACCTCCAAGGCTTTGGGATTCATGCTTCACTATGCATGAACTTTTCTCAATATTACTCATGACTTGTTATTACCCATTGAACCCATTTCTTGGGATCTCCAGTCTATTGGGTCGGGTTACCATCACTTGTAGTCCGTGGTTCGGTAGGCATAAGTCCCATACCGTATTTTGGACTTTCTCTCTAGATAATCCTTTCGTCAAAGGATCAACTAGATTCTGTTAGGACCTTACAGGATCCACCCTCATTGCTCCTATCGTTAGGAGTTCTCTTACAGTACTGTGCTTACGAAGAATTTGTCGTCTCTTTTCGTTCTAGAACCGGTTTCCTTCTTTTGCAATAGCTGCGGTGCTATAACAATTAATCAACTAACGGAGGGATCGGTCTTTCCCATAAGGGAATCTCTAGTAGTGACCCTCTCAATCAACTTTCCTCTTTACTAGCCATTGCTAGTTCTATCATTTCTGATTTCTTAGTTGATTGAGCCAGGATCGTTTACTTCTTAGACTTCCAAGACATAGCTTCTCTATCGATGTTTAAAACACAACCTCTTGTTGTCCTGGAGTCCTCTATAGGGTATTCTAATCCGCATCACTATACCCTACCAATACACCAAAACCTTTGATAACAAATACCAAGGTTTTTATGTTCTTTTAAGGTGTCTCATGACCCCTTTCAATAGCATTTCAATGCTTCATACTAGGACAAACAGTAAGCCTGCCAAGTACCCCCACTATGTCGGGTCTCATGTTTATCAGCTGCCTCTCGCAGACTTTCGATGCTAGTATGTTCTTACTTTCTTACACCGTCTTCGGTGCTCTTAAAAATTATACTAGCACCATCAAACATTTATGCAGGTGTAGAACTCGTATTTCCTCTAGATCTAACTTTGTAGTTAAACTGATCTAGATGAAATCTCTTTCATTGTCCTAGTAATCTGGATCTCCGAGCATAACACTTGCTTCATCCAGATCTTTTTACCTTCATAATTCTCAAACAACATGGTTTTTCATAATATTGACATCACGAGTCTTTGTACCAAAGATCGAAGTGTCATTCATAATGCAAGTGTCATTCTCAAATTTGTACTAAATGCACTTGTCACTTTCATTTTAAAACCATGAGAGAGAACTCGATTGTTCATGCCACTGTTTGTGAGTCTATTTCAAATCCTACAATGATTTGTCTATAGACTCCACAAGCATGTTCAGGAATAACAACCCTATAGGTTATCCCATGAAGATTTCTCATTTCTCTATCTAAATCGCCATTCACAAAAATAGGTTTAACATCCATATGATGCACAGCAAGAGCAATCATATCATACATGGATGTTACTATACATATTAGTGAGTAGATATCAAAGAAATCTACAATTTTTCCTCTTCGCTTAAATCTTTAGCTATTAAGCGATCCATATACTCATAAACTAAACCATCAGGTTTCAGTTTTTCTTTTAAGAATCCATTTATTACCCATGACTTCATTGCCAAGAGGTAATTCTCAAAGATGCCAAATCTTGTTCGATTCTATCGATATATTACCCAAGGCTTTTCAACCAAGAGGTAACTCTACAAGATTTTAAGTCTTATTAGACTCCAATAATTCCATTTCGTTAATAATGGATTCTCCCACAAATCTGCATCTTTATGAAAGTTAAAACTTCTTGTAGAGTTGTATGATTCTTTACAGGGTGTAAATAGCAAACTCATAACCAAAAACCTTAAGAGATTTCAGGTTCATTTGCTTCTTCTGAGTTTAAACTCATATTTATTACCCCCACTAGTTCCATTATTTCTACTAGTAGGCAGGACACTACCGCCACTATTTCTTGATTCAAAATGGAAATTTATTGACATCAATGGATTTCACAACAACATGAGTATTTCGTTTCATAGAAACCATGTGTTTTTATTGTTGACAACATAAAACACACTCATATGCTCTTCTAGTTATCATGCTACACTGATTCTCTAACTCTACCACATGCATGCCACATATCAAATAATCAGTGCAATCATAATGAAATTAGGCATTTCAAACCATTTCAAATACCTAGTCAGACAATCAGAGCACTCTAAAGAGCAATAAATTATTTATTGTCTTTTCCATCAAGTTTACCCACATAAATCAGATATATTTATTCTGATTCTCTAATCACATATTTATGGGTCATTTAGCTTGGATATACAAAATTCATATTTTCTCAAGCTTCCAATAATATGGGAATGGGATATAAGATAGTCTAATTCTCCACACCGACAAGCTTGGAAAAATTTATCTTATCTACTTAACCATTCCTTACATCTAGGATAGTCAATGACTTTCTAGAGGCAGGGTTCTCTTCCACTTTTCCAGAACCATCAACAATAGTGGTGAGGGCCTTGCCCAACAACACTTTCTCCTTCAATACGCGTCAATGTATGATTGAGCTTAGCTCGTTTATCACACACATATCTTGAAGCGGTCCTATCCAACAACCATTCTTCAGAGTTACCATTAAGGCTAACCTCTGTCATCACCTCAGTGAATATTATTACCAAATCCTCTTCTTTAGTCAAGTTAACACTAGGTTAAACTTGTTCTTACACTTTCGTGTCTTATGACCTAGTTTCTCACAAATTTAACAGAGAAACATAACGTCATTCTTAGAGGATTGGGTGACAATCTTATGGTTACCACAAAGGGTACCATTCTATTTGGTATGGATCTGGTTCGGCTTGTTGCTCTCATTCTTGAAACTTTAATGTTTCAGAGCAGCCTAAGTGGTTCGTGTAGTACTAATAATAGTACTTCTTACAATATCGTTATTATGGGCAATAAACCCATTCTATTCCCATATATTCTTCAATTCACACATTTAGACAAAATCATGTATTCTTTCCATAGCATGTATTCAATTTATGCTCTAATCATCAAGAAACTACATCTCAATGTCAAAATAATCATGCATCAGTTCTATCTTTCTTTTTAGCATTCACTATGTTTCTCAATTCCATGCATAGTATCATATGACATAACTTCTAGTTTGTCATAAGGTTTAAGTTCTTACCTTTTCTCTGAAACATCCCTTTTGATTTTGTCGCGAATAACTAGCTTGTAGCTTAGCTTCCAAATTGGTGCCTCCTTTTGTCCTTTATAGAAAGCTCCAACATATACGAATTTCTTTCGAATCCTATCTCCCTTCACTCCGAAACCACAATTTGAATGAAGGCTTCATCAGAAGCAAAGAACGGCTCCAGGTGGAACTTGGACCGGGGCTCTCTTTACTTGGCTCGAAGCAAAATAATACGGCCCATCTGACTGCTGGCTCCAAAGCTATCTTTGTGCTATGAGTCGTATTTAGGCCCAGGCATTTTCTTCAGCGTAAACCCAAGGCAGTTGTCTTTGGACTCCAGCCCGGCCCAGTTTGACAGGCACAGTACAGTAGCTGCGAAGCTGTTCTAGGACTTCCTTATCAGCAAACTTCTCCCATCTGGACGCCACCGCCGTATCTTTTTATTCTATTATCGCCGAACCCACCAATGAACCGACAATTAGTCGATTCAATAAAATAGGTTAGGCTGCTCCTGCAGTTGAATGGAAACAACAAAGCCTCCTCCCGACAATTATCAGTGCATGGAACTTTTTCTATTATTATAATCTCAAGCAATGTTCATCAATCATCATAATGATTACGTATCCCTTCTTGTCGAGAAACACGACATCGATGTTCCCGCATGATTGCTGGGCAATATTGCCTTGTGACTAATCAAACCTGCAAATTCAAGCAATGGCATTCACCAAGAAGGGTTTACGAGAATGATACCGATATTCCCTAATTACGGAGCGGAATTAATTCTTGCACGAGGGCGCGCCAATTGGGGGTCAATCGACTGGCTGTCTTTTCCAGCTTCTCCCGGTGCGAGTAATAGCTTGAACAGATGACGGACGAACGTGCACATGACGGTTCTCGTCTGAGGTATCCGGTAGCTGATCCCGTTCGTTAAGATATGAATTTTCCAGGTCCGGTAAAATTAATGGCCAAGGTGTCCGCTTCCGCGAATAAGAAGTCCGGCGGTGCCAGATTCGATAATCAATCTATTCTATACACATAACAGCAACCACACGTCTTAAAATGGTTAGAAATCGAACAAGAAAATTAGGGTTACCGAATCTGGCTGAGTCGTGGACTAGGTCGCTCTCTTTAAGACGTTCGCGGCACTGCCTCGTAATGCGCACAACAGACTATCAGTCGGTCGCCTCCAGGATAAAACAGCCATTCTAATTTTGATGCTCATCGGTTTTGTACGAAAAACCGGAGCTCTATGAATTCACTCTCTCTCTCGTGTTTATGCTCTTCTGAGGTGTGTTTAGAGGGTCTGGGCGTCTCTTATTTATAGGAGCAGAAAACCCAGAATATTCCCTCTTTCTTTGGGAATAAGTCATATTTTAATTAGGGAGATAATTTCATTTCTATCCCTAGTAGCCACAGTTTCTAGTAATCACTGTAACCTCTTCCCTTTCCTTTTCGTACCCTTCTATTATTGCCGATTAACAAACGTATACGAACATACCCTTCTAATATTAACACGTAACAACTGTACCATTCCATCCAATTTTTTCTGTTAAAGGATCGTTTAATAAGCTGTAAAATTACTTTATTACCCCTCATTAACATCTAATTTTGAATTAACTAAATTTTATACCTGAACTTATTTAATTAATAAGCAAAACTTATAGACTACGGACCCCTCATTAACGTCCCCAGCAAGCAAGAGCTGCCTGATCAGATTCCTCTGGTGATTGTGGTGGCTCTTATCCATCTTCATCGCCGCGCATTACCCATCAGCCCCGCCACCACCGATGACTTCCCCGCTGGTTGTCTCCATCCTGCCGTTTCCGCCTCCTAACTCTCAAACGGATCATCAATGACGCTGATGAATCCATCAACCCTCCACGTGTCTATTCCAGACATCAGCGACCCAGTAGCCCCCCTCCCCACCGCTTCCCATTTGGAAGCTTAAGTCCCCGATGTTGCTGATCCCTCTGTCGCCGTTGTAGTTCATCCCGAGGTGATGCTGATGATGATGTTCCCCTCCTCCAAGTAATTCGGATGAGAAGCCGCCGTGGTGGTGGTGGAGGGTCCCATGAATGGCAGAGGTGGCCCCCCGCCGTCGCCCACAAAACCTTACCCGAACATGTCACTGCCACCAGCGGCGGATCCAGTACATAGTAGAGTACTGGGCCGCACATTAATAGTATTAGGCACCATAAACAAAAATATATAATAATTATAGTTTTCATTATAATACCAATAGTATAAGGTCTTTTTATTTAGTGAATCCATCAATAGTGGAATCTCTATCAAAGAAAATAGCTAAGCAATCAACGAGAAATTTATCGCTCATTTCGTTGCGCAAATCATTTTTCACATGTTCCATTGTTGAAAATATTTTCTCCGTGGTAGTCGTTGAAATTGGCAAGGTCAATATTAGACGAATCAACCGAAAAATTAATTTCTAATGTGTGTCCATTTCGAGTTCGTTCGTCTCCTCGTTCTTGTTTTGTTTTGGGGGGATTGGAGAAGTTTTTTGAGTTTTGCAGAGAAGGTTGAGTTTTAGTTAAGAGAGGGTGTTTTAATTTCAATGAAACTTTATACTTTTACACTTTTAAATTTTACACTTTTAGATTTTAATGTTTATTTTTTCAAATAAAAAACATAGGACCTAGAGTACAAGTAGTGGTTTGAATATGCTCATGTGGACCATTTTTCTAGTTACACAAAATATCATATTATCAAATAACATTGAACCAACATTTAAATAACACTGGACCGAATATATAAAATCAAAAATTTTATAAGTACTATACTACCTCTGGATCCAGAAGATGACTGGGTCGTGGCCCGGATTGGCCCAGCCCATATCCACCGCTGGATAGAAGGGTACAATCTTTAAGTTTTTTTAATATTAGAAGGTATGATCGTGCAAAAATTTAATAAAGGGGTACATTTGTTAATTGCCAATACTAGAGGGGTACAAAATGCTATTAACCCAATGCTTAGCATGGTAATTACTAAATTGAATAAATCTAAATTTTAATCATGAAATATAATATCATAACCAAACCATCCAAACTAATACAACAACAAAATTAACCAAACTAAAGTTTAATCAGTTTGGTTAATTGGTTAACCAACATAACATCACACTTTCATTAAGTGAGAAAATTTTCCGGTTGATGCATCAACTAGCAATTTATATAATGAATAACAAATAATAATCAACCAATAATTATAGTTAACCCGGAAGATGAATATAGTTAACTAATACAATTATCTTACATTTGACTCTTGAGTGATTATGCAAAGTATTAAGTATGTGTATATAATATAGGGTAAATAGAATATATTAGCCACAACTATTAAGAATCGGGAAATTGTAAGTACAACTATCGAAATACAAATTATTAGCCATCACTATAATTGCAGGTGAAGATATGGATAACAGTCCGTTAACGTCGTTAATTGTATAACAAAGACAACCACGTCAACATCCATATTGGCGTCCACATAAGCAAATCATTAAATATTTAATTTTTTATTTTATTATTAAAAGAAAAAAAGAAAAATTAAAAAATATACCCTACTCCAATTCATGCGCTTCCCTCTCTTCTCTTCTCTTTTCTTCTTCTTCCTCTAGATAACAACCGAGCTCCTTCTCAACCCCACTTCTTCATCGTTGGTGCTCGGAATAGACTCCATCGCCTGACCTCCTTTCCACCCGCCGCCGTGACACTGTGCATAACGTCTACCATATATATATATATATATATATATATATATATAATATTATATAGTGCCTTCTACGGTACCCGGGTGAAATCCGGGGTACCGCATACCTTGAGTATGAAAACGCTATCTAGACCTCAAATTAACAGAATTTTTGGGCATGATACTATACCCTAACCCTTAATGAGTGACCCTAGGTCCTAATTATCTAAATCATAAACTATTAATCCTAAGATGGTGCGTTGATTTTTCCCCTATATTTGGACGAATCATAACCGTCGATTATTGTTTCTAATTAAATTGATCTTGGGGTATAAGATTTAGAGAATTAAGACATAGATTTTGATCTTTAAGGGTTCGAGTATAGTATCATGTCCGAAAGATCAGTCAATTCAAGTTCTGGATAGCGTTTTCTTACACAAGGTATGCGGTACCCCGGATTTCACCCTGGGTACCGTAGAACTCCCCATATATATATATATATATATATATTAGATATATGGTAATTACTTAATTGGTTAATTTGGTTTGATCGGTTAGGAGTGTCTGAAACCAAATCAAACCACCTAAACCAAAAAAGCTAATTTTTTTAACCAAATCAAACTAATTATCCAAAGTAACCAAACAAAATTATCCAAATACTAACGGTTAAAATGATTTACCATGGTAACCACTCTGTTGAACACCCCGAATTGGACGGGCTTTGGCCCTCATTCGAGATGGCCTAACTAAATCAAATTAGCAGTCAAGAAACTCATCTATATTCTACATTTCACATCCAGTGACGTAAATCCCCAATCCAATCCGTTTCCCCCACGTGTAAGCCACCACTGGCTGCGCTGCCTCCCGTTTGGATTGCACACGCCGCCATTATGCTTCTCATCTTGTTACACTTGCGGTGATGGCAGCAAAATCCCCTGCTCTAGCATTTTCAACCACGAGAGAGTGGGAAAAGCTTTTTTCTGGATTGCAATTGTATCTGGGTTCCGGTGAAGAACGAGAAGGATCGGGAATCGATCCATCAAACTTTTCAAGAAACCTGGGGATAAAGAAACACTTGATGATGTCCTTAAAAAGTGCATTATTTGGATCAACCTTGACGTGGCGTGCTTGCTTCTGGATGCGCGTCCTTCTGTAGTTTTTTATCTCGTTATCTATCCTTCATGAAAAATACTATGATATCTTCAACCACCTAATGTTTCACCACCCAAACATTCTAGATCAATAATGCATAAACTTAAATGATTATGGATTCTGATGGTTGGTCTTTGGTTAAATATGATCAATTATCTGTTTCCCCATTTTTAATGGAGGTCTAGAATCAAGAGTTGTTCTTGTTGGGTAAGGCTCGCGCGCTTCGCTTCCGGGTTAAGGTAACTAAGCCACCTTAATCTCTAGTTCTTCCCAATTCTTCTCAACCTTGTTTCAATTCAACTTTACTTAATCAATAGCAAGAGTAATTATATGTTAAATTATTTTATGTTACCACTCTCTAGCGCGTTTAGCTCGGGAAACGTTCCACAACCAAACCCAGGAAAAAAAAAGAAATAGCTCAAAGGCTAGTAGCAGAATAAAGCAACGATAAGAAAATGAAAAAAAAAACGGGATGAGATGATTAATAGAGGGTTCTCCTCTCTTTTATAGATGAAGAAGAGACCATGGGAATTAAGTCCCATCTACTCAGTTAACCACTAGAATCATGGGTCTTCTCCCTTTCCATTTAAGAGATCAATTGATCACCACCAATATCACGGGCACATGTTTTGTGGGACCAAACAATTCTCCCCTTGACTTGCTCTGACTATCACAATAAAATTCCAACTAAAGTCAAAGTATAAACCTTAGATGGGTGCAATATAGGGCAAGTATGTTTAAATATCGACCCGGGCCGGTCCATGTAACGCTACTTCGACTGTTTGAAACAATATCTAGCGGATTGTTTTTGGTGAAAAACAAAGGTCTAAAACTAAATTAGGGGGTCATAAACCGCAGGGAAGTCTAACAAGCAGCCGAAGCTACCCTCTTAGCCTCTAGGTTGAGGAATGGGATACGATCCAAGACACTAATGTGATCCTCTCAACTTAACAACTAAGGAATGGTTAGACTTCACCCTCGAAATGGAGTTCAGACGACCACCCACAACCAAACCCTAAGTGCTAATGGGAATTAGGAGGTTTGCCCTTTAACTAACCTAGAATAGGAGGCATTGAATGCCCAAGGAAACCCATCTACAAATGAGCCTCTTAGGTTAAGGAGGATTCTCTCTAAACTAGTTTAGGAGGCATTGAATGCCAAAGGAAACCGAGCCTCTTGGGTAAAGGAGGTTTCCTCTCTAAACTAGCCTAAAAGGCATGAAATGCCCAAGAACACCCATCTCAAATTGAGCCTCTTAACCTAAGGAGGTTACCTCTCTAAACTAGCCTAGGAGGCATGAAATGCCCAAGAACCACCAATGAGCCTCCTAACCTAAGGATGTCTCCTCTCTAAGCTAGGTTAGAATGACAATTAGATTGATAGGCTTTCACACAACACAATCATTTTTGAAGAATACCTCCACATTCACATTAAAACACAACCACACACAAATCATTCAATTTATACAAGCATTCACATAATTTTAGCTAGGGTTTTATAAACACCCAAGTGAAAGAAGGGACTACTCCATGCTAGGAGAAGGGAAAACACAAGAGAGGGAAAGAGAAACCATCAAGAAGATGCAATACTTGCTCGTTGTGCTGAAGAAATCCTCATTTGGGGAAGAAATTCCCAAAACCTTGCTTGGAGAAGAAACACTAGCTTTTCTTCTTCTTTGGTTCGTCACGTTCTCACTCTAAAATCTGAAGAAGGAGAAGTTTCTCACTCTAGGTCTCTTTCCTCTTTCATTTCTTCTTCCTTTCAGCAAGTCTTTTAAATGGAGACCGCGTCCAGTTCACGGCTTGAGTTCACGCCCGTGAACATTGAAACGCGTCCGTGAACTCAGTGTTGCGACCAAAGCCCACCGCTTTATTTGCTCGGGTTCACGGTCAGTGGCCTCTGTTCATTGGGATAGCGACCGTGAACTTCCTAGGCGTCAGTAACCTTAAAACCCAGTTGTTTGCTCCTCAGTTCACAGGTTCTGGCTCCAGTTCACGGTCTTGTGAGATCTTGAACTCCAACGTAAGGTCGTGAACAGTGGTTGTCTCCACCTCTTTGCCCGGTCTTTGCTCTTTTT